>CM049374.1:32977989-33577989 GCA_026937815.1 Etheostoma perlongum | reverse complement strand
ACGGTGATCCAGAACCTGAAGTAGAGTGGCGGGACAGTGCTGGAAACACACTTCCTGCTGAGAAGACCCAGGTCGAACCAATAGGAAACCTTTTCTACATCACTCTCAGAACTACTGTGACCCAGACCGACCACTATCGCTGTGTGGCAACACAGGAGACAATCAGCCATCAGGTTTCTAATGAGATCGCTGTGTATATTTCAGTCAGTGGTAAGATTCTTCCTCATCCTGATTTATCTGGGAATAATTTAAAAAATGTGTGTGTGAAACAGTGGCATAGGCAGAGACAGTATTTTTATTTTACGAGATACAGCTGACTCGATACCCCAAGGTATGGTAGGTATGGGGCGCCGTTTGTAAAGCGGCTCACGCTGAAAATAACAGCAACATTTTGTCACATTTAGCTTTAAATAATGTTAAAAAAACTGGTCTGAAATTTTGAGGGTCACTTTCTTGCACTTTTACAAACAATATTTGTCAACTTGGAAATATTTTAAATAGTTAAATCCAAATATTAAATATTACACCTAAATGTTAAATCTTAAATCTAAATGTTAAATCTAAATCTAAATGTTAAATCTAAATTTAAATGTTAAATCTAAATCTAAATGTTAAATCTAAATCTAAATGTTAAATCTAAATCTAAATGTTAAATCTAAATATTAAATCTAAATGTTAAATCTAAATCTAAATGTTAAATCTAAATGTTAATCTAAATATTACATCTAAATCTAAATCTAAATCTAAATGTTAAATCTAAATATTACATCTAAATGTTAAATCTAAATGTTAAATCTAAATCTAAATGTTAAATCTAAATGTTAGATCTAAATATTAAATCTAAATCTAAATCTAAATGTTAAATCTAAATATTAAATCTAAATGTTAAATCTAAATCTAAATGTTAAATCTAAATCTAAATGTTAAATCTAAATCTAAATGTTAAATCTAAATCTAAATGTTTCGAGTGAAACTAAATATTATAATAATATACTTGATGACCTGTAACCACTATAGCCAGCCACCAGGAGGCTCACTTTGACTGGTCTGTCACGTTCGCTTGCAGGTCAGAAAGAGCCTATCTATCCCATAGACCGTTAATATTAATAATATACGGTCTATGATCTATCCCCGAAATAAGGCACGGTACTGTCGGCCATGGTCACACTGCGAAATGTCCAACGAATCAGCTGTTAGCCGAGAACATCGGCAGAGCCGCCTACCCGGTGGCTCTACAAACTTATTCAACAGCGACAGCAACAGCCTCAGGGTCCGTCAGGCCACCTCGGTTGGATGTTTTAAAAAACACGTAGCTAGCATAGTAGAGATTTGCTACTACCTTGACAACAATCCAATGCTAGCTACGTGTTTTGGAAAACATACTAACCGAGATAGGGTGAGAAGCTCAGTCATCTGAGAGGAGCTCAGAGTAGAGCCGCTGCTCCTTCGCGTCGAAAGGAGCCAGTTGAGGTGGTTCGGGCATCTGGTAAGGATGCCTCCTGGGCGCCTCCCTAGGGAGGTGTTCCAGGCACGTCCAGCTGGGAGGAGGCCTTAGGGAAGACCCAGGACTAGGTGGAGAGATTATATCTCCAACCTGGCCTGGGAACGCCTCGGGATCCCCCAGTCGGAGCTGGTTGATGTGGCTCGGGAAAGGGAAGTTTGGGGTCCCTTACTGGAGCTGCTGCCCCCGAGACCCGACTCCGGATAAGCGGATGAAGATGGATGGATGGATGGATGGACTAACCGAGGTGGCCTGCGGCGGCCCTAAGGCTGTTGTTGTCGCTGTTGAATAAGTACAGCCACCGGGACGGCTAAGCCGATGTTCTCGGCTAACGCTGGTTCGTTGGACATTTCGCAGTGTGACCATGGCCGACAGTACCGTGCCTTGTCGGGGGCGGGCGGGGATAGATAGGCTCTTGCTGACCTTAATGCAAGCGAACGTGACAGACCAGTCAAAGTGAGCCCCCTAGTGGCTGGCTATAGTGGTTACAGGTCATAAGTCCGGCACCATTCATAAAAGTGACACAAAAACTCAAAGTACTCTTCAAATACAGTTTCTCCAACTGTGTTTATTATTTTAGGTAGTTATTATCACGTTTATCCACGTTCAAGTGTCCATATCCCCGGATGAGATGATTTTTATTCGTTATTTGACAATATAAACATACACTGACCTCCTCGAGCTTTTATTTTGTTACTTCCGGTTACCGGCATTTCATTTGCATATTAGCAAAATACTTAGTTTCACTCGAAACATTTAGATTTAGATTTAACATTTAGATTTAGATTTAACATTTAGATTTAGATTTAACATTTAGATTTAGATTTAGATTTAGTATTTGGATTTAACATTTAGATTTAGATTTAGATTTAACATTTAGATTTAGATTTAACATTTAGATTTAGATTTAATATTTAGATTTAACATTTAGATTTAGATTTAGATTTAACATTTAGATTTAAGATTTAAGATTTAGATTTAACATTTAGATTTAGATTTAGATTTAAGATTTAGATTTAACATTTAGATTTAACATTTAGATTTAACATTTAGATTTAGATTTAACATTTAGATTTAGATTTAACATTTAGATTTAGATTTAACATTTAGATTTAACATTTAGATTTAGATTTAGAATTTAGATTTAGATTTAACATTTAGATTTAACATTTAGATTTAGATTTAACATTTAGATTTAGATTTAGCATTTAGATTTAAGATTTAACATTTAGGTGTAATATTTAATATTTGGATTTAACTATTTAAAATATTTCCAAGTTGACAAATATTGTTGTAAATGTGCAAGAAAGTGACCCTCAAAATTTCAGACCAGTTTTTTAAACATTATTTAAAGCTAAATGTGACAAAATGTTGCTGTTATTTTCAGCGTGAGCCGCTTTACAAACGGCGCCCCATAGTATTTTGGGTGGGCCACTACAAAAGTGAGTGGGCCATTTTCAAAAGGACAAACTGAAAAAAAAACATAAATTTTACCTTCCAACGTATACTGCATTACAACAGCAATAGCAGTACTGTCTACAACATGATCAACCAACAAAGCTCAGTCTAAAAAGGTTTTACACAACAATATAGACAAAAACCTGTCGATTTTAACCAGGCAAGCAAGCAAGCTGCCCACCAGCAAGATCGAGACAGGGAAGGTGAATTAAAACAATGTCTGAGTTGAAAACGCATGTTGATGTTACGTAAGGAACACTGATTCTGCAGAAATTACTGTTGCTGCCCAAGCAGGTGTAGTTCTGGTCAGGGATGCAAAATGTGGGCACAACATCAGCAAAGCAAGCTCTGGTCCTGGTGGGGGGGGGGCTCCGTGTCCCGCTGGAGCTCCGATCAGGTCGAGGTCGGCAGCAAAGCTTTCTAGCAGTGTTGCTATGCTGGCCGATCCCCACTGATGGCGGTCCGTCTGCAGGACCTGGAGCCCCCCACAGTGTTTCAGTTGGACTGTTAACAAGTGTTGAGATCATTAAAAGGTATTTACAGTATTTGAAGTGGGCTGGCTGCTAGTTAGCTAACGCTAGCTTCCATGCTACATAAATAACCTGGACAGAGTTGTCCCTCATCTGGAGATAGAAACCCTGCTGTCCCCCCCCCCCTGTTGGCTCAGAGCTCCACAGACTAAGTCCACAGGTACAAATTAGTTTTGCACCAAATATATTGCAAGAAGTGTTGCAAAAGTCGATGTGCTTAGACTCGCCGCTGTGTGCTGCGAGAGAGGACAGATGTGAAGCTGCAGCGACAGATTCCAGAGGTTGTAATCACTGAGTTGTGGTTGTGATGGAAAATGAACCAGAATTTTAAAAAAGTACACGAGTAAATGTTGCACTACACGCTTGCAGCTGTCATTGTGTTCATGCAAATATCAATCTACACATTTGAGAATATTTTTTCTGTGACTTCACATTCAGAATACAGGTGTGTGAACATTTTCTACGAGTGCAAATTTTAACATACAAGTTCAGATCATATTCTACAAGCTCTCACCTTTTGCACCGTAGTTACCTTCATAGATTTAGGATGAAATGATGTAATTTACCTGGGGGGCCACTGGAGTGTTGTGGTCCGTTGATCTTGTGCAGTACAACTGTTAGTGTTTATAAAATAGTAATAAAAATCAAATTAATACATTTTGAGCATATCACACACTTCATTTTCCGTGTTCTGTGAATTCTTCTGCAACAATATAGTTATTTTTTCTGCCTCAAGTTATGGTCCAAATGTCTTTTATTTATGTAATGGAACTCATAGGTTCCCCTTCTTTGTGGGAACTCGAACTGCGTCTGGATTATCTGTGACACTATGGGAACGCCTTTAGGCATGACAGGGCTGAATGGAATGAAAACTTCTCCAATCCTATTGGTCCTAGTGAGAACGGTAGCATGTGACGGCATAACCGTAGGGGGCATATAAGCACACCGGCACATAGCTCATTAGCTTTTTTCTATTCAGCAGGCACGTTGGTTGATGTTGTGTTTGAATGATTCCGTGTATCCTACTCACCTGGAAGTTGACAGTATGTCCGAGCAGTTAACCAGTTCCAGAGATGTGTGTCTCCTGCCCGCTTAAATTTCATCACGGTAGGAGACTCTCATGAGCTGTGTGTTGCTTGTCTGGGCTTATAATTACGCCACTAATAGATGGCTCTCAGGGGGCTGTTTGTGTTTTATTGCGAGGCCCTGCCCGTGGTACTGAGGTCCCGCATGGCCCTCTTTTCCGCAGACGGCCGGATAGGCCTCCCCGTGGCTCGGGAAATATCCAGAGGAGGCTGAGGTGGATCGCGGTCCCGGTCATGGGATCGTTCTTAAAAACGTCAGAGTGAAGAGGTCTGCTGGAGGAGTTCGAGGTCGGCTCATTCCCTCTCCTCCATAACCATCAAAAATACGACGATGGCTGACTGGAGACGATTCTGTCTCCCCTAGTCCCCGTTCGATGGGCCGGCTTCTCGGCTTCTTCTGTTCGGGGACGCTTTGACCGTTAAAGATGTCCTCTCAGCGGTTGCTCCCTGGCTCTGAGGAGCTCAGCGTGCATCGGGGAGGTGTGAGGGGACTTCCGAATGTGTCGGGCCGCACGTCATCAAAGAAACCCCAAGAGCGCCGGCTTATGATGAGCTGCTGGGAGTGGTGACGCGAGCTGTGGCTAAACTCGGTCTGGATTGGCCACAGGCTGTCAGGGGAGCTTAACACCAGTGGCAGACTGGATGATCGCTTCCTGCGGAACCGCTCTGCTCCCCGGCGCCGGTCCTTGCCATTTTTTCCGGTCTTGCACAATGTTTTGTGTAAGTCTTGGTATAAGCCTTTCTCCGCCTGGCTTTCTACTCCCCAGCTGCTGGAGTATAGATGTGGTGGGTATCGGGGCCGCGGCTCACAGGGTCGATGCCCGCTGGTTGAGGCTGGGCTCTGGCGGGTTTCCTCTCCCTCGCCTGGACGTCATCTTTCTGCCGGCCGGCCCGTGTCGTGGTGGCTTCCACGCTGGTGGGTACAGCTTATCTGGTCATGGGGCGGGCCAGGCTGGAGAGAGCCTCATTCCGCCATGGCGGTTTTTTGAGCCTGCCAGGCGGACCTGCTGCTGGAGATGGTGGTGCGCAATACCGGCTCCCCCCGGCTGGAGCCAGGGGCGTGTGTGGCTTCTTGTGGTCCCCTCGATGGCAGGTTGGTTACGCAGGCCAACTCTCCTCGCTCCCCTTTCCCCAGCAGGTTGGGTCTGCGAGCTGGTGGGTCCAGTCGCGGCGGGGCCAGGCCATGTGGCTGCACCCAATGGAGGCCGGCTGAGTCCCCTGCCAGGGCGGCTGCTGCTGGCTGACCGTGGGAGCACCGCCGTGGAGATGGCGGAGGCGCAATACCGCCGCGGACCTTCTCCACTCTGCCTCCCCCCGAGGGGTGGCAGTGGGCGGAGGTTTGGCTCCCGGCAGGTCGGGCCTGAGAGCCGCCCGTCCGGGCAAGGCCATGGGCTGTGTGTTTTGCCCCGGAGGCCGACTGAGGTCCCCTCCTGGACGGCCGCTAGCGTTGTTGTCCCGCCGCCATGGCGTTCAGGACGCGCTAGCCGTCGCTGGACCTTCTCCGCTCTGCCTGCCCCGAGGGGTGGCAGTGGGCCGGAGGTTAGGCTCCCGGACTGCGGATCATCGGCGGGTTCTTCCTGGCGGCCCGCTTCAGGGGTTCGTCCGAGATCGGCACGATGCACCGGCTTCCAGCCCCGAGGGGTTGGTTCTGCTGGCGGATTTCGCAGAGGCTTGGCGGGGCTTGGTGAACATTTCCCCGTGGGTTCTGTGCACCGTTATTGGAGGGTACAGGCTGCAGTCCGGGTCCGCCCCCCGGCTTCTTTTGGGGTGGTCCGGACTGTGGTGTGCCCAGGCCAGGGCCTGGTGCTGGGACAAGAAGTGCGCTCGCTGCTGGAGAAGGGGGCCGAGGTGCTCATTCACCCGCTGGCCAGCGGGTCCGGTTTCTACAACCGGTGCTACTTCGGTATGGGGGCCTGCGATCCTGGTGCGGGTTCATTGAACCGGTCTCTGAGGAGATACAGGTTCTGGATGCTCACCATCCCCGCCCTCGTGTGTCACATCCAGTCCAAGGACTGGATTGCCACCATAGATCTGAGGGACGCGTGCTTTCGCGTCTCCGTTCGTCCTTCCCTTGGCCTAGCACTCTCCCCTCGCACTTTCACCAAGTGTATGGATGCGGCACTGGCCCCTTTGTGGCTCCAGGGCATCCGGGTCCTGTATTACTTGGACCACTGGCTCATCCTGGCTCAGTCTCGGGGGATGGCGGTTCGGCATCGAGATGTCGTCCTCGCTCGTCTTCTTTGTTGGGGCTGAGGCTCAACGAGGTGAAAAGTGTGCTGGCACCCGCCCAAAGGACTGTGTTCTTAGGGGTGGTGTGGGACTTGTTGACGATGCTGGCACATCCGTCTCCGGCTCGTGTCGAGTCCGTTCTGGCCACGGTGTGGAGTGTGAGGCTGGGCCGCGCCATCACAGTGAAACACTTCCGAAGGGGGTTGGGCCTCATGGCGGCTGCTTCCAGCGTGTTACCTTCTGGTCTTCTGCACATGAGGGCCCTGCGGTGGTGGCTGAAATCCAAGGGGTTCTCCCCGAGGGGAAACCCGTTCCGCCTGATATGGGTTACGCACAAATGTCTTCGTGCCCTATCGGTGTGGAAGAAGACTTGGTTCCTGTCCCAAGGACCCGCGATGGGGGCGCCCTGTCGCCATGTAATTGTTTCAACGGACGCTTCCCTCACCGGGTGGGGCGCGGTCATGGACGACCGCTCTGCGAGGGGTGTTTGGCAGGACCATCACTCGTCGTGGCACCTCAATTGCCTCGAGATGCTGGCCGTGTTCCGGGCTCTGAGGGGCTTCCTGCCTTTACTCCTGGGTCACCATGTGCTTGTCAGGTCTGACAATACGGCTGTGGTGGCCTATCTGACTCATCAGGGGGGTCTGCGCTTGCGCCCTCTCTGCAGACTGGCGCATCGGATCCTCCTGTGGTCCCTGCGGAGACTGCTCTCTCTCAGGGCGGTGTTCTCCCTGGGCTTCAGGGTCAGGGTGCGGACCTGCTGTCGAGACTGGGGCTGAGGCCCGGGGGATGGCGGCTCCACCCCGAGGTGGTGGAGTCCTTGTGCGGAAGGTTTGGACCTATAGACGTGGACTTGTTGCGTCTCAGGAGACTACGCACTGTCCTCTATGGTTCTCCCTGACGCCCCCGGCCCTGCTAGGGCTGGACGCCATGGTGCGGAAGTGGCCGAGGCCATGTCTGTGCACTTTTTCCCCCAGTCGCTCTGCTCCCGGGGATCCTGGAGAAGGTCCATTGAGTGGGTGTCCGGCATTAGGGTCCGAGGACCTGATGGCGCTCGGACCTGATGGACGGTCCGCCATGGCAAGTCCCTCTGGGAGGGACCTGCTGTCCCAGGCAGGAGGCCGGGTTCTTCACCCTTGCCCCGCCCTGTGGCAGCTGTGGGTCTGGCCCCTGAGGGGGCGCGGTACCTAGAGGCGGGCCTGACGGCAGGAGCAGTCGAGACTCTCCTCGGCTCCAGGGCCCCATCTACACGGAGGATGTGTGGCCTGAAGTGGACCGTCTTCTCTGCTTGGTGCAGAGGACGCATGGTGGACCCGGATACCTGCCCGGTGGTTCAGGTGCTGGAGTTTCTGCAGGACCGCTTCTCTGCGGGCCTTTCCCCATCCACCCTCAAGGTTTATGTGGCTGCCATCTCAGCTTTCCATGCCCCTTCGAGTGATGGGTCTCTGGGGAGGCTTCCCCTGGTCATACGGTTCCTCCGTGGGACCCGGAGGATGGGACCTGCGGCTCGCCCTAGGATTCCCACTTGGGATCTGGCAGTGGTTCTCGATGCTTTGGCTGAGGCCCCTTCGAGCCCATGGAGTCGGCTGAGGCCTGGTACCTGCCCCTGAAGATGGCCTTCCTCCTTGCTATCACTTCTCTGAGGAGGGGTGGGGGACCTCCAGGTTCTTTCGGTTACTCCCCGATGCCTGGAGTTTGGTGACGTGAGGGCCATCCTGTACCCCATTCCAGGCTTCATTCCCGAGGTGCAGCCCACTGTTATGGGGTCCATGGTACTGCAGGCGTTTCATCCTCCACCTCATGTGACGGCGGAGGACGGGAGGCTCCATTTGCTCTGCACTGTCAGAGCACTGAGTGTCTTCACTCTGAGGTCCTCCCGGTGGTGGACGTCAGACCAGTTGCTGGTGTGTTTCGGGCCCCCCAAGGCTGGGCTCCCTGCTTCCAGACATACTATCTGCAACTGGATCGTTCAGACTATCTCCCTGGCCTGTCAGGTGCGCGGTTTGCCTTCACCTATGGCTGTACGGGCTCACTCCACGAGAGGCTTGGCGGCCTCTAAGGCTCTCCTCTCGGGAGCGTCTCTCCAGGAGGTTTGTGATGCGGCTGGCTGGGCCACTCCTCACACCTTCTTCAGGTTCTATAGTCTGGACCTTCCCTCCGCACCCGGGTGCTCTCCTCCTAGTCGTGCCCACAGGTTGCTTGCACGCTAGGGGTTTTGGCGCGGGTTAGTGGGTATGTCGTTCCCATAGTGTCGTAACCGACGCAGTTCGAGTTCCCCTCGAAGGGGAACGTCTCGGGTTACGTATGTAACCCTTGTTCCCCGAGATAGGGGAACAAGATACTGCGGCCGGTTCGCCGCCCCCGCCCCGCCTGGAGTGCCTTGCTTCATAGAAAGAGCTAATGAGCTATGTGCCGGTGTGCTTATATGCCCCTACGGTTATGCCGTCACATGCTACCGTTCTCACTAGGACCAATAGGATCTGAGTAGTTTTCATTCGCATTCAGCCCTGTCATGCCTAAAGGCGTTCCCATAGTGTCGTAACCGACGCAGTGTCTCGTTCCCCAATCTCGGGGAACAAGGGTTACATACGTAACCCGAGACGTTCTACAGCCATGTGTGAAAAAACTGTGATTGTGCAGCTTGAATATGAACAAGAAAGTTTCATTAAATATCTTAAATATTGTTTTGTGTTTTTCCTGCAGGTTCAGCTCCAGAGCCCAATGAATGTTCACTAATGATGACATGAGGCTTTGATGATGTCTGTGTTGCTGGAAACATTTATTTAGTTTCCAGTTATTTTCTGCTGTGTTATATCCAGTTAGGCTGGTTGATGTGGTCTTCAGTTCCAGTTGATTGTGTAACTGTTGGTAAGACTGGTCCAGTATTCCTGTTCCAGAGGTGTGTAGAGCAGAGAGGACCAGCTCAACATGATGATGCTCTTATAAGTCTTTATTTTATATTCAGACCAAATTACAAAGTTAGCTGTGATGGTGTGAAGTGTGACATATATTGTGTAAAAAAGGTCACTTCATGTAATGTTTTTGTTATTTTATAGTGTTTTATTCCAGTTGTTTGCTGAAAAAATGTCTGTATTTTGTCAACTGTATAAGTTATGATTATTTCTTCACAGTGTGACTCCCAAGACATACAGTGAGGAAAATAAGTATTTGAACACCTGCTATTTTGCAAGTTCTCCCACTTAGAAATCATGGAGGGGTCTGAAATTGTCATTGTAGGTGCATGTCCACTGTGAGAGACATAATCTAAAAAACAAATCCAGAAATCACAATGTATGATTTTTTAACTATTTATACTATATGGTATATTTATTTAACAACAGATACAGCATACAAGGCGTACAAAACATAAGAAAGAAATTCAGTTCATACAGAAACACATTATTTTAATTTCCTTCAGAACTCAACAAGTACATTCTCTCAGATCTAAAGCAAATTAATATCATAAGACATAATAAGATTATGGTTAGAAATACAGAACACAGTGAGAAATACATTTGATATAAATCACAACTACAGACTGTTTGCATGATATATGACAGAATTTGTATTATAAAAATATTTATATATATATTTCATGACATGTTCTATTTGGACGAGTGCAAATTGGCTTTCATCATAATAACTTGCTCTTGTTAAATTCATACAGAAAACATGATTCTATTCTATCAATATACTTTAAAGTTCAGTAAGGCTTTGTAGAGTTTACAATGAGGATTAGTTGCCAATTTGTTTTGGTTGATTGATTGCTTTTGTCACACATGCAAAAGTGTTTATGATGCTAATGTTCAAGGCCTCAGCATGCAGACTAAAGTTAAACAGAGGTTGAGATAGACATGGCCAAAACAATGACCTCATCATCCAACCATAATTTCTTAGAATATGGTTAAAAAACAAAAAATATCACCCAGGACCTTTTCCCACATTGTGCCATGAAGGAAGAGGCCTTCATCTTCACTCAGAAGCGGACACAGCCACTTGTTTCTTCGGGGCTGTCGAAGTCGCTTCCTTCGCACAGGGCCTCCTTCAAGAAAAAGAAGATCACTTACAACAAATTAATGAATTACAGCAGCAAATCCTATTCAAGCTAGCTGCTTCCCAGGGGGACCAATAGTCTTAAAAATCAATAAAATATATATGTTTCCTCTTAGCTGTAGTGCTATTCATCAATCTAGATTGTTTTGGTGTGAGTTGCCCAGTGTGGGCGATATCGAGATATTGAGATGTCTGCCTTCTCTCCAATATAATGGAGATGGCACTCGACACTCGGCTTGTGGTGTTCAAAGGACCAAAAAAACTTAACAGCAATGTCTCTTTCCACAAATCATGACCGGTTACTCAAGATAATCCACACACCTGGTGAACAGTTTCTTGTAGGAACTATTTTTTCTTTTAACCAAACTGCACCCTAGAAGGCGAACATCTCTGAGGACGATATCTCCAACCCTGGGCAACTCACACCAAAACAATCTAGATATAAATAATAAAGAGCACTACAGGAACTATCATTGACTACTATCACCAGAGAGTTTTACTGTAGTTGATTAAATTGTTGCAGCCATTTATTAAACTACCAAAGAATTTGTGTCTGATAGAGCACTCTCGATAAAGCTGCTTAGATGTACCAAAGCCGACGGCAGCTTTTATTCTAATTAATGTGCAAAGGTGATGGGAGGTTAGAGAAACCCAAAGACTGACAACCATGGAAATACACCACTGTGACAACATATTGACATGGGTTACAATGATATGAGTTGAATTGTGGGAAAGAAAAATGAAGGGCTAAATCTCCAAAATACTCACAGAAAACCGCTTCCTATCCAAGGCTGTAAGACAGGTTTAGAAGAAAGAGAGAGATAGATAGAAATGTAGAGAGGGGCTGAAGCACTGTACCCACAAGGCAAGGCCAACAATACACAATACGAATATGCATTTTTTAAAATTACTTGTTTTGAAAGTTTTAAATGTTCCATTTGTGTGTTATCTTTAATTGTTCTCAAATGGGATTCTATTTTTATAAAAAGTGCAATCATCACTGTAGATTTATGAAGGTTATGTTCAGCTTATAATGTAACCTTGTAATACCGTACTTTAACTGTAAGATGCAATTACTTTCCACTGCACTTTAATTCGGATAGCTTCTGCCCAAACTTTATTTGTACTACCTTAAATCATTGTTATACTGCTCATTTTAGCCTAACTTATTATATCTATCTGTAAAAATTCTGTCTATAATAGCCGCCTGTATATATATTCATAGTACATATTCACCTGTAAACTCTGTAAACTAGTAGTATATTATGTTCATTGTACATATCTGTAAAATTTCTACTTATAGTACTATCCACCTGTATATTATATTCAGTACATATCCAGCTGTAAATCTTGCTCACAGTACTTGTTATCTATATTTTATATTCATAGGACAAACCCATCTGTAAAATTCTGTTTATAATAGTATTCATCTCTATATTTATTCAGTACATATCCATGTCCTGCACTCATGGAACCAGTGTATATCCTGCACTTACTGCTATTGCACTTCTGGTTAGACCCAAACTACATTTTGTTGCCTTGTACCTGTGTAATGACAATAAAGTTGAATCTAATCTAATCTAATCTAATCTAACAAAATACAGTACAAGAAGTCTTGTGCAATGTTTGTGTTTCTTTTGTATCCCATATAGGCTAAATCATAAACAAAGACATGCTGTGCTGCATATGCAAGCCAGAGAGAGCCCAGTGGTGAAGCAGAGGTCATGCAAACCTTTGGAAACAGACAGGTGATACATACAAAGAAGAGAGCAACCCATTTCAGACCAAAAACATGCCCTGAGAGAGAAAGATAGATATAGGGATGGATTCCATGAACGTCATTTCCAACACAGACACTAAATCATCAAGAGGATCCAACACTGAGGAAAGGGAATGCCAGACACAGGGTTCCAACTGTGGTGGGACATGACTGATTACAGCTGACGGTGACTGATTCAGAGGTGGGGGCCTGTGACTCTGGCACTAACTTGGCTTTGCCGTCCCTCTGGCATCAGAGCTGATGGGGTGGGGGCGAGCGGTAGCCAGGGCTGGTTGCCTGCACTGTAGAGCCTGGGACGCTTGACCTGGTCGTGACTGGACAAGGGAGTGTAACTATTCCGCCGATGTATGAGAGCAGAGTTCCTCTGGATTTTATCCTGGCAGGAGATGACATACCGCAAGTGTTAAGGAAAAAAGATAAGGGAACATACAAAAACTGGGGACGGACATCTGACAAGCCACAGCAAAGCAGACTAGCCTTCCTCTCCACATGGATCCACAGAAGCCGTTTTAAGTGACAGGAGCTGTTTCAATCACGTGTCAACACCACACAACACAAAACATTATTGAACTGTAATAGTAAAGGGACTAAAAGTTCAAATGCAGCAGTCTTTCATAAAGTATACATACTCTTAACATCAGGATGCACACCAGAGCAATAGTATTGATTAGATCAGCCAAGCAAGGTAGCACGATCAGCCATTGCCTCTATCTCAGTAAAATAACACCAAATTAACAACTGACTTCATATTCATTATTTGCCAAAATAATAATACAGGCATAAAGAGAAGGGAGTCAAGGTAGCAAAGCCTCACACAGGGGATGGAGCGCACTGAACTAGCAGGCACAACAAACAGCGATCCTATTAGATGTTGAGATCTGCTGATTATTTGCATTTATGATCACATGTGAAGCTTTAATTCAACAATGCTGAATGCACATTTATGCAACAATGCGTTTCAGCTCAATTCAGAAGGACTTACAAGGGGCCTGTCTCGATGTGTGTTTACTGACTCCACATTGAGATAAAACATGTCCACTTTACAGCCTAGAAGATAAAGGACAGAATACATTGAAATAATGCATGCATGTTATGAGAGAAATGCTATGGTGCAACACGGAGCTAAGGTAAAGACCTACCATATGCAACAGGGGTTAGCTTGAGTATTGTGTGCAGCGGACATTTCATGTACGGTAGATCTTCTATGGGAAGAAGAGAGTCTATGAAATGTTATCATCTGCTGGTGTGATGTAGTATGTGTATATTGTGTGTGAGTGTGTGTGTGTGTGCGTGCATGCACTTGTGTTTATCTGACCTGCACTCTTGTCCAAGAAGTAAGCTAGCAGACAGCGCATCACAGCCTGGTGGCAGATGACCAACACGTTGCCCTGTCTCTCCAACTCCATGATAACCGGCTCCAAACGTTGAACTAAATCTTGGTAGGACTGGAAAAAGAGAGGAGACTATTTAAATGTGTCTGCAGAAGGCCAAGCTTAAACCAGATTAATTCAGCTTATTGAAACTAAAGTATGGAAGGAGCATGTCAGGTGACCTCTCCTCCTGGGTAGCGATAATGGTACTTGTCCTGGTCTCTCAAAGCAAACTCCTCTGGGAATGTGTTCCCGATCATCTCATAAGTCATCTCCTCACACACACCCTGGACAAGGAGAACAGAGCGTTTATCTAAATGTTTCATTTTGCTGCAGAGAAAACATGACTGCAGGATTTAAAAGTATTCCTCATATAGACTATATAAATAAAAATAGCAGCGGTATCTTTTGAAAGAAGAATGTCAGTTTCACATGTAGTAAGAGCAGCAGAGTGATTGTGGTGCAATGATATAAAGACTTCTCTACTTGCATGCTTAAGATTGCCTGATCAACATTTCTGTAACACAATCTTTTGAAATTTTATTTTTGTTCAGGCCTTCTGTTTCTTCTCTGGATGCTTGAACATGAGCAAGTGAAATGCTTTGTGGCTGTTTAGCTTATACTTCTGCAGTGTGTACTTGTGCAGTGGTGGAATGTAACTGAGTAACTTCACTCAAGTACTATAGCAAGTTCATTTGGGAGGGAAATATTATACTTTTAACTCTACTATAAATGTCTAACATCAGTTACAATTTACTTTACAAATTCAAATTGTTGCAAACAAAACATCCAAATAGCTTATAAAATATGACGTGTTGTCCTAAATTAAACTATCCAACAAGTACAGTTGAAAAGTTTAGTTGTTTAATTGTTTAGTTGACAGAAAATGAATTGGCAAGAGGCCATTTAACTGCACTACTTTAATAAATACAGTTTCCCATTAATACTTTTACTTACAATAAGTAAGATTTTCAGCACAGGATTTTTACTTGTAACAGATTTTACAGGGTTATTAGAGCTTTTACCTACAGCTGCAGTGGGAAGAATACAAAAAAATCTCCAGAATTTAAAGTAGAGTGAGACCTCTTCCTGCAGCTCTCTCCTCTCTGTTGAACGGGCATATACAAGTGCAGAACAGCCAATAGGAACCCTTTTTGTTCTCTGAAATGACCTGTGATTGGCCAAAGATTCCATCACATGCTGGATTTTATAAAACCTAAAAATTGAGCCAAGAGGAAGTGCAGAAGGCTAGTTTGAATTACAGTATGCTGAAAGATTTTTTCAAGAATAAACTGCCTACCACAGCTTTAAGTAAATGATCTAAATACTTCCTTCCCTGTTACGTACTGTCAGGAAACCCCTTTCCCCAAAATACAGTTTCTATCTGAATCTGTAACGATTTGTAGAATTGTAAAATGTGAGAAGTTAGATGATGAGGGTACCGACCGCATCGATCTCATTGAGTATCTTCCACTGTTCATAAGGGACACCCAGCTCCTCCGCTGTCTGGATGGTTCTTCTCAGTTGGCTCGTCCACACTTTCAAATCTGACAGTTGGTGCTCCTCAATGAAATCTCGCAGGGCATGGGCGAACTGGGACGTGAGAGAGACAGAGAGAGGTTTCTAAGCATCTGTCTTTCATCATCTATCCATTATTACCTCCTTAATATTATCTATTCAAAGGTATTTCTAATTCACTAGATTCGTTTTCAGTTGATAGAGACAAGAAAATGGGAAATGGGAGAAGATTCAATGTGATAAAGGTTATGACTCAGGTGTTACATACACCTTATCCCACTGAGAGACTCGTGATTGGTTTGTTTTTTAGGAGACGCTGGCTTTGCAGTTCATAAAATGAGGATTATGAGAGAACCTGTTTCCCTCGAGGAGAAAGTTCTGAGTCTCCTCCGATACGCCCTTCAACGTTGTGGTTGCTCTCTCCATGCCGACACAGGTAGATGGAGTGAGAGTGCACGTGGATGTTCATGAGGTAGTAGACAATCTTGCTCTGGATGTAGTCCTGCACCCGGTTCACCAGGAAACGCCGACCCACGTTCATCACCTTGATGAAAGATAGGTCCCTGCAATTGCCAACGAATCATAAACTCATGACTGAATGACTCAAATGGTTGTTTACTGACACCATCTAGGGTTTTCTTTCTGAACTGCAACTGTAATTCAACTAAATTATGTCTGTATGAATGCATGTATGTATGTCTGTATGTATGTATGTATATGTATGTATGTATGTATGTATGTATGTATGTATGTATGTATGTGTGTATGTGTGTATGTGTGTATGTATGTATGTATGTATGTATGTATGTATGTATGTATGTATGTATGTATGTATGTATGTATGTATGTATGTATGTATGTATGTGTGTATGTGTGTATGTGTGTATGTGTGTATGTATGTATGTATGTATGTATGTATGTATGTATGTATGTATGTATGTATGTATGTATGTATGTATGTATGTATGTATGTATGTATGTATGTATGTATGTATGTGTGTGAATGTATGTATGTGTGTATGTAAATGTATGTATGTATGTATGTGTGTCTGTGTGTATGTATGTATGTATGTATGTATGTATGTATGTATGTATGTATGTGTATGTATGTATGTATGTATGTATGTAAATGTATGTATGTATGTATGTATGTATGTATGTAAATGTATGTATGTATGTATGCATGCATGTATGTATGTATGTATGTATGTATGTATGTATGTATGTATGTATGTATGTATGTGTATGTAAATGTATGTATGAATGCATGCATGCATGCATGTATGTCTGTGTCTGTCTGTCTGTCTGTCTGTCTGTCTGTCTGTATGTATGTCTGTATGTATGTCTGTATGTATGTATGTATGTCTGTATGTATGTATGTATGTATGTATGTATGTATGTATGTATGTCTGTCTGTCTGTATGTATGTCTGTATGTATGTATGTATGTCTGTATGTATGTATGTATGTATGTATGTATGTATGTATGTATGTATGTATGTCTGTGTATGTCTGTATGTATGTATGTATGTATGTATGTATGAAGCAAATAATTGTAATGCTTGGTTAAAAAAACATTCCAAAGTAAGCTTAATATAAATAATCTGATAATGTTTTTTAATGTAAACAGTTTTAAAACGATGTTTTAAAAAACATAAACAAAGCAGAAGGATGCCATCCGTTCTTACCTGTCGTAATCATCAGGATCTAGTGGTTGGTAGGTAACCTTGTAGCACTCGATTCGCTTGAGGAAGTCATCCATTACTCTCTCTCGGTGTCTCTCAGGGTAGTCTGGACTGGACACTTTCACTTCCTGTTACAGGTATTCAGCACATTCAAACAACGTGAGCAAGCACGGCTGTTCTCCCAGAACACCGTAGATAGTGTGAATAATAATAGATTACAGGTTTGAACAAGACAGCAAGTCACAGTCAAACCTCTGGGGCTCGTTGGTGACATGAGATCATACCAGGATATTAGCAGCAATGACCTCTGGGTCGTCACACACCGACTCCACAAAGAACACCTGTTGGAAAGAGGGCAGCCCACAGGGTCAACATGACAACAGCTTCCTGTAACTGTAATTGAACATGAGCAAGTGAAATGCTTTGTGGCTGTTTAGCTTATACTTCTGCAGTGTGTACTTGTGCAGTGGTGGAATGTAACTGAGTAACTTCACTCAAGTACTATAGCAAGTTCATTTGGGAGGGAAATATTATACTTTTAACTGTACTATAAATGTCTAACATCAGTTACAATTTACTTTACAAATTCAAATTGTTGCAAACAAAACATCCAAAGAGCTTATAAAATATGACGTGTTGTCCTAAATTAAACTATCCAACAAGTACAGTTGAAAAGTTTAGTTGTTTAATTGTTTAGTTGACAGAAAATGAATTGGCAAGAGGCCATTTAACTGCACTACTTTAATAAATACAGTTTCCCATTAATACTTTTGCCATGTCATAAAACCAGCCGCTTTACTGTCAGAGATACAAGGCACCCTGGGAATGAAGGATAGTTGTTTTTTTTTATCATTAAAATAAAAGGTCCAGACAAAAATAAAAAGATATGAAATTACAAAGATTATTATTTTACTACACTACTAGGAATAATCAGGCCAAAATTAAACTTAAAGAAGAAAAAGCACATTTTAAATATACAATTATTTGAAAATGACAAAAAATTAAATTTAAATGCAAAAGCTCAAATGGAAAGCTTAAATTGAAAAGAACAAAACAGAAAATATTTTTACATTTGACACTTTACATTTTTAAATGTGCTTGTAAAGATGAAGTAATTACAAAATATAGAATATAATACATTTGGACAATTTTACCTTGAATGCATCCTTCACAAAAGCTAGAATGAGGTCTCGCCGTTCTCTTGTTGTGTTTGTTGCATCAAAAACCTAATAAAGGTAAAAAATATTAAATAATAATAATAAATAGAGCAACGAGTTATATATTATCCCATACTAGCAGCCTAAAATCTCTAATTGTATCTGCTGTTATATTTGAATTGCTTTTAACTTCTCTTTAATGTTTAATTTCTTATACTACACTGTAACTTTATTAAGTTTTTAATATTTTAAGTTTTGAACTGCTCTTTAATGTTTTATGTAAAGCACTTTGAATTGCCCTGTTGCTGAAATGTGCTCTACAGATAAAGCGTCCTTGTCTTAATGCCAGATGTGTTTCTCTAACAGGTTTTTATTTATTTTTTGGAAATGAAACAACATGAAACCACAGATAGAGAGACAGATGAACAGAAGAGAGAGAGAGGACTCACCGCGATCTGACCTCCCTCCACCGACAGATACGTCTTCACATCCTTCAGAGCTACCAGAGCACACTGCCTGTGGGAGGGGTATGCTCTCATTCATTGAAACCCATTGCATGTGTATGATTTGTAAATGACATGGAAAATTGACTGTATTTATACAGCGTTCTTCCCGTCTTAAGGACTACTTAAAGAACTTTTATACTGTACAGGTACAGTGGCATGGTTTTATTTCAGTTAGCCTAATAGCTGCTTATATTTACATTGAGAGATGTTCTTATGAATAGTTCCCCATGCCGATCTCTAGGTATGGTGAAGGGTGTGTGATGATGGGGGGTTATGTTTTAATTCCAAAGGCCAAAGGAACTTTATCAGGATGCATAGTATCCTGATCCATGAAATAACTGGTCTTTAATAATAAATATCTGCCTCTATGGGAATTTAACATAGGGGGGTATACTTATGCCCCCTGTATTTTAACATAGGGGGGTGTATACTTATGCCCCCTGTATTTTAACATAGGGGGTGTATACTTATGCCCCCTGTATTTTAACATAGGGGGTGTATACTTATGCCCCCTGTATTTTAACATAGGGGGGTGTATACTTATGCCCCTTGTATTTTAACATACTTATGCCCCTGGGGTGTATACTTATGCCCCCTGTATTTTAACATAGGGGGTGTATACTTATGCCCCTGTATTTTAACATAGGGGGTGTATACTTATGCCCCTGTATTTTAACATAGGGGGTGTATACTTATGCCCCTGTATTTTAACATAGGGGGTGTATACTTATGCCCCTGTATTTTAACAAGGGGGTGTATAGGGCCCCTGTATTTTAACATAGGGGTGTATACTTATGCCCCCTGTATTTTAACATAGGGGGTGTATACTTATGCCCCTGTATTTTAACATAGGGGGTGTATACTTATGCCCCTGTATTTTAACATAGGGGGTGTATACTTATGCCCTTGTATTTTAACATAGGGGGTGTATACTTATGCCCCTGTATTTTAACATAGGGGGTGTATACTTATGCCCCCTGTATTTTAACATAGGGGGGTGTATACTTATGGGTGTATACTTATGCCCCCTGTATTTTAACATAGGGGGTGTATACTTATGCCCCTGTATTTTAACATAGGGGGGGTGTATACTTATGCCCCTGTATTTTAACATAGGGGGTGTATACTTATGCCCCTGTATTTTAACATAGGGGGTGTATATATGCCCCTGTATTTTTATGTATACTTATGCCCCCTGTATTTTAACATAGGGGGTGTATACTTATGCCCCTGTATTTTAACATAGGGGGGTGTATACTTATGCCCCTGTATTTTAACATAGGGGGTGTATACTTATGCCCCTGTATTTTAACATAGGGGGTGTATACTTATGCCCCTGTATTTTAACATAGGGGGGTGTATACTTATGCCCCCTGTATTTTAACATAGGGGGGTGTATACTTATTCCCCTGTATTTTAAGGAAGGTTGGATTTTTCTTATTTTTATTTAATTAAGACATTAAGATCAATTTCCAAAAGATTTTTTTTTATTCTTCTTTTAGTCAACTTTAGCGTGGGTGTGTAGACTTATGCGAGCCACTGTAGATGAGAAATGGTTACAAGATGGGTGGGATACACTGAACAAAACAGCACTAGCTTGTCCGATAATAAACAATAAACAATCCAAACCTCTACTGGCATTACCCTAAGAGCTGATTCTGAAAGCAGGGACGAGCTTGGAGAACAAAGTCACACAAAGCATGGTTTAGTTCACAATGTTCTAAAGGTTTAATGAAACGCAAACTCCTAACAGCTACTGTGTGACCCGGGTTAGATAGCCATGCACCGCCCTGGATGCTGGCGGGGTTGTGTCAGCTTCAGAGTGACAGCAGCAGCTTGTTTAATATCTAGGTCATGATTTCAGCACTGGGGCACTGTCAAGAGCCGCTCGTATTTTAATGATAGCCATGAATGACAAACTCCATTTTTTTTTTTTTACCACTACTGGATAAGGACACAGTCCTATTCTTTCAGTTCTTCTTGGAGAAATCAGCAGTGATTTACAGTTGATGTGAATCCAAAGAAAAGAATTTGGAGGTGATACTTTGTCAAGTGGTGTGTCCGTGTGTGCACATTAATTATAGATCAGTGCCAGTGTAAGGTAGTATAAACACTGTGCTGAACATCAACTGTTGGCTCTAAAATAGCTCAGTCACTGATGCAGCAGTGGAGGCTGCAGAATACCAAGCAGACCCATGTTGACTGGGGGACATGTCATATTCAGACATCAGAGATGCTACAGCTTCCTTTACTAATAGATAATAGGGTCTGTAAGAATATCATGTTAATCTTCTATAGAGCAACAATAGAGTCAATTCTTTGGTATGGTATCACCAGCTGGTTTGGGAATTTGACAGTAAAATCTAAAACCCCGATTTTTAATCTGGTTAAGACGGCAGGTATAATTATGGGAACACCTGCACCTCTCAACCCAGGAGCTTATTGAACAGGCAACAATCAGGCCGGCTAAGACCATCCTGTCTGATAACTCATGTTTAGTTTTCACAGTTTGAGTTGTTGAACTCAGGAAAGAGGAACAGGGTTCCTTTGTGTAAATATAACAGATATAAGCACTCATTTACCTCTCGCAGTAAAGCTCATTAATGAACAGAGATGAATGTACGACTATGACTATTTTAATGTATATCTGTGACTGTGATGGATGAATGAAATTGGTTTTGTTTTGAAGTATGGCTTTTATCTTATTTAGTATAGGAAATCGTAATTCTGCAGTTTGCACAGGCCCTCGAGTCGCCCATATGTTGACTGTATATTTGTCCTTTAATTGTTTTTAACCCTGTGCTTGTCGTTGTGTCTGTAACTTTTGCAGCTAAGTAAGTTGCTCAGTGTCCAAAGCTAATTTCTCCTTAGGGAGACCAATAAAAAGTACTTTGACTTTAGATAGATCATGTCATGTGTAATGATGAGCACATTGGTTGAAGTGGATACTTACTTCCGTATTTTCATGGCTTCTTCATTGTCGTGGCGGAAGAAATCATAGGACTTATAAGCTCTGACAGCCTCTCTGCGGTATAAGCCCAAATTAAACACTGAAAAGTAAACAAATGACATGAACACTCGGCCCGCGCGGTGCTTGTTTGAAGTCACAGATTGGGTACATTTTAGTAAGTTATTACAGTTATTTTGACTCATCTTATGCAAACATTTATTCTCCTATTCTGATTCTGATATCCCTTGTGATTGGGGTAAGGGAAACAAAGTATTTGAAATAGATTTTCATTAGATCAATCTGAACATTGTGATTTTCATTGGATCAGAGTACTTCACTTGGTTGCCTGTTCTGCCAATCTTCCCAGTCCTTGTGACTTGACGCATTAATCCAAAATTCTGATATAATATAACCAATTACAATTTTAAAAAAAATCAAAACAAGTGAAATTAATGAATGGGATGTTTTATTTAGCAGAATGTTCTTCTATCCAATATTTCTAAGCAGATTTTCTATTCTGTATTCTGATAAAATGTCCCCTGTATGAAAATTTACAGTCAAGACACATTGAAAGACACTAAGACAGGTGTTCTTACGCTCATGTCCTACCTTTAGTTGGGACTCCGATCCAGTTGAGGTAGCGTGTGAGTTTCTTTGACATGTAAGTCTTTCCTCTCGCAGGCAGGCCGATCATTACGATCACCGTTGGAGAATTTGTCATATAGGAGGCCCATGCTGCACGGAGAACAGACAGGCTATACATTTATAAAGCACATTAATAGTAACCCTACACAGCTGCATAATGTCCCACAAGTTACTGTTAATCACCTACATGTTGAAAGCTGCGTGACAGGCGGACAAATTGAGTAAAATAGATGTAAATAGGAAAATTATATTTAAAAATAAATGAAAAATGAAAAGTGTCTTATGTTGACATCCTTGTAGGGTTAAAGCAATATAATAACTAGGCCACGTGTGTACTGGCCAAAAATAATTATCTCTTTAAAAGCAAATCTCAGTGGACTGGTTTCAAAGACAAGATATGAAGAAATTAGAAATGGGACTCCTGAGTGAGAGAGGCTATTTTCTCAAGGACATGGAAACCACAGAAGGTGTCACTCTTTTTTTCTTTTTCCCCTACAGAGATTACATTTGGCGTCCTCGTGTCCCAGAGAGCTGATTTAGAAACTACTTGTGACTTCAATCCAGAGTGAACAATGAAAGGTGTTTTACTGAAGTGCACCTGTAGACTAGACTAGAGCAGTCATGCAGAAAACCTTGTTCATGTCTAATTATAGTGATATAAGACTTTACTTACAGCATTTCTTCTCCTCTTTCATTCTCAGGTCTGTTTTCTTGGCTTCTGCTGAGTTTGCAGAGCCATCGTCTATCTGAGTGCTCGACATGTTGAACGTCTACTTTGAGTGAAAATCAGCTCTCTCTTTTATCAGAAGCTGGTCTGAAACAGAGCCGGAGAAATGGTATCACTGCCATGAATGTCTGATAGAACAGAGTCTTGCACACACAGCTGTGAGTTCTCTAAAAACACAACATGTTATAGGCTAACATCAACCACAAGACTGCGCTGCCACATCATAAAGGAAAATTAATCCGCTTGGCTAAACGCATTATATTTAAAAAAGCGCAGATGATTTCCTATCCAACCGGGGTGACCGTGTTCATGCGACACTACATCTGCCATGGAAATGTAGAACATACCCCACCTCCAAACATAATACAGGACGCGTTTCTAATAGCTTCATATTCGGTTGGTTTCTTTATTCTTTACCTGGTCGGTAAGAATGAGCCTCTGCGGCCGCCGTTGACCGCGCTCGGCACAGGAATGGCACGATCTGCCGGACCGAGAGGTTGGGAACGCCGCTGCGGCCAAAGGAGCCCGTCTGCCCGGCCTGTCCTTGGCGTTGAGGTGCTGGCTCGGCCGGCAGGTGTCCTTCCAAGCTGTGTGCCTCAACGTCATATTCCACCCCCCCATTACCGTAACGTTGATAATAGATAATACTAGTATGACTAATTCAAAACACAGTAAGGGCTCTGCAGAGGACGCAGCATTAACCCTCATGTTGCCCCCATGTTGTCCTCATGTTGCCCTCATGTTGTCCTTATGTTGCCCTCATGTTGTCCTTATGTTGCCCCCATGTTGTCCTTATGTTGCCCTCATGTTGTCCCCATGTTGCCCCCATGTTGTCCTCATGTTGCCCTCATGTTGTCCTCATGTTGCCCCCATGTTGTCCTCATGTTGCCCCCATGTTGTCCTTATGTTGCCCTCATGTTGTCCCATGTTGCCCCCATGTTGTCCTCATGTTGCCCTCATGTTGTCCTTATGTTGCCCCCATGTTGTCCTCATGTTGCCCTCATGTTGTCCTTATGTTGCCCCCATGTTGCCCTCATGTTGCCCCCATGTTGTCCTCATGTTGCCCTCATGTTGTCCTTATGTTGCCCCCATGTTGTCCTTATGTTGCCCTCATGTCCCCATGTTGCCCCCATGTTGTCCTCATGTTGCCCTCATGTTGTCCTTATGTTGCCCCCATGTTGCCCTCATGTTGTCCCCATGTTGTCCCCATGTTGTCCTCATGTTGTCCCCATGTTGTCCTCATGTTGCCCTCATGTTGTCCCCATGTTGCCCTCATGTCGTCTTCATGTTGTCTTCATGTTTTCCCCATGTTGCCCCCATGTTGTCCTCATGTTGCCCTCATGTTGTCCTTATGTTGCCCCCATGTTGTCCTTATGTTGCCCTCATGTTGTCCCCATGTTGCCCCCATATTGTCCTCATGTTGCCCTCATGTTGTCCCCCCCATGTTGTCCCCATGTTGCCCCCATGTTGTCCTCATGTTGCCCTCATGTTGTCCTTTGTTGCCCCCATGTTGTCCTTATGTTGCCCTCATGTTGTCCCCATGTTGCCCCCATGTTGTTCCTCATGTTGCCCTCATGTTGTCCTTATGTTGCCCCCATGTTGTCCCCATGTTGCCCTCATGTTGTCCCCATGTTGTCCCCATGTTGTCCTCATGTTGTCCCCATGTTGTCCTCATGTTGCCCTCATGTTGTCCCCATGTTGCCCTCATGTCGTCTTCATGTTGTCTTCATGTTGTCCCCATGTTGCCCCCATGTTGTCCTCATGTTGTCCTTATGTTGTCCTTATGTTGCCCTCATGTTGTCCCCATGTTGCCCCCATATTGTCCTCATGTTGCCCTCATGTTGTCCTTATGTTGCCCCCATGTTTTCCCCATGTTGCCCCCATGTTGTCCTCATGTTGCCCTCATGTTGTCCTTATGTTGCCCCCATGTTGTCCTTATGTTGCCCTCATGTTGTCCCCATGTTGCCCCCATATTGTCCTCATGTTGCCCTCATGTTGTCCTTATGTTGCCCCCATGTTGTCCCCATGTTGCCCCCATGTTGTCCTCATGTTGCCCTCATGTTGTTCTTTTGTTGCCCCCATGTTGTCCTTATGTTGCCCTCATGTTGTCCCCATGTTGCCCCCATGTTGTCCTCATGTTGCCCTCATGTTGTCCTTATGTTGCCCCCATGTTGTCCCCATGTTGCCCTCATGTTGTCCCCATGTTGTCCCCATGTTGTCCTCATGTTGTCCCCATGTTGTCCTCATGTTGCCCTCATGTTGTCCCCATGTTGCCCTCATGTCGTCTTCATGTTGTCTTCATGTTGTCCCCATGTTGCCCCCATGTTGTCCTCATGTTGCCCTCATGTTGTCCTTATGTTGCCCTCATGTTGTCCTTATGTTGCCCCCATGTTGTCCCCATGTTGCCCCCATGTTGTCCTCATGTTGCCCTCATGTTGTCCTTATGTTGCCCCCATGTTGTCCCCATGTTGCCCCCATGTTGTCCCTCATGTTGTCCCCATGTTGCCCCCATGTTGTCCTCATGTTGCCCTCATGTTGTCCTTATGTTGCCCCCATGTTGTCCCCATGTTGCCCTCATGTTGTCCCCATGTTGTCCCCATGTTGTCCTCATGTTGTCCCCATGTTGCCCTCATGTTGTCTTCATGTTGTCCCCATGTTGTCCTCATGTTGTCCTCATGTTGTCCTATATCAATGTTCTTTTTAATTCCCCAAAATAACATGATTAATTCCACCCAACGCTCTTTGCCAAGTACAAATCTCTACTTTCATTAATTTTGGGGCGTCTTATTCAATTTTATAGCATTGTAAAACAAATGGAAGTGGTTTTTGAAATAGTATTGAGTAAAAGTTGACATATTCCAGTCTGTGATTATCATCAACATCCATTCCTTTAATTTTAGTCTCAATAATTCCTAATTTCTGCTTTTCTAACTCAAACATTAGGTATAATTTCCTATAAATGAGGTTTATTGACCATAAATTCCAAAAATAACTGTAAAACTAAAGTTAATAAGTTAGTGCTACGTAGTGTAAATGTAAAAAAAAGTGACAAACATTGAAAAAAAGGGACAAAAATGAAAGAACATGTTAAAAAACATTGATAAAAAGCATCAATAAAAGTGTTAAGTTTCACATTTTGACAGGAAGACAACACGAGGGTTAAAGAGAAGCGTTACACAACTGATTCACGGACGACAAACATTTATTCACCTCTATCAAACATTTTCTTAAAGCATAACTATACAAATGTTGCATAGTTATTTTCATTCAACAATGGTCCTCAACACAGAAGACAGATAGTGGTCAGAGAGTCTCGATGTACAGGTACCATCACAAGTTTAAGCGCTACACAGAACCCCAAAATAAATAAAGCCCACTTACAATCAAAAGGTTTTCCGTTATTAAAAAAAGTGCAAAAGATGGAAAAAGTTTGAGTCCTATGAAAATTCATTTAATTAAGTCGGCAGCCCAATTTTGATTTATGGGCTTTAGTAAGCACACAGCTGGTCTTATAGTTAGTTGTATTACTGATGATGAGGCACATCCGCCAACAAGACCAAACAAACATTTCACTTTGTGTCCACACATCTCTACATGACACAGAAGCCTGAAATAATCTCAGACCTCCAACTCATCACTATTGTTAAACCACATACTGAGAAACATTCAAGGGTCAAAGGTTAGGCACTGGGTTAGTGGCGTGTGTAAGTGATTGTCCGAGCATCTCAGGCCTGTGAATGAGGTTTCAGGTACAGGCAATGATACAGTCAGTGTGTTTGCACTCTTTTATGTAGACGAGACGCTGTGTGCAGCAGACACGTGGAGTTTCTGGTCTTCAGTGTCCGACTGCTAGTGGTTTGCTGCTTTCACATTAAGGCTTGATTTTCCACAGCTGGAAATTAAGCAGAAGAGATAAAAAAAACTTTCATTAGAGCAAAACACAGACATCCTACAAACACAAACGCAGCGTAACAAGTCAGAATGTAGCGTCACCAGCGTACCTCTCATTAGAGAAACAGCTCAACATTTAATTTTCTCGCAGAGAGAATCAGTCTCATGTCTGTGCTTTAAACTATCATTTAATCTCCCTGCAAGAAAGCAAATGAATGATAGATAGCCTTTATTATTATTATTATTATTAGACTCACGGTCCATAAAATACATCAACAACAACAAAAAAAGATACAAATACACAAGACAGACACCAATTAAATAAGACAGCTATACCAGTAGTCCACAAGGGGGACTGGGACCTCGGGTCAATCAGATGAGAAATGACAGAGTTACACGAAGAATTCAAGCGACCGATACATTTATACATCAGATTCCTCAGTAAAGCGGAGAAAGTAATAACTCCTGCCTCCTACACCACCTTGGTTTCCTGAGTAGAAAGCGCAAACAATCATTATAAGCGACCCGCAGCTTATTGAAGCTCGCCTTTTTGTACTTGACCCACAAGGGGGGGGGCAGTGTAAAAAGCTGTACAATATGCCTTAAAGAGGTTTATCTTGACAGTATCAGAACACCAGGAGAACTTTCTGGCAAGCATGTTAGCCTGTTAGCATGTTAGCCTGTATATATAACATGCGACGCTGCCTGTACATGTCCTCATCATCTGACATTTGATCTGTCAAGATGTGACCCAAATACTTCATTTTGCAACCAACTGTTAGCACTCGCCCCGCAGGAAAATGTAGAACTATCGCTTTAACTCTGAAAGCACTTATTTAGATGATCTTCAGTCACATCCTGAATTTTTAAAGTCTCAATATCCATACGTAGTTTAGCTATAGCAAGAGAGTTTCTAAGATATTTCTAAGATATCCTACCAGGCTGCTTACAACACCAACATTATGCAGCACGGTGGCCCAACGGTTACACTGTGGCCTCACGGCAACGAGGTACCGGGCTCGGACCCTGGTCGTCCCGGGCCTCTCTGTGTGGAGTCTGCATGTTCTCCCCGTGTCTGCGTGGCTTTTCTCCAGGTGCTCTGGTTTTCCCAACCACTAAAAACATGTTCCCCTCCCTCTCTACCAAGCGGATGCGTGGTGATGGCTGCGGTGCATCTCCCAGGTGGGTGCTACATATTGGTGGTGTTAGAGAGTAGTCCTCCCCCCTCTGAAGCGCTTTGAGTGTCTATGATAAAGCGGTATATCAATGTAATTCATTATTATTATTATTACTACTAACACATGTAATATGCAACTATAAATGGAAAATTGCATCATTTTCATGTAAAGGCCAAGTTGGGATCATAGACTGGACTTAACTAAACTGATGTAGTGTGGTGTTTTCCCCCCAACAAGTTTAATTACTAGAGGGGATTTGTATGAAGTTGTCTGGGGGTGCCTGGGTGCCCGTTTGTGAATTGTTACAGAGTCTTTACCATAAGCTATCCACAATCAGTGACGGAGCCTTGGTCACATTCATACACCCGGCTGACTAATCAGTCAATCAGAGCTGTCAGTCAAGATGTTTCACCTTGTTTTTGTAGCAGCAAACAACTAATAACACCCAAATTTATCAGGAAAAATAACACTTCAACAAACACCTGCATGACGACAACTACTTTAAATGACGGAAACAATCTTTGGCAAAATGTATTTGACGTGTACTCCAATTTTGTAGTTTGGCCCATGTCCCATCCACTAACATGGAGGGGTTGGGATTTATGACCTATACCGCAGCCAGCCACCAGGGGGTGGCTGAGATGTTTTGGCTACATTTAATTAAAGATTTAAAGATTAGATTAGATTAGACTTTATTCATCCCACAGCGGGGAAATGTCCTTATTACAGCAGCAGCATTTTCTACAATAAGAGCAAAAACAAACAAATACACACCACTTTCTCTACGGGGTCCAGAGGACAGTCCAGGACAGAGCTCACTCTCCTGATCAGTCTATTGAGTCTGCTCCTGTCCCGGTCCGAGCTGCCCCCCTCCAGCAGACCACAGCATAAAGGATGGCAGAGACCACCACAGAGTCATAAAAAGTCCTGAGGAGAGTCCTGCACACTCCGAAGGACCCGAGTCTCCTCAGCAGATGGAGGGACTCTGGCCCTTCTTGTAGAGTGCATGGGTGTTATCAGTCCAGTTCAGGTTAATGTTTAGGAATCTGGGTGTTCACCAAACAATCTATGCATCAACCCCTGGTTGTTATAAGTTGTTGAGCTATTCATAAAAGGGAGATAGTTTAAAAAAAACTGTCCATACTTCAGCAGCTACTGCCAAGATGACAAGTTTTAGTCCCTGGTCAAGCATGAAAATCACTTGATCCTACATTTCCCACGATGCAACTGACTCATAAATACCTATGCTTGTTGTCTCCCCGAAAAAGTCAAACTTTAGAAAGCTCCCTCTAGAGCCCCAGAAGGCATAGTACAACCTGTTTTCACAGGCTGAACTCCGCTTCATGTGACAAATAAACCTGATGTGTGTAAAATTGAGTTGAATGCCCCTTTAATGTAATTAGCTCTGTCATTAGTACTTAGCAGAAAGATGCTCACTCTGATGTTGAAGCCGAGCAGGTCGCTGACCACAGCGGACACAGCGGACAGGATGACCACTCTGGTGATGTTGTAGATCAGAGGGTTCACGGTCAGACCTAGAAGTCTGAATGGAATATCCAGCTCCTGGGGGGGTAAGAGGGACAACAGTGTCATTTGAACTTATCTACATGGGTCAACACCAGAATTTATTATAGATGTTATAGGGGATGTCCTGAGGTAATCATAATCATTTTTCCCCAATATAAGATAGTACCAGTACAGAGATGACTGGAAATGAGGATCCAAACCAGGAACATTGTAGTTCATGGTCGGCGTCTCTACCCCAAAACCATGGGGACCCCCCACTGAGGAACAAACCTAGCTGACGGATATCAGCCATCAGTGGTAGTAACAGCTCCAGTAGGGGACCCCAAACTTCCCTTTCCCGAGCCACATCAACCAGCTCCGACTGGGGGATCCCGAGGCGTTCCCAGGCCAGGTTGGAGATATAATCTCTCCACCTAGTCCTGGGTCTTCCCCGAGGCCTCCTCCCAGCTGGACGTCCCTCCACCTAGTCCTGGGTCTTCCCCGAGGCTTCCTCCCAGCTGGACGTCCCTCCACCTAGTCCTGGGTCTTCCCCGAGGTCTCCTCCCAGCTGGACGTCCCTCCACCTAGTCCTGGGTCTTCCTTCAGGCCTAGTCCCCTGGGCCCCTCCACCTAGTCCTGGGTCTTCCCCGAGGCCTCCTCCCAGCTGGACGCCCCTCCACCTAGTCCTGGGTCTTCCCCGAGGAGCTGGACGTCCCTCCCCTAGTCCTGGGGAGGCCTCCTCCCAGCTGGACATCCCTCCACCTAGTCCTGGGTCTTACCCGAGGCCTCCTCCCAGCTGGACGTGCCTGGACCACCTCTCTAGGGACCCCTCCAGGAGGCACCCTTACCAGATCCTGAACCACCTCAACTGGCTCCTTTCGACGTGAAGGAGCAGCGGCTCTACTCCGAGCTCCTCTCGGAGGACTGAGCTTCTCACCCTATTTTTAGTTTTTGTTTCTTAAAAATAAAACATTAGCATGAACATTGAAGGAAAGTTCTGATTCAGACTGTTTATTTCTTTATTGAAAACTAGTCAGGTGTCAAATGACTCTTAGCCAAGTAAGGGTACATTTGTTGACTGTGTATGTCCGTGTTAAATGCTGTGTGTAGCTGTAGTATGCAGTCAAGTATAAATAATGGTTTGAGGCACAGTGTCAGTGAATTATTACTAAGATCTTGGGGAAAAAAGTCTTATAATACAGTCGTTTTATAGTTTGACGGGGTTAACATTCAACTTAAAATTCAAGTAGTTACAATATTTTTACAACAAACTATTGTACAAATGATTTATAAACAAGTCTGAATGAAAGGTTTTGGTTCCAAAGCAGAAACATCTACAATAAAGCCACTGTATTGTAAATAAAACAACTGTTTCTTATTAACAGCTGTAAAACAAAAGGAGCTGGTTGTTGCTTACCTTCATCAGTTTTGTAGCCAGTTTCAAAACATTGTTTACTATATTGAGTTCTTCTTTCTTATTGGGCTTCTTCTCCATCTTGAGATACAAATTGATCTGCAACCAAGAAAAGTTTGTTTACAATGAAGTCAACTACGCATTAGCCAATGGTGTTATGTATCATAGCGGTGAACCCACTGAGAAATAACCTGCGACTCCATGTGTTTTGCAGACAGAGGGTCTTACCTGCTCAGTGAGCAGCACTGAGGAGTTACTGTATTTGCAGTTAGTCTCCGAGCCCAGCGTGGCCAGCCGTAACAGAAAGAGGACGAGGGAGGAGGCCCACACCATCAGCTCCCAGTTGGTCAGGGACTCTAGGAATGTCTGGTGGCTGTGCAGAAGCTGAGGAAGGGCAACACCGACAGAAAAGAGACAAAAACTACAGTATTCATACTGGTAGCTATTTGTTGTTTTGCACTTTTGACAATTAGGATTCCTCTGTATCAGGCAGAGCTTATTAAACATCTTCATTTCCGGTAATATGATGGCGGTCTCCCAGTTATTTCATCTAAATGCAATAGTTACTCTACATAAACAGTGTTAGTAAAGGAGTGTTCTCTAAACAGATTTGTTCCAGGGGTTAAATGACTGACCTGGGCACAAATGATGAACGAAATGGAAAGTGCCAAAAGGAAGATAGTGGAGACGATGACGTCAACAGAGCGCTGCGGCCCTCGTCTCTGCAATGAGAGAGCAAGCCAGAGGCACACCGTTACAAACAAAGGCAAGTCCATGGCAACCCCTGCAGCGGTGAAACCATGCACAGTAACAAAAGAACAGCATGAGTGTTAAAGCAGGAGAATACAAACCCTGAGAAAAGAGCGTAGTGACAACCACATCTTTATGTTCTGGACTTTCTTCAGCCTGAAATGAGGGATCTCAGATTTCTTGGCCTTGCGAGCTGAAGTGAGGTGGCTGAAGTACTTAGCAAACAACAGTCTCTGTTGGGAAAACATGAACACACAGATGTTAGCAGGCTTGCAAAGAGTCATGTGTGTGATTCTGTTTCAGTGTTGCTTAGCTGCCACTAGAGGGGAGACCAGCTAACATTAGATGGATAAACAGAATGATGAGTATGGATGAGTTGTGTACTATCTGCATTCATTTAAGTACAATCAGCAGTTATACAACTTGATGTGGTTTTACTGCCTCAGTTTGCTAAATGTCTAGCCAGGCATGCCATACTGTATATGGTTGTTTTCAGTATAAGGGTTTTTTGTCTGGTTTTTCAAGACAGGGTGATTTCCGTACATAAATTTGCTAGGTTTGGGGCGGCTGGATAGCTCAGCTGGTAGAGCGGGTGCCCCATCTACGAACGCTTAATCCTTTTCGCAGCAGCTGCAGGATCAACTCCGACCGGCATGTCATTCCCGCTCTTTCCCCTTTCACATCTTCAGCTGTCCTATGTGATAAAAGGTCTAAAATGCCCCCAAAATAATCTCAAAAATAAATAAATGGGTAGAGTATCAACTGTCTTGGGATATAAATCCCTGCGGATTGGACATTCTCAGCCTTGGTAATGTTTAAAAAAAAAAAGCAAAGTGATATTGCGACCCGAAAAAAGGCCAATATTAATGGATTTTGTCGCTCCTACTTCTTAATGTAAAGGTTTGAACAGTAACCATAATATTTTGGGGGATGCAAGTAGGAAGTATTATATGGAAGTATAATATTGTCAGTTAGTGAGAGGCAGTGGCTCAGTCCGTAGGGGGTTGGGTCGGGAACCGGAGGGTCACTGGTTCAAGTCCCCATATGGACCAAAAAGTACAGAGTGTGAAAGGTGGCTGGAGAGATGCCAAAGTGTGTACGCAGAGTGTAAATTGTAATTTCCCCACTGGGGATTAATACACAAATTTAAAATGAAGTAACTGTAAGGAGCGTTTTTGTTTCTATAATATCTAAGAAGATTCATTCGTTGTTGTTTGTAAATCAAACAATACATATTAGGGGTGTAACAATTCTCCCAACTCACGATTTGATTTGACTTTCAATTTTAGGGTTATGATTAGATTAGATACATTTTTCATTTAAAGTACTTTTTTCAGCACAGATGGCTAGTCCACTGTTAGACTGTTGATCCAGTTGGTTTTATGCCCTGACAATTGTCAATTTAATTGAGCAATACAAATACTTTTTTTTTTTTATAAATGTACCACACAAAGCCCATATGGTCAAATTTAAGTAACTTATTTAAAATGTAAAATGTAAACTCCCCCTCTCCACTCAATCTGGCACAGCTGTTAAACATAAAAACAAATAGAAGGGCCACTAGATGGCAGAAGGGTACTTTACAGAAACAGCTCGAGTTTTCTCACCTGCAAAAAGCCCCCAGTTCCACACACACACACACACACACACACACACACACACACACACACACACACACACACACACACACACACACACACACACACACACACACACACACACACACACACACACACACACACACACACACACACACACACACCTCTATAGATCTATTTGTATTTGATGTCTGAATATGACAGACAGACAGACAGCCATATCTGTGGTGTTGCCTGACGATCTATTTGATGTCTGAATATGGTAGCGGTCGGTAGCGCTGCCTACAAACTGTACTTTCTCTGTCAACAAAGCGGGGAAGGGAGGGGAAGGCACCAATTGTGAAATTCTGGGCCGATGGCAATGTTTTCGTTGTTGTTGTTTATTTATTTCTCCCTTGGTGCCAGGGAAACAAAGAAACTATCATTATAAAAACAACTGAACTGTTTTAAAGTCATTCAGCATTGTATTACACTATGAAACAACATTAACTTAACATTAACATAACCTTCTTTCAAATAAATATTATTCTCTCTTTTTTTTTATACAACTGCTTAAAAAGCCTTTTGGGCTACCAACTACCTACTCAGTGAGAAGAATTTTTCAGTTTAAATTTTTGATGAAATTGAAAGCTCATTTTGATCGATATCCGATTTAGAATTGGAATTAGGCCTGCACGATTCAGGGACAAATATGAATCATGATTTCTTTAGCTTAGAATTGATATCCCGATTTTTTTTTAAAGATAGATACTATAGGGAGAGAGATGGGGGATGACACGCAGGACTCGAACCCGGGGCTCTGCGGGACTCAGCCTACATGGGACACACGCTCTTACTGGGTGAGCTAGAGGCCGCCCCTCTGCCATGACTTTTTTCTCACAAAATGTAATATTTATTGAAGACATGATGCATGACGAAACAACATTTTTTTTAGCAGTACCAAACAGACGTTTTTGGCACCTACAGCACATCATATTGCATCACCACAAAAACATAGAGGCTTCAATGAAGAGAAGGGAGAGCGTCTTAAAACCTTTTTTTACAGTCTGTGTTTTAAACTCAGAGGAAAGTAGTAGCGTTTGTAATGCAGTCGGCTCGTAAAATTAAATGAGAAATAAATTAAGTCATTAAAAAATAAAAAAAATAAAACAATATTTTTTTTTAAAGTTATTTAAATATGAAATCTCGAAGGAGGGTGAATTTGTGAAGATTGTGATTTTATAAGGATTAATCATGCAGGCCTAATCAGAATCTTGACACACCGAGTATGTATCATATGTATTAAGATTTTACCGAGTTATGTCTCTAAGATGAAGGAGTTTAATGGGTTAAAATGGGTGTACATCAGTATAATGTCAGGAAAATAAAAACTCACAGATTATTGTTGTTACTGCTTGGTACACATTCCATAGTGGTAAGACACAGCTGGAAATAAAGAGCACAAGGAATGATTCAAACGACAAATTCAGCACTCACCTGTTTGTACGTTCTCTCCGCCACGCACATCATGAAGAAGAACAGTCCTATGAGGCAGACTCTTTGCACGGTTGTGATGAAGTAAAAGGCGTAGGCGTGGCCATCATGCTTCCCAAACGCCATTTCTTTTAGGGTGAGGAAGCAGAGGTTAGACATGTCCAGATGCTGAGCCAAGTGGAAGAAAAAGGGAAGCAGCGCCAGGGTGGCGGTCATCAGTCCACCAAGCACAAGGTAACCCATACCCTGCTCCACCAGCTTCACCTAGGAACCGCAACCACAGGAGAGGGATCAATAGCAGGCATCTTGTTATGCTGCAACATCTTTATGCTAATAAAAGCTACAGAAACTAAATATTTGTGTTGAGTGAACACAGCCTGTGTATGTCTACACGTGAAGTGAGAATATCATATTTTGGCATCTTAGTCGTCATGTAAAATGTTAATTCTAAATTGTATTATTATTGCATTATGCTGAACATGCTGTGTTAGTTTTTAGGGTTAACTTTGAGCAATCTTTACCAACAGAATGACTAAAAGCAAAAAGAGGATAAAGTGTACCCGCGTGAGGATGATCCCACTGATCTCCAATACTGACATGTCTGCTTTCTTACACTCGCCCTGCTCCCATATTATGGCACTGACACGGTCCTTAGATGGGTGACATGCCTGCAGCCAAGACAGCTGGCTCTGAAATCAAACACAATAAATAACATATCATTTGTTGGTGGTTTCCAATGTGTAAAGTAGTGCAGTGTGGAGTTCTGTGGTAAACAAGTCTAAAACAATTCCACCGTAGGATTTTGACACATTTTATCGATTGACTATGAAAACATTTAAAATTAGTCACTACATCAAAACGTTGCATCCCTTAGGAGTGTTTGACATCCATGAATGAAATGAAAAATACCTTTACAACTACATGCTGACAACACAGTGCTGACAAAACCAGACAAAGAGTATTCAAGATGTTTTGTTGATCTTACTCCGGTGATTCCCTGCGGTATGCTCTCATCATCGCTGCTCAGAGCGGTGGTTTGTGGGAGTGAAACGCCAGCGTTGTACCTCCCGTTTGAGTCGCTGTCACTGCTCCTGTGGAGGCGGAGTCAGGCCCTTGGAGAAGCTCCTCCCACAGTGTGTCATCAGTGTCGGAGGCGGGATGAGAGCCCACGCTCGGCCTGAGGCGCTCCACAGCTTGTGGCTTCACCTTGATGGAAGCCCCACTGCCTTCCTGTTTACAGTAGAACAGAGTTGGTTCAAATCATGCTGAACTGGACTAGGGATGTTAATGAAAGATAAACCCTTACCCGAAAATAAGACTTTTGACCCAAAAAAAGTAAAAAGAAAAGTAAGAAACTCTATTAAAAGGTGCTCTATGCAATGTCACGCGTTGTTTAGGCTACAACATCTCCTCACTATCTGCAAGCTGCCTGTACCCTGAACACACTGTAAAAAACACGGTCTCTGTAGACAGCCCAGGCTCCACAAACCGCAACAAAAAAACTGGGCCAACCTGCACCACCAAACATAAACAGTGTTCCAGCCTATAACCAACAAGAAGGAGTTGGTTGAGCCATCACCGCAGCAGCGTTAGCACGTAGGCTACTTCCACAATGTACGTTCATGACTCAACCGACTCCTTCTTGTCAGTTATTGGCTGGAACACTGTTTATGTTTGGTGGTGCAGGTTGGCCCAGTTTGTTTTTGTTGTCGTTTGTGGAGCCTGGGCTGTCTACAGAGACCGTGTTTTTTACAGTGTGTTCAGGGTACAGGCAGCCAGCGGATAGTGAGGAGATGTTTGCTGTATGTGACAAAAAAATGTTGCCTAAACAACGCGTGACATCGTTTGGAGCCCTTTGAAAACAAAAGTAAAAAAGTAATTAACGACGGCTTTCGGCCGGCTGTCCTACACACACAGTGTGTCAGGCAGACACACAGCTGAGAACCCTGAAGGTGAAAACTTGGACATAACTTGGACTTCTGCTTCAAGTAGTTCCAAAATCGTGGCTGCGTTCCTATAAGTCAACATGAAATGGTAAAATAAAGCAGATAGAGAAACTAAACTTCAAACCACAGAGATTCAGTTAGAAGCTACTGTAAGCAGCCCTTTTTCATTAGTCATCGCACACTTCTGATGTATGATATGGGTGAGAGTAACAACAACACATTTACACACAACACACACAGGCGGGGAAGTGAGATCCCATCACATGCGGTCCCTCAAAGTGACTTTGGAGACCCATCTTGCTGCCAGGTGTACCTACACGTACATAGAGATGGCCACTGGATGGATGTATATACCAGGTGAGAATGGGGCCTAACTCACAGTGTACGTAACTATGAGGTTTACCTGAGGTCCTAATGTGAGTTTGGAGTTCGACTTTAGAGTTCTCTTCCTAACAGAAGACACTGGTGTAGATGTCGGCCATGTTGTAGCAGGGTGTCTCTCTTGATGAGACATTGGAAGAATTACTTCCACTGGTTGTAACCCCTCCTCTTCCTCACTGGAAAGGTCATCCGATGCCCCAAAGGACTTTCTTGTGGTCTGTGAGAGGATATCCGGATAGAAAATACAAATGCTAAAGATTTTACTACCATTATGTGATATAAAGCGACCCACATTACACACTAGGCCGGTAAAGCTAGACTTAGATACACTTGAATGCCTTTGTACATCGAAAAGCTTCTGAATTTACATTTTGCTCAAACCTGCAGAGTGGAGTCAAATTATGCTTACATTTTCAACAGTGGACCTAGAGTTTAATTCTAGCTACTTTCCAATAGGGGCTATCTGGATTTATTGTCTGTTTTTACTGCGGTCATAAGTTAGTTCCTTCTTCGCTCGATACAGCCGTACTGAGACCAACAAGTGAGATGAGTGACTGTACCCTCCTCTCTTCTTTCCTGTACAAACGCTGGCTCTCTTCAAACTGCCCCTGCTGCTCTGTGTCCCCGCTGTCGTTCTTTTCTTCGGATTTTTTCAGCCCTCTGCCCTTCCTGGGCCTGAAGGAGACAGAAAAACAACAACAGTTAAATACAAGGGAATGTAGATACAGCATGCGTTACAAAAGGATCTAAAACCACAGGAGTGAGAGAATTTTGGCGAGTATTAGAGAGGCTTTACTGAATAGAATAACTTTAGGTTGATTAAAGGTCTCTGTCAAATCAGTTCTTTGAGAGAAAGAAATAGTGCTAATTTGAAGTTCATGTTCCTGCTTGTGTACGTAATGTGGTAGCTTATGCATGTGCCAAGAGGTGAGGTGAGAGTGTGTTTGTGAATTAAAATGAGTGTGCAGTGCCTAACAATGAGAAAACCACCTCCGTCTGCGAGCAGGGCTGGTGGTGCGGCTGGCAGCTGGACTGCCCGAGGGCCACCGGCTGGACTCAGTCGACACAATCTGGCAGTGTACGGTACCCAGCAGCAGCATCAGACACACGGGCCCAAACACCTCGCTAGCACATGCCCCAGGGACCTCCAAGTACAGCACCACCGCTGCCACTGAGGGGAGCAAAACATTTGGCAACAGAAAACAAAACGGTCTCTTAGGGGAGCCATTAGGACAGAATGTATGCGTACTAATGAGGTCTTTCTGTGCTGCTCAGGTGTGATGGGTAACACGTTTATTGTTGCACATAATTGAATATAAACTGTGACAAATGGAGATACTGAATCAAGCACAGATACTGTATTTATTTCCTTTGTTGACTTAGTGTCACTGTGCTGCGATGGCTTAGCAAAGACAAAAGACAAAAAGATTTTTTACTTCAGCCGCAGTATTGATGTAAAAGAAGAACGACACACGCTCAAAATGTCACTGATGCAATAACGGTCTTTTAAACTGGAGTATATTCAATTCAATTCAATTTTATTTATAGAATCAGTTCATAACAAGAGTTATCTCGAGACCCTTTACAGAGAGCAGGTCTAGACCACACTCCAGAATCTACAAGGACCCAACAGGTCTAGTAGTTTCCTCCAGAGCAAGCAACAGGGCGACAGTGGCGAGGAAAAACTCCTTTTAGGAAGAAACCTGGGACAGACCCAGACCCAGGCCCAGACCCAGACCCAGGCCCAGACCCAGACCCAGGCCCAGGCCCAGGCCCAGGCCCAGGCCCAGGCCCAGACCCAGGCCCAGGCCCAGACCCAGACCCAGACCCAGACCCAGACCCAGGCCCAGACCCAGACCCAGGCCCAGGCCCAGACCCAGGCCCAGGCCCAGACCCAGGCCCAGGCCCAGGCCCAGGCCCAGACCCAGGCTCTTGGTAGGCGGTGTCTGACGACCGGTTGGGGTTAGAATACAGTGTGTAGATTCTCTTTCTACTTTGTAAGTTAGTTTTAAAACCATTAATAGATATGCATGTTATATTTGTTCATTAATTATAGCTCGGCTCCATATTCTTCTCTGTGGATCTTATAGCACATGAATGATTGTTAATGGTTTTATAAAAGAGGCTCATGAAGGGATTACTATTCTTCCAAATCTCTTCTCCAAGTGCCTTTTAAGGTGCTGTATGAGCAGGACTGACATCTTTCTTGAATATAAATAGTGTCAAGACAACAGAGAATGAGTCAGTTTGCAGTCTGTTACTTGTACCCTAGTTCTTGTTGTTAGGTAAATGTATAAATTCATTTTCAAATTCAGTTTTCAGAGAGATTTACAGCTCCAGTATGAATAAAATGAGATGAGAAATAGTGAGCTAACCTTGCATGAAGTACAGCACAAGGATACATAAAGAGATGGACTTGGAGGTCACCTGGATCCACCACTGGAAGAAGAACGGGAACAGCAGCACTCTGACCAGACCCTTTCGAGTCAGAGATGTCCAGGGACTGTCTGGTTTGGCTTTGCTGAAAGTTGATCCTAAGGGGTAGAAATGAGAAAGAGCTGCACTGAAACCACTATAGCTATGACAATGGCTAAGTTTACACCGCAGCCTATTTCAAATCGTTTCTCAAATCAGATCTTTAACACAGACAGCACCTTTATTTGCGAGTGCAAGCCTCTGGACTAAGACGCATCTGTACAAATCCGATTGGAATCACATTAAAAAAAAAAAAAAAAAAAACACTTCAAAATGTAGTTTGGATCCGATTTTCCCGTCCAGAATTGCTAAAACCAATCTGGAAAAAACCTGACTATGCCAACAAACTGATTTGGGCCGTCAGCCTTATTAGGCTATCACTTGACTATACAAAGTTTTTTGTATAGTCAAGTTATTTTACTATATTTGTAGGGGTTGAAGCAAGAAAAAAGAAAACAGGTAATTTAAGAGAAGTTAGAGAAACATAACAAATACACAGGCAGAAATTTGACAGGGGAGGGCAGAAAATGTATTTGTTGGTGTGTAGCTGTGTGTATGCAGATGGTGTAAATGTATCTATGAATAATAGATAAAATAAATAAACGTAACAACAGAGGGAGAACTACTCTTCATGACCCTCACCTCTTACTAAGTCGACATCGATGAGGTCTGCTTTGATGTGACCCGTCTTCCTCGGTTTGCTGTCCAAGCCCTAAGTGAATAGCAAGTGTTATTTTCGATTTAGCGGGTATGAACAAGATACATACACAAATACACACATATTTTCCTTCTCTACAGGGATTTGTAGGTGTCTCACATTTAGATCTGTCTGCTCCAGAGATTTCTCCCAGACTTGTTGATCATAGGCCCCGATCTGTAGCAACAACAGAACTTCATACATTACATAATAACATAACGGCATGTTCATTCAAATTAAGCACCAGAGGGTTATTTACTAAAATTGAGTTTGTCCATATTTACAGCAGCAAGGCTTTGCCAGTTAAAATGGAAGGAAAGTTTAAAACTGCTTTAACCCTTGTGTTGTCCTCGGGTCAAATTTGACCCATTTTGAAAAATTCCAAAAAACAAAATTTCAGAAAAATAACGCGGATTGTTCCACACAACAAGTAAAATAAATGACCAGCCCACTGCTTTCTTTAAATTTGGATGTTTTGTTCAATTTAATAGCATTCCAAAAACTTTTTCTATGAAAGACCATTGGAAAAAAAAAGGGACTAAAATATCCAAAAAAAAGCTTCAAAAATGTGGGGGGAAAACCCACAAAAATGTCAAAAGGCGCAAACAAAAATTGACAAAAACATCAGGGTGAAAAACAAAGATGTTGAAAAAGACAATCAAAAGGTTTCAGACCCAGAAAAACAAAAAGTTGCACGGGTTAAAATTGCATGTTTGGGCTTATGCTTATGGGAAATTATTTAAATCAAAAGGGACTTTGATTTAAATAATTGAATAAATAAATAAAATTTGAACAGAATGCTTTTATATCTGTTTCTGTACAGACTGAGGAAAAAGAGAGTTGATCAGAGTGTCTGATTGAGGCGTATGGCTGTAAAAACGCCACGAAAATAAACTGGGTAATTAAAAGGAATGTATTTAAAAATCAATATAAACCAATGACATTTTATTTTGGCATTTAAGGACAGCTAATTAAGAGCCTCATGCATATCCCAGTGGTGAATATGAAACGGACTAGAGTCCGAGCGATAACAGAATTTTAAGGCCGATGCGATACAAATATTTGGTTATTTAAAAAAAAAAACTATATTCCGATATATTGGCCGATATTTAAAAAGAAAATCCAGAAACGCGTAACAAAACATAAACATATTTCCCTAATATTAGTTATTTGTAGTTATTTTTGAGTTTTTACTAAAATAATATGATAATAATTTGTTTTATTGTCACAACAGAACAGAAGAACATCAAAATATACAGTATTAAAGTTCTGATAAATAAAATATATAAAAATACACTGATATTCGTGCTCTAAAACAGACATTTCTAAATACATGTACATAAACTGTTGTATTTACACGGTGTGCCGTCTCGGCCGGGTCTCCCTCAAAAAAGAGATTTCAATCTCAAGGGACTTCCTGGTTAAATAAAAGGTAAAATAAAAAAATAACATTTAAAAAAAAAGGTCCAATATGGGAGTATTTCTTTTGGTGAAATGCAGCTGAGCTTATACTGTACCGTGAGCTGAAAAATGACATTGGTGTACAGTGTTGTTCCCCTGGCAACCTCATTAAATATTCGCCTACAGGTTTCAGCATAACCAGGTGAACAGGGTACGCCGGTTTCTCCAACTTTATTTTGAAAATCAGTCTTACAAAACAAGAGAATGTCCACAGGAAAGAGAGATGTTTTTGTATATCTATGAGCAGCGGTCTTGTCAAATAGACTGATACAATACGTCAATAAGTCTTGGACTGGTGTGTGCTGTTTTTCTCCGATTTATCAACATAAAACTTGCTATTTCAAATCAAATTTTTCATTAAAAAAAATAATGCATCAAATAGTTTGCACACATCCTTTTAAATACATTTACTACATAAATCTCCCGAAATTTCACACATGTACACTTATTTAATTTTAACGTCATTTACTTACACTGCAGTATTGTTTCTTGTACTATGCACTTTACTTTACAATACCTTTATTTGACGCCACTTTACTTCAGTCTACCCTCTGCTCATTGGCTGTTGTTTGCCTGTTTTTCTTGTGTTTACTTGTTTGTTTTTTTGCTTTTATTGTAGAAAATGCTGCTGTAACAAGGGAATTTCCCCGCTGTGGGATGAATAAAGTATTATCTAATCTAATAACTCGGCCTGGGACGATATGCTTTGTCCAGATCCGATTGTTTCCCGATACATGGGCGCCGATTCCATTTAAATGGCAAATTTAGATTTATTGAGATTCTACAAGTATTACGATCCAATAGTATTGAGTATTGCAATTTTCGTTTTCCTTCTTTAACAAAACAGAAGTTGAACAATACACTTCCAGAGACTAATTGTTTTCTAAAAAGTCTGTCTGACATTTATTTCATTCGTAAAGGAGAACTTCAGATATTCTGTATTTTATGCTTTCACGATGTTTTGCTGGCTACCAATGTAGTTACTGTCGGCGGTCTCGTAGAAACACAGAACATTTAGGTCAATTATTGGTTAAAAAATAATAATAATAATAATAATAATAATAATAAAAATCATGATTCTAGGGAAAAGAATCAATTCTAAAATCGGCACAAGATACATACAATTTTCTTACAAACACAAATGAATAGCTGTTTCTGTGGAAATATTTACACAAAATTAACATTTTAAATATATAGATAGAATTGTACAGCTAGAACCTGTATATCATTTGGTTTGTTGGATACATTTAAATAAATACAATGAATGTAAGCTTTTAAAAGAGGTTTTTAACAAGAACATGTGTCCTACCTTCTCTTGATACCAGGCTATTCTGGCCATTGTCCTCTGAAGCTGGAGCCAGTCAGGCCATTGGACAGGGTGCAGGGGACAGAGAGGACGGGGCAGGAGTCCAGATCTGTTCACTAGACAAAAAAACGGCACAAACACATTAAACCTGACATAAAAGCAGAGGTGGAATGTAACTAAGTACATTTACTCAAGCACTGTACTGAACTTCCCTAGAGAGTATCCGCTGTATGCTACTTTATACTTCTATTGCACAACCATCAGAGGGAAATATATTTACTTTACTTCGCTATAAGTATTTGACAACATTTCCTAGTCACTTTACAGATGCAGATAAGTAATACGTAAACATCATGAATTAAAGTATAATGCATTATTATGGATGATATACGTACATTTGCCTTCGCTTTACCGTCTGCAACATAGGTGGTGCTTAACTTACACGTTAATGATTTACTAATCCAGTGATATTATTGTGATACTATGATATTGTGATAGTGATATTATTATAGTATTATTCTGAAATGGGCAATTCTGCATAATGGATACTTTCACTTTTGGTATTAGAGAAATTTAAATATAAATACTTATACTTTTACTTTAGTAAGGTTTTGAATGCATGACTTGTGTAGTAGTATTTGTGCATTTTAACGTGCGTAAGTATAATATATGAGAACTTCTTCTAACACTGCATTAAAGCAACACAAAGAAACACAAATACACATTTAGCTGTACGCACGCTGTGTAGATGTAACGTTAGTTATTATGAAGCAAGCATCTGGTTACGTTTGACTACATCGTAGTAAGTAAACGTTAGTTATTATGAAGCAGGCATCGGGTTACGTTTTGCTAAATCGTAGTAAGCAAACGTTAGCTAACAGTGCTGGTTGCGTTTTGCTAAATCGTAGTAAGTAAACGTTAGCTAACAGTGCTGGTTGCGTTTTGCTAAATCGTAGTAAGCAAACGTTAGCTAACAGTAGTTAGCCTGTTAAGAAGCTAAAGTAACTTACCTATAATGAAACAGGAAGGGTTGATTTGGCACAAACTGAACGACAGCCGTAATAATCATAACAAACTAGTGGTTAAATACTTTCTTTCCATCGATAGCAGGAGCTCTGTAGTCTCTTGTTGCTAACCTGAGCTAACTACCGTTAACTAGCTAGCTAACGTAGCTCGCTTTTACCTCAACTGACACTTTTCGACGCGATAAACGACGTGTAAATGTTGCATTTCTAAACTGTTTCTTCACACGCCCGTGTCTAGTTACCAACACGTTTATTCCAGGTGCTCTAAACTTCACTAACTTCAGGTTTGTTTAGCTAACATTTGGCTGTTCCGCTTCCATTTTCCGGGGTTTGTGTTGGTGGCTTTGTTGTGCCCGTGTAGGCTCTGCTATGCCCTCTGCGTTGACTCCCAGGCTGAGAGTGCGTCCGCTAAGGTGAAGACTGCACCGTTTTCCGTGGGTGAGATTAAGACAATACGGGCTAACATCGTCATGAACATCAAATTAACAGAGTGTGCCTTATATTTTAACATAAACATTTGACCGATGAGGCTTGTCGCACACTAGCAGAGAAAAGGTACTGCCTGAGAGGCAATTACATGGACAACAAAAACCCATATTCTTTAACTTGTTCCTAAAGGTTCAGCCAATCAGAGTGCAGGACTAATGATTAATTAATAAATGACTAATTAGACATGATAATATTATGGTTGCTACCTATAGTCATTGAATCATTATGACAATCTATTTAACATGTAATGTATATAACATTTCCTTAAGCCCAAAGTGACATCTTCCACCTTAACCACCCTTTTTTATTAGCTACCAGAAATAAAACAAGTCTATAAATTGCCGTTTTCCACATTTAAAACTGTTTCCACAATGCCTAATTCTGGTGGATAATTTTCATATCCCGTCAATGTTGGCAAATTTGCTTGAAAAATTACTTAAACGATGAATCAGTTTTCAAAATTGATGCAGATTTATTTACCGATTGACTAATTAACTAATTGTTTCAGCTCTAATGACAAGGATGACAATCATGTGTTTTTGCTGGCATAAAAAATGACCACAAACCACATGGCAGGTACAGACATCTGTATATTTATGATTTTGATGAATGAATAGGCTACATACTGTACATGTAAGAGAAAATCCTGTAATACCACTGCAAGGTCACTACTTGTATTACTTTCTAAGGAGTCCATTGTTCAGTCATCTGTGCAACAGTGTTGAAAATCATAACGTCTGAGAGTACACGTCTGCTGTCTTGTTAGTCAGCAGCCTGTCGAGATAAAGAAAGAGTGTCATTTGTCACCGGACTCCTGATTGTCCACTGACGGTTGGTCTTGCTTAGCTGCACACACAATCTTCGCCTTGATCTTCTTGTTGGAGGAAATGATAAAGTAGGGACTGAGAGAGGCGTAGCTGGAGGAGAAGAACACCCTCATATCAGCCACCACTGGTGACACCTTCGCCACAGTCAGCATGTAGATCCAGATGATGTTGTCAATCCCGAAGAAGACCACGTACAGAACCACCAAGGTGATGACTGTTTTGGCCGCCCTGGTCTCTGCCCCGCCGCCCTGAGAGCGTCGGAGCACTCTCACCTTTCGGCTGTGGCGGTGGAGAAGCAGCAGGATGTAAACACTTGAGCCCAACATCAGAGCGACAAAGGCAAAATCCCTCCCAGAGACAGCCACCCCATTGATTACATAGGACAGGTTGTCTCTGAAGTCCACATGACAGAAGCCCAGGTTGAGGGTAAAGGCAGGGACAGTGCCATTACGTGGAGCCATAGAGAAGAAAGGGGCCGCGATGCATATGGCCATGTTGAGGAGCCACAGTCCTGCAAAGGTAGGGAGGACCAGGGAGGGAAGTGAAGGCTTCAACTTGGACACACGGGGTCCAGCGGGGGCAATAGTAACCGCCTGAAACACACTGAGCATGCATGTGATGCAGACTGATAAAGCCCGGCCGATGCGGTAGGTGTAGATCACCACCTTACAGCCGGGATCATTCAGCAGGACACTCATCCCAAACACAGTCATAGTCTGGGGGACGCAGCGGGTCAGTAGCAGCATCAGGTTGGCGAAGGCCAGGTGGCACAGGATCATGTCGACAGGAAGAAGCCTAGGCTCGGTATACATGATGTGGGCGTACGCCAGCAGCACCACAGTGTTCCCCAAGATGCCCACACCGGTTTGCAGGAGGAAGGAGACTCCTTTGATGGTCACACACAGATCCATGACAGCAAGGCCTGCAGTGAGAATGATTTGAGAAACAGACCGAGAATCCAATCTGACGTGAATACACTGCACACAAGAAACATCCTCCAAGTTACCAAAGAGTCTTTAAAAGAAACCCATAATATAATAATGTAATCTCTTTGATGCATTTCTGTAAAGAAGTTGTGCTCACCTGAAGTTGAGATGAAAAGTATAGCCTATTGTGCATTGAATGTTCAATAGCCTGTGTAATTACAATTTATAGTCTTAAATGCCCCCTTGAGATCATTGGCTAGCATTGCAGTGTTCAGCCCCCCAGTTTGGCAAATAAAAGCAACCAACTAAATCTGACTCTGGTGATCTCAGAGGACAAAGCACCACAAAGGGAATACAGAACGACTGAAGGATGCACATAATTTTTAATTTCTGAATTAAACAATAGTCAGGTACCCTTATGAACGCTGATTTGAACAGATTTTGCTTTCAGTTATCACTCATCCTGTTCAAACCTACAGGCTGATCTCATGAACCACTCGTACGTATAGCTATGAAAAGTAATGCTCTGTAATTTGTATGTATTCCATGAATTATAGAATATAAATAGACTGTCCTCAGCAGAGGACGGATGTTGAATGTGCAAGCAGCTCCAACAACCGATATTTACGCTTGCACTGTAAAACCTAACAGCCCATCTTAATAAAAGAAGTAATTTAACATAACTTAAACCTCTCAAGAAGTTGGAGTGACTCACTCACATGAATTTAGCCTAACTCAAAAATGAATTGTTGAAGTAATAACTGAGTTGGTTTGAGTACACTTAAATTTGTGGGAAGGTTTAAGTATTGGTAATATGATTCCAGTTAGTTCAATTGACATATTATAATTAAGTCCTGCTTTTTCAATGTTGATGTTTAAAAAAATCATCATATTCTGCCCATATTTTGGGTATTAAATACAATAAAGCTTAAGTCAAAAGTATAATTATAGCTTAAATAAATGGAAAATGGCAGTTATTATGGAATAATGAACAGTCTGGGAGACACCTGTATAGTAAGAAAGAAAAAGATGTGGTATCCAGAATAAGGATAGAACATTATTAATAATGAAAAAGCATGTTGATGGAATATGTGAATATTGCAATAGTCAAGAGACCATAGAGCATGTAATTATGTATTGTCCTAAATACCATCAAGCCAGACAAAGATTGATGTCACAACTTTACACATTACATTTTACATGATATACTGCAAAAGACGATCTGGTAAAATATGTTTTAGTTTTTTGTTTTATTTTTTGAAGATACCTGGGTTGTTAAAAATAATTTAATAAAGTGTATGTTGACCTCTTGAGCCACACTCCAGTCCATATGTTTGCGTTAAGGCACCAAAAAGCTGGTTGCCAACCGCCATACAAAAGAAGAAGTTGTCATTGAACCATAGACAGTATATTCATATTAACGGTCTATGCTTTGAACCATAGACTGTATATTCATATTAACGGTCAATGCTTTGAACCATAGACTGTATATATATATATTAACGGTCTATGCTTTGAACGCACCGCGCCAAGGCGCCAGTAAGGTCCCACAGCGTGCTGAACAGAGAGACGTGACGGGGTCCCCTGTTTGCACACGGCACTGGAATAACGGCGACGCTCGGACCGACCCCCTGCACTGCTGCTGTGTGTTTCTTGCTGCTGACATCATTTATTTGCTGCAGGACATTGTTACACTTTTTTCTTCCACGCGAGGTAAGGTTATGTTATTTTATTAATCTTTATGGTTTGCAAACTGTTTGTCATGCTGTTTGAATTGTAACGTTACTAAGTTAGCTAACTTGCCGAGTTGTGCAGGAGTGTGCTAGCTTGCACCAGTTACTGCTTTAGCTAGCTAGCGTTAGGGGAAAAAACTTTTACTCAAACTGTTAGTTGGATGTCGCTTTCAAACTCGTTCGTCGATTCGACGTTAAGTTGGCTAAGTTACATTAACGTTACTTTGTGAACGTTTTATGTTAACGTTAGCAAACTATGTTGGCTCGCTAGCAATGCCCGTGCCTTTTTTTCCCTTTTAGGTTAACAAAGTAACATTAAGTAAGTTAAGGCTATCTTAACTTACATTAATATAAAATTGCCCAAGGAAATAACCTACTTAACTGTTATTGTTAACTTTTAAATATTATGCATCTAGCTGGAGAGAGTGTACATGAAAATGTTAGATTTTATATGGTAACGTCAGCTTAGACTTGACTCCATTTGGCGCTTGCAGTCACGTTCTCCGTTCTCCGAACATTGTTGGGGAAATACTGCTAACACATTTACACCCAATTACTCTTAAGTGTAGTCTGTGCGATCTACAGCAGTTGACGGGGAAATAAGACAGATTACTTCAGTGGTGGAAGACAGAAAAAAAAAGGAATCACAGGCTGTTGTTACTGATGGAATAAGCTGCGTATCACTGTCTCCAGAAGGTCTAGCAAACTGTGCATGCATGTTGTATATTTAGCACAATATAGTCACACACAAAGAGTGGTGTACTCAGATCTACACGTTTTCTCTCATCTGTATCCCATAGGCAGCCGGTGCGACGCTCTGGATCCGTACATATTGGCTGTTGCGAGAGTCCAGGCACTGCGGCTGCTGCCGCTGGTCAGAGAGGAAGGACTGCAGGTAGAACAAGTCTGCAAATCTGTCTGAAGAGGCTACTGCTTAGACTTTGGCAAACTAACTGTTGTATTTGACTGGTACAAATCATGTGGAAATGTAAATTTGTGTTTTTTCTAGTGCCTTAAAAATACAGTTATTAAGACATTACAGACTATATCATGGCCAGTATTCCACAATTTCTCCTTTACCATGCCTGTATAACAACTGCATGTGTACATTTAGCACTTATAACTCATTGAAGGTACATTTGTCAAAGTACATTCTGAGAAAAGAGTGGTATGTAGAGAAAACAGTGATTTGACTATAAATCTGGCATTTCATTGCCCTGTGTGTGATTTTAAGCAGCCATTTGTTGAGAGGGACATGTTTGTTCATTTAAGGGGGGCATCTAAGACAGAAACAAACAGTGCCATGTCCATTTAGGGCCTGTGAGTTTCAAACAAATGTTTACTCAACATACAATGCACACAAGTGCAGAGAACACCAACATGCTTCAGACTATGATGTAGCAATCGTAGTGCAAAATGTCTCAAATGTTTCCCAAGATAGTGACATCGAATGTGATCCAGTGGAGATTTTAGATGATAATGAAACTGTCCCGGTAGCAGGCAGTAGTTATGAGGGATTAACAGAGCAGTTACAGTACAATCTGGCTGCGTTCTTCTTGAAAATGCAGACTATTCTCCATGTATCCACAAGGGCAACACAGGAAATCATTGAGCATATTGATCAATTGTTTTCACTGTCAAAACCAATTTTCAGAGACTCTCTGATCACAATACTAGAAAAGCATAACTGTCCCTTTACTGACACAGTTGTTAGTGAGATTGTCCAGGCAGTTTCAGAGAGTAATATTTTGTATAAATCTGTTAGCTCTGAAGGACCACTGTCAACAGCAAAGAGGAGAAAGTCATATTATGAGGATAAGTTTCCATTTGCCAAGCCTGTAGAGTACCTTATTGAGTCGTCACAGCGTACATTTATGTATGTGCCAATTCTCACATCTTTGCAGTTGTTGTTGAAAAAACAGATGTACTTGAGAAAGTCCAAGAAACCACCTCACAGTTGCCTGGACACTATTCGTCATACTGTGATGGATCCTACTTCCAGGAAAATAAGCTTCTCTCAGATGAGGGTAAAAAATTATCAATAATTCTTTATGTTGATGATTTTGAAATTGCAAACCCACTAGGAACATCAAAAAAAAAATACACAAAGTATGTGCAGTTTATTGGACATTAGCTAACCTGCCAGTAAAGTACCGCTCAGCACTCCACTCTACTCAGCTGGCTCTTTTGTGCAACTCAAATGATGTACGGCAGTTTGGATATGAAAAGGTTTTTGCACCTCTCTTGAGTGACCTAAAAACTCTTGAAAAAGAGGGTGTTTACATTGAGACATTTGGTCACTGTCTCAAAGGCACAGTGTTCTCTGTTGCGGCTGATAACCTTGCTGCCCATGGGCTAGCTGGTTTCAGTGAGAGTTTCAGGGCTACATATTTTTGCAGATTTTGTCTTGCCACCCAGACAGATATGCAAACATCAAATGCAATCACTGGTAGTTTTGAGATGAGAACCAAAAGTCTGCATGATAACCTTGTTCAAGAAATGCAGAACAATGACGGTGAAGAAAACTACGGTGTAAAACACAGTTGTGTTCTCTCTGACCATCTCTCTTATTTCCATCCTGTCACAGGATTTCCGCCTGACATTCTTCATGACCTGTTTGAAGGTGTGGTTCCTGTTGAGTTGGCACATTCTTTGAAGGGTTTGATCGCAAGGAAGTATTTCACTTTGGAAGAGCTGAATAGGGCAATACTGTCATTTCCCTTCCAACATTCTGATAAGGTTAACCGCCCTCACTCGATTCCTCAAAGTTTTGCCACTCGAGGAACAATTGGCGGGAATGGGCATGAGAACCATGCTCTGCTTAGACTGCTACCTGTTCTCATTGGCTCCAGAGTCCCTGAAGGAGACAAATTCTGGGAGGTGCTAATGGAATTAAAAGATGTAGTTGAGCTTGCCATGTCTCATACTTTCACAGATGATACCATTCAGTACATGGCCTGTAAGATTTCAGATCACAGGCAGCTGCTTCAGGAAGTATTCCCCAACTTACGACGGCCAAAGCATCATTACATTGAGCATTATCCTCATCTCATAAAGCGCTTTGGTCCTTTGGTGCATCTCTGGACAATGAGATTTGAGGGGAAGCACAAAGTCTTCAAGGCAGTTGCTCGTGGTACTCAAAACTACAAAAATGTGTTAAAAACTTTGGCAGAGAGACACCAAAACATGATGGCATTCTATTTGTCATCACCAAGATTTTCAAGCCACCAGTACAGACTTCAAAAGTGGAGTCTGTCTATGTTGAGTCATTGCCTACTGATTCACATGCATTAATATCTAGCATAACAGACAGCAGCAGTGTATATGGCACAAAACAGGTAACCATTGAAGGCACAACTTTTGTGACTGGCATGTTTGTTTGCACTGGGGTACATGCTGCCTTGCCTGTGTTTAAAGAGATCAGAAACATATTACTTATCAGAAATGAAATTTTCTTTCTACTGAAAGACTATGAGGCCTGGTATGTTGAGCATTTGCGGTCATATGAGCTAACAGATCATAAAACCAAGGGCCATACGGTGAAATCTGCATGTCAGCTAACTGACCAAATGCCCCTGTTTGCCTACAGGGTTTCAAGCAAGCTAATTCTCACAACTAAGCATTTCATTCCAGTGTCCTACTAAGATAGGAGCACATCCCAGCCTTCTTCTCAGAGACCTGAGGGAGGCTAAAGATCTATCTGGACCTTCACTAAACACTAGTGATCACATTAATGAACACACTGGACAACATAATTAAAAGGTAATGTCTATTTTTCACTATGACCCGTGTGTCACCACAAAGGTTAATACATGCAATGTGGTGGTTAATTGTCTCTGTGAGTACACTTTGGATATTGTAATTATACTGTACTGTTTTAAAATGTTAGTAATAGTAAAAAACTGCAGCAGCACCTGGAGTAGCTCTGTCTGTTTTATGTTACAGGTTTCCCTAACAGTGTAAATGGAAGCGACTGATGTCCTGAAACTAAGGGTCATCCTTGATGATGTCAATGCTGAGAGGCTTATTTTGCCCTATCGTCCTGAGACTGTAAATGCCCTCATAGTTGAGATAAAAAATAAGTTGAACCTTGCCTATGACTTTCGTCTTCAGTTTCAAGACCCAGAATTTGACAATGCCTTATGCAATTTAGTTAACATCGAGGACCTACCATCCAAGGCAACCATTAAGCTAGTTAGATTTGTTGAGCCAGATCTCAGTTCAACCAGCACAGAAGATACAGTGTTGCTGTCTGATAACACAGATTCACCAGAGCGTCTTTGCCGATGGCCAGAGATCTTTGTTATTCCAACATTCTCCTACGAGGTGGAGCATGCCCTAAGAGAGGGCAACTCTGCATTTGTCAAAGAGGGGAAAACTGTAAGCTTAACTAGGGATCAAAAACACAACATACTGGAAGGAATGGCTGCTGAAATATACAAGCATAAAGCTTATCCTAGCACTAAAAATATTGTCATGGCTGCAGAGGCTTTGGTGAGCAAACATCCCTGTCTAAAAAGAAAAAGGTTCCAAAACAGGATATGAGGGTTGGAAGAACAGCCTGCGTTTCAAGATGGGCAACTACAGGACCAAACTGAGCAGGGCTGGCATTAAGGATGTGGCTGTGAATGCGGGAAAGCGCAGCAGGACATATCCAGAAGGTGCAGCATCCAGGGCTAACATCAAAAGACCCAGAAGAGGAGAAATAAACTTCCTGCCCAATTATCCCCAAGGAGAAACTAAGGACACACTGGAGAACCAGAGGCTTGAGATGGTGGAGCAGTTCAAGAAGACAGTGATAGATAGAGACATGATTATGATCCATCAACATATGCAGCGCACCTTTGCACTCAGGCGTGAAGAAATTGTAAATTCAACTCCTCCCATTGCTGAACTGAAAGACAGATGGCCTGCACTCTTTTGTGAAGCCCAAGTGAGTAAAAAGTTGACAAGACACATATTGTCAAAGTTGTGATTGCAGCACTGTTTGATCTGGATAAAGAGCTTAAAAATTATTAGTGTTAATGTAGTTTGTCTGAATTTTGTTTTTTTTCCCTTACAGTCTTATGTGGCTTAAAGTTAATGAATGATGCAAGTTAAGTTTTTGTTTTAAAAAAAATGTTTCTTTCTATGCAGCTCTACAGTGAATTCCACAGGATCACCAATCAAAATCTACCATATTCCTTCTTTGTTGCACTTGACAAGTACACACCACAGCTATTGAAGCTCTACAAAAGAGGAAGACTGGAAGTTTTGGCGAGAAGATGGAAGAAGTTTTGATGGCATATGAGGAACAGGTAAAAACATTTTTAAAGCATTAATGCATTATATTGATGCTGAATGTGAACAGAACTGCAGACCCAAACATGCATTCCTTGTCTTTTTGTGCCACAGGACAAGAGCAACATCACTGCAGCTCGAACAGCAGCCCTGGCCGGCCTACCGCTGTACTTAAAGGAGGATTCATCTGAGGTCTTCAAAACCTGCAAGGTATTTTTTGTATTCTCCTTTTCATAGCTCAATACCTTCATCTATTTTGCAAAGACAAATCGCTGAACATAAAAATTATAAACTGCTTTCTGCTACGTTGTGTACCCTGTTGGCTGCCTTTTAGTGCAATTCTCCAAACTTAAGTTTACTTAAGTTTTGCTGTGTAGTGTGACAGAGCGTTTAAAGGATGCTAGGGTCTCCAACTTAATTAAATGGTGCTTGTCTTTATTCTGAAGTAGCCTTAAGTAAACAATAAAAATGAGATGGGACAAAATAATTAATTAAATAGTTAAGTTTACTTGATATGGATTTCTATTTTTATTAAGGCTGGCCAGAGTTGTTCATCAACACTATAATTTACAGTCACGCAGAAATATACTAGTTCTAAATTCTATAATTCAGTTATATACATATGGTACAACCACGTGAGTCTTGTATAAAAGTTGGTCAAGATTTTTTAAAAGACTATACTTTAGTGGTATTCAGGTAAAACAAATGTTTAAATTGTGCCTAAAAATCAGTTCTCATCACAGACATAGACACATTAACACATTATCTGTTCCCAAATTTGTAACAGAAATTAAAGGTTCATAAAATAACTGAACACCATAGACCTCCTACTCATCTCTTTGTGTTTTGTTTGTGCCTTTCTAAACTCAGAAAGTTTCTACATTAAGTCCAGATCAATGGGTTTTAAATGCTCAGGTTCAGGTGCTCTGATTATGTCTTGAAGCAGTTAAAAAGAGGAAACCTTATCTGTAAACTGATAACTTTATCAGATATTCTGAGCTAAACCTTGGTAACAAGAAGACCCGAACTAGAGCTCTCCATTGATCATCATCATTAGGCTTTTTGTAAGCTTAATGAGTTGTACAATTACACTCTCACATCCTGAACATGTATTCCCTTTTCAGGATGAGTTGGAGGCAATCAAGATGGAGCAGTGGCTCTGGTGGCAATGGTGAATGAAGAGGAGGTGCCTGCTGGAGTTCCCTTTGAAACTCACCATGTTTCAATTGTCCTTGAGGATCAGGTTGTAATGTCTCACAGATCTTGGACTGATTCACTGGTGATTTTGTTTGGACTGATCTATGCCCTTCATTTGAACTATCCTGAGAAGCTAAGTGGCTTCTTTGAGTTCATCCAGGTTGTCCTCCTAAACCTTGATGATGGAAGAAAGCAGCTCAAACCTAAGTTACAAGCCTTAAGAAATGAGTTAGAGTAAAGGTGTTGACGTGTTCTTTTGTTGAAGGTCAGTAATGTTCTAAAAAGTATCTTTTGCATACCAAAACTGTTTGTTTAGATTTATGTGTTGAAACAAATACTTGTCTACACAATTACAGCAAGGTTGGTTGGCTTTCTACTTAAACTGTAGTGAGAAACACGGGCACTAATTAATAATATTGTGATGTTTTCAGGTTCAACGTATTTTTGTGCTAGATTTCTGTGTTGAAACAGATAGTTGGCTTTCTACTTAAAGGAGAACTCCAGTCGATTCCAACAGGTAGCTCTGTTTCTAAATGTGGAGGTCTGTTGGTAGAGAGAAAAACTAATAAATCGGTGCTGCCTACATCGTGTTATCCTCCTGCTAGCATTCGCATCCAACAGGCTTAAAAAGGGAAAGTAATAAATGTCACTGAAAGTGCATACCCGTGAAGTGATTCTATCTGAGTGAATCCGACTGCTGGAGATGTGAAAGAAATGCATGAAAGTTGTGTTAATTCAGCTCTGTTCAGTTCTGGTGTGTTTTTTTTAGTTTTTTTTTTTTAATTTTAATTTAAAGTAAGTGCTGTAGTACAACTAGCAGGAGACAAGTTATAATTGAGGTAAGTTTGGAGACACTACCTTATTTTATCATTAAATTAATAGCCTACATATTTTAGTTTTATCTTTTTTCTGTGTTGTAGTTTGTAGACGGTCCCTAAGCTCTCTAAATGCCTCTCAACACCAGAACTAAACGGAGCTGAATTAACACAACTTCCATGCCTTTCTGTCACATCTTCAGCATCAGATTCACTGTGTTTACTCTGAAGGAATCACTGCACATGGGGGGGCGATTTAAATAACATTTTGAACATGTTAATAGGCTACAAACACGTTTAAAACTTGCCCTGTTTAAGCCTGTTGGTGGTTTTGTTTTGCTCTCTACTGACAGACCTCCACATTTACAAACAGAGCTACGTGTTGGAATCGACTGGAATTCTCCTTTTAAGCTGTAGTGAGAAACACCTGCACTAATTAATAATGTAATGTTTTCAGTGTCAAGGTATTTTTGTACTAGATTTCTGTGTTGAAACAGATATTTGGCTTTCTACTTAAACTGTAGTGAGAAACACAGGCACTAAATAATATTGCTGTGATGTTTTCAGTTTAAAGGTATTTTTATGCTAGTACAAATATGATCCATAATTTTATTTTTATTTTTTTTTTTGTGAGTGTTAATTTCATAGTGTTTGACAAACACGTAATTTCTTTTTAAGCTGTGGACATTAAAATGTTTTAACATTGCTATGTTATTTAGCATTCAACTAAATAAATAGTTGAAGTTGTGTCAGACATGTTTGTATTGTGTTATTGCCACTTAAAAGGTTTAAGGCAATCGGTTTCCTCAAATTAATTGAGTAGCCACAACCGAGTTTAAAGTTGTCGCAACTACGTAATAACTTGCTTTAGTGGAAATAAACTGAGTAAATGAAACTTAAGTGGTAACATTTGTATAAAGAAGATTGCTTTAAGTTAGACTTACTTAAATCAGATACATTTCATTAACACATTTTTAATAACTTTGAAGGAAAGCAACATTTGAGTACAAAATAATTGATGGATTTAAGTTATATTAACTAAATGGAATTAGTAATATTACCTTTATTTACCCAAGTTATCTTAACAATAAGTAATTGAGTTACTTGGACACAAATCAACTATTTTGTTAAAATGTTATTGTTTGAGTTAATAAACTTAAATGATTCAAGGCAATCGGTTTCCTCAAACAGTTTGAGTTGAACTAACTCATCAGGTTTTACAGTGTGTTGTTAGGCAACACCCCTAACTGTCATAGTAAATAATGCGGGAGAAAACCAAGGAACAAATAAAGAAGTAAGGTGACTATTATAAAAGCCCCAAAATGTGGTGACAGGTTGGGTGGTGGTCAGCAAAAATGTATTTTTTAAAAGGTAATTGAACTGCCTAAGACCATACAATCAGTGTTGGGAGTAACATGTTACTCTAATTCCACAACTTAGAAAAAACTTAAAACTTTTTTTAATACAGTTCAGTCAACAACTGTAACTACAAATAAATAAATAATTATGAAATTAAATAATACAATTATTAAAATTTGAATTCTCCCACTCGTTACTTTGCAGACGAATGGCTGCGCTTGTCTGCAATGATGGCTGAAAACGCACCCTTCCCAGGAGTTTTTCCAGGGTATGATCTTAACGGAGGTGGCACAATGAATCACGTACTGTAAATCAATCAATTTGACTGTCACGGCACAAATGACAGTTCAGGCAACTGAAATAAAAGAAAATGAGTCTGCAAAACAGTTAATTTTACTCTGCCATTTGATATTAAAAACCAACTTGTGTTGCTTGATTTGAATGCCTGTCAAGGCAACAATAAATCTATCAAAACACAGTCTCGCATTTCCAGACCTTCCTCCACAGCACTGCTTAGAAAGGTCTGGCTAGTCCACACAGCATTCTGGGATGGCAGAAAAACAGGTTCTGGTTTATCGGCATTTCTTTAAACCAATCACAATTGTCTTAGGTGGTCTAAGCGCCGGACAGAGCTACGGTGTCGCTGCAAAAGCCTCGGGAAGGACCTTGTTTTGGTGGAACGTGTACGTTAAAAAGTAATTTTAGTTGTGCAACAGGAAACTCAGATTGGACAGATAGTCTAGCTAGCTGTCTGGATTTACCCTGCAGAGATCTGAGGACCAGGTAACCATAGTCCTCAGATTGGACAGATAGTCTAGCTAGCTGTCTGGATTTACCCTGCAGAGATCTGAGGACCAGGTAACCATAGTCCTCAGATTGGACAGATAGTCTAGCTAGCTGTCTGGATTTACCCTGCAGAGATCTGAGGACCAGGTAACCATAGTCCTCAGATTGGACAGATAGTCTAGCTAGCTGTCTGGATTTACCCTGCAGAGATCTGAGGACCAGGTAACCATAGTCCTCAGATTGGACAGATAGTCTAGCTAGCTGTCTGGATTTACCCTGCAGAGATCTGAGGACCAGGTAACCATAGTCCTCAGATTGGACAGATAGTCTAGCTAGCTGTCTGGATTTACCCTGCAGAGATCTGAGGACCAGGTAACCATAGTCCTCAGATTGGACAGATAGTCTAGCTAGCTGTCTGGATTTACCCACAGAGATCTGAGGACCAGGTAACCATAGTCCTCAGATTGGACAGATAGTCTAGCTAGCTGTCTGGATTTACCCTGCAGAGATCTGAGGACCAGGTAACCATAGTCCTCAGATTGGACAGATAGTCTAGCTAGCTGTCTGGATTTACCCTACAGAGATCTGAGGACCAGGTAACCATAGTCCTCAGATTGGACAGATAGTCTAGCTAGCTGTCTGGATTTACCCTACAGAGATCTGAGGACCAGGTAACCATAGTCCTCAGATTGGACAGATAGTCTAGCTAGCTGTCTGGATTTACCCTGCAGAGATCTGAGGACCAGGTAACCATAGTCCTCAGATTGGACAGATAGTCTAGCTAGCTGTCTGGATTTACCCTGCAGAGATCTGAGGACCAGGTAACCATAGTCCTCAGATTGGACAGATAGTCTAGCTAGCTGTCTGGATTTACCCTGCAGAGATCTGAGGACCAGGTAACCATAGTCCTCAGATTGGACAGATAGTCTAGCTAGCTGTCTGGATTTACCCTGCAGAGACCTGAGGACCAGGTAACCATAGTCCTCAGATTGGACAGATAGTCTAGCTATTATTATCATTAATCGACTGGAGTTTAAACCTTGTGTTGTTTTCCCATCAAAATTTTGATGTTTTTTTATAAAAAAAATTCTTATGTTTTGTCCCGTTTTTAATCACTTTTGGCGTTTTTTTTTTTTTTTTTACATTTTCAACACTACGTAACACTAACTTATTAACTTTAATTTTACAGTTATTTTTGGAATTTATGGTCAATAAACCTCATTTATAGGAAATTATACCTAATGTTTGAGTCAGAAAAGCAGAAATGAGGAATTATTGAGACTAAAATTAAAGGAATGGATGTTGATGATAATCACAGACTGGAATATGTCAACTTTTACTCAATACTATTTCAAAAACACTTCCATTTGTTTTACAATGCTATAAAATTGAATAAGACGCCCCAAAATTAATGAAAGTAGAGATTTGTACTTGGCAAAGAGCGTTGGGTGGAATCAATCATGTTATTTGGGGAATTTAAAAAGAACATTGATATAGGAAAACAGGTCAATTTGACCCGAGGACAACACGAGGGTTAAATCGCCAACACAAAGAAAGCAGAAGGTGATGGACATCTGGCCGAAATTAGGAACATCCGTTGGAAACAGCAAGTCAATATAGACTATTCAAAACATATCTATTTTGCTTTATTATTGTTTTATTAAATTTGACAGTTGTCTTGTCCCACACTGTGCCACAGCAACACTGAAATAAAATAGCTATGCGTGCATTAATAAGAGAATTGAAGCAGATATTTAATTAATTAATTGCTCATGCAGTGAAACCTAGTAACTGTGACAAATGTATGATTTTCAGTAACCTGCACTACACTGTGAATAATGTGAATTCTAAACTTCAGTGTTATTTTCCTGTTGTAAACTTCCACATGTCAGTTTTCAGCTTCTATAGACAGAAAAACTGCACGTCAGTCAAATATTATAATGTTATTTCCCTGTGGAGTTTTAAAAAAAAAACAGTTTAAATAACCCCCGCAGAGACAATGGTGTGCGGTTATTGTTGATGCAAAAGCAACCTGATGATGCCTTGAATGAGCTATCAAGAGGCTTTGACATGCACAGCTGATGCTTCAGTTTGGGCTTCTTTCCTCCCTCATGTCCTGGGAGCGTGTTAAAAGAAACAGAGGAGCAAGACAATTAACCATATAACAATGCATGTCTGTACTAATTGGGGGCATAGGGACAACCAGCCATTATTCATTTATGTGCTTAACTCTCATCACTGACACATGCTGCAGAATTTAGCAAGTTGTATCACGGTATTCCAGGACTATCTCTATAAACTGTATATGGCAAACGTGTCTTACATTAAAAGCGATGAACCCTACTGGTCAATTTATGTTTTCTCATTTGCAAAATGGAGACTGGGCCTGTGTGCTGTAGCACTGTTTGAGAAGCGTGTTTTCTCCTGAGAGAGGGCTTTGGAATAAAGCATCATAAGATGTGTTATTTTCCTGTGTCTTTTTCTACATGTTTACATGTTCAGAGAGCTAATTAAAATGGCAAGTTCAAGCATGTCCTTCTCAGGGGATTGCATCATGTACAGTACGCTGCAATCTGGGCTTTTTTCCCCCCTGACATGAGATTTTATTTCTTTGTTTATAGCTGATGTTAATTGGGTTTTTTTCATCACTAATTCAATTTTATTTGTTACATATCTAATTCCGTGACAATAATTTTATTAGAGGAGAAGTTTACATGTATATAGTTTAATACAGTTCAGTCAACAACTTCATGTTTTTTTCTGTCCATGCAATTATATATGTGACACATCATGTTGTATTCATACTTAAGGGATGCCTTTATGGATAAAATAGTATCAGTTAATGGTTTTGCACTTAAATTAAATCATTTGCATACAATGAGCTGTACTCAAATGAGATTTCCGTACTTTTAATAGAACTGTGAACATTCACTTGGTTGCCTTAGGGTTAAGAAATGCATTCTCCTGCACCATTATGGGCTGTGCTATCTTAAATCAAGTGTTTAACTTTAAGTGTTGTTTAGATTCAACTTAAGTTAGTTCAGAGATATGTTTACTTTCTAACCTTTTGCACCTTTATGAATACTGGCAAGGCTTCGGTTGGTGAAGAGGGAATATTCAGGGAACCCCTCACTGTGCCGGTTAATCTGTCCCACAGCTAAAATGTGGTTTAAGAGGCTTTTGGCTTAGCAGTCTCCCGTCTGATATTGATGGGCCTTAGACTCGGTATTTGCATTTAAGGGAAGGCGAGCAGAATTGACCTCCCACAAGCATTGTCATTATATCTTTGGTAACCTTTCTAATATCCTTCTAACATGATGCTCAGTTGACAACACAAACTGATCTTACTTTAAACACATATTTTCATTCTACTGAGTATACCATCTCCTATCACAACACATCTACAGAGATCATCCATCAGTTTAGGTACAGTACATGTCTGCAATTTTGTTTTCTGTTTTTTCTATTCACATCATAGAGTTTATAGATTTTTTTGTATTGTTTTTTAATGTACTTTCAAGTCTGTGTGCAATATGTGTTTCACCTGGCTGAAAGATTATTTCCCCAGACAGTAGAGTTACATTTGAAGTGTTCTGAGGTACAGTGGTGTAAGAAGAAGTTGAATCCTTTACTTAAGTAAAAGTAGCAATATTACACTGTTTAAATACTTCATTACAAGTAACAGTCCAGCACTTAAAAGTGAATGGAGACAAATGGCCTGTGTGAGAGTTCTACTGTGCATATATATTATTGGATTATTGTAACTGATGTCATCATAGTGTATTATTATGATGTGTTATTGTCATTTTACTGTTACAGTTGGTCACGGTGTAGCTAATATTGCCTGCTTTACATAATATTGGGTACAAAGCATCCTATTTTATAAAATGATTATATGTTTTGTACAGTATGTAACCAGTAACCACTACTAGTGGAGTCAAAAGTACAATAATTACCTTTGAAATGTTATAGAGTATAGAAAAAAGTTAGCCTGACAAGCCAGACACATCTAGACCCACTAGGGTGCATATAGATTTCTAGGCTAGTAAAAAGTAGTATAAAATGGAAATACTCAAGTACTTCAAATTTTCACAGTAAGTAAATGTGCCGAGTTACGTTCCACAACTTTATAAATTAACCAACTCAACACTATTAATACATGGAATCCTCTTATATCGTGTTCAAAACACAACTTAATTAAATACAAAATATGTAACAAATTAAAATGTTATTTTCCATGTAACCAACCTCAATAATGGTCACATTGTAGAATATGCTCTTTTAAATTCAGTGGAGGACACGTCTCATCATGTACTTGTGAGAAATGGGCTAAATCTTCATTACCAGTTACCTGCTGTGGGACCATTTGCAGGTATATCATGTAGTCCACCCACACTTATTTGCCCTTCCACCCTCACAGTTTATATTTCATTCCATTTTTAGAACTATCATTGCTTTGGATGAATTACATAACCATAAATCCAATGCTATGTCACACTCTTCAAATGAAGTTGTCAGCGATCCATCACGTAAACCGAATAAATCGGCCTTTGGCTTTTACTTTGTTTCAACTTTCTCCACTGGAGGACACTGTGGTGTTGGTGTTTGACTACCCAACACAAGAGAGGTCTTTTTTAATAGTGGCTTTTAAAATTGATTGCCGAAATTAAAAATACAAAAGGTAATAGGAAGGTTCTTGTAAGGAAACCTAAATATAGGATCAGTAATTAGAAAGAAAGTATTCAATGGTCTCCACTCAGTGAAACAGTGACACTGAGACATTGTTTTAATCTTTTTTTGACTATAAACATGGTTGGATCTCTTTAAATGAATCCAGACACACTCAGCTTTCTCTGTGTTATCCTGTCTGTCTGAAACCCAGTGAGGGGACAGAATCAGTCATCTGAATTGATCTCAAGTAATTGGAGGCTGAGCGAAGAGAAGTCAATGTACCATGAAAAACAGATCCAACAACTGTAGCAACTATAAGAGCCCAAACAACCTGACTACTTCAGAAGAGAGGGATCAAGGACAAGGTCCACTTCAGACTTTGCTAGCTTTAACTGTTCTCAGGTTGGGGTGTGAATGTCTGCAGCAATTCTTTTCTGATATCATTTTGAATACACATGATTTATTTTATTGATTGCTTTGTACTCTTGTTTCTATTACGGCAGGAATGCCGTCGGAGGAATTTGTCCGTGGGATGCTCTACCTGTCCCTCACTGTTGTGGGAGTCCCGGGTAACGCTTCCATCATCCTGGCATTTCTCCTTTTGCTGTACCAGGAGAACCGCCTCCACCCAGCGGATGTCATTGTCCTGCACCTGGCCTGTGTCAACCTCCTGGTGGTTGGTGTTCGGTGTCTGCTGGAGACCCTGGCATCCTTCTACCTGGCCAGCGTCTTTGGAGATGTAGGCTGCAAGGCTGTGATCTTTGTCTACAGAACATCGCGCTCCCTCTCGATTTGGCTCACCTTTGTACTGAGTGCGTACCAGTGTGTGAGCATTGCTCCTCCTGGATCACGCTGGGCCTCCGTCCGCACCTTGGTTGCCCAGTATTTGGGCTTTGTGTTCTTCTTCCTCTGGCTCTTCAACACCTGCATGAGCTCCGGAGCCATACTCTACTCCTTAAGCACCAAAAATGCCTCCAGCCCCACAGACTATGGCATCAATGTAGAATTCTGCTCACTTAGCTTTCCTTCAAAGTTGTCCAAAGATGCAATTGGGGCAATCCAGGTGGGCAGAGATGTGGTGCCCATGGCCCTCATGACCCTAGCCAGTCTGATCATCCTGGTCTTCCTTTACAAGCATAGCCAGCAGGTGAAGGGACTCCGCAGCAGCAGTGGGAGTAGGGGAAGTGGTGGGGCCGAGCAACGAGCTGCCAAAGCCGTGGTAGCCCTTGTGACCTTATATGTGATTCTTTATGGGGTAGATAATGGACTTTGGGTGTACACTCTCACTGTGAGGAAGACCATGACTTCCTCGCTGATCTCTGACCTGCGTATATTCTTCTCCTCACTCTATGCAGCGGTGAGCCCCATGGTCATCATTGCATCTAACAGGAAGGTGAATGGCAGGCTGAGGTGCGCAGTGCATGAGAAGCCTGTTCAGGAGCAAGCCACAAGTGTTTCTACTATGTGAGGCCTACTGTGATAACTGATTACTGACAGGGCAGCAGAGGAAGCCAAGATGATAAAAATCAAATCTTTCTATAGTGTGAGTCATGCATGGGTCATTCTGTCTTTGTATGTATTGGGTGTATTATGTTATTATGAGATAAGATTTGCAGAAGATACTTTTCTCTGTCTCCTTTTTTATCATTTATAAAAATGATCTTGTTTATGAGTATTTTCAGATATGTTATGAAATTATAACTGATGAGGGTTTAGAGCCTGCAGCTCTGAGTAGAAGGTGTACTTATGGGGCAGGGGGAACCTATTTTCTCTCTGTCTATAATTAAAGACCCAAACTGTCATAACAACCCTCAATGCAGGTCTGTATGGATCTCCGTTGATGTGGCACTACAGTATCTGGCTTAGTTTGTTTATGTTCTCTCCATCTTAATTGGGTAGAAGAATTATAGCTGGGTGACTTGGGGCTCAATGTAGCTGTCAAATGACTTCCAGCTACCCATTTAGCTGTAATTAAGGCTTTGAATAGAATCTGCTAATGCCAATGAGGCAGGTTTATTATCCAACAAAGAATTGTTTAAAAACCTGAAAATATGTTCATTATAATGTTGACAATGTATGTGTGAGTTCTTCAGTTGCAGTTATAAGAAGAGTAGACTTCAAGGGACACAAAACTATGTCTTGGCACAGACCCTGAAGAGTTTGCTGTGGATGTGGTAATGTGGGAATTTATGAGTCATTATGTAATTTCCATGTCTTGGTGAAGCAAGGGCAGAAAGGCAGGGTGAGGACATAACTACCTCTATGAGTGACAGTCCAAAAGACATAAAGGAGGGCTGCCAGCACTGTGTGATCCTTCAATAACTCTAAAGTGCAATCAGTGCAGTGTTTTTCAACTGCTGTCACAATGCAGGTGAGGAGGAGAAGTCCTGCTTGTGCAGAACTCTTGCATTCAACACCAGGTTGACATGAAAAATATAAAAAGCCATACAATAAAGTTGATCTCTGGTCACAGAGTAACATTCACGTTTATTGTAAAAGTTGCAGCCATTGAAACCCTCTTTAATGTGACTTTATTCTTAGGAAAGCTCTCTCCAGATGACAAATTCCATGTGTTTTACCCTTCAAACCACTGAAATCTGATTGACACTTTACACAGACTCCGGTGGAATGAAGGATAGAATACAAAGATGGTTTCATTAGAGCGGCGAGTGTGCAGGCGCCTCCCGTGAGGAGTCACGAACAATGACATATAGATGACACGGCTGATTCCCTTCCACGCTTTCAGTGATGTCATTCTTTCTATTTCTGTTGGGAAAGAAGTTGCAGAATAGTTAAAAGGAACAAATTCATGAATAACAGGTTGTGTATGTTCATGTCTCTTTCAATGTGTGTGTGTGTGTGTGTGTGTGTGTGTGTGTGTGTGTGTGTGTGTGTGAATGTGTGAAGGGTGTGCCGGTCGGCCTCTCCCTGCACAAGACAGGACCTGTTTTCACCAATTTCCATCCTTCTGGAGTCTTTTGAGCCTCAAAGAATGCAGGGTGCTGTTAAACATGTAGAGACCAAACCCACACTAATGTAACGCTCTGTTACTGCCATTGTTCTCAAATCACAACGGTTCCCCTCCAAGACTTAATTCTGCAGCTAAAACAGAGCTAAATGTACATCGTCGTCATCTGTTAAGCCTCTGACTGCATCTCACTTGCTTAACGAAGCTAGATGTGTGAATAGCATAAGCTACCAGGGAAAATAACAACAGTGCCTGACATATTTTTAAAAGAAATAACCCTAGAAATGCTAACTTTCCTGTTCTTTTGTCTGGAGTTAGACAAAGTATACAACACAAAGCTGTACAAAAGCCACACACACAAAAAAGCTGTCAAGTTGTCCAGAACGGTCGGTTAAGGGTTGCAGTAAATCCCGCCAGCCGATCCACACCTGCTGTGTCTGTCAGTCTGTTTACCTACACCAGGTACAGGCAGTTTTGTCCCCCGTGTCCACCAATAGCAATGCAGCAGCAGGCTTGAACCCCACCCCTGTTCTGCCTTCATGCCAGTCCACACCCTAATATGACCCTCCTTTACTCAGGAACTGAATGTTAAAGCCAAACCCTCTCCTCCCCCACAAAAAAACACCTTTCAACATCATGATCTATGTGCAGAATTGTGTGCTGGTTATAATAATGCAGGAGCAAATTGACGACTAATATAGAGTCATATGTGCAAACAGTGTCAACAAACACCATTCAACAACACCACCCAAAGCCAGTTCTAAATACATAATGCTTAATGCATAATGTGATAGTCACACATAAAAGCCTTTTCAGTTAGTTTACGTCTAAACTATCAATTAAATCCAGTAACCTTAAAAGTTATTTTTATCATTAATCCCATAAACTCTCTCTGATGTTTTTCCAGTTAAGAAAACCTCTGGCTGACTCCAGGAGCTGGACACTTTGGGGCTTATTACTGGTGAAAATGTGTCAGTTAAAAACACATCCTGGGGTACTTTTAAAACCTTCATTTTATGGAAATGACAGACGTAATAAGCCCTTTTTACGTTTGCTGATACCGTCTTTGCTTTTCCTTCAAAGGGATGTTTCTAGGCGTGTTGTTTAGAGGATTTCTTCCCTTTTGAGTGAAGCTCCTGATAGAGAATGCCATAAAAACTGTGCTTTTATGTAAATCAACTCTTTTAGTATTTTTTTAAAGTGCAGGACTGATTCTACTTCATAGAACTGGTTTTAATTCGAAGTGCACATTTGGGAAAATATTTCAATTATGTAAAAGCAACATGCTCTCAACTTTACCCCAAATATCTGCCAGGAGGTGAGTTTAACACAATTTTATTTTCATTTTCTGCACTCTTAGGTTACAGACTCATATGTGTGTGTGACCTATTACGTTGAATCCGCCCAGTTTAACGGCTTCCCTCAGACACACCCAACACACATGGTCGCGTTTCAGCTTGCCTGGAATGCTGCACGGCACGTAAGCAAGGAGCTCTGTATTAAAGTTGGAGAATCTTACAGAGTTAAGGGGAAACTTTGGCCTGTTCTGTCATCCTGAACACAATTCTTTGTGATTTATCCTGATTAACATCCATTTTGTAGAAAAGGCTGAAATGCCAGTCTAATATCCACATAAATCTGCAGACTCTGGAGTTTAATGGTTGCCTTTTTTTATTGCCTGACAGCTTGGTTTTACTCCATTAATCAAGTGGCAAGTGGTTAAAAGACAAAGCATCTTTCAATTCAGACAAAATCCACTCATCAGAGAGAAAACATTATAAGCAGGTGGAGGAAAAGAGCTACATTTGCAAAACAGACAAACATGGCTGTCCAAATAAGCACAGTGACTACTCTACCTTTACTCTGTCTGCGTAATGCCTGACAGGGAGTCTGTATAGCAGATAATGCCTGTTTCCAATGTACCAGCAAGGACATGGACCACACTGAATGAGGGTGGGGGTGGGGTGGAAGGCTCTGAGGCCCCAGGGCAGCAGCTTGCTGCAACTCCACCACTCTCAGGTAAGATATGCTCTGCTGTGCTGAGACTTGAAAGACATTCAAGATGCACTGCACCCTATCCAGCAGTGTATCACGATATAATGAAGAAAGAGAGAGTGGAAAAGAATAGGTTAGGTTGCTGAGTTAGACAAAAAAAAAAATAAGTAAACAGGCATGGAAATGTTGTCATTTGAACTTCTGAGAAATAACTGAATATTAATAATCCACAAAAAGACGGGAGTGACAGTTTGAATTGGCTGAACTGAAAGCCGAGACCTGCCCTGATGTGATCCAGTATCAGTATGTGCTATATGTCAGCATTCACTCAACATGTGGCTTATCATTTATTACTCGTGGGTGAATTTTTTAAAATTAATTATTCATTCAGGTATCCTCACTGAGATCAAGATCTCTGTTTATAGAGAAATATACATTTTCAAGAGAGAAGCAAATACATGAGGGTGGACCGGGCTTTCCTGACATGTCAGTTTGCAGAGATTTATCCTTTGACGAGCCAATCCAGTGTCCCTCTGGGACGCTGGTTAATGCTGAATGATGTGCGAATACGTGAACCATGTGCCCAGATTTTTTATCTCTTAAAATGATTGTGGTTAAAAGGCTCAAACTGAGGGTTTAAAAGTTAAATTAAAGTCCAGCAATCATAGTGAAGCTGTATCTGCCAGAACCAAATGCACAATTCAGGCCTCAAAATCGGAGTGACATTCCCAAATATCATGCAACACTGACATTAAGACAGGTTTCTTCATACAGTGGTTGCGCCAAAACAACTCAAACAAACAAATGTTGATTTTAAATATATTATACATGAGACTTTGACATTTTTATTTTATCAAAAACAATTGGTTGTAAATCAACCAGCAGATCCAACTAAGACCTTTCGTCTTTAAGGTAACACAACCTTCTTAATGTCATATTCCCGCTGTAGCAGTGACATGGATCCTGCCCTTTATCTTTCCCATCATCTTCACCCCGAACTGCCACAAAGGTGGAATTTTCCACAAGCTACTTCCCTGAGTTGGCCGTGGAATGCAGACAAGATGGAGCAAGCCTGCAGAGCGCGGCATCTCTGCAGTAACAGTATGTTAGCTTGTGCACACCATGGCCAACTCTTTCATTCTCCCTTCAGGGGTTGGGAGCTATTACTCAAAGTGTGGCTCTGCCCTGTAGTGTGCCACTGCTGCTGTTGATACCTCAGAGGGCTGGTACAGGAGCTCAGCCGTCTCCAGGAACCATTTCATACACGCATTCAGAATGCTGACATCTATTTTATAAGTAGTTTGATGCATTTAATGATTCCAATGAATCGCTCGATATGTTTGTCCATGTAAGTTACTCTCACAAAAAGGCCTAAATGCGGTGTAGATGTTTTAACACAACTCTGAATTCAAAGCTGTAGGAAACGACTGCTCTATTAACGTAGATTGCTATCTGTGCCTCAGAGCAACAGACCTTGTAAAGTTTTACAGAGCGGGCATGTGCTGACATAACAGCCACACATATCTCATCTTGCTAGTGCCACCCTTCACACGGGGGAAAGGAATCGCAGTATAATGCACGGAGGAAATGACAAGAAGATTGTGCCACTTCTGTTGCTGTCTGTAACAGTTTTAGTAGAGTACATATTCAGTTTCCATATACTGTATAGAGCACTTAAATGTATCACATAGTCCTACACTATTGTTGGGATTTATATAGGATGACAAATTCTCCTGGAGTGGGGAGTTGATAGAATTTTATGATAGGGAGTGTTACTCCAACATATTTGAAAAATGGAGTCTCCTTGTGCTTTTTTCAAAATAAGTGGTGTCACTCCACCCACTTAAGGCTGAATAATAGATCTGATGAATCATCTGTGCATGGTGCAGCTGCTGTCAGAGTAATCATACAAGTGTTGCACACAGCCATATCAGAGTTTATATCACTGGAGTGTATCAGTCGAGTTTAACACAGAATCGCACTAGACTAGGAGCTGAAACGATTTTGCTTTCCATGTTGGACCACCTCCCAAATTAAAGACACACTGACTGGTTTTGTTGTAGCCGTCCCATTGTGCTGCTAAAGCCCAAAACGTCCAACCTGCTCACTTTGGATTTGACTTTTGAAAACATTATTTGTGAGCTGGGAGGACATTTTTGGTAGTTTAGATCACTGTGTAACAAAATCAGGCAGTGTACCTTTAAGTGTTTGGAAATGGGGCAGGAGAGAGTGCCACCTGTTGATTCTTGATGGTAGGACTACTGCAATGTAGGGGCAACTTGAATAATACCCCTGCAGTTTAGATATAGGGTAGATTCCTAAATATAAATACATCTTGGAAATTAGACTGAAATCAACATTATTATAAAATTTATTTCACAATGTGATAAATGTATGCATTAAACAGACGGTCAATGCAGTGAACTGTGTTCCACTGTTATTTATTCCAAAACACATGAAAACTAAAACTTTAATAAAAAACAGAATTTTCTGACTTTGTGTGACTTTTACTCACTTACTTTTACTATTTACAGGATATAATTCATATAGACAGAAAGCTCTGTCTATATATATACAGTGTATATCTTTACTTCTGGTAATGAAGATCTTAGTGAGTTAAAGTGATTGACAGTGATTGCTAATAGTTAATAATATAGAAGGTCTATTTCTAAACAAGCTAAACTTTATTTTTTAGTATTAAAGTTGGCTGAAAGGCTGAAAGGCTGAAATAATTAACCTGGGGGGGGACACAACACACAAAAACATATGTATTTATCATATTTTGCACCCAGAGATCCAGAAACCAACCAGCACATCTATACTGGACCACTACCCTGGTTATTTTAACATATGAATATTCACCACTTGATTACAATATTAACTAAAATAATAATGATCATTGTCATTTTGGCAACAACATTATACAAATAATGCAAAAAAAAGTTGTTATTGTACTTTATTGAGATTTCAAAAAGGCAAACAACCCAGTGAACCTGGGACTTCTTCGCTAGTTTGGTGATCCAGCCTGGCTTAATGGTTGGGTTGATTTTGGTAATGAATGTTTGGATTTGTGCATACATAAAAGGCATATATTCATACTGACGCCCACAGCATGGCCCAGCTCTAAATCTATGGAATAGATTCATGTCTTGAACATGTCTTCGTTGTCATTTTGAAGAACCTAAAACTTGCACAAAAGTTTGACAGACTGGTTTAAAAAAAGTCTGACTTACAGAATCTAGATTTTAAAGATTTTCTCTCCTACATAATAAATAGTATATTTTCCAATCTATTTAAGCCTTTGTAAGAATTTAAGTTGATGCACTGTCAAGACGCTGTGCAGTTTCAGACTAATTCACCATTGGGTAATAATGTTTTCAAGGCAAAAAACATGATCGAAGTGACCTTATATTTATTAATTTAATTTATCAAGACTGGAGAACATAAGAGCTGTGTGAGCACTTTCACCACAAAGATGAACATCTGATGAACGTGTTCACTAACGATTATTATGTTTACGTCATTATATGAGTTGTTATCATCACATAATACGTTCCCCTGTTGGTTAAACTATTGCACAGATTGGGGCTTGTATTCTAATGTAGAAATGTTTGATATTAAGTCAAAGGACCTCTAACACTTCTATGAAGCTAAAGCCATTTAAAAAAACCAGTGCAGTGCCCACTGAACACGTCTCTTGTTGATTTGCTTGGCATCCAGTATTGCAACTTTCTTGAGAACAATGTTTGAGTTTGCTACAATGTAACATCTCCGGTTTCTCTTTCTTCATCTGTTCTGTTCATCTGTACTTTAGCAAGTGATGGAGAGTGATCTCTATCCAGCATGCCACAGCAAAAAGAGAAATCTCTGCAACATTCCTCAGATGTAATGTTTCTTCAGCTGCATTGTATCTGACTTGAAGGCACAATCTCTCGGTGTGTGTAACGCCAGGGAAATCTATGAAAATCTATGAAAACACAGTGTCTACATAACCACTTCTAAAAAGATATTCCCGTAGATCTCAAGAACTCACATTCAACACTACACTTCCCTGGGTTCTCATCTATACACCTGCCAAATGTGAAGTCAAATGGATGAACATTTGTTGAAGAAAACCAAAGGACAGACAAAGACTCCTTCCATTTTAGTTAGACAAGTAAATCAACACATGTCAGAGGACAGCTGAAGTGTAAAGGTATGGTTCCATTCATGATGATAAAGATATTTTTAGGTAAGTAGGCAGCCGAGGCCACCAGTTCTCTTCAGTGTCACGGGTTTTGTTCAAGTCTCAAGGCACTGAATAACGCATTGATTCATGTGTGTGGAGAAGCGCCACATTAAGACAGACGATCAGTGGCACATCAGTATAGTCTTTAAAGAACTGCACAGTCTTGTTGTATCCTAGGAAACTATTGTCATGATAATTTCTGAATGCATGTCCTGGTAGAGAGTTGATGGTCATGACAGCAACATGCAGTAATTGTGCCTCTAACTTCTCAAAAATAACTAAAGTTGAATTTTACATTCTTGAAACATTATTCAAAGTTGCCTTGCCTTCAAGAAAAGAGAGAAATCCCAATCCATGTAATTTCATTTAAATCACTAAAACTATACATAATTGCTTATAGGTTTGCTGTCACAGATAATTACACATAATATACTGTATACTGTACATGGTCATTCATTTTCCTTTAAAATGACATGTTTCCAACAGCAAAGATCAACATACACCTCCTCTACTGTACGTCTTCCACCACTGGTTAGCCTTCAACACACACACACACACACACACACACACACACACACACACACACACACACACACACACACACACACACTCACAAACACACACACACACACTCACAAACAGATTTGGATGATTTATACAACATTTAAATAAGCTAATAAATTATAATGTCAAACAGATCAAACTATCCATCAGTATATGACCCAACTCAAATTAACCCCACCTTCACCAGCTGCAACAGTAAAGTCAATACATTAATGCGTCATTTATTGGAATATTAAACGCAAGCATGCAGGCATGCACGCACAAAAACACACACATCTGGTCGATTTAGGTGGATGGTGAGACACCTTTTCACCTCAGGCTTCCCCCTCTACCCCCCCTATGGCCCTTCACGAGACACTCATTAACAGTGGAAGGTATTGGACACATCACCTCATCAGCTCCCCACAGGACCGAGGCCCGATACCTGACCCTGGCAAACGTCCAAAACCAGTAGCCCACCGGGCCTCAGGAGGGGAGAGAGGTCGGGTTGTGGAATGAAGGTCAACGCACTGCAGCCTCACTGCATGCTGAAGAGCTCTGCTGCTTTTCAGACAGGAGTTGTTGTTTTTTTTCTCCTCTATCTATCGCTGACCTCTGATGATACATCCCTCTGACACTGAAAAACACAAAGTCAAACACTTTGTATTCACGTCTTCAGGCTTAGGTTACAGCCCAGGTTCATAATTAATGGTTTATGAGAAATCATTAGAAATGGAATGTGTATAGGGTGGCTGTTTTTTATTGCTGTGTTTTATAGGAGATGCTCTGAAAACATAAAAAACGTTTGTAGCTGGTTTTACCAACAGTATGAAACTCTGTCAGGCATATGAAGCAGACCTCTCTCTCCTTTAGAGCTGAAAGCAAGACCGCCATTCACTTCCATCTGAAAAGAGTAAGCAGAGGCAGAACAAGAAAATTCCATTAATAAGGAAGATGGAGTCTTTTAATAATTACTAGCCATTCATTGATCAAGCACTCCAAGACAGGAACAATGAGCGCTTTGAGTGGGATGAACCCTGCTCCTGATTCTACTTCAGAAATCAATAATCAAGCATCTGACTAAAAATGTCTGTTCTTAGTTAACTTAACAAGTAAAACCCAGCCTTTGCTTTTTCTTGGCTAAGGAACAGTGGTTCCCAAAATAGAGGGCTTCATCTTCAGAAAGGTTTGGGAACCACTGGGTTAAAATAACATTAGCTTCACAAGCCTAAACTGAAGGACATTGAACTGTATTACTCACTATGTTATTTACAAAGAAAATATGACTTGACCAATTCATATTTGGCGCAACCAATTACTAGCCAACCACCGCTAAGGAAAAATCCAGGACATGGACACCTTAGATCACATGAAACAGGTGATTTAACGTCACTGCTCCTTTTTAATACCATGTAGCAACAAAACAATTCACTTTGTGACGTTGCATGAAATTCTGAAGCTGCTAATATTCTATAGCTAATATATAAATATATATAACTTTTTGAGCTGGCAGAGGAAAACTAGTGTACGTCTTCCACCACACACACACACACACACACACACACACACACACACACACACACACACACACACACACACACACACAGTCTTGTCTCACTATCTTTATGGGGACCAGTCAATGACATAATATTCTATAACCTTAACCATCAAATCTAAAAACCCTAATAACCATAACCTTTTAACCCTGGATCCTAAAACCAGGTCTTAACCCTGATCCTAAAACCAGGTCTTAACCCTTACCCTAACCCTAACCATAACCTAATTCTAACCCTGATCCTAAAACCAGGTCTTAACCCTCAAACAGCCCTTTAACGTTATGGGGACCAGCATTTTGTCCCCACAAAGCTGTCAGGCCCCCATAAGTATACTGTATTCCCAGTTTTTGGTCCCCACAAATGTAATAAAACCTGGTCCACACACACACACACACACACACACACACACACACACACACACACACACACACACACACACACACACACACACACACACACACAGAGAGAGTTAGTCCTGCATTACTATTGACAGTCAAAGTCTGTTATGTTAGACTAGGACCAGGGGCACCAGTTCTTATGTACCAGGTTTTAGAAACCCTGTTGTTTATTTTTAAAATTCAAAATCTATGACCTAAAGAGTGAGTGACTCCTAGTTACTATAACTTATCAAAATGTTTTGTAGTCACAGAAAGATCATATTAAAAACAGAGCTATTGTCCAGAAAGAGAACCCGTGCAGTCTCAGGAGCTGCAGGATGGATTGGAGACGTAGACAGACCTATTTTCCCTGTTTGCAAACTGGTGAAGGTCTAAGCCGACTACGCTGGATACACTTGGCCCTCAGTGATTTTTATTATTACAGATGTTAATAAGACAGGGCTGTAATAACACAGGCAACTGATGTTGGATTTCTTGGGCACAAGGATCATGCAGCTGATTTAAACCATGCAGACACACCTGTTAAAAATATCAATGAAGACTGTAGCATGCTACCTGCCCAGAGCCAATGGCTGACAGACAAAGCTAACAACTAGCTTGTGACCATGGTGGGTCACAAGCTAGAGACTAACAACATAGCTAGAGGAAGAGTGAATATTGAACTCACATTCATCCGTTAGACAGAAACCCAAATTAATAATAATGTTGTTCTGGGTCTGTAAGTAAGCTGCTGTTTGCTAACATAGTCTCCAAATCAACTTAAGTAATAACATGGTGATAGTATGTCAGTGCTGTGTTTACATGTTGTTGTACAACCCCAAGTGGGCCTTTTTAAATCTTAAAATAATGTTCCACAGCTAAATAACTTTCAATATAAAATATTTCAGTTATTTTCATCATTGAGATAAAGGTAAAAATCATCAGAAACACATTGTTAGTGGATACAGACCATGGTGTATTCTTATTTTACATTTTGCACAGGTTGAGGTGATTTCAGAGGAGTTGTCATTTCATGTTCATTTTGATGAAATAGTGTGAAGGAATTTAAAGATGTGTTTACTTTCACAAAAACCAAACTAAGTCCTGATTTTGTGTTTTGCTGCATCAACATCTCACATTAAATGGACTGTATTTATTCATACACTGCTCCACAGAAAGGTCAGAATCTGCTAAGAAAGCATAATGGATTGCAGAACAGCACAAAAGTGACACCTGCTAAATTTGAATGTATTCTCTGGTTTGTCTGCAATCTGTCACATTTGCAATACATTACAATGTTCAACAGCCCTCCCTGTAAAAAGCATGCTGTTCCTTGCTACAGTGCATTATGAAAGGTTGCAAATGGGCTAATTTGCAGCTTTGACAGCACCAGCCTCAGCAAAAGCGGGTAGTAATAGGTTTTGAGGTGCCGCTTCAGCGACTGCCGTGATGGGAACGCTGTGGTTGAAAGTAGACATAGGTCAGGCTTCCCAGGAAACTCTGACAAATTAAAAACAGAAAACCTTTGACATTTATCATGCTAGTAGTCTGCAAAGGTCATTGCCTGCTTTCATTTTCCTTCCCCATCGCCCCTGGACATGTTTTTCTGTGATTGCTGGAGCTGCAGCAGGGGGAATCAGGAGCTGTGATTTCAGAGAATATTCTCACAATGACAACATTTCTCATACAAGAAGCAGATATATATATATATATATATATATATATATATATATATATATATATATATGGAGCAAACCGAAATGTAAACTTATGGAGTCCCTCTTATTTATTTACCACACCAGTGGTAGGCCAGTTGTTAGTGAGCCTATCATGATGATTAGCTATCACATTAGTTTCATCAGGACGCTGTTAAGAAGTAAACTGCTGTTGTGTAAAGAACAACCACGGGTACTCATTACTCTAATTACACATTCAATTTAATTTTAACGTCACTTACACTGCAATATTGTTTCTTGTATCATGGCAACCGCACTTTAAAATACCTTTATTTGATGCCATTTTGCTTACTCAGTCTACCATATAATCATCGTCTATTGGTTGCCTGTATTTCTTGTGTGCTTACTTGTTTGTGTGTTTTTGTTTTTTTGCTGTTATTGGAAAAAAATGCTGCTGCTGTAATAACAAAATTTCCCCATTGTGGGATGAATAAAGTATAATCTAATCTAATCTAATCTAGTGTGTAATAACACATTTCTGATTTCCTCGCGATACATCATTCCACACCATAAACACTGAAAACTTGTAATCCCACTGGACCATGACTGTCTCATTTAAATGTTAATAGAATTCCCATCATTCATAATTTAATGTGCTCCCTGGCATTTTCCGTTCATCTCGGCAACGCTATCTTATGTGACAACCCAATTTACGGCTGGAGCTGACCAAATTGCTTTAGCATTGTAGTGCTAACACCATAATAAATCCTTCATGTACTCTTCCTTCTCAGGTGATAAAAAAAACATTTAATAGAAATTTACACAGTACATATAATCCATTTTCATAGATTTCCCTGGCGTTACACACACCGAGAGATTGTGCCTTCAAGTCAGATACAATGCAGCTGAAGAAACATTACATCTGAGGAATGTTACAGAGATTGCCCTTTTTGCCCTCTCGTTCTCGTAGGTGGCATTAGTGGGGCTGAAAGCAGTGTGAGAGATGACTCAAGCAGTTCTAGGAAGACGAATCAGACAGATTATAGCTTTGAAGAGAGAGAGGAAAGGGAGCAGGGCCAGGCTTAATGCTGGTAGGTGTCATTTTGTGTGACCTTTCTGGGAATTAACAATGTGGATGACCCGGAGCATGTCTGCTTGTAACTGAGACAGTCTGGGGCTTCTGCTGCTGACTCCCCTCCTCATCCTTCTTCTGGCAGACATCATAACCCAACTCAGCCTCCTGATGCCTGACTGCCTTCCAATTGACCTGATCACGGCCAATAACTCTGATAATCCCTCAGTTCTCATTAGCTCCCTCACACAACTTGAACTGAAAATGAAATGCTACGCGCTCCATCTGTGTCTGCGAGGTAGCTCAACCTGTGATAATAAGTTGCCACATCTTAGCAGAGAAACCCCAGGATTAGTGGACTCCTGGAAGCTTTTGTGGGAGAGAGGCAGCATCAAAAGTTTAGGTGGGGGAATATGAATGTGGATTCACCCAAGATACAGGCTGTCAGAGCTTGAAATCCTGTGATTAAGACATGTAATCCTATGTTAATTGTGGGATGGGAGCATGTATGTTTAAATGGTGATCCCTCACTATACAGGTTATTTCTAACCAGGCATATCAAATTTTCTTTAAAGGATAAGTCTGGTCGATCCATCCATCCATCTTCGTCCGCTTAACCGGGGTTGGGTCCGCAGCTCCAGCAGGGGGCAGCAGCTCCAGCAGGGGGCAGCAGCTCCAGCAGGGGGCAGCAGCTCCAGCAGGGGGCAGCAGCTCCAGCAGGGGACAGCAGCTCCAGCAGGGGGCAGCAGCTCCAGCAGGGGGCAGCAGCTCCAGCAGGGGGCAGCAGCTCCAGCAGGGGGCAGCGGCTCCAGCAGGGGGCAGCAGCTCCAGCAGGGGACAGCGGCTCCAGCAGGGGACAGCAGCTCCAACAGGGGACCAGAATTCGCAGGTCTATGATGCCATCAAGACCACATCATCTGCAAAAAGCAGCAATGAGATCCCTAGCCCACCAAACTGCAACCCCTCTCCGCCCCGATCACGCCTCGACATCCTGTCCAGGAATATTACAAACAGGACTGGTGACAAAGCGCAGCCCTGGCAGGGGGATACCCTCACCTGAAGCAACTGCATTCTGGGATTTGGTGTCTTTCATCCACATTAGCCAAAAACACATTTTCTGGCTTTTTTACATAAGTGACCCAATTTAAAGATATATTTATCTTTCCAATGATGAAATATCCCTTTAAGATTTTTTTCTGTTTTCTACACCCAAAACAACAAATCCTGAACAACGACTGTTGAAGCAATGGGGAACCAGGTCGGAGTGGAGGGGGCTTGTCTAACAACTTATCCCACACAGCAGAGACACAACAAACACAGCTTGAACTGCTGCTAACGTGTCTCAGTTAAGTCCCAATTAAAATAAATGAATCAAAAAGGGAGACAAAGATAGAGACACACAGGGAGAGACAAAATGGGAATGATGTTTTAAGTCAAGTTCTTTTTTTTTCTTAAAATAATGGGTTACACTTTATGTAGGTATCTATATAAGAGTGTCATGTCACTGTTATGAATGTGTCATAAACATTATAAACAAGTCATAAACGCCTCTTTTAGTAACTATCATTTGGATTTGTCATGACAAGTTATGGTTAGGGTTAGGGTTCGTGTGTTCATGACTTAGTCATGTCACTCTTATGTGACATGACACATAAGAGTAAAGTATTACCAAATGATGCCTGTAGTCGTGCACCAATCACAATGATTTCTATCTGAAGACATCCAAAATAAATCACTTCATAATCAATTTTCTTTCCCTCAACAACTTTCTCCCTGAGGAGGGGGTTCATATGCTGTTTATGCTTTCTCCTCTCTTCACATCGCTGTCTGTATTTGACGTCCTCCACAATCCAGCCTTTAGACATGATGTGTTTTGAGGGACAGATGAGAGGAAATGATTCATTCATCAGACGAGACCCAGCATACAAATCCCAGCTGACCTGCTCATCAGATGGTTGATATTGCAGATCTTCCTTGGGGCAGGAGTCAGGCTACGCTTATTAGAGCTTTCAGCGAAGCATGGTGTGCAGGTCATCCCGTAGTGACTCTGTGCGACAGCAAACACGAGCCAGCCTCACCTGTGAATATGTGCACATTGCACCACCTAATTCAAACGTCAAACCAGATAAGGAACTGCTGGGATGATAGTGTGATGTGAAGGCTGAGCGGGCCTGTCAGAGCAGTAATTATTTACTCCAAGAGGAGATATGGATTTGGCCCCAGGTGTATGTTTTCCTGTTTCTGAGGGCATTCTGTGGGTAAATGTGTCACATCAGAAATGTTCGGCTGCAGATATATACTCATCAAAACTTTTGTGATTGCTTTGGACCGGCAATTTCAAAACAAAGCGCAGAGGAAGATGACTGAGTGCAGCTGTCCGTGGTGCTGAAATTGGCATGCAAAGACTTGACTGTGTTTGCTTTCCCTGTCTAAAGGTTTGACATACATTGCATTAGATTGCATAACATAATTATTCTGGGGTGCTTCTGGAGAATTAAAGCCTGATCACGGTGCATTTGAGTGCCAGATAAACATTTGTGAGCTGCATTTTCAAATGCATAGCAGTAGGCAGATGATAAAACACCTGAAATTATGTTTTTAATGTACTCTAACTATGACATCCTTTTTAATTTGATATTTTTATTATTTTATTTTATCCTAAATCCTGCTACACCTGCAATCGACACGATAAAATCCATGACTGTAGGACAGGTTATCTGTGTTCATTTGCTCATATCATGCCTTCCTCAACTAATGTTCATTAGAACTTAAGCTTGTATGTAAAGACATTGATTTAGGACTATATATACAGATATCTACTGGGCTTATAGTAAATTTCAGTGATGGAGAAAGTGTTTAGATTCCTTTCTTAATAAAAGTAGCCATACTTACTATGCTAAGAAAATAAGCAAAAAGTCCTTCATTAAAAATGTACTGAAGTATTTTGAATGGCGTTAGGAATTAACAAACAAGCTAAGTGATCCTGGCAGCAGTAAACCAGCAACTCCTATGTTCTGCAAGGAAAATGATTCTTTTACAGTATACAGTAAATACCGGTAGTCTAGAGCTACAGTTTGTTTCTGATATATAAAAAAAGCTTATTGACTGATAAATAGAGACCCAGATGGCAATTTCAAACTCAAAGCAGCTTGACCATGAAAACAATATATAAATCTGCATTGGGGATCTGTAAAAATAAGGTAATTTGACCAGCTTAGACCTGAAACCTTTGCTCTGCTTTATTTTAGTTTCAAATTCTAATTATGAACTTAACATGGTTTTTTAAATCCTTACCATGAACCAAGGATGGAAGCTGAAGCACAGTCTGTTCCTCAGCCTTGCTTCCTTTTATTTGCTCAACCACTGTGCAATAATTTCCTGTGCCAAGGTAGAGGCAGCACACATTACAGTCTATTCTGAGCACAGGCTTCATCCTTCCTGTGTATTGTGAAAGAATCCAATAATAGGGCTGAAAGTGAGAGAAACCCTGCAGAGATCTAATCACTGCCACACATTGTAGTGAGCCAGTGTCTAATGTATGCCAGAGCAGCATGCTCATCAGCAGCCATTTTCAGAAGCCAAATTTATGAATTATCATCACTCAATGTTTGTGGTACATTTCTCATGGCGCAAATGAAACCAAAACGTCCTCTGAAAGTTGTGCTGAGGTTTCAAGAGGCGACCCCCAGAACATCTGCAGAGGGGCAATTCTGAACTCTTGCTGAGCTGGGGTTAAATGGCAGTGATAGACATTTTCTTCACTTCTTCGTTTTTTCTTTCAACTCCATGACAGTGCAGTCCTCTGCCTCCTTTTGACCACACCAACTGACTCCTTCTTACATGCAAGAACCCAATTTTATATTTTACCAAATTATTTTGCAGCCACGGGGAAGGATTCAGTCTATTCCCGCTGAATATTTACTCATGCAATAGCTTTCTCTGACAAGAAAATGCCAATTTACTTTGGCACTCCAACTTGCTTTCATCCAATAAGCTAGATGCAAATTAATTCCAGTAAAGAAGGTCAAACATATTCAAGATTCTCTGAGCCCTCTTCAATAAAAAAAGGTTCTGGTGTTGTCCTAAATATGGAAGTACTCTTAAAATATGATGCACACTGCCCTGTGTGCTGGCTTGTAACACATTCCCGATAGCCTTTGTTTTGCCTAATTGATAACAAAATATGGGCTATCTTAAATTCACTTTAAATGCATAAGAATCTACTTAATTTGCTTCACAAAATCCCAACCAAATAACAGAGTTATACATACACAGGGCTCAAATATGTGCAGTGGGCAGGTTACCAGAGCGATTTGGCTTAAAAAGTACATCCTGCTCGACAGGATGTGGGGGAAATGCTGAGCAGGCAGATCAAGTTCTTTCCACCTGTTCGCAGAGGGAATGACCTCCAGGAACAGGTAGAGATCCCAGCAGGGTGAGTTCATGTTAAAGCCAAGCCTGCAGGTGATTCACAGTCGAGTGATGAAGCCATAAAAGAGGAGTGAGCTTAACTCACAACCCAAAAAGGAAATAAGAGTTAAGACGTGTCAGAAAGTGAGATACCCTGACACCTTGGACTGAGGAGCCATCTGGCAAAAGTGAATATAGACTTTCTTTATTTTCACACAGCCATGTTTTTTTTCTTCTTTTTGATATCTACATTTGAAGCTAATACGAGACCTTGAGAAGAAGAAAAATTGAAGCAAGGAAAAACTTATTCATGTTTTTAATGGATCAGAATTCAACAGCAATACACCTTTATTCTGGTCTTCCACTTCTGCTTAATTGTCTCAATATTTACAGTGCAGTATTGATTTGTCTCATTATAAGCGCTCAAATAAATAGGGAGCCACAAAATGCCAGCAAATGTCAGCTGATGAAAATGCATGACTGATGGGCAAACTGTGTGTTTTCACATCACATTCACACACAACTGGCTCTGACTGTCTGCCTATCCCCTCCTTAATGCTCCGGGGATGCAACAGCCTGCAAAATACCTTCAGAGTCAAGGAGGGTAATTCACTGATGATAAACACTTTGCTTACATCAACAGATCCGACAACTTCATTTACACACTGTTGTAACCGAGGAACGGGTCAATTTACTCTGAATTCAATCAGCAGAAGAAGGGAATTGTTTATAAAAATTCATAAATCTTTTGCCCTATTTCTAATCTGTCACAAATTTGTAAATGAGGCCTCTGTCATTGGTTTGTAATATGCAGTTTAATCTTATTTGGGAACTAAGTGAGCTGAATGTGAACCGAGCGCTGGTTGTGAGTGTATAATACATAAGCTCTGTTTAGACACATCCGCACTGGCAATGGCTCAAAATACAAATGTTTCTTTTTCATTTAATTACTTTCAGTGACACAATGACTCAGTTCTTATTCACTGTAAGAAAGCTTTAACATTTGTTGCTTTAAAATCCTTGTTGTTTAGGTCTATATATCTAACAGTAATTCTATTTTTATTCCATCTTGCGTCATGTTGATTCAGTTTACCATGCATCACTACAATTCATAACAAATACAAAGTCCCTTAACCATCACTGCCTTCTTTATGAATTAGTTGGTTGGACATCACTTAAAATTCGTAGACAACAACACTGGTATATCTTTATTTATAAAGCTATACTTGTCAAACTTCCACTGTACCTCTGTAATCTCCTCACTCTTCAAAGTGCTTGCTGTTTAACGTGCCACGAGTGGCAACCGAATTAGGAAGAACTGCTTTCTATTATTCAGCACCTTGGGGGTGGAATAATCTACAGAAAGTATTAAAGTTAGAAACCCTTATGTCTATTAATGAATTTAAAACTATTGTAAGCAAGGTTGTGATGGAGACATGTTCTTGTTTTTCTTGAGAGTTTAAATGGTGTTTTTAACATTTTGTATTTTTGTATTTTTCCCTTGAAAATGTAACTTGGTGTTTATGTATGTGTTGTAATTTGGCTGCTATCTTGGCCAGGTCTCTCTTGTAAAAGAGATTTTGAATCTCAATGAGACTACCTGGTTAAATAAAGGACTAATAATAATAATAATAAACATTATCCTCAACTCTACCTGTTGATGGACTGCGTTGTGTGATATAGATCGTTATACAATTTGTTGATATCATTATGATACTGTAGGTGTATGATACTCTTTGTATGTTATCATTGTATAATAGGACAGACTAATGTGGAGCTACAATCTGTTCAGGGTAAAGTATAAGTTGTTTTCTTCCACAAAATTCCTTGGGTCAACAGAAATTCAATGACAATAAAAAAATAAACAGGAAATTAATGGTTTTTGGAATCAATACAGGAATAACAGCCACCATTTCTGAACAAAACATCTACAGAAATCCAAACTTCATGAAGGAAACCCAAGTCAAAAAGATGATAAAGCATCAATTGTTTGATTGGCCAGCGGTTTTCTAAAAGTTTAATACATAAAGACCAGAGAGACAAGGACACAGACACATTTAAGAAACCTGGTACTCTGATGTACGGATGTGTAAAATCATTTTTGTGTGTGTAAATGAGTTGGTGCTTGAGCTTATTGCTGGAGTGTGAATTTAGAGGATTGTTTGTGAATACAATAATTAAATGTTCATCTAAATGTACAAAGTCAGTGTTGTTGAACAAGGAAACTGATGAGATTGAGTAGAACCATCAGTGCTTGTGTTCTTGTTTACCATGCTATGACAGTGTAATCAGCAGCTTTGTGAAGCTCACAGTAGATTGTTTTCATTAAAAACTCTTTCAAGGAAGTGTTAAATAGCAGCGTGGGAGTTTGAGAATGTAACTTTGGGGTCTTTAGCAGCTATCGTAGCAGATATCATGACAGTTTGCATGTTGCATCACATAACACAGACGGTTTTGTGGCTGAAACATCACCTGCAGTTTAGGTAATAACTGTATATATAATTTTTCAGCCTCTGCTAATTGTCTGTAATTGTTCTACGTCTAAATCTATCAAGTCAGAGTTGTTGAACAAGGAAAACGTACGAGATAGAGTTGGAACATCAGTGCTTGTGTTCTTGTTGACACATTTCCCACTGGACATAATATAAGGTCTGCAGAGTGTAGTCTTTATCAACGTTTCATTTCTGGAATTTTTGCCGGATGTCCTTTACCTTCTGCTTTCTTTGTATTTCTGGTGGATTTCTGAGGACTATGGTTACCTGGTCCTCAGATCTCTGCAGGGTAAATCCAGACAGCTAGCTAGACTATCTGTCCAATCTGAGGACTATGGTTACCTGGTCCTCAGATCTCTGCAGGGTAAATCCAGACAGCTAGCTAGACTATCTGTCCAATCTGAGGACTATGGTTACCTGGTCCTCAGATCTCTGCAGAGTAAATCCAGACAGCTAGCTAGACTATCTGTCCAATCTGAGGACTATGGTTACCTGGTCCTCAGGTCTCTGCAGGGTAAATCCAGACAGCTAGCTAGACTATCTGTCCAATCTGAGGACTATGGTTACCTGGTCCTCAGATCTCTGCAGGGTAAATCCAGACAGCTAGCTAGACTTTCTGTCCAATCTGAGGACTATGGTTACCTGGTCCTCAGATCTCTGCAGGGTAAATCCAGACAGCTAGCTAGACTATCTGTCCAATCTGAGGACTATGGTTACCTGGTCCTCAGATCTTTGCAGGGTAAATCCAGACAGCTAGCTAGACTATCTGTCCAATCTGAGGACTATGGTTACCTGGTCCTCAGATCTCTGCAGGGTAAATCCAGACAGCTAGCCAGACTATCTGTCCAATCTGAGTTTTCTGTTGCAGAACTAAACAACCTTTGAAGGCACACATGTTCCACCAAAACAAGTTCCTTCCCGAGGATATTCTGCAGCGGCACAGTGGCTCTGTCCGGCGCTCAGCCCCACCCAAGGACACTGTGATTGGTTTAAAGAAATGCCAACATACCAGAACATGGTTTTAACCCATCCCAGGATGCTGTGTGGACTCGCCAGACCCTCCTCGAAGACAAAGGTCTGGCAATGCAAGACTAGCAGAGATATGAATAAAACATCTAATTTCAAAAATGAACTAATACAGTAGGTCTACAATACAGATGACTATATTCTTAATATAAGTTATTACTCATCAGGTCATGTAAACCAACCGCTCCATTAAGTATGTGTCATATTTTTTGAGTATGGGATATCAGTTTGTTTTATTTATTTTTTTAATGTTTTTGTAAACTTGGGCTTTATCATCCTGGAACATGGGAAATCCATGAGAGAACTGTCTTGGCAGCTTTGGGTACATGAGCTCTATTAATATATCCATAGTGTCTCCATGTGGAAAAATCCAAAGCTTGACAGACCTGCCATGCCTACTATATAAAACCATGTGCAATAGTCATGGTTGCTCAGCAATAACTGAGATGTTCGAAAGGAGGGGGTTAATTAATAAACAGTTAATTGCTCACAGTTTAGGTTTTGTTCCTTTTACACCATTTCCCACCCCTGCTATGACAGTATAATTAGCAGCTTTGTGAAGCTCACAGTTTTTATTGTGGGAGTTTGAGGATGTACCTTTGGGGTCTTTAGCAGCGATCCCTGGCGTATTTCCCTGGCTGCTGGTGAGCATTGGATTCTGACCGCTGTTCTTGTTTGCAAAGCACTCTGTCTGGCAGATATCATGACATTTTCCCATTTCGCAACATATTACCCAGCAGGTTTTGAGGCTGACACGTCATCTGCAGTTCAGGTAGCAACTATATTTAACACTGTTCAGCCTCTGCCAGTTGCCTCACAGCGCTTTGACAGCATAGAAGCAGTGATAGTATTATCTCAACCGAGTGTTAATTGTTTTCAGTGCTTGATGAAGACAATGGCGTTATTACTGTTATTATTCATGTAATGTACTGTATGTCGGAACGGAGCATTTTCTGTATTATTTCTCAGACACACTGTTGTTTGGTCTGTGATCTAAAGTTGTCTAACACATTTGAAATGATGTACAGTATGTGTATTCATAATTTAAAAATTGTAAAATTGTATAAAAGTTATTCTGTTTCACTTCCAAACTGACCACAGAATTATACTTTTCCCCAAATGCTTTGAAATGTTTATCTAACCCAGACAATGTCTGGTCACTTAAAGGATAAGGCTGGCAAAATTCTTCATATTTTTTTATTATCAACAAATCCGTAGAACAAATCCAAAACCAACAATGGTGTTCCCGTTCCTCAATACTTAGACTTTCCCAGCCTGTTTGAGAGCACTCAGGCCCAGATCTTTAAAAGCCAGTCTCAGAGTTAATGACACATTGTTTCAAAAGACATAATTAAATAACCTCCTAAAATTTCCAGCTGGGAATTGTAGTTTTTAGCAAACAGGAGTAAATAGAGATATTTCCAGCTGTGGTTTAATACACATTTGGTTCTCTAGTGAGTATTTACAGCTGCAGGCAGGACGGGGAATGTGGGATTGACTCAAAATAAACTACAGCGTCTCTGTTTATGGTAATGGCAGAAAACGCTGCGGCTAAATGATATGCTTTAAATAGTTTTTGGCAAACAATGGAGGTCTATGGGTACAGATGAATAAACTATATCAGGCTATGGTGATTTCATACAGCCACACGAGCATGAACCACCAGTCTAACATGACAAATGCACCTGGTTTTACTTTTCTTTTGGATGGAAAACAGATCTGAATTTTTTTGATAAGAGACATTTATGTGGAAAGCCGTAATAGGAACAAGTGACAAGGGGATGGATAATTGTTTTCCAGCACAGGACTCCTTTTGATGAATGTCTCATTATAATCTGGAGATGATGGATGTGAGTTGGGTAAAGCCTGGTGTGTATTTGTGACTATTTCGGCAAAATACGGGATATGAGGGCCTCTCAATCATATTCTTTGCACAGTGAGGTGTAACGGTTGGGGAGTGAAAGGTTTTAATGGCTTTCAGTTGTTATTATTATGGGTGTTGTGACAGCTTGATTGCGCCTGCGGTCTTATTTCATTGTTGTGCTATTTGAATGCACCTCCCTTTGCAGCCTTCCACAGCTTTGTGTGGTTATGGTAATTTTGATAAGTAGATTGCATCTCGATGGCTGCTCCACTTGGGTCCTGTCTGCAGGAGAAGCCTGGAGCAACAGCATAATAATCGTAATGAACACATCTCTAGTGTGCGCCAAGGTTACAGTTAGGGGTTTCATTTAGTGTTAAGAGTTCATTTCAGAGGAGCACTCAAGCTGACAATCCCATTTTACCCAATCAGGGGATAAAGTGCCCCACTGGTGCTCAAAGCATCTATATTTTAAAAATATGGGTTTCTAGATTCCCCAAAAATAAAATGGATTGTTCCATACACAAAACAGGCTGTACTTATGTGTCAACATAGGTTCCCCCGATCTTACCTATAAGCTAAAATAATTCATAATATCCAGGGTTGTTAACTTCAGAATTAGGCGTTATTTAGGCGACCGGATTGCTCAGTTGATAGAGCGGGCGCCCATATATAGAGGTTTACACCTCAACGCAGAGGACCAGGGTTCGACTCCGCCCTGTGGTCCTTTGCTGCTTATCACCCCCCCCCCCCCCCCTGTCATGTCTTCAGCTGTCTTGTCAAATAAAGGCCTAAAAATGCCCAAAACACATTTATTGACCATATATTCCAAAAATAAGTGTTAAAATAGCGATGATAAGTTAGCTAAGTTGGCTAAGAAGATGTAACACAGAATTGGGGTGATAATTTAAACTTTATGCTTTATATATATATATATATATATATGTTTATAAAACAGGCAAAACAGACCGGGTCAATTGGTATATATAATAATTACTGACTAAACTCGAAACTAAGCATGCAGAAATGTCCTATTATGGCATATTGTGGTAACACAAAAGGTTTCACAACAAAGGGCACTTAAGCTTTGAGAGAAATTCAAAATTTGAACAAACACATAGCTATATCCTCTTTGCTTTACGTTACAGATTTTATGGGCAACAGCCCTTTTTAATATGAGGTATTTCAAAGAGAAGTCTGTTTTCTGCATCTTCATGCAGTCTTATTCAGATGCTCTTCATTAGAGCAGCTAACCTGTGGCGTTTCCTCTTTGGAAGTTTTCTCCAGAGTCTTGAACACATTGTACACGTGCTCCTCTTGAAGAAGTGATAGCACAAGTTTGCAACTTGAAAAATAATTAACAACTGCAATTGCCTTTGAATTAGACAGTGTTGAGTAATTGAACTTGTGCAGTAAATATACCAATCTTCCACAACTCAGTTCCACTCAGTCTTCATCGCTGCCTTGAGCAACATTAAAAAACAGCACAACTACTGTGTGTTATTCAAACAAGCACAAATCATTATGCTTAGCTTGAAATTGTATGTTCCAGCGCAATGGATCGCTCTTTCACTGATGAATCTGATAAAGAAGACTACAACTTGGAGATTTAGACAGTATTTAAATTCATATAGAGAGGTATTCTAACAATGAATTGTTACACATGAATTGAACACATGCCTTTTCTATTTTTCACTTTTTCCCTCACCTGACATTGTAGTTTCCCTCTGGTCATGCGTGCAGCATAACTATTTCCAGCACTGACACCTGCCTCAGGTGTATGTTTGCATGTGTGTTTGTATGCCTGCAGCCATGTGTGTTTTTGCATTACGGTGTGTGTGTGTGTGTGTGTGTGTGTGTGTGTGTGTGTGTGTGTGTGAAACATTGCCTCATGAACCCCAGTGCCTGATGCAGGACCAGTAAGGACTATAGCTGCCATCTGGTCTGGCCTGAGGGGAGTCCAGCGGCCACCCAGTGCTGCTCGCCCCTAACAGGTAGCACGTCTGACATCTCCAACTCATCTCCAACCCACCAAACGGCAGATAATGAGGGGCAGACAGCTGGCCGACAGACCCAGGAAAACTGCCTACTGAGGTATTTAGCAACATAAGCAGTTCTGTGTTAGTTTCATGCAGGCATGCTGCTGCCTGGATGTGTGTATGTGTGTGTGTGCAGTTTTCCTTCAAAGTTAGGCATATCCATGCATCATACAATACACCCTCTTATTCACAACTCAATAATGAGGCTTCTCCAGTAAATATACAGGCTCTGTATCATAGCTCTGTGAAAGAAGGACATGCTGTAGCATCATAACTCCTACAGATGGCAGTATTTCTAAGGAAACTAGTCAGTGTCTGCTGCTGTCTGCATTCATCTGGACTTTTATCTGGATGAAAAGAAAGCTCATACATAAAAAACATATTCACTGTGAAAGGTTGAATGTATAACTTATTTATCAAAAATGGTCCTGACTGTCTCAGTCTTTATGGGAGTGGGGGAGTGGTCCTAACCAGCATGTGAGGTGCTATAATATAATTTCCTTTCACGTTCTTCTAAATCAGTTTACATTTATCTCAGAAGATGTGAGGATGGATACTTGTTTTAAAATATACAATGAGCCAAAAATACAGCCCATTTGTACATGTTGAAGGCAGTCATTTTACAAATAGACCTATTTTAGACCCTGACATTATCTTCATCCTGTGCGCTGGTGATAACACAGGCAGGCTAAGCCCCATATGTCTAAATTCTAGATATCTTTCTGTTGAATCTCTATTAAATATATTACATGTATTGCATTTATTGATTATTTCTCCATATTAATGCCTTAATGTATAAATCTACAAACACTTTAGAGAGTCCATCTAATGACTAAGGGACATTCAATGTATTGCATTGCGCTCAAGTTGTGCCAAAGGATGACGCGACGGAGGTTGGGTCTAAAAATGCACACTGTACGTGAGGTGCAAGTGAACTGATGAGTGACTTCATGTAGCACCGGCATGCACACCGAGAGAGAGAGAGAGAGAGAGAGAGAGAGAGACTTTTACAGAAAATAATCAATCCCTGAACGAGGCAGGAGGGTCACTTGATACCGTCTCCTTCTTGGCCGCTGACGGAGAGATGCTCACTGCTGTCCAGTTGACTTTACTGGCTGACTGTGTATGCGCGTGCCGCGCGTAGAATAAATTAACCTGCAGTTAATCTCGCTGAATTTGGCGTTCACACTCATTCACTTGCTGACTGGCAGGCTGGCTGACTCGCGGGACGTTTCCCCACCGGTAAAAATACCAGCGAAATTACCGGATCTGTGCTACTCATGAATGAGTCTCCTCTTATTCCAAGGTGAGTAGCCTCTCCTTTACTGTCATTAGCAGCTGCCTGTAGTCCTGTGCAGCCAGGCAGTGTTCTGGAGAGCAAAGTTGTGCAGACTTTACGCGCCTGGGCGCAGTGAAAGACGTCCGGTGCACTCTGAATCAAAGGGTTATATGAAATGTTTGCATGGGCAAATTATCAGTTTATTCCTCTGCTGTCCACCTGGGGCACCCAACAGATGAGGTCTGATGCTCTGGAGGCAGAGGGACTGTAAATGTCTCAGCTTCAGCACCCATCACAGACAGGAGGCAGAATCATTGCATTATCACAGGGATACATTTCACTCTACTTTAGGCAAAGCCAGCTGAAAGCTGCTGGCTTGTGCAGATTTTTCCACAGCTCTTTACACTTGTGGTCATCAGGAGTAGTGAAGTGAAGTATTTATCCTGGAGATTGAGTCCTCCAGTGCTGCCCTGCCTCCTGCAGCCAGGGCTTGTGCAGCCTTGGCAGCCTGAGCAGAGCAGAAGCTACTGGGATGCTGATAAGGCTGGGCAGGAGCTGAGATGAAGTCTGAGCTCCAGAGAACTATGGCACACACGGTTGGAGCGGTGCCAACCTCAACAATGCTGTTGACCAAGCGCATCTGTGTTAGAGCCCCTGTCTGTGTGTGTGTGTGTGTGTGTTTGGGTGCAAGTAGAGGGCGCGAGGAAGGGTGGTGGAGGGCTGGTTGTTAGATTCAAGGTTTTTTTTACTCTCACCCCTCATGCACACCAGATGAACCCATGTTACCTCTGTATGTTCTTTCTGGTCTTGCTTATCTGGCCGGCCAGTTGGACGGGCTTTTTATCCTCCTGGCCCCTGCAGAGTGGGTAAAGCCTCTCATGGAGAGAGAGAGAGAGAGAGAGAGAGAGAGAGAGAGAGAGAGAGAGAGAGAGAGAGAGATTGGCTTCTAACTCAGTATGTTCATGCCAGTCATGCACACTCTATCAGTTGCCTGCTACTTTTATAATTTATATGAATCTCCACTTCTGTCTCTCACTCTTTTGCTGTTTTTGACATCGACAAATGAAATTTGAGGTTCATCTAGAACATGCAGTTAAGGGGTTACAATCTAAACTCAAAGGCTGACCGATTTCTTTAGGGTAAGTTTTTCAAAAATTCATATTTTCCCCATTTACAGAAACTTTTAGTTTTACATTCTGAGGTTTTAAGATATATTCATACCATTTTTTCCACAACGTAGAGTCAGACTGATATACTGACCGTATATTAGATAAAAAGATATCAAGCATGAATTGTTCGTTGGCTTGTTCACTGATTTCTATTTGTAGTTATACATTTTTGTTAAGGTAGTTTTGAGAGAAATTGCAGGTGAAACAGCATTATTTGTGATTTTTTTTTTTACCCTGGAGACAATGCATGACCAGTGTAGGTGAAGTAATTTAGAACATCTGTCTCTGTCAAAAATACCCACAAGCCAGGAGTTAAGTGCTATCTCAGGCTTCTACAGAAATTAATGAGCTATAGTGTACGTTTGAGAAAACAGAACCACATCTCTAGCTGCAAAAAAAAAAATACTTTTGATTTAAATGACCACGAATTCTAACCGTGAAATTGATTTTAGAGTAATGTCAACATCAGAGGGTGATGTGGGTCATGGGGCAAAGGCGACGCACAGTCGCTGCAATAGTACATCAAGAGAATTAGTGTATGTAACACAATTACACGGTGTGTGAGTGCACAGCAGCTCACTACTGCTACCCATACAGTAGCTGGAAACCCCCAGCCTCCAACCCTCACCCTCTCCCCTCCACCACTACCCCGTTGCCAACGGAGACACTGATTAAACATGACTGTTCAGATGCTACAGCCCGAGGAGGAAGAAGAAACAGAGCCCTACTGTGTGTATGTTGTGTGGATGTGTGATAGTGTTTGCATGTGTGCACATAGAGTATATGTGTGTCTGCGTGCAGATGTGGATATCGTAGTGTGACTCCGCATCGGAGGGTGTACATTAGAGAGCGGGAGAGAAAGTAACAAAAAGAGAGGAGACGCAGACAGCGATATGAAACCGACAGTGACGGGAGAAAGAAACAGCGAGAGAACAAAATACTGCAGATCATCAAGCATGACCGATATGTTGTTGTCCTTACTCTTTTCTCTCCTTCATCCCCCTTTCAATCTTCATGCTTCCTCTTGCTTTAGTGTGTGAACCAGGCCTGGAGGGAGGTGGCTTTACGGGAAGATAGAGGTGGAGAATGTGGACAGAGAGGGGGTAAACAGAGATAGAGAGGAGAGGAAGAGGTGGAAAAAGATAGGTTGCGGGAGTGAGAAAGACTAATACAAACAGAAAGAGTGAGAAAGAGAGGGGCAGTAACAAACAGTGGAGGAGAGTAGTGGAAGGGAGGTAGAGGTACAGCTGCCAGATGGCAGCTTTGGCAGCTCTCCCCATGCAGTGATGGCAGTCTTGCAATATGGCGCACCGCCTCCAGACTGTCACACCGTTGTTGTTACAAACAGTGCAATAACGTTGCTGATGTGTGTGTATGTTTTTGCATGATTTCCTCTGGCACTGGTAAGCAAACAGCATATGGTTGTAAAGAAAACTGACAAAGTTGAAGGAAGTCATGTGTGTCCTTTTTATTTCCCTGGGAAGGAATTGACTTTCATATTTACAAACTTTGTAAACTCTTTCTTCTTAAAAGGGGCACTGCAGTGATTTTACACACAGTGATCAGTTTACTCATTATGAGCAGGGGTCCGTTTCAGGACGGAGGTTTAACAAACTGACTCTAAGTTGATTTACCCTGAGATGGGAAACTGAGTTTTCGGCTCCAGAACAGCTGATTCGAGCAGGTTCAATCAACTGGGAGTAGAGCAGGTTCACTCAGAGTTAAGATAAATGCAGCATGAATGAAGCCGTGATACTAAGAAAAACTCATTTGCACATACTGCGAGTTTGAACATGTATTTATTTTAAAAAAGCATCACAGCGGCAGCTGTGAAGTAGCGAAAATTGGTGTGGGAGAAAATTGCTGCTTAAGTCTATGCGTTAGCTCTAATATAGTGTTTTAATTTAATATTTAATCACAGGTAATCTATAATGTTACTGGGGAAAACAGGAATGTTGTAGACTACTCCTTTAAGGGCTGAGGTTGCAGCACCATCATTAACAGAATTATTCATTATTTTTAATGTCTCTTACTGGTTTGTGTCCAGGGAACTCAACACGTTTCAGAGCCAGTTTACTAATATGACTCCTTTCATCAACTAATATGACTGGGTTTGCAACAAAAAGTAATGCAACGCAAAGAATGTGCTGGGATGTAGAGCAAGTCCACAACGGGCCGGAGGTACCCCTCTGTCTCAGGTATGATTAACCTCCCTTTCTGAAACAGAAGACCCAGAGTTCCCCTCATCTCAGGGTAAACAAAGTCAGAGTTTCCACTAAACCTGCTTTCTGAAACAGACCCCAGGACTACTTATCTAAACAGACTTATAATGTTTTCTGAGATATATAGGTGATATCATCAGGGGGTTACCTCAGGTCCAGGTTGAGTACAGATTTTAAACTCAGGTCAGAGAGTTTGAAAGACCTTTTCCTGGTAGGGAGGCTCTCACAAATGATGCTACCAAGATGCATTATGAGAAATGTGGCATCCGCTGCTGAGTCATATTAAAAAAGTCTGAGCAAAAGTCCGAATATCTCGGACTCTTCTGCACAACACCGTCTCTTGCAAGTCCCTGAACTCTGTGGAATCGCAATGCTAAATCAATTGAAGTTAGCCTTTAAACATATAATTCCATACATGTCATTGTTAGGGAAGTGAAAATAATCTTGGAGAATTCAAATAAGCTATCAATTAAAATGTAGGAAATTCATATAGTTTGTTGTATAACATGGAAAATGTATGGAAATTGGTCTTAATTTGGGAGAGCCATGGCAAACCTGTGTCACTCCACTAAAAACGTCCTCCTTCCTCCATTTCAGCAAACGCCTCCAACTCAAATCATTTTCCATTTCTAAGAAAACGAAAACTTTGTGGTACTCTGTTCACTGCATGTCGGTAGAAGTTGGTTGAAATTCCCAATAATAAATAACATCTGTGACTTATAAACGACCTCCATATTCGTCAGACCCATCACAGACAACCCCGCAGCTTCCACGTTTCAAAGAATGGGACCTGCAATTAGGGTCATTCACCCGTTTAAACTGTTTTTGTTTCCTAAAATATTATCTGCGGATTTGCAGTTGCGGGAATATAACGGTTTTAAAGCATGTAGAATTTATGAGATTTCAAGGTTATAGATAAAAAGACCTTTGTTTCACACCAACTGAATTGAATTACAGAAGGAGGACGCTACTAAATTGCTTCTCCCTTGTGACTAGGCTGTCTTTGGGGGACTATTAAGATCACAGCACAATACTGAATGAGTTTCTTAGACTGTCTGGAAAGAAAGTAAGTGATAAGTTACTACAACATGTCCCAAAAGCCCAGAGCACCTGGACTACATCTGAGATGAGCTGTGTTCAGCCCTTGGCAGCAACAACCCAGGTGGGACTGGATTTACTTAATAGAGTTGGATAATTCAGTATTAATTTGAGGATCAAGACCTATCAAGAAGGACAGGTTGTAGCAATGGGAAATGTTCTCTGCTTTGTATATTCTATAAGCTTTTGTTAAAATAAAAAAAGAAAAGATTTATGCATTCCATTTGCCTTCCAGTGAGAAATTCTCCTGTGTTTGCAGTCCTGGTAGACCTCTGGCCCACTAGGGTACTGTACCTTTAACCAGGCTTTATCTATTTCTGAACATTAAGGAAGGTTATATGCATTTTGGAGACCAGGATATAGTTTCAGAGTAGGTTAGAATTAGGGCCGACCATGGAGACAAACGGAGATAATCTGGGCAGATGCTTGTATTTGTACAGCTTTTTGGGTGAATGGCCACCAAAGGCTTTATTTGCACTGTGGATTAAATGTTTAAATGGGTTTGGGCGCAGCAGATACTTAGAGGGAAAGTTGTCGAATAGTAGAACATGCACCCTCTCTCCTCCTCTTTGCTGTTTCTCTCTCACTCGCTCGCTGTCTATTGCCGTCTCCTCTTGCTCACAGTGATTTGTCAGCAGTGGAGGTAGCAGCTGTTCCTTTCACATTGTAATTTCTTTGATCGTAATTATTCGTGCCAGCTACCTCCAACCTTGGCATCCTCCACCCCAAGAAGCCATATGGGCAAAAATGGAGAAAGCCGAGGAAACATACCGGCTTCTTTGGAATAAGTTCTTTGATTTGTGTGTGCAGTGGTGTGGGAATTATGGACATATGTGCTTCACAGCTTCACATGGATGCTCTACATCACCGTGTTTGATTATTTTTCTCATTCATACACCCGCATGGGGTCTAGTCTTTGCCAAATGTAATGTATGCTCCCTGTCAGGTATCCATGATTTATGCATGCAAAAGCAATATAGCCCTGCAACATCTGTAACTGAATCAGTCTGAGCAGAAATATAGCTGTGTTGTAGAGAAAAGCAATGTCAACTCAGACAAAAGAGACGGAAACTCTGAAGATATGGGAGCAGACAATAAAATTACAGCCGTGCCAGAGGCTGAATATCACGCTTGTAGTTTATGAGCCAAAGAAAAATGGTTAAAAGAAAAGAAAGGCTAAGGGCTCATATAGTACAAAAAACAACAACTGGAGAACTCTGTGTTCTTGTCTCTGGGCTAGAGAGTGGAGCTCACATTTCACCACTGTCATTCTCTAATGCCCTCAGCTGCACAAATTACTCAGCCCTGGTCAGACTCCTCTGGTTACTCCTTGTTCTTCTTCATGCACTAAAGTGACGCTGAAGAAGGAGGGGTGCACACGCTGTGTGGTTCCAGAGCAAACGCCGCTCACTCTGTCTTCTTCTGCGGCCGCTGAATTATAGAAGACCCTCTATTGCACTCGAGCTGCATGGGTTTTCATCACAGTGCTGGAGGTCACTTTGACTTTCCCCTCTATGCTCATCACATATGCAACACGAGGGCTTCGGCAGTTGAAAGGAGCCTGCTTGAGGTCACCATTAACCAGGGAAGACCGACAACGAGATTTATGGAAGAGGAGACAGAGCTGAGAAGAGGGAAGGGAGGAGAATGGCATGCATGGTTAAATGCAACGGTGGCAGCAGCGCCCTTCATCTGGTCCCTGCTCTTAACAGCAATTTCACATACCGTACTGTATCTGCATGTATAATGCATGCGCCCTAAGATAATGGCATGCATTGCAGAGGAGGCTGCTAACTGTGTTGTGTGGTGATGTGTTTTGCAATTGGTCCCCTATGTCACATTTGCCTGTGCCCAGGTCCCTCGCAGCATCCTGCAGTTATTAGGAGCAGAGCGTGTTGTGATGACATAGTGCTGTTTTACTGTTCCCAGCAGACATCCTCTGCTATGCTACCATCAAGATTAGTGGCTGGCTGGAGAGTCCTAAAGCGTGCTGTAGCCTATCTGCTCTGACCAATAAACTAAACAACAAGTATGGAAAAAAGGCAATTACGGTTTGTTTTTGTTAATATAAAATCATGCCGGGACACAAAGACATGCCATAAGAGCTGCCAACAAAACTAAATGAATTAACAGCTATTCACACTTGTTTCCAGAGAATACTAGCATCACAAAGCGTTATTATCATCATTCTAAATACTGCTTGTAAGATGTTTTCCCCCCATGACTGAGAGAAATATCTGGCAAGAAGCACTGCCGTTTGCATTTACATTGCAGAACATAATGAAGAAAATTATCAACACACACACACTGTCAAAAAATGTCACTGTGCGGCATTAAAGTGGAGATATCCTGTGGGTATCTGCAGTGTGAGCATCGACGCTACACATTATGCCCTCTGAGGCCCGAGTCTGTGTTTCTGTAATGGGGCCTTAAGAGGAGGGGCCAGTTGCCCTGGGCTGCCCCTTCACAAGCGCAGCCACAGATACAACACGGTGGACTGATCACAAAACATCGCTTTTTCTAATAAACCCCACCGGCCCCTTGTGATTCAATATGACATTCATTTATAAGTCATCCTTAATAAAGACGGCATTTTCATGTCCTAATTCCCCGACTCATCACTGTAGGTACCAGCGACAGCCCCTGGCTCTGGCTCGCTGGCTCCCTCCTCCCTCCTGTCTTCGCCACGTTTGACCTACTTCTGTCTCCACAACATTGTAAACAGATCTACTAATTGCCTTCATTTATTCATTTGGAAGTCAAATTCTGTTGCGGCTGGCGCCCTCCCAGCTCATTCATGTGTAATGTGTACAACGATGGCCCTCCCCCCAATGACTTGTCCATGTGTATTCGCAGGAAACCCCAGACAAGAGTTCAGAGCCATCAGGGCATGTGAGCGTGCATACAATACGTCCATATATTGTGCAGTACATTATTAAGAAGAGCTGCAGCCACAACTTTTACCCCAAATCTGAAATCATCTCCAAGAATGTTATTCTCAACTGACTTTCAACTTCCATCAGCTGCCCTGTGACTCAAAAATCCCTGCAGATTTCTGCCCAGCTGGCTTGAAATCACAAAGACTGTTATGACTGTTATGACTATTGTAGGTGAGACACCTTTCCGCCCCAGTGGTCTTATACTGCGATTGCTTTTGTGCTGCCGTATAAATGTAGGGCCAGAAAAAACAACAGCAACAAAAAGTATTTTTTATCACTTCTGATGCTAGTGATAATGACTCCCATTGTTGACTAAGTGTGGGAACAGAAATGTTTCTCCTGACCTTTAGAAAGCTCACGGCACAGTCTGTCAACAGATCTCACCCAAATCTATAATCCAAAATGTAAACAAGATAAACATGGACACCATGCTGTCCGTGCTAAATGAGCTTTTCTTTTAAGTGAAAAGAACATGTTGGGCTATGTTATAGCTGGTGTGTGAAAACTTAATATTTTAAAATGCTTTGTGACCTTACCCACCGGGGTTTAACAGGTTGTTTTTTTTTAAAACCCATTCACAGCAAAGGAAAAATCACCAAAAATGATATGTTATAAGTATGTTATTTTATTTTTAACATAACGTCAGTGATATAACTCCTGACAGATCTTTATAATTTGTGAATTTACTACAAGAAAAACGTTTGCTGACCTGTTGGAAGCCCAGCTTCATGCTATTAAACTTGAGCGAGCAGTGAAAATGGTACACTTGGACAGGCTAACAAAGAAGTATCCCCTATGAACATTTTAGTTCATCTCTGATGGCAGATGGGTCAAACAAGCAAAGGCTAACCATCCCTTCTGTCCCTTGCATCATACCCAACAGGGCGCTACAGAAGCTATGACAGCATTTCACCCCAATAAAAGCTGAATCCAAATGATGGATTTGGTTCCACTGATGTTCGATCCAGGTCAAGGGGTCATGTTTGTGGAGCACAAGAGGCTGGCTTCTCCCTCATCTGCGATGTGATTGGTGGCCGCTGAGAGCTTGCGTCCCCAGAGGCCTCGGCAAACCATGCTCCTGTGTGTGAGTGTGAATGAGTCACGTCTTGGCTGGAGCGTGTCTGAGTGGCGAGGCGGAGAATTCAGCAGGGAGGACTGCACAGGGCAAAAAGTTGTCTCTATAATCCAGGGTAAACACTGAGCAGCATGACTGCACGCCTTAGACGTGACCAAAGCCGGGAGAACAGAAATGGATGGACTGATGAGGCCGCTGCTTGCCTGCCTGGCTTCGTTTGCCACCAGCACTTCCTTTTATCATCTCTTCATCCCCTCCCTGTTTAGTAATTCCTCCAGGGGGTTTGACTGGAGACTCTCAACACTGAATTAACATCTGAGTGGCACCGCTGGTGTCTGTTGTTTAAGGTCATGCCAGACTCAAACCTGGCTTTGCAAATATCATATGGTCTGCTATTTGCTGTTGGACATGACGAGCGCTGTCTTATTAATTACTTCTAGTTGAGAAAAGGACAGCGCTTGAGGTGCTGATAACAATGCAAATTACACTTCCCCAGAAAGTTTGCAGTGTGATTTGAACAAGAGAAATTCAAAAGGTAAGGGATTATGTTGAACACCCCAAAGTAGAGCCAACCCTCGTTGAACTGGTAAACACAAAATCCTTTTCTAGAGTTTTTTTTCTGTGGCAGCTCAAGAACAGTACTATGTACAGTTGAGACCAAAAGTATTAGCCCCCCAGGAATTATTGAGCATTTTCCTAAAATTCTTCCCAATGTTTGCAGCATTGATAACACTTGATATAATCAAACATTCACCAATGAATGAATTCATCAGTGCATGCTGTCATTAAAAAAAGAAAATTATATTGAAATTTTGAGAGATAATATGCAGAAATGTGCTTGTAGTCTATCCTTAGGTTGTCGCTGGGTCTTCCAACAAGACTATGAGCCAATGCATACATTGGAAATTGGTCCAACAGTTCCGGAAGGATACCAAAACCAAGGTCCTAAATTGGCCAGACCCACAGAGCCCAGACCTCAATCCTATTGAGGATCTGTGGTGGGTGCTCAAAGTGAATGTCCATGCTCGGAAACCACGCAATTTAGACCAGCTGGGACCATTTGTAATGGTAGAATGGGCCACATTCCCTCAGGAGACCTGTACCAACCTAGTAAAAACTATTCTAAGAGCTTGTTGTCAGTTGTGGCTCAGAAAGGGAACACTATTGACTATTAATGGCCTGGGGGCTAATCATTTCTTTCTCATGTTTGCCCCTTCTTGTTTCAACTCAGTGCATCAATACAATATCCTAATCAAACTTTTTGACATTTTGTCTTTCTTGGGTTGAAAACACATACACTACACTTGTCATTTCCATGGATAAATCAAGAGTTTTTTGTATAATTTCATAATTTTGACATGTTCAAAGGATTCAGTGCGATATTTGTGATATAATCCGCCCACATTCAACTGCTGTTTAATGCATCCCATTCCAGCATCTCCTTTCCCACTAGCTTACATCAAAAAGAAGAAAAAGAAGAAAAGGTTTGCCCTCCAGGGAGTAAAGGTTTCCAGTGACCACTGGTTTAGTCAATTTTGTTTACTGAAAACAGGTATAAATGCTTAAAATAGTTCATATTTTTGTCTGCCCAGAATCCATTAAAATACTGACTGTCATTGCTTCCTCTGAAACATTTCCAAAGACCTGAATACTCTTTTCATCGGGTTTGCACATGAAGTGACAAATGATAGAAAACGATGGTTACATCAACATAGAAACTGGTTCAGGGACTCATCAGCTTGCAAAGCAGATGATTTCAGGGATTTTCAGAAGGAATTTGTTGGACACCATTTGGCCAAAAATAAAGAAGCTGTAAATATTAGAGCCAACATGTCCTGCCAAATCTCCGCTTTCTGAGAACTAATAAAAGCAAACCAGTTTGAAAATAGTGGTCAAGAAAAGAATAGAAACATTTAAGCAGAGATAGATAAAGATATAAAGATAAAAGCAACAGTGTGACTATGATTGCTTCACATACGGTAGGTCTGAATGAAATGTCATGCATTAGAATTAAAGAAAAGTTCAGATTCAAATTCAGGAAAACAACAGGCATCAGATGTGTTACTCTTAGGTGGCCAATTACGGGTAGAGTTTCTCACACTAAGCCTGCCAAATGGAGCAGAGTAGGTCGAGACACTCGAGTGACTTCTCCCCTGGTGTGAGCGAGGCGGGGACAGATGGACAGGAGGTGCTGGAGTGGAGCTGGAGTCGGCCCAGCCAGCTCAGTGTCAGTCCATCCGCTCCATCCCTGGCTACCTCTCAACTCTGCCAGAAGTCCTCTTCGTCAGCCAATGGAGAGCACCCACCGCATCATGACCCCCGCATTAGGATCTGACATGGCTGTCTTCATTTAACCTTTACTTATACTGGGAAGTCTGACTGAGAAAACGCCCTGTTCACGCTAGCTGCAGCCAAAAAAGACAGTTGTCTTTGAGCAAAAGCCTTCTAGCTTTTTGGCAGCATATCTTTAGGGGACATTTAGAGGCATTTCATTGAAAAGGTTTAAAAGATTTGAAAAAAAAGAGATATTATTAAAGGAGAGTGAAGGGGCTGCTGGCGGTAACAAAGGGGGAGATAGAAAGAACCTTTAGGGACAGATTGGAGAAGCTTTTGGTGGCACATGGACAGGATTTAGGGTGATGTAGGTGTCTTAATTTATGATCCGTCCTCCTATGGAGGCAGTTTTAGTACTCCATTAATGGACTACGATGAAGTAACGGCGTATGTGAAGCCACTTTATCTACAATGCTTGTGTTGCATTCACTAAACATATGTCGTTATTCCGAGATAAAAACCTGTTCCTGCTTTTTATTGCAAATTAGCTTATTTTGTCTCACCTATATAAGAAACACCACAAACTAAAACACATCACAACAGTTATGACGGGGGCAAAAAAAAAAGAAAATGGTCACAAACACATCAAACCAAATCCTTTGCCATGTGTCTAACTCATCCATCCTCCAGTCCAGCGTCTGTTTGAGGGACATTGTTTGTCCCCTGGAAACATCTACATACAATATGCTAATTATATTAAACAGGGAAGTGTGAGGGTTGATGCTGCCTGGCTCTGAATCTCTAATGACTCCCTGCCATCCCTAGAAAAAGCCTGATTAATTTAGGAATGTCGGCCGCACTGGAGAGTGATTAATTCCTCCTGGATTCAACCACTTAAACGAACAAGGCAGAGGGGAGATAGGAAAACAGGAAGCCCAAAATATGGAAGCATAATTAATACATTTGGATCATTTAATTAGCCAACCCAAACAGAGGGAAGGCACAGCTACAGTGTGTCACTGCTTTGTTCAAGTAATAGACCACAGTTAGTTCTCTTTTCCAGAGATGCAATATAATGAGCCCCCCTGTTGATAGGGGGAATATTGGACCATCTCTCAGGCTAGTAAATATGGGGAGGCAGTTTGAACAAATGACTACTTGTTTCTTTGATGTCTCATGTGTCTGACTAAGTAGAGAAAGAGGGAAAAACAAATATATATTGCTAGGTTTTTAGATGAAGTGTCTAATGATACCCTGAAAGCAGTTTTTCAATCTCGAAAGAATCAAGGATCTTTTGAGTTTAAAACAAATGTCTTTATTCTCGCTTTCAGAATGATGTGAAGATCACTTGAGGAGGACGAGACCGCACTTCAGCTCATCTTTTTCAGCGCAGTACTGCTCCCAGGTGACACACGATCCCAAGTGTTTTGTCTGGTATTTGTTTTGGGGCCCCGTGGGGATGGGAACGTGTTCGGATAGAGGATGGACTTACTGCGGCCTCGCTAAAGGTCCCTGTCCACTAAAGGTCATGTCATGGCCCCTGGCACTGTGGCTATTGACTCTAATCTCTGTGAATCAAAAGACGACTGTTGGGCAGACTCTGAACACCTTCCAATCAGAGAGGAGGGAGTGGTCGCTGAACCACCTGACTGTGCATCAGTCTACTGGAGCTCTGTACATTGGAGCTGTCAACCGAATCTACAAGTTGTCCGCTAATCTCACCCTCCTGGTGTCCCATGACACGGGGCCAGAGTATGACAACAAAGCGTGTTATCCTCCGCTGATTGTCCAGCCCTGTTCTGAGCCTCTTGCCTCTACTGACAACGTGAACAAACTGTTGCTCATCGACTACTCTCACAACCGGCTGCTGGCCTGCGGGAGTCTCTACCAGGGCGTCTGCAAGCTGATGAGGCTGGATGACTTGTTCATCCTCGTGGAGCCCACGCACAAGAAGGAACACTACTTGTCCAGTGACAACCAGACAGGGACTATGTACGGGGTTGTCGTGCCCTCTCAGGGTCAGGATGCCACCCTGTACATCGGCACGGCTGTCGGTGGCAAACAGGACTACTTCCCAACCATCTCCAGCCGCAAGCTGCCTCGCGACCCAGAATCCTCTGCTATGCTGGACTACGAGCTTCACACTGACTTTGTTTCCTCTCTTATTAAAATCCCCTCAGACACTCGCTCTTGTCCCACACTTTGACATCTTCTACATCTACGGCTTTGCTAGCGGCAGCTTCGTCTACTTCATGACCGTGCAGCCGGAGACGCCTGAGAATGGGATGCCGGCTGGCGGCTCCCCTGGCGACCTGTTTTACACTTCTCGCATCATCCGCGCCTCTGCAAAGGTGACAAGAAGTTCCACTCATACGTGTCACTTCCTGTGGGGTGCGTACATAAAGGCGAGGAGTACCGTCTGCTGCAGGCGGCCTACCTTTCTAAGGCCGGCAGGGTTCTGGCAAAGTCGCTCAACATCAGCGCCCAGGAGGACGTGCTCTTTGCCGTGTTCTCCAAGGGACAGAAGCAGTGCCACGACCCTCCAGATCACTCCGCTCTCTGCGTCTTCACCATCCAAGACATCAACGCTCGCATCAAGGAGCGGCTGCAGTCCTGCTACCAGGGAGAGGGAAACCTGGAGCTGCACTGGCTGCTGGGAAAAGACGTGCAGTGCACCAAGGCGGTAGGTATCCTCCTGCAACACACATATTGATACCTAACTACAAAAAGTGGTGAGCAGCCCTTATGTAGATTTACCGAAAGCTTATCCACAACCATGATTGAAGCCTAAATAGCTGATAGGCCGTCAGCTAGAGCTGTGCTGAAGACACCATTCAGGTTTTCAGGATCCCACAAGAGCAGAAGAGCTGGAGGAGATTAATTCCACAATGCTAATCAGAGGAGTTTTGTATAGAGCTTTGATTTTATTCAGGGGTTTGGGCACTCACTCACGCCTACTTCTCCTTCCCTTATTCTCCCCCTCCCCTCTCCCCCCATCTCCTTCTTTCCACTGTTGTCGCTATCAGCTGTATTAGAGCCCTCTGAGACCTGTTCTTGATCTTGAGAAAAGTGCTTTCTTGTAAATGTCCATGTCTGTTCCTTGTGAAAGCTATGATTCTGCATAATGAGTGGCTTTCATGGAAACAAGTTGAAAGCGAATCATGAAAACAATGATATTCATCACATCCTTGGCTCTGTTGGTTCACAACATGTACTTTGATTCCACCATGCCAATAAACAAATAATATGTTCAGTAATGTTATTCATAAAAGCAGCTGAGGGAGGACAGAGACAAATAATAATTTGTAATTAAGTCTTACTGTGCAGTTAAACAAAAGGGCATTATATCTAAAATGGACTTGTAAATGAAATGATTAGATACTGTGTTTCTTTGGGTGCATGACTAATTACTCAGTGAAAGATCAAAATATTTTCTTTCCTGTGAAAATGGATATCTTGAAAGTGAAAGATCAGAATATTTTCTTTTGAGATTGAGGATAATTACTGAAAAAGGCGATAACTAATTGAAGGGATGATGAAGTATTTATGAAGGCTGACCTGGAATTCAGATCAAAACTTTCAAAAGAGAAGAGTTGAATGCATGCATACTATAACCAGAAAGACAATGGCTTATATGTGGTGAGATAAGACGTTTTTGTTTACACTGAGCTTATTTCACTAATCGCAGTCAGTAAAGCTGAGGCATGCTTGATGAAAGAAAAACAGTAAGAACTAACATGCGTTAGAAGTTGAGGATGTGAAATAAGAAATTAGCTGCCCTAAAAAAAGTATTCATACTCTGAGCGACAGGCAATTAGCAAAGGTTTGCATGTTATTACAAAAAAGATGCAACAGGACTGCAAAGCACACGGCTCTCTTTGATGCTTAACCCTGACATATCTTGCGCTGTGTGTTTGTGTAATGTCAGATCAAGTGATCTAAAAATCACAGAAACAGGCGCAAAATACACAGCGTTTCTCGTGTTTGCCATCAGCAATTAGTCTGCTCCCCAAATTTGGCCGCTCCGAGGCTTGTTGATAAAAGCGGCAGCCCGAACCCTTTTGAAGTAACCGTTTTTTTTCATCCTGAATATTGTGCACTTAATGCATGTTAGGATTGCCACAGGTCAGCTTGAGTTCTCGTCTTGTATTCGTATGTGTCTACAGTGATCTAAGTCATTTTTCTGGCTCCCACTTACGCTCTTCCCTCTCTCTCTCTCTCTCTCTCGCTACCTGCACCTCCCCTCCTTACATGTGTCATCCCCACTCCTCCTTCAACTCACTCTCTTCCCTTTCCAATCCCTCCCTCATTTCACATTTCTCCTGTTCTGTTCCCCTCACCTTCTCATATAACACCTCTCTGCCTTCAATTCCTTCTTCATCTTCACCCCAACACCCATCTGTCCATCCATCCCTCTCTCCACGCAGCCTGTTCCCATCGATGATCACTTCTGTGGCCTGGATATCAACCAGCCCCTGGGGGGTTCCCAGCTGGTGTCGGGTCAGACGGTGTACACGGAGAGCAGGGACAGGCTGACCTCTGTCACCTCCTACGTCTACAATGGACACAGTGTGATCTTCCTGGGGACCAGGAGTGGACGGCTGAAGAAGGTGAGAGTCTGGTTGTTTTAAGCTTAACTGCTAACGAGAGGTAACCAGATCCTCTTGAAATAACATCACTTATCTACTCAAAACACAACACTGATTTCTCAAGGCTGTTGATGACCGATTGGCATCTCAGGTTTGTGCAGCAAGTCAAATAGGTCTGATGTCATGCCCTTTCATTGTTTTTATTAGACCAAAAGAGCTAAGAGAGCTTGTGGAATGTAGGGAAGTCAAACCGCTCACACACTCGGTGAACAAAACGAGACGCGATGGTAGTAGCATCGATTTCATACAGTAGGGGGGAGGGGTTATGTAAAGCATGACTTTAGTGCGTCAGTAAACCATGATTTTTAGGACGCCCAAAAAATCCTGGACACAGAAAGGGTGAAAAATGATCTAACGCCACAATTCAGTACTATACAGTTCATTTTTCATATGTTTTCAACAAGTATTTCTAACAAGTAGGCTGTATTGAAAAATCAAAGATTTTGCTTTACCCTGAATTTAAAGTGTCATTATTTTTTTTTTAATTCTATGTTTGAATTTCTTGTTCCATTCTTTAAGGTCTCAAAGACCTGGTGATATTCCACATATTTTCTTATTGTCAAGAAATAAAATAAAAACAAAAAAACAAAACATGAATGTATACTATTAATACTGCTTGTGTAGCCTTAACCCTGACATATCTTATTCCTCTGCGGCACAGACCTCCATTGTTGTCCAAACACTATTAAAACACATCCTTAAGCCACAGTGTTGCACTTGGTGACATGTTTTTTTATTATGATGAATATGGGCACTGTTGTTTATTTTGAGTCAGCCCATATACACTGTTCTGCTGCCATAAATACTCACAAACACACCAAATCTGCAGCTGAAAATACACCGCAAAAAGTGCTTCTTTTACTCCCATTTGAGTAGCGTTCGCTAAAAAGGACAGCGCCCAGCTGTTTCAGCAAATTACTTGATGAAAATATAGCCTATACTTGTTATCCATCCATCCATCCATCCATCCATCCATCCATCTTCATCCGCTTATCCAGTATCGGGTCGCGGGGGCAGCAGCTCCAGCAGGGGACCCCAAACTTCCCTTTCCCGAGCCACATCAACCAGCTCCGACTGGGGGATCCCGAGGCGTTCCCAGGCCAGGTTGGAGATATAATCTCTCCACCTAGTCCTGGGTCTTCCCCGAGGCCTCCTCCCAGCTGGACGTCCCTCCACCTAGTCCTGGGTCTTCCCCGAGGCCTCCTCCCAGCTGGACGTCCTTCCACCTAGTCCTGGGTCTTCCCCGAGGCCTCCTCCCAGCTGGACGTCCCTCCACCTAGTCCTGGGTCTTCCCCAAGGCCTCCTCCCAGCTGGACGTCCCTCCACCTGGTTCTGGGTCTTCCCCGAGGCCTCCTCCCAGCTGGACGTGCCTGGACCACCTCCCTAGAGACCCCCCCAGGAGGCATCCTTACCAGATGCCCGAACCACCTCATCTGGCTCCTTTAGACGTGAAGGAGCAGCGGCTCTACTCCGAGCTCCTCTCGGAGGACTGAGCTTCTCACCCTATCTCTAAGGGAGACGCCAGCCCCCCTGATGAGGAAACCCATTTTGGCCGCTTGTACCCTGGATCTGGTTCTTTCGGTCATGACCCAGCCTTCATGGCCATAGGTGAGGGTAGGAACGAAAATTGCCCGGGCTACTTGTGACATGTTTTTAAAGATAGGAGGACAAAAGACGCTAAGTGCCACAGACAGGCGAGGACGACTTGAAGACATTAAAAGGTTGACTAAAGTGTTGGTGGTTTTGATCCTTTCATTTGATTTGTTAACAGTAAGAAATATTGCCAGCCTCATCCTTTTAAGTGTAACTTTTGTATTCCCTTAGTGTTCGGTTTCTGCTGTTCTACCATGCTTGCATCATCAGGTGCATTCTTGGTGTCAAACGAAGACGTTGAGTGACAAATGGAAAAAAAAAAAGAGAGAGAGAGCTAGAGAGAAAAGGCAACTGATTTCTGATTCATCTATCATTTTTTTCTTAATTAATGAATCAATCATTGATTATTCATTCTGGCTAATTAAAGGGGAGTCAGAAAATAGTAAATACCCCGAAATGCTTGTTTTATCTCATCAAAAGTCCAATACCCACAGATGTCTGTCATACGTGACAAAAAATGCCTCAAATCTTGTCACGTAAGACGCTACAGTCCGAGAATGTTTAGCATATTTTTTTTGGGGGAAACGACTAAAACAATGATCTCATTATCAAACATTTTTTTGTCAATTGACTAATGATTTCAGGTCATATTTCTCAAATGATCAATGACTGAGGGAAGTGGACATGATTGTCTCTTTCATACAGTTACAAAAATCAGAAAGGTGTTTGTGTGTGTGTGTGTGTGTGTGTGTGTGTGTGTGGGGGGAAGGGGGGTGTCAGACGCTCATTCTTTGATCCAACTGGACTGACTTGGTATCACTGCTGGCTCTGCTTACTGCACAGTCGTACAGGCATGCAGCTGACTGAGGAAATGTGTGAGAGGACTGTTGTGACATTAGCCTGGGGGTCTCAGTCTTATGAGGAGCAATCTGTCTGACACACACACACACACACACACACACACACACACACACACGGGTCCAGACTAGGAGCGAAGATAGCATCACTGCAGCTCTTTCGTTGGATGAGCCACCGGGGGAAAAAAAGACAAGTTAGCCTGGCAGAAAGAGAGAGAAGAATCGGGGACAGACAGTGTGAGACAAAGACAGAAAAATTACAAAGGGAGAGCAAAACAATAAAGACAGAGAAGACTTAGATCTTCAGTTAGAAAAAGAAAGAGGGACATATTCATGAAGAAAGAGAAGTTAGATCAGTAAAACACAGCAACATGTGTGTTTTTGTATGTGTTCAGGAATTGAGCAGAAAGGTTGGGTTAGGAGCGGACGGCATCCGTCATTACTGGTCTAAGTGCATAGTGGCTAAAGGCCAGACTTTGTCATTACACTGAGAGAACAAGCTGCCATGATTCAGACTCCTAGGAGCCTCCAGGAGCACCGGGGTCACCTCTCGAATCCTATTCCATCACCCCCAAATGGACAGGCTGAGTGGAAATGGGGCATGACAATAAATGCCATCAGCGGATCACTTTAGCAGCAGGGTCATTGCAAAGGTCAAGCCTGCCACAGGAAGGGTGTAGCTTAGGTGAAAGGTCACAGGGATAAACAACAGTCTCACCATCCAGGCACCATGCACCATATGGATGAGTCCATCAACGTCTCTCGATAAGGCTACTCCCAGTCCAGATATATAACGGGATATTTCTATCATCAGCTGTCACAGTTTTGTTGTCTTAGGTTGTTGATTTTAGCTGAGTAATATGACCCCCCGAACCCTGTAGGTAGCTCTGGGCTGAATACAAAAGGGGCTTTTACACTTTTCATGTATGCACGCTAATGAGGTGAATCCAGGTAAAAGCCATTATCTCACTGATCCTTATTTAAATCTATTCCAGTCTCAAGGCAGGAGGCATTGGTAGATGCAACTTTTATTGGCGCCGATGGCACAATTTCCCCTCGTTAGCAATCACATCAAGGCTTTAACCATTTATTGCAACAATAATGAGTTTGGTGGTGTGGCTCTGGGTGATGATCTAAAACAAATCTGAGCAAGTGAGACACAGACTGTGCCAGAGCTCACAAACCAGCAGGCAGAGCCTGAGATACATAACATTTTTATAAACATGAACACATATTGAAAGAACCCTGGTTAGGTGGAGAGAGTAGAGGTGAATCTGGTACATGTACAAACAAATCTTTGATGCCATTGTCACCGACCAAAACAGTAGCTTTTAGCATTAGAGCTCCCCTGTCAGCTTAGCCACTGTATGTACCTAACAGCTCAGCTAATGTATTACCTTTTGGGTTACTAAACGACTGCAAAAGCAAGATAAAACAATCATGATGCAATAATTCTGTAGCAGACAGGTGGCTGCTGAGCAATAATCGCATAAACGGTGCATGTCTATGCCCAGAAAGAAAAAAAGACTTGAACCAGAAAGAGACTGACATCACTGCTGATTTGCACACAGTAAAAAGCAGTGCCATAAGGTAGTAGCATTATGAAGAGTTAAGGTATAACTCACTGATGTGCATTTACAGTAAATGATGAAGTGATCACTTATTTTAGGAAAAAAACAGCAGTGAATCACAGTCATTGACTACTGACTGAACTGAACAAAACAACTGGACTCGGTAAAGAGACTCAAAATGTGGTTTGAGTAGCATTGTTGTTTGATTTGTAAATAAATGGTTAATATTATTCAGTTCTAAAATCTACAGTATCAGACTACAAACACATTTCCCCAGGTACCATACTCCATTTCACTTTTCTAATTAGGAAGGACCGCAGAATTATGTCTCCATGCTCCAGAATCCCAGCAAGTACAGTAAGTGAGCAGCTAGCATACTGTAGAATGACATTATACTTTTGCTTACCATGTGGCAGCCTCAAATATTTTATCATATGATTAAACCATTGCATATCTAAAGACTCCATCTCACTCCCCACATGCTGGGGAGGCACATCTGGTTAGACGCGGTCCTTTAACTGAAGCATCACACATTTGATCCCTGCAGCTGCCTCGACACTGCTTTTGAGTGAGCCACTGATGCCTTTACTGATCAATCACTGTGAGAGAATTAGCTCGGTGCTGGCAAATATAATTGTGAAGGATGCACACGCTGCAATATGAAGGGGGTGCAGTGTTGTTGAACAAAATAAAAACCCACCAGCACATTACCTCAGTGGCTTCAGCTACTCAGCAGCGGTATTTCCCTAGAAATGGTTGGAAATGTTAAGCTCACAACAAATAAAACTTTAGTTAAATCCTCTCATGCAAATAGTGGATTCATTATGGCTTCTTAAGAGTTGACCGGGTGGGGAAATTCTCCAGTGCAAGGGGAGAGGGTGGTCAGATAGGGGAGATTTGGTGATTGAAATCATAAGAATGGAGTTTCAGAAGAGGGGAGGGGCAGCAGCTCAATACAATTTTCATAACTGCATGAAGGGAGCGGGACCTGAGGGTGAAACTCTTCAGAGCGGATCGCCATTAAATGTCTCAGAGCAGCTGAAATAGTAAATGGTATTAAGGGAGGCAATTTTGTGATAACAAAGAAAGGTAAAAAGGTGTTCATCTCTCTGCTTTTTTCTCACTGCAGTTTTATTTAGCAGTGCCATCTCTCTCTGGTTTTGTCCTCTCTTTCTTTTCTTCCTCCTGCTCACTCACATAAAACACACACACAAGAGGACTGGGACTGCATTGCGGTCAGCAAAATGAAGACCATATGGGTGCCATGAATTGTTCCACTGTCCCCCTCCCGCTGCTTTTGTTGGTGGGCCACGGGAACCGACAAACAATGGGAATGATTGGAGGGACAGGGGGGCGTGTGGAGGAGGACAAGAAACAGAGAACAGGAAACCATGTCCTCAAGGAGAGAGAAAAGAAGTGAACATGAAGAGACAGAGGAGACTGTGGTTAAGTTGTAGAAAATGTGGTATGAAGACTTGGAAGCTTGCCATTCAGCTGAAGGTTAGAGCAAACTGTAAATGTTGGCTTCTGCAGCTGGAAGGCTTTTAACAATAACCCTTAAAAGCACACATGCATGAACACACACACACACACACACACGCCATGACCTCTCTTCCGACCCAGTTGGTAATCGCGTTAAGTTATGGGCACTTGCCCACATACAGAGTATCTAGTGGCTATGATCAATACGCGTTGGCTTTGTGACTGTAGTTAATGTGATGGCTGAATGATTAGTCCTGTCCTGTAATACACATCTCCCCCTCAGTGACCCATCTCCCCCTGGATACTCTTTGTTTTCAACAGGCGCATCAGCTCAGCTCTATCCTTAGCTTGGTCTCATTAGCATTCACAGAGCCGTGATGGGTATATGGGCTAATCTACGCCCGCTCTCCTCGGCTGTCATCCTCCACCCGACTATATGCACAGCCTCTCAGCCTTAAAGGTGGCCAGTTGTCTGGCCCTTATGTCGCTGCATGCACCGTGTCACAATATTGAGTCAAGCTGTTGCCAAAATATGTCTTGCCTATAGTCTGTGTTACTAGTCTGTGTTATATCTGGTCGTGCATGCATTTTCATTCTGTGCCCTTTACCCAGTGTTATGGAAGATGTATGTGTGGTTTCCAGCCAAATTGTGACTTATTTACTTTTGGTGTTTTTTTATGCAAAACACAATACTTTACTGTGATTCCAATGTTTGCATACAGGATGAATCATTGGTTTCCAGAAAAATCCCATGCCAAGACTGAAGAAGACAAGTTTGTTGTTGAATAAATTAACTGACCTCTTTGTGTTTAGTTCAAGTCGGTCAGTCTTCAGGGACAGATGAAACCTTGTCAGAGTGGCAGATTGGGAATGAGTGCTCCATGCCTCCTGGGTCATCTTCCATATGTTTAGGTTAGCTGGGTGAATGTGGAGGGCACAGACTGGCTGGCCACATATGGACACACTTTTTTTTTTTTAGATTGGACAGCTGTTACCACATAAACATAGTAATCATCTGTTTTACAATGTTTCCCAATCTGCAGCGGAAAAGCAGGGGTTCAGGGACACATCCATGTATACTTCCTCTCAGCATGAATAAAATCATAGCCTGAAATGAATCTCAAAATCAAACCCATATGTAAATACTCACTGGAGAGACATTTGGGCGAATGTATTGCTCCTGCAAGGTCTGGCAGCTTTACAACGGAGCCAAGTGACATCTAAGAAGTCTAGGTTTTTGGTTTTGTTTTCTTTGGCTCTCACAGGATGAGAGTGCAGCCGGGCATTTAAGATGCAAACCCAGCTACGAGAAAGAGAGGCTTTTTTCGTTAAGAGAACATGGGCTCAGGTTGCATATCTGTTTGTGGAAACCATGCTTATCTGGGTTGTTTATATTCCATTGCAGGTTGCGCAATGGGATTTCAGCAGCAGGAAGACGATGCTGTTATCGGCTTAAATATTATTCATGGGTTAAATATACATATATATATATACAGTGTATATCATCGTCAGCTGAGAGAAGCTGGGAAAAGAAATTGAAATGAGGAGCTCACTGAGGTCATGTGAACATGTGGGATTAATGGCAAATCAGTTCAGTTCTTCTGTTACATGACATGGACCTCACAAGAGGAATCTGCTTGAATTTTAAAACGAGGTTTTTGGGGGGTTTTGGGAAGTCTGTAATCATTCATATTGACTTTGGACAAAGTTTCCTCACTACTTAAATAAGACCCCATTTACACTTAGTCACTTCTTTCATTTCGGTCGGATCAGAGAGCTCTTTTGATATGCAATAGCTAAGTACAAATGCAACCAAGAAGCAGTCAAGGTGGATTGAAATCCAATTGTCGCATTCTAGCTAGATGTTGAAGTGTAAGCGCTTTGTGGAAACACCCACTCACAGGGTCAATGGCAGCTAATTTACACACATACGATCATACAGAAGGCGCACTGAGCTTTTGTAGAGTATAGCTGACCCCTGATCAGTCTAATCCTTAAAATATCTGTAGGTGAGGGAGCAACCTGAGATAAAGACTGTAAAGATGATGTAATTTTAGTCATTTCGTTCCCAAATAGGATTCAACAATGTGTTTTTATTTAGTTATGGATACCATGGATGTATTACATAAACTGGATACTGTATCCCAATATGGCGCCTGTTCAGTTCAATGGAGTTGCTTACCTTGCACTAGGCAAAAACGTGCTGAGCCTCTGTGATATGCGGCCCACTGGATATGCGCAGTGGTGATTCTCCCGCTGGCCCCGCCCGCAAGTTCCTGCTCGGCCCATAGAGTTTATATTGTGGTGATGTCACAGCTTTTTAAAATCGTTTCTCCCAGCAAGACAGACGTTGGTCAAATATAAAACCTGCATGGCTTAAATCCAGAGTCTTAGAGGTGAGGTGTCCTAGCAGTTTTACAATGTTACTTTTTACAGTGGGGAAAAAGATTTTGGTGCTGCAGGGTTTTTTTTTTATCGTTGCAATCCTGCAAAAATGTGTTACAGGGCTAAATGAACTTCCTAGGGGACTGATAAATACTTATGCATAACAAGTGAAGATGGGGCCTAATTTGGGTCTATATGGATTGTTGCATATTGGGTGTGTGTTCCTGATATGCACTAATCCATGGTAGTGTATTGATCACTACAAATCTAATGAGGGCAACCAACAAAAGAGTCAGTATGCAGTCTGTTTGCATGCAAGTGTATGTGTCTTTGTTTGCATGGCTGTGTGTGTGTGTGTATGTATGTGTGTGTAGGTGGGAACGTGCGGGTGTGTGCAACTTTGTGTGTCATTTCCTACAAGCAGGCTCATTATAAAACCAATTAAACCCGCCTTACTCCCATTATAGAGCTGTGGGGCTTAAGGAGAGATTGAGGACCTGTTGTACTCCCAGAGGGCTCCTGCCCGGCCAGCACTGTTTTAAATGACAAAAATAAAACACTTTTAAAACCCCTGAAATTAAACACCATGGATCGGTCACGATGGGTCAGTATTTGTCTGAGCTCATCCCTGCACCCATGGCCCTGAGTCAACCTCATCAACCTCAACTGAAAACACACACAGCTCAGCATCTCTCCTTCTCTAGACGATTGTTCTGTTTCATTTTCACATGGTTTCACCATAGAAATGCTTACATGCTCTGCTTTCTATGCTATTTATATAGAATGAAGAGTGTGGGAAACAATAATACAAACTGGCTCCATTACTGCGTGGGATAGTGTTACGGAAGAGGAGGAAGAGGAGGTGGAGGAAGAATAGGAGCAAGAGAAGACAGGGCAAGAAAAAGACACCAGACAATGAGCGAGAGAGAAAGAAGCTTAGCCCTAAAATCTGTAATATAAAAAATACATCTGTCTATGAAATAACTGTTTGAAAGGATAGTGTGGTGCGTGCACGGTGTCGAGGAAATAACCAATGAGAGAGACAGTCTCTTCTTATGATCCAGAATCAACAGACCATATCATGTCACTATTGTGCTCATTACTTTAGTGTTTTTGTATGTGGAAGATGACACCCCATCCTCCCTTTATGTGTGTATACACACACACACACACACACACACACACACACACACACACACACACACACTCTCTCCTTTCTTCATTTTTGGCTGGTGGAGCTGACAGTTGGAGAGGCACAGCTGCCAGGAAGGTGGAGGCGTGATTGATTGATGAAGTTTTGGTGCCCAGGGGATCCAATCATGTAATCAGTTTGTATTGATTGACTGTCCCCACTGAGCGACTGCCGAGGCTCTGCCACCACGTGTGCGAGCTAGACCTGGCACGCATTCAAAAATCTTCTGCAGTCAAATTTGATTTGGGTGGCGAGGTCGCCTAGGTTCAACAGCGTCAGGATGCATGGAGCGAAGACGTATCGCCACACTTCCACAATTCTCTGCTCCAATTCCACATTATCTTGCTTTCATTTCAATTAATACGATTGAGAAATTAAGTCAGCTTTACTGTAATTGCATCACATGGTTAATGATCCAATCTCCCTGGAATTTAAATAGGGCTTCAACCTGGGTTTGCATAGCTAATGAGGACTTTTTTTCTCTAGTCATCCTGCTTCGTTCAGACTTTTCTCCCCCATTTCACATTTCTGACTTATATTTCAAGTGTCAAAGTATCATTACTGTATGATGCAAGGTATTTTTCTGATATAAAAAATGTAAGGAGCATTGCCTAGTCTTTTTGTGGTGCAAAGCTCATTGGGTATGGTTACGCAATATAAACCAAACAAACAAGGAGGTCTTTTTGGTAAGCAGATGAAAAGTTAGAACACTAATGGGTAGTTTATTTCAGCAATAATAAAGGGTCTTCCAGCTTACTTGCCACACATCTTTACAAACAGTTTCACATCCTCGAGGCTGCCTTTCGACAGCTTCGACATCAGTAAGCCACTTATTACAAAGACAGCCCTGCTTATTTGTTTGCTTCACTGCAACAGCACGTCTTGTTTGTTGGCAGAGGTGGGAGAAGAGAATCCCAAACCCTGTACCAGTGGGCATCTGTTCTTCATGCTTGCATTTAATAAGCATTGCTGCCTGAAAGTCATTCGAAAGTCAAATTAAGGCTAAGCTCACTCGACATGTTTCAAAACTCAACTACACCGTCATTAGGCCTCGTTCACAACGCTGGCGTCCGGTAAAAATACGACGGTTTTTCCATTCATTCAGGCAACCCCACGCCACTCTGCGGTAGATAATCATGTTACCCGAGACTTCCCATAATCCCGTAGAGCAAACAGGAAACATCACTAACTTTGCCACAAGAAAGTTTTAAAACGCTACGAGGGTAAAAAATGAGCACAAGCACTGAACTGGCCTGGAGTTTGCACCAATCTTTGGTCTGAATGTAGCTTCATTTTCTGAATTTTCTTCAGTTGAGTTTCTATTATTTGCCTTTACCCACTTAGTCATTGTTTCCACATTACTGATGATTATTTATCAAAACTCTCATTGTGCAACTATTTTGTGAAAGCACCAATAGCCAACCCTACAATATTGCCGCAATGTTGACATCTATGTATAATATATAAAAAATATTGTGATATTATCTGCTCACTATCAGCTTCTCTGTTAATGAGCTAATTGAATGCTATACTGGAGGAGAGTGTATTTACAACTATACGTCTATTCGTCACTATTGAGAAAAATGTAAATGGCTTGTACAAGACGACATTTCGTACTATGTTGGTGACTCTGGAGAAATAACGTAAATTAGACGTTTTTGCTTCACAATGTAGTGAAATGACCAGGAGTGTTAGCCATTACAGCAACACCACAGTGAATACAAGTTTTATAACCATGCTACCATGCTAATGCTCTCATTATGAATATTTTTCCCTCTAAAAAGGAAAGTGGCAGCTCGCATACAGATGCAAAAGGAAGCGCACTAGGCATAGTAAATTGATACACAGTACAGTATTAGTCACTGTGTCCTGCAGCTAGAATTCACTGTCTCTCCGCCTCTGTATTTGTCTCTGTCTCTGCAGATCAGAGTGGACGGTCCTCTGGAAGGAGGAGTGCTGTACGAGACAGTGACCGTGATGAAGGATAGCAGCCCCATCCTCCGGGACATGGCCTTCTCCCTGGACAGGAACTCTCTCTCTATGTCATGTCTGACACTCAGGTGAGGGAACGCCCTCATTTAGCTGCTGCTGTCAGCGGCAGAGTGATGTAGTGAGTAGCGAGACGGTCCTTCAGCTGAAAGTCCTCCGAGTTCATGCCCCTGTGACAGCGAGCGTTTGCTATGCTGACATGTCCTTGAGCGAGAAACTGTATATGTAGCTGTATTTTATTTTGGTATTTCTGCTTCTACTGTGATAGCGAGAGAGACAGACCGGGGAGAGAGAGGGAGTGACATGCACCAAGGGGCCCTGGTAGAAACAGCATGGGAACGTTTGTGCCATTGGGAAAATTGTTCAGGAAAACACTAAGTATAGTATTTACATGTGTATATAGCTACAAAAAATAAGTAAATAACTCATGAGCCAATCCTATTTTCTGAGGATTTGATTGGATCTAGATTATCAGGATATTGCAAAAAGAAATGTTTGGCTTGTTTCTGCACAGATACCAGCTCTACAGTTAGACTTATTAATGTAGACGGATCAGGAATGAGCAGAAAAACATTAATTTATGTTAGATGAAAAAATAAAATAAAATAATGCCATTTATTTGGAATCCGACCAGATAATTATGACTTATCCCCAAACTACAATGTGGCAACTCCCAAACATTCACAAGCTGCATGTCTACAGCAGGGCTTGTTAAATATGCAGGCTGTGTGTAACGGGATGGACCACTGTTCTAATTACTTATCCATGCGAATCAACTTACAAGGGCATGCATCTTTTGTACATGAAAACACACACACACACACACACACACACACGTCCCATAAAACACCATTAGGGGCTTTTTTCTGTGTGGCTGTATCCCCCCCTCTCGTCTGCTCCTCTCTTGGCCCGGCATCACAGAGGCGAGCGGTTGTTGTTGTTGGACGTTATTCTCTGCACTCATTGGAGATAAGAGTGAACAGTGGTAATCACTTTCAACTCCCATCAAGTGATTATTTTGGCGCAGCTGCACGGCACTGTGAAATGGGATTAGGTGTCAGCGCAGCCAAAAAAAAACAGAACGAAAGCGCCCCTATCACTGCTCCCAGTTGTCTTCTGACTGCTGGAATGTGTTGAGCCAGAGTCACAGGACAGATAGGCCAAAGTGCATTTGTGTCAGTTATTTCTGAGTAACTCCAAAACCATTTTCTGTAAGCTTGAAAAACTGTCCAAAAATTGATAAAAGCGTTGTGTTTACAAAACAAGGGATGCCATCTGAGGAGCGAGGACAGAATAGAGACACTATTGTGTGGGATACTGAAGCTCTGCCTTCTGTGTGATAGACTGGAAGAGACAGAACATCACTTATTGATGAGCTCTGGTCGTTCAAGGAGACACACGCTTCCTTCAAGGAGGGCTTCACGGCTACTCTCTTCACCCCGCCTCCGCTGACACATAATAACTAAAACGCAGCTCGGCCAGGCATTTTCTTTCAATATTAGAACAGCTTTGGCTTTGTAGCCCTCAGGAGCTCGGAGCAAAGTAAAGCCTTCCTCTTTCCGTCTCCTTCTCCATCTTTGCTCAGCTTTCCCTTCAGACTCGGCTCGGGTGCGGAATCCCCCAGGGAGAGGGCTTCACTCACAGATTTCCCACATTTTCTAGTAGATCCCAGAGATGAGAGCTTTTCGGATTCCTGGGAGCCAAACAATACAGGGAGGATGTGAAATGAGGAGCGAGGCACAGACAGATTTGGCTGAGATCAGCCGACCCTTGTGGAATAACAATGAGCCTCTCTGTCTCCTGCCGAGTGAAACACGCAGGGTTAGCATGATGATGAAGAGTGAGGAGAAAAAAGAGGGAATCAGTGTGTGTGTGTGTGTCTGTGTGTGTGTGTGTGAGGATACTTGTGCTTGTTTCTGTGTCCGCATGAAAACTCCATTTGGGAACCATTATTGATATGAAAGAAAAGAAAATCTTCACAGCAGTTAATCTTTTTTCCTAACTGTGTGCCTTTAGTTTGATGATTTCTAAGAATAGGAATGTGGTATCCAAACACACAGAAACCTCCCTGAATGGCACTCGTCTGTCTGTGAAATGATGGCTGAAGGCTTTAAACCTTAGAGAAAAGGGGAAACCGCTGCAGGGTTTTTCCAAGGCGACCTCTCAAAGTGCCACTCTGTAAAATGTAGAATAATGGCTTGAAATCCCACCTATCCACTTCTTTGTTTCTCTCTAGCTCTCTCTATCTGTCTTCCCCCCCTCTCACCTGTAGGTAAGAGGGCTTCACAGCAGTGGTTTCCACTGCTGGATGTGATCCTATTAATTAGGTTCAGTCAAGTTTATATTGAACTACAGACAATGAATATTACAAGAGATATTATCAGCAATATATACTATATTTTAACTTTAGCTTTTTATCTGATTTTGAAGAACTCTGAATCCCAGCAGGTGGTGTTCAGGTGTCATTTGACCCGGGTTGGCGGGAGGTAGTTTACTGGTTATTGCAACAATACATATAGCCTACTAAAGATCGGCCCCACACCTATTGCTATTTGTTTTTGATTTCAACGGAAATATCTAAACGTCTACATAAAATCTTCTAATTCTTTAAAATGAGCTACTATTTCCATATATACCTATTGGTAACTCAGACCTCTTGGGTACACATACCCGTGGTTGGGAATCACAGCTGTTGTCAGGTTCAGGACACTTTATCTTACTAAATAAACATGGTCAAGCAAAGAAACGAGACGCAGACGGCAAATATGCAGACTTTTGCAAAAGGGAGAGTTCCGCAAGAGCAACCTTCCTCCCAGCGTTGCTCCAGGGAACTAGCAACTAAACTAAAAAAAGCATAGTCTCTTTATTGAAAACTGTTGAAGACACACACACACACACACAGCTGTACAGCATGTATACTTACTGTAACAGGCTTTGAGAAAGTGAAAAAGGTTAATGTAACAGTGTGTGGATAGATTATCTTCAGATTGAAGCTCCTTTCTATCTTCTGATCTAGGTAACTGCATGCTAATACCGTCAGCAATGCTTGCAATTCTACACTTGTAGAATTAATTTCTAAAATGTCACATATCTCATTTTTTCAGGCTTGTCCTCTGCAATTCACAATAAGCCTTACATAGTTACATTTTATTTCATTCATGAGTTTTAAAGTGTTTCAATTTCAGTGATTTTCTTTCTTTTTTTTATTTAATTTTAGGAAACTACTCACTGATTTTTTAGTACCACAAAACAAAAAATATGGATATGGATATGACCGGATAACCCCGTGGCCGTTGGTATCACGTGACGGCTGTGGATATTTGCCAGAGCCACACGGAGGATGTACAGGACAACAGTAGTGTAGGGGTCTAAAAGCCTGCATGCTCATCTGATAGCATTTGTAAAGTTCAAGTAAATCCGGATGAAAGTTTTTAAGCATTAGCGAACTGAAAAACTAATTTTAATCAGGAGAGACATGTTTGCAGATATGCAAATTAGGTTTATTGTACAGCTCAATGAAATGTACAAAGTCTTTGGTGATTAAACTCCATCGCTACACAAATATTTTGAATATATATGTATGTGGTAGAGAACCATCAGACTGGGGTAGATGACTGGAGGTGGAAGGGGGGGGTGGAGGGTTGCACTCTTTGCCTGCAACGACAGCTGATAGCAAAGGGAGAAACAGATTTAAAGCAGGGTTGTGACTCTGTGATTGGCCGTTGAAATTTGTGTATGATTCTGATTGGTTTAAAAGGAAGGTGAACGCCTCCAACAGCTGATTTGAGTTAGATAGAACATTGATTAAGAGTTAGGTCTACCTGATAGGACTAACACTGAGCTACATTTCAATCAGGAGAGACTAGTTGCAGATATGCGACAGTCATACGCAGCGTGATGAAATGTACATTTATTATGATAACAGCTGAATTGATTTAGGAGTGCATCGAGGTCTTCCTGAAAGAATTTACGCTGAGCTACATTAGTGTGAGGGCATCTCAGATGTTGTGAAAAGATGAGATTTTGTAATTCCCAAAGCTGTAAAAGTGGACATGATTATCCAACTCTCCCATGATGCAATGCATGAGGAGCCAGACTGAGATTCCGCCTCTCGGGAGCGTGAGGTTTTCATCGGTTTTCTTTGTTTGCTTTAAATGATCAGTTTCTCCTGAATAAATGATCTCAGAGAAGACAAGACCAACAGAAGCTTGATGAGCAAATACTACTGATAATGAATGACTGATGAGGAATCTAAAGTACATCGGACATAAACTGAGACTGAGGGCTTCATAGATAGATCCGTTTATTGTAGATTATACTGGGAAGTTAAACTCACCACCACATATCTCGATCCAACACATTCCCCCGTTGGCTCCTAATACCACGTCACCTAACTTACTTTTACGTCATAATTACTAAAGCCACTAAAGGCCGCCCTGCACGTGCACAATGTCTGCATAAGATTGACACTGTGCACCATGCGTCTCTGAGATTTATTACAAATTGTAAAAATCTAACCCATCATTGTGAAGTGTATTCCAGAGTGGGATGGCCATCGTTGTCAAACAGGAGATCAGGGCGTTGGCATATTTTTATCTATAAGGCCATGCTAGGTCTGTTGCCATCCTACATCAGTAGTTTAATCCCATGGAGAGGTGTTGGTTCCCATTCATTGCGATCAGATGATCATTTGCCGCTCTTTGTTCCATTTGCCCGTACAAATCTGGGAAAACTCCGCTCCTTCTGCATGGAACTCTTTGCAAAAAGACTTGAAATTATCTGAACTTATTTCCTTAAATGCTTTTAAATCCAGATTGAGAGAACCTGAAATGACCTGTTTACATTGTAAATGTTTTTAATTATCTGTGTTGCATAAATTTTCTAAATGTAATTGATTGTCTTTTTGCCGGCCTCTTGGCCAGGACTCCCTCGAAAAAGAGGTTTTTAACCTCAACGGGACTTTCCTGGTTAAATAAAGGTTACATAAATAAAAAAAACACTGACACTAGTGCGGTATGAGGAGCGTCCCACTTTGACGCGTAGGGCCACCGACTAAGCATCCGTATGTGACAAGTTGGGAGGGAGAACAATGCCTGTGTATCATTACATTTATAAGATATGTTTTATAGAGACTGTCATTGGCTGGACACTGACAGAAACACCTGCATGGCAACAGTTTCCATGGCTCAATGCAGTCTCTCATTTAGCATTTCATTTACTTTCTTTCTTGTGGTTTACTATCCATATTCTAGTCTACTCCTACTTGATATTTGAAGTGAAGTCTCACTTGAAAATTCCCCATTGCAGCAGCGCGGGTACTTGTAACTTTCTGCTTTGCCGATAATACCCACCAGAGCTCAAAATAATGTTATTAAAAAAATATATATATTCTTTATAGCTGTGATCTCTGCTGTTTAAAAAACATCTACAGCCTATTGTTACAGTCAAGTCTGGACTAGTGACGTCTCTTGACTTGCAGTATTCTTAATCTGTGGTGGTCCAGGTCTTGTGGAAAATTGTGTTAAAGGCAGTTTAAAGGCTGGATTATTAGTAATTTGCATTAATACAAATGTCAATGGGATTTTGACTGCAACCTTTGTGAGAGAGGATTTGATTCAACCCTAATTCTTCAGACAACAGTTTGTCATCTTTAGTGTTTTATTAATATTGACAAATTGGTGGTTAAGACCCATATAACAGGAGAGTCCCCATTTTGATTTTGGCCGGGGACCTTTGTTGCATGTTTTATGACGCTTCTGACCTGTACTTGAACTGTCGCTATCCAATAAAGGCAAAATAATACATCATCATCATCTTAAACCAATGTGAAAGAAATATAATGCAGTCTGATGCTAATTCACATGCTGAGCTGCGATGCTTTTTAGACCTTGTGAACATACAGTAAAACCTGAGGTCATGTCTTTTGATTTTATTTGGATTCAACACAGCACATTCTTGCTCAGGCCAGTTCCTCTAAACAAATCAACGCTGATGTGCAGCGAGAGAATCACATTTGAAGATCCATAGCTCTCCTCTTGTAAAGGTCACGATGCCGAACGGCCACGGACCGACTGCTAGTTTAGACCAGCTCCAGCCCACAACAATTCATGGATTATTCCCACTGCGTCACATATGGACTTAAAACTACTGCCCCTCCCACGCTGCAACATCATTTTGCTAATGGAATGCACCGAATGGGTTTTGAACTGCTGGGAAAAAAAAGAGAAAGTTCTTTCATAGGGAGAAGCAGATAATCCATTTTGCCAACACAGACCTGAGAGAGCACCCACTTATGCTATCAGGAGCCCCGGAGACACTCTAATCCATAATCCACTCTTCATTTGGGATTGCTTACATCAGGAAATTGCTTGCATCATACGTCCAGACAGTGAATAATAACAAAGTATAAAATAACCGGGTGCAGCTCCAGACCTGGTTTTGTATGCAGGGGTGGTGCTGGCCGTGTGACAGCAGTGCCTCAGCAGCTAATGGAGAGCTTACGCTTTGCCAGACATTCATGCATGGAAGTGGCAGCAGTAGTGGAGTGTATGGCTGCCTCTCTGTCTGTCAGTTTGTGTGTGTGTGTGTGTGTGTGCGTGAGTGAGTGAATGATGATTGAGTGCTAACAGTGTAATTTGCAGAAGTCTACAAAAGAAAAGTTAAGAATATTGCTGCAAAAATGCTTCTCAAATAGTTGCAGTGTCACATCATGTGCTTTCTGACATCTGAGAACAAAAGAAGAATCTGAAAATTCCTCATGTGGGCAGAACCACAGTGCTGCATGTTGCAAACCGGTGTCAAAGTGGTTTTCCTCGGAGATATTCCACGCTGTGAGCTGTGATGAGGCTTCCATATATTGCTAAATAGACAACATGATGAAATGGTCTCTCCTCATCAGAACTGCTTATTATTTCATCAAAATGTTTTGGTGACACGCCTTTGTTGACATATGACACGTTTGTTACACTAAGATTTGGAAACTTCAAACAGAAGTCCTTACATTTTCCTTAATGTGTGCTACTCCACATTTGAACCCCCCCTGTCCTTCCTCTGGTTTAGGTGGCCCAGGTCCCCGTGGAGGCCTGTGAGCAGTATGGAACATGCGCTGAGTGCCTGAGCTCTGGGGACCCCCACTGTGGCTGGTGTGTCCTGTACAACATGTGAGTTTTTTTTCCTGATCTTCTCCATAGCCTGTTACAGTCTATGATCTTCTCCCATGCTCAATTACACACATCACAGCCAAGGGATTAAAACCACAACACTACTGTTTACCAAACAGCTTGTAGAAAGCCATAAATAAAGCTAAGCACGTGATCATGCGATTTAATATAACAGAGATATTGTGCTCCCAGGAGGTCACCATTATCAACAGCTGGCGGGTCAAACGGAAAACCAGAACTGGCTGTTGGATAGTGTGATCCCTCTATTCAGGACAGCAGAAACTACACGGCCGCCAGATGACGAGGACGACTGGTGTTAATGGTGGAGGGATTAGCCTGTCACACCAACTGCACCTCTACATACCGGGGAACATTTTGGACCTGACAGAGCAAGCTTATCTCTTCCATCTTAATTATCTGACCCCTGGGTTAGCTTGCATTATACCTCGATATGGAGCAAAGGGGATTCGTGAGATTAAAACGCTGTGTTTCTGTGTTTGAAGCTGACCTCAGCCGGGGATTTACCCGTCTCATCATATGACGTCTGCATTTCGGCGAGCAATATCTTGACGATGATCAGCATTATTTAAATTGCAGCTCTCAGTGTATCGCCAGTGAAATGAGAAGAAACATTTTTGTTTCGTCTTAATCCAAATTACCTCATTAAGCAGTTGTTTTTCCTTTTTTCCCCCAAAGTGCTGACTTTGTCGGCAAGACCCATTTTAATGCCCGGTTAATGCCTTACAGTTATCAGTGAGCATATAGGCTGCTGCTCCCCAAAGTCAATCATTGCAGAAAGAGGCTACTTTATTTTTCTGTCTATTTAATCCTGATTGGGGTCTTTTTCTAGCCTCTGAATGACTCTCACAGAGGGTAAGGATCTCACCCCTGGCATGGTGCGTGTGTAGTTAAACAGGCACAAAGCTTGACAAAAAGGGAACAAATTGCTCCATCAGACAAAACGTGGTGATGAAAAAAAAAATCTGACATGAAAGGTGTCCTTTTTTCCGAGCCACTTTGGTTGATGAGCGGTCAGAAGATGACTGGCTGTACTCCTGTGGCTCTAGTCCGCCTCAAGGAGCCCAGCCAGCATCAGCTCTCACAGCGTTTCTATTCAGCCTTCATATTGTGGTGTAATTACAGCAGAGGCCTCAGTGCTCTTTGAGCTCTCTCAGGAGGTGCCACCCCCTCAGCAGCATGTCTGAGTGTATTAAGTACCATCTCCCCTCGCTGTGCGCATTACACATTTAAAAGAAAGAGATGATGGTGTACAGCCAAAGTTTGCCGTTGCAAATTTTACTCTACAGCTGAGAGACTCTTGTTCTTTGTAAGGCCTGTTGCTATTTGAGCGTGCACAAACCTAACTCATATAAGGCAGCTTTCAAATGAATCAGTGTCATACAACCACATTACAACTATCTCATCAACAAATCCTCATTTTTGAAACTGGACAAATTGCTTTAAAAATCCTTTCTAATACCCCTTGCCATAACTTTGAATGTACTTTTATTTTACTTACTTTAAGGTCGCACTATGGTGTCGACCCCGTCACTTCTTACTTTTAATTGCCTGTTGGGGTCTAGGAGCTAAAGCTTATTCTACTGGTGCACTCGGTGTAGCGTGCTCTGCAGAAAAGCACAGTAGAAATGGAAAGGTAGGAATCTGACCGAGCTGCCTGAAAGCCATGTGCAGGAGGTGACCATGACCAAAAACTATTTAAACATGGACAATCTTATTTTTTGGTCATGTTAAAAAAGAAAAGTTCTACACAGCTTTAGAAATTAATGTAATATCGGGTGCCCAGATAAGTCAGTTGGTAGAGCAGGCGCCCATATATCGAGGTTTACTCCTCGATGCAGCGGGCCCGGGGTTTGACTCCGACCTGCGACCCTTTGCTGCATGTCATTCCCCCTTCTCTCTCCTCTTCCAGGTCTTCATCTGTCCTGTCCTGTTTAAAAAAAAAAAAAAAATCAATAAAGAAATGAATGTAATATCTATAATGTGTCCATATTTTATACTTAGATTCAGGGAAAACCTTTTGATCACTACAGATGTCTCCTCAGCTTTGATTCAGACAAGACATTCCCCAATAGCTTTACTTTCATGCTGTTGATGTACAAATGTAACAATAATAGGTCTCTACAGCCATGCTAACAAGCTCATGTTTAACATGTATAATGTTTACTGTGTTCACCATCCTGGTTTAACATTAGCATGGTAACATTTGCTCGTTAGCAACAAGGACAAAGTAAAGTGGCGCCCGGTAGTTTTGCAGGTTTTTATTCCTCAACCAAACTGAAATTTTGACTTGATAATGGCGCAAGATGAAACATCACCAAAAATAATTGAAATTCATCCAGAAAACGTATCAAATTTAATGACAATCCCCAATAGTTGAGTTATTTCACTCAAAACTGCAAATGTGAACCTCATGGTGGCGCCAGAGGGAAAGGCAGGGGCTCAGCATTCAGTCAGTAGGATTCATCCTCTGGGCATCATGCATGTCTGCACAAACCTTCATGGTTATACATCTAGTAGTTTTCGAGATATTACAGTATGTAATTCACCACTTAACTTGCTGCACTCTTGCATACTGTGCATTTGTAATGCTCCACAGGTGCTCGAGGAGGGATCTGTGTCTGAGGGCGGAGGAGACCTTCCGCTTCGCCACGGACATTGACCGCTGTGTGAAGGTTATCGCTCACCCGGACAGCATTGCTGTCTCAGCACATAGTGTCCCTGTGAGTCTGCTTATCATTACACCAATCACTGCTCTGTCACTCCACTCACAATGTTTATGAGCAATCACGGAGAGTAGCCTTGTACAGCCACATGTACAGTAAGTATAAGCATAGAAGATTGATTCTCCCAGTTTAGTTTGGTTCAAACACATGTACTGCAGGGACATGTTCATGGGGGGTTGTTTTTGCGGCTGTCAGCTACTGTGTCAGCATCCCTGATGCATCTGCCAAAAGGTTGATTATATTTCCTAAAAGCTTAATTCAACTGTTTTAGTACATTAGCCAAGAGCACAACGGAGGCAAGTACAGTAGGAGCTATGGGCTATTTTAAGGGAATTGTTTGACATTTAGGGAAATACACTTAACATGCTTTCTTGCCGAGAGTTAAATGATTAATACTTAATATTTAAGTATTAATCATTAAAATTAATACTCTCTATCTATTTGTTGTTGTGTGTTGTTTGTTGCTGCTGGAGCCAACAGCTGGCTAGCTTAGCTTTGCACAAAGTAACACCGTAAGAGGCACTGTCCAAACATAACAAACCCTACCAGCACCTCTTAAGCTCACTAATTAACATTTTTTTCTAATTTGTTTAATCCTTAAGTGTAAAAACAACAGCTTAAGGGGCTTGTCTGCCGGACTATTTCTTGGCCAGGGGTAATAACCTTCTGGAGTAAATTTTGCCCTATTTACACTTTGGCCTCAATGTGGATTATACGAACATAATTTAATGTGTAAATTAGTGAGTTTAAGTGCTGATAGGCAGATTGTGTTGCCTTTAGGCAGAGACAGCGGCAACAAAATGCAGATTCTCCTTGTTTCTAGTATTGGAACAGGGAGTGCTAAGCTAACCACCTTCTAGCCCAAGCTTCATATTTAACGGTTAGATATAAATGGACTGTATTTATTGAGCACTTTTCTAGTCTTAACAACTACTGTATACACTGAGTCTGCTGGACAAGGTGCCGTCTGCTCATCAGGTAAAGATTCACGCACATTTACAGCTGCCTGTAACTCGGGGTTCAGTGTCTTTGACATGGGACTGCAAGGCCAGGGATCAAACCACCAACCTTCCCATTGGCAGGCAACCGCTCTACCGCTGAGCCACAGCTGCCAAGTGTGCCAAGAAAACAAATAAACATATTTCCCCATATGTTGAACTATTTCTATAATCTTGACTGTCACAGTATTCCATACATGTGCCAATGCACCAGGCCAAGTTCGCCACATTCAATCTTTTCCCTCTCCAATCCTTTTAAGCTTCTGCTGGAGGTGAATAATGTTCCAGACCTTTCTGCTGGAATCTCCTGCTCATTTGGCCAGCAGGCCCAGGTGGAGGGTCATGTCAACGGGAACAGGGTTATGTGTCTGTCCCCGGCTGGGAAGGAGGTCCCTCAGATACCAGAAGGACAAGGTGAGCTCAGATATCATGTATCAAAACAAACAGATTAAAAAATAAAGCTATATACAGTACATCTTAAATATACAGAGTAATGGTGACGCCAATGTGAGGTGAAAAACTAAGAATACCAATATTCCAGATGGACCACCTTGCATTTTTTGTTTATCCAAAGAGTTTGATAAGTACCCAGGAGCAGGAGAATTTTCTCAGAGCATACACAGTAATCCTTCAATTGAAGTTTCTGACTGAAGGCATTCCCACGACAACAGCAATATGCCCTTGCAGTGACGCAGACACCAGGTGGCTTTACAGAAGTGTGATAAAAGTATTCCAATTTTTCTTCTCATTTTGACCTCTTCTTTTCGTTCGTTGTTTTCGTTCTTTCACCCATTTTTTCGTCTCTCTGTTACTTACTCTCTCCCCCCTCTTTGTCTCTCTGTCATCAACTCTCCTGCATATTATTAATCCCCTCTCTCCGGCCTTTCACTCATTATGCTCTCACACTCTCTCTCTCTCTCTCTCTCTCTCAGACTGGGCTGGCGTAGAGCTCCGTCTGAACTCAAAGGAGACGGGTCAAATGGTTGCCAGCACGGAGGTGAAGTTCTACAACTGCAGTACCCATCAAACGTGAGTCCAGCTGCCACTGCCAAGCCCATCCCCCCTTCAAGCACACACACTTTGATTTGTTCAATAAATGGAGGAGCACGACTTTACTTAGGGTAATGACGTACTGATGCTCACAATTCCACTTAAGATTGGGCTGTTAGATAACCTCTGAGTTCAATTTATCTGTCAGGTTTCATTTAAATCAACATGATGCATTTGCCATGGCCTGTTTGTTGTGACTTTGCTTAAACTGGTGTGTGGGCTTACTGCTTTTGGCTTTAAATACAAATAGCTACAGTGTTTCTGTCAGTTTCTGAAAAAATACCCAATGATCTGAATTTATTTTTTAATACCCAAAGCATATATGCTCTTTTAATCCAATACCTTGTTCATAGTCACAGCTGGAAACTGCCTAGTCCCTGCAGTGTTCGTAGAGCAGTGTTTCTGGTGTAACTGAGCGTGCTTTGCTGTATAGGTCAGCAGTCCCAGAGGCCCCCCGAATAGACTCAAACACACACACTCCTTTCTGCCTTGACTTTGTCCCAAGTGGCCCCACCAGAGAATTGTTTGTGTTGACCATTTTTGGAGTTTTAGCCATTGCTCTGGTTCCTTGAGGGTGGATGAAATAATGTAAATTAAGGAGGACTTATTTTAAATACTCATCAAAGTCAAAGTCAAAGTCTCCACAGACAAACATAACATTCAAGTAAACAATATAAAAAGTAAACATAAGAAGGCACATACAGTGAAGAAAATAAAGAGCAAAATTTGAGTTGAAAATGTGCAATTGTGCATACAGTAGACAGTCAACGTAATAGTGCAAAAGTCAGGCCAATAAATCTGTTTTGTCTTACCAATATAAGCTCTTTCTGACTGGGCAGGAAGCTGCTTTGACTTTGAGCCATTGTGCTAATGTCAACTGTATTTATCATAACATTAAACAGTGACTGAGTGTTTTTATGTGAATAGCAATTACAGTCATTGCTACAAAGGTGAATCTTATTAGGATGAATGTCAATTAGTGGCATTTGTCAGCTTTAAAAGATGTCTGCAAATGAATTGAATCTCACAATGGCACAATGTTGAATAGGTTTCTTGAAAGACCTTTGTCATGAAATTATTACTTTTTCATCCACATTCTGATCGGCACAGTAAGACGAGCGAGGGAAATAAACACTCTGTGTATTTTTAGGCTACTGAAAGTTGAAACAACCTTTAAAGGTACTATGTGGGATTTGCAAAAAAATCCTTGTTATTAATGACACTGGTTAGGTGAAGTGTGGCCAGCATCCTGTTCCTTTACTCACGCACATTCCCGCACTCCGTAGGCGAGAGTAAGCATCCTGTGCAGCAGCAAAAACAGTCACAAGAAGCTAAGGTTAGCCAGCTAGCTGTATCTTAGCTGCGTGGCATAGATCTAGTGTTGGTTGTTTCGTGACATTAGCTGATAAACTACTTTGAAAATGGCAAGCTTACAAATTTACCAGTCAGATCAGCCTCGGGAGTCTGGCTGAATAAGCTGACGTTATACACTCAAGACAGTATTTTGCTACGTTTGCTAGCTAGCAGTTTGTCCGCGTTAGCGACCAAGCTAAAATTAGCCAGCTAAAACCACAATATCACAGTATAGTTCACATGCTTTGCATGTAACGTTACTTGTCTAATAGAAATAAAGCTTGCTCGGGGTCGGTTTTGAGCCTCAAAGTTCCCTATTGAATGGTTTATTCATAGCCAAACCCTGGGAATTAGCTCACAGTGAATACATGCCACCTATTGTTTGACTGCAACATGAATGCCCCTATATAACCATATTAAGCCATTAGAGAGAAACAGTTGAAAGCTCATCTCTTCAGCCCCACACCAATACGGCCTCCATTAGCTGCAGAGTGACCCTGTGAACCCTCTGTCATTAATATTTCAAACCAAACACCCTCCTAACTCAGCACCACCTCCTCCACCTCCTCTATACCACCATCACATCACCCTCCATAATTAATTATCCAGTGTTTGCAGCTCCCTGACAGTCCGGTTCTATTAATACCCACCCCCCAGAATTCACACACACACACACACATACACACACACACACTTTCATGTCCGTACTGGCCCTAGGCAGCTAATTAATATAAAAATGTAATGGTGCTGCACTACATTTATTGGCATTTGTAGCTTGCTATGAGCCGCAACATTGGAGTGCTGCTAGTGGTTTTATAGTTTCCTCGTGGTTTCATCTAATTAGTGTGAAGGTAGTCTCAAGTGGGTTAGGTTAGGGTTTAGGGTTTTATACAGAGAAAGACAGAGAAAAACAGACTCAAAGGGTAGCACTTTAAAGAAAAAGTGTGAATGTGTAGTGTCGAAAATAGACACGAAAGGCAGCACTAGATTGGCTTAATTAGTGTGAAGAAGAGTCCAAGGAGACGAAAGGTAAGGTCTCTAAAAATGGAGTCGTGAAGGGTAGTGACACTGAGGGTGATCACGAAAGGCAGCACTAACATTGACTAATTAGTGTGAAGGTAGTCCCAAGTTTACACTTGTGTTTTATCTATTTTTATTCTATAATGTACTGTCATATATGACAAAAAGACTACCATTTATTGCTGTCTGCATAGAAGACGCAGACATCACTGGGATGATAAACTCAACAGAAAGCTATAATCCTTCATTAGTCTCCCTTTTTAAACCTTCTTCACCCAGGAGAGGAATATGTAGCATGCAAAGCAACTCAATACACAGGCGTCAATATTAAACGGTTGCTGGTCATGTAATGATGTATTTCATTCGTCCTGCAGGTGTCTGTCCTGTGTAAACAGCACTTTCCGCTGCCACTGGTGTAAATACCGCAACCTGTGCACCCACGACCCCAGCAGCTGTTCTTTCCAGGAGGGAAGAGTCAACGCCTCAGAGGTACAGCCAATCCCATTAACATAAAGAGAGCTGCAGTTTCATTGACTTTCCAGAGCACCCTTAAAGGCACAATCCAAGTTTTAAACGTAAATCTAAAGCTGCACCAAAGAATCGAGCTAGTATTGTATTGTGGGTAAATGCTAATATCAGCATGCTAACATGCTCACATTAACAACAACAATAAACAAACTTAAATTTTGACCTGATGATGGCGCTAAATGAAATGTCATCAAAGTTATGACAAGTTTCTGAGAGGGACATGAATGTCTGCACCAAATGTAACGGCAATCTTTTGAATAGTTAAGGTCCCATGGCATGAAAATGTCACTTTATGAGGTTTTTTAACATTAATATGAGTTCCCCAGCCTGCCAATGGTCCCACAGTGGCTATAAATGGTGATATGTGTAAACCGAGCCCTGGGTATCCTGCTCTGCCTTTGAGGAAATGAAACGTCAGATGGAACAATCTGGAATCTTGCCCCTTATGAGGTCATAAAGGGAAAGGTTACCTCCCCTTGCTCTGCTTTGCCCGCTTACAGAATTTGGGCTTGCCCATGAGAAAGAGAGAGAGACATACTGCTTGCAAACAAGCGAAGCATGACAGTTGGTCACACCCCCACCCTCCACCTTGCCCCCCCTCTCTCCTCCTCAATAGCATTTAAAGCTACCGACACAGAAATGGCACATCCTAAGGAAAGCTCATAGTGGGACTGGCTCTAGTGGCTGGAATTCTGCACCAAGGCTGCATTTTGGGAAAGAGACTTCAGATACAGTATTAGGGACCACTAAGGTCTATATAGAGACTTCAGATACAGTATTAGGGACCACTAAGGTCTATATAAAAGAGACTTCAGATACAGTTTTAGGGACCACTAAGGTCTATATAAAAGAGACTTCAGATACAGTATTAGGGACCACTAAGGTCTATATAAAAGAGACTTCAGATACAGTATTAGGGACCACTAAGGTCTATATAAAGAGACTTCAGATACAGTATTAGGGACCACTAAGGTCTATATAAAAGAGACTTCAGATACAGTGTTAAGTATTAGGTTCCCTTAAAAGTTCTCTTAGCCTTTGGAATTAAAATAACCCCACATCATCACATACCCTTCACCATACCTAGAGATTGGCATGGTTTTATTTTGGTTAGCTTAATAGCTGGTTTGATTTTCATTGAGAGATGATCTTATGGAAAGTTCCCCACGCCTATCTCTAGGTATGGTGAAGGGTATGTGATGATGTGGGGGGTATGTACATTGATAGAGAGAGGCACATACAGTAAATAGACAAATAGATATTAAATACCTACATACAATAGAAACATTTGTAGATAAATCAATTAATCTCTAAAGATATGCCAATACTACTTGTGTATTATGCTGAGGTAATGTAAAGGCTAAACAGCAACGACGACATGAATCAAGCATGCATGTTTTCTTACTGTGAATAGAACAATTACATGTGTGTGTGTGTGTGTGTGTGTGTGTGTGTGTGTGTGTGTTTTTCACAGGACTGCCCTCAGCTCCTTCACTCGGGGGAAATTCTTCTTCCGGCCGGGGAGGTCCGACCCATCACCCTGAGGGCCAGAAACCTTCCCCAGCCCCAGTCAGGCCAGCGGGGCTATGAGTGTGTGGTGCATGTGCAGGGTGTCAGCCACCGTGTCACGGCGCTGCGCTTCAACAGCACCAGCGTGCAGTGCCAGAACAGCTCGGTATGACCTCAAACACTCCCAGTGGGAGTCTCACAGCTGTCCAATGAGGCAGACAGGTTGGATGCTGTGTAGGCAAGGTGCATAGGGTACATGAGTGAATATCGCCTGAGGTGTGGAGCATACTAAAAGAAAGTAGAGGAAAGGGAAAGTGAAAGTGATGAGGAAAGGTGGAAAGCATGTGAGAGAAAGAATACTTACAGTGCAGACTGATCTGAAACTGAAATGGTGTATGTATTACACGCCAATTTATACGCCATTATTGGCGTGTTATCATGACGCATACTCGCTTTTTATTTCTCTACGCCAATTGGCCTCCATTGACTTACATTACCTTGCAATTGCGTGTGAATTTACATCGTAGCAAGTAGTATGAAAGGGCGAAAATCCACGTAGGGAGGTTGGTCAGGGTCGTGTCACGTTTTTCTAAACTCAACCGTCACTTTCTTTGTTTAACAAAAGCCAACCCTGTTCTTCTTTCCCTAAACCCAACCGCATACAGGCAAAATGTGCACAGAAAACACGCCACTTGGCTTAAGAAAGTGGGTGTTGACGCAAAGTCATTTTGTCATAAAGAAAGCAAGGAAGGAAGGAAAAGGATGAAAAGGACACTAGCGTGTCTAGTAAGCAGCATCTTGTCTTTCTAACACCTATAGGTGTTGACAAAGCATAAAAGTGATGTTTTTCAAACAGATTTGGGATTAATACAGGAGATTATTGTTGCACAATGGAAGTCACAGGCTAAATTTCCATGCAAAGCATACATTGCTACTCTGTGACAATGAATGAAAAGGCCATTTTCCTCAGATGTGGATGATCGGCCACCCCAGCCAGGGTTTGCGTCCCCACATGTCAAAGAGGAGAGGAGCAGACAACCATAGCAGAAATGACAGATGGTTAAAAGCCTTGTCTCTCTTCTGCCCTTTCATCTTCTCATATTCCTCCACTCTGTCTTTCTCTCTGTATATCTTTTATTTATTTTTTTTTTACCTTTTTTTATCCTCGGTCTAGCTTTGACTTTCTCTGGCTCTCTGGGTCCATTTACCGCGCAATTCCTCACTCTCTATTTCTTCTTTTCAGTACATGTACGAGGGTGTGAAGATCAGTGACCTGGCAGTGGACCTCTCCATTGTATGGAACGGCAATTTCATCATCGACAATCCTGAGAAGATTAAAGGTGCCTCTGCCATCCATCACTGCCAGGCCAGAGAAGTGTAAAGCACTCAATCCACAGAGGATAGATGGATCATAGAGACCGCTTCAAGGCTCCCAAAAGGCTTTAAGAGAAAGTTCACAATAGCAAGGATAGTGTTGTCAGAAAGGCACCCAATTATTTGTGTGCCCGGGGGGGTGAAGGGTGAATCTTCATATTTGCTCGGTTTGGCTCTCACAACTGCTCTTGGTTCCCTCTCCATCATCATGCGAGAACAGGTGTTTGTCAGTTATCATTGTGGGTTGTATATTAAATCCATCCCCATAGCCAAGGATATACACAGTGATGGCCATGAATTTTACAAGGCCTTTTCATTACGTAGGTAAGTTTCTTTATATGGCATAGGCTACTTATACAGGAGAGGATGTAAGTCTATTGGATTACTTCAAGATTTTTTTCTTAAGATAAAGGAATTTAAAGTAACTTGTTGAGAGAGCATTATGGACTTCCCTAGTTGACTGTCCATGGCTGTAGCCAAGTTATTTTCAATAGTGTCCTGCTGCAGTGCTCCAGGCTCAGGCCGACCTAAAAACCACCGCTCGGGGTCTCTCAATCATAATCATAAGTAGGGTAGGATCATGGGAGCCAATGTAAATCTATCTGATGTGACTCAAGCAGAAACAATGTTCACGGATGAGTTATACTGTATTAAAGATGTATTCACGTTACAATTTGTAATGTTTATTTTATTCTAATGAAATAGCCACTGTGTTTTTATCTTTTTGGTGGTAACCAGTGAAGTATGAATAATGGGGGAATTAGCAAGTTAGATAAGCAAGCCAGCCAGCTACTAAATGAGGTAAATCAAACAACTTGATGCTTTAGCCACATACACAGCATGGAAGCACGGAGGAGTTACTGACTAGATAGCCGTTCATCTCCAGTCGTCAGATCTCATCCCAGCAAAAGTCATCTTGCAGCGGGGAGAGGTGGAGAGACAGCGGGTTGGGCCAGCTGTTTTACATAACCTAAATTTATTACATTATTAAGTTATAGTTTTATCGGCACATTAAGGTTGTATGTTTTACCTTGATGTTATCAGTAGAGGTAGTGTGGCTACTACGAGGCAAGCTGTAGTATCCCGATCGTATCGTCCCTGCACTGTTAGACTTAGTAATTTGTCTAACAGGCTGTAATGTTAGGTTGTAATTTCTACAGTTACTTACCACAAAATGCCCAGTAAAATACCATCATTTTCTTTTCCAGTTAGTTACTGTAATAAACATTGCATTATGAGTATTAACATTTCATTTACAGTGATTTACTGTATATTTTGCAATGTAAATGTAAATGTGCTGTATTTATAAAGCTTTTCTAGTCTGAACGACTACTCAAAGCGCTTTTACATCATACAGGATACATTCACCATTCACACACATTCATACACTGTGGCCAAGGCTGCTGTACAAGGTGCCACCTGCTCATCAGATAAACACTCACACACATTCACATGACACAGCATCAGGGGCTACTTGGGGTTCAGTGTCTTGCCCAAGGACACTTCGACATGGGACTGCAGGGCCGGGGATTGAACCACCAACCTTCCAGTTGGCAGGCAAACGCTCTACCACTGAGCCACAGCCGCCCAACTGCAACTGGTGTACACAATGTCAGACGTCACAGCTTTCTCCAAGCTGGGGATCCAAGGGTCCGGGGGAGAAGGTGGGCCAGAGCCTGGAGCTCTGCAGCTAGACCCTTCTCGGTTTTTTGGAGTTAACTGTATACACCTTTTCTAATTTGATTAGTATTTTATCAGACTAACTTGTAACATAACTCCCTACTGGTGTTTTTACAGAACATGACATTTGCTTTGATAGCCTATTCATACCGACATTCTCCAAAATCATCAATATTGAAAAGTGAAATGACTTTATATTGTAACTGAGCAGGTATCCTCTGTGTTTTCCCACAGTGCACCTCTACAAGTGCAATGCCCAGCGGGACAGCTGTGGCATGTGTCTGCGGGCGGAGAGGAAGTTCCGGTGTGGCTGGTGCAGCGGTGAGGGCCGATGCACCATGAAGCAGCACTGTCCTCCCATCTCTCCGTACGCTAGCCGCTGGCTGGACCTTTCTGCCAGGAATGTCAAGTGTACCAACCCACGCATTACTGAGGTCTGTTGATTGTTTGTTTGGGCTGTTGTCAGCCAATGTCAGTCAGTCAGTCAAAAAATGGAGTTCAAGATGGAAGGAGGGCAGTCTTGTGTCAGGTTTTTATTTTTAAACTCACTGGCCGATGTGCGAGGCATGTCTGACAGAGGATCCAGGGTGACGCAGGTGGTTAAAATAACTGAAACGACTTTATTTCACTCTGCTCTGGTTACCAACTGAGTAGATAAGTTTCAGACCTGTGTACCAGTAACATTTGATTAATAAACCTCAGCTTAGGATTGTTAGATAGTTTTGGGCTTTTTCAGAAATGTGGGGAAAAAAAACAGATCTCTAAAAAAAAATAGGTTGACTTCTACAGGATCATATACTGTAGTTGTGTTCAGTGTTGGGCAAGTTACTTCCAAAATGTAACACATTATGGATTACTTATTACTGTCATTTGAGAGTAATTACTTATATTAAAATATTTCTGTCTCTGAATTGTAATGCTTTACACTACATTTGTTTTATTTTCACCAAAATAAAAGCAGAAGTATGACTTGGCAGGTAGCATGTGAATTTCCCCACAGGATCAACAAAGTCTCATCTTTATCCATTATATATACATCATAATTTATTCATATTATTTTGTATTATTAATCTGAATCTGCAAATTAACTAAAGCTATAAAATAAATAGTTAAGTGAACCGTACAATAGCCTATTGACTCTGCATTGTGGTGGAGATATATATAGTTACTTCCCACCGCTGATATAATGTAATGATATTACGTGTAGCATGCATAACATTTATTATCATACAGACGGGACAGCTTGCCTCAACGCGGCGTATACAACTCCTGAAAATAATGTCCATGTTGCAAATGTATCGGTCTCTGCGGTCATTTCAACCAGCGATCCCAGCAACAGGAAGTAACACTCCCAGACCTTTGTTTCTGTGTCGAAATGTTTTGCGGTGTTGGTGACATCTTAAAAAAACAAAGACTACAAACTAAATGTTGGGTGAAAATGTGTTACTGCGTAACTCGTGTTACTGAGATTGTAACGGGTATAATATTCCCAACATGTTGTTAGTAATGTGTTATATTATAAAAAGGAATACAGCACACTGTAATTGCGTTGGTAGCATGTTAATGTCAAAAACAAACATTTTATCTGTGGCTACCTTCCAATTTCCCATCCAAGTGCCTGTTTATCTGAGACTATCTTACACTGTATCCCACGCAGGCTGAATGCTGTGAGTGCTTGACAGCTAAATGAATTCAGTGTGTTTAGAGAGAGGTGATGGATCTTCTCTGACACAAACTCCTGTTCATTCTCATGAATGAGGCACAGTGGGTCAGGCACAGAGATGTGAGGCTCTTCCACATCAAAGAGCCGCGAGCCTTTGATGTCCCCGTCACATTATTAGTGCTTCTGAAGGACCTGCAGCAGAATGAATCCACCACCGAGTGCTGCATGTGAGTGGAGGGAGTGTTGCTCCTGTTCTAGTCTGCAGGTCTAAAGGTTTCCTGCTGGGATGGTTAACGTTACACTGTGAATAGGTTCCTCAAGGTTTTGTCATGTACTGCATTATTCATTAAAGTTTGTTTTGAATTATAGTGGATTTAAAGGCTTTTTGAACAAAACCCTGTTGGTATGTGATTTAAGGTAAATCTACTTAAAAGTCCCATGACATGGTGCTCTTTGGATGCTTTTATATAGACCTTAGTGGTCCCCTAATACTGTATCTGAAGTCTCTTTTATATAGACCTTAGTGGTCCCCTAATACTGTATCTGAAGTCTCTTTATATAGACCTTAGTGGTCCCCTAATACTGTATCTGAAGTCTTTTTATATAGACCTTAGTGGTCCCCTAATACTGTATCTGAAGTCTCTTTATATAGACCTTAGTGGTCCCCTAATACTGTATCTGAAGTCTCTTTATATAGACCTTAGTGGTCCCCTAATACTGTATCTGAAGTCTCTTTTATATAGACCTTAGTGGTCCCTAATACTGTATCTGAAGTCTCTTTTATATAGACCTTAGTGGTCCCTAATACTGTATCTGAAGTCTCTTTTATATAGACCTTAGTGGACCCTAATACTGTATCTGAAGTCTCTTTTACATAGAGCTTAGTGGTCCCTAATACTGTACTGAAGTCTCTTTTATATAGACCTTAGTGGAACTGTATCTGAAGTCTCTTTTATATAGACCTTAGTGGTCCCTAATACTGTATCTGAAGTCTCTTTTACATAGACCTTAGTGGTCCCTAATACTGTATCTGAAGTCTCTTTTATATAGACCTTAGTGGTCCCTAATACTGTATCTGAAGTCTCTTTTATATAGACCTTAGTGGTCCCTAATACTGTATCTGAAGTCTCTTTTATATAGACCTTAGTGGTCCCTAATACTGTATCTGAAGTCTCTTTATATAGACCTTAGTGGTCCCTAATACTGTATCTGAAGTCTCTTTTATATAGACCTTAGTGGTCCCCTAATACTGTATCTGAAGTCTCTTTTATATAGAGCTTAGTGGTCCCCCTAATACTGTATCTGAAGTCTCTTTTACATAGAGCTTAGTGGTCCCCTAATACTGTATCTGAAGTCTCTTTATATAGACCTTAGTGGTCCCTAATACTGTATCTGAAGTCTCTTTTATATAGACCTTAGTGGTCCCTAATACTGTATCTGAAGTCTCTTTTTATAGACCTTAGTGGTCCCCTAATACTGTATCTGAAGTCTCTTTTATATAGACCTTAGTGGTCCCTAATACTGTATCTGAAGTCTCTTTTATATAGACCTTAGTGGTCCCTAATACTGTATCTGAAGTCTCTTTTATATAGACCTTAGTGGTCCCCTAATACTGTATCTGAAGTCTCTTTATATAGACCTTAGTGGTCCCCTAATACTGTATCTGAAGTCTCTTTTATATAGACCTTAGTGGTCCCCTAATACTGTATCTGAAGTCTCTTTTTATATAGACCTTAGTGGTCCCCTAATACTGTATCTGAAGTCTCTTTATATAGACCTTAGTGGTCCCCTAATACTGTATCTGAAGTCTCTTTTATATAGACCTTAGTGGTCCCTAATACTGTATCTGAAGTCTCTTTTATATAGACCTTAGTGGTCCCTAATACTGTATCTGAAGTCTCTTTTATATAGACCTTAGTGGTCCCTAATACTGTATCTGAAGTCTCTTTTACATAGAGCTTAGTGGTCCCTAATACTGTATCTGAAGTCTCTTTTATATAGACCTTAGTGGTCCCTAATACTGTATCTGAAGTCTCTTTTATATAGACCTTAGTGGTCCCTAATACTGTATCTGAAGTCTCTTTTTTACATAGAGCTTAGTGGTCCCTAATACTGTATCTGAAGTCTCTTTTTATATAGACCTTAGTGGTCCCTAATACTGTATCTGAAGTCTCTTTTATATAGACCTTAGTGGTCCCTAATACTGTATCTGAAGTCTCTTTTTATATAGACCTTAGTGGTCCCTAATACTGTATCTGAAGTCTCTTTATATAGACCTTAGTGGTCCCCTAATACTGTATCTGAAGTCTCTTTTATATAGACCTTAGTGGTCCCCTAATACTGTATCTGAAGTCTCTTTTATATAGAGCTTAGTGGTCCCCTAATACTGTATCTGAAGTCTCTTTTACATAGAGCTTAGTGGTCCCTAATACTGTATCTGAAGTCTCTTTATATAGACCTTAGTGGTCCCTAATACTGTATCTGAAGTCTCTTTTATATAGACCTTAGTGGTCCCTAATACTGTATCTGAAGTCTCTTTTATATAGACCTTAGTGGTCCCCTAATACTGTATCTGAAGTCTCTTTTATATAGACCTTAGTGGTCCCTAATACTGTATCTGAAGTCTCTTTTATATAGACCTTAGTGGTCCCTAATACTGTATCTGAAGTCTCTTTTATATAGACCTTAGTGGTCCCTAATACTGTATCTGAAGTCTCTTTTATATAGACCTTAGTGGTCCCTAATACTGTATCTGAAGTCTCTTTTTTATATAGACCTTAGTGGTCCCTAATACTGTATCTGAAGTCTCTTTTATATAGACCTTAGTGGTCCCTAATACTGTATCTGAAGTCTCTTTTATATAGACCTTAGTGGTCCCTAATACTGTATCTGAAGTCTCTTTTTATATAGACCTTAGTGGTCCCTAATACTGTATCTGAAGTCTCTTTTATATAGACCTTAGTGGTCCCTAATACTGTATCTGAAGTCTCTTTTATATAGACCTTAGTGGTCCCCTAATACTGTATCTGAAGTCTCTTTTTATATAGACCTTAGTGGTCCCTAATACTGTATCTGAAGTCTCTTTTATATAGACCTTAGTGGTCCCTAATACTGTATCTGAAGTCTCTTTATATAGACCTTAGTGGTCCCCTAATACTGTATCTGAAGTCTCTTTTACATAGACCTTAGTGGTCCCCTAATACTGTATCTGAAGTCTCTTTTATATAGACCTTAGTGGTCCCCCCTAATACTGTATCTGAAGTCTCTTTATATAGACCTTAGTGGTCCCTAATACTGTATCTGAAGTCTCTTTTATATAGACCTTAGTGGTCCCTAATACTGTATCTGAAGTCTCTTTTATATAGACCTTAGTGGTCCCTAATACTGTATCTGAAGTCTCTTTTATATAGACCTTAGTGGTCCCTAATACTGTATCTGAAGTCTCTTTTACATAGAGCTTAGTGGTCCCTAATACTGTATCTGAAGTCTCTTTTATATAGACCTTAGTGGTCCCTAATACTGTATCTGAAGTCTCTTTTATATAGACCTTAGTGGTCCCTAATACTGTATCTGAAGTCTCTTTTTACATAGAGCTTAGTGGTCCCTAATACTGTATCTGAAGTCTCTTTTATATAGACCTTAGTGGTCCCTAATACTGTATCTGAAGTCTCTTTTATATAGACCTTAGTGGTCCCTAATACTGTATCTGAAGTCTCTTTTTATATAGACCTTAGTGGTCCCTAATACTGTATCTGAAGTCTCTTTATATAGACCTTAGTGGTCCCCTAATACTGTATCTGAAGTCTCTTTTATATAGACCTTAGTGGTCCCCTAATACTGTATCTGAAGTCTCTTTTTTATATAGAGCTTAGTGGTCCCCTAATACTGTATCTGAAGTCTCTTTTACATAGAGCTTAGTGGTCCCTAATACTGTATCTGAAGTCTCTTTATATAGACCTTAGTGGTCCCTAATACTGTATCTGAAGTCTCTTTTATATAGACCTTAGTGGTCCCTAATACTGTATCTGAAGTCTCTTTTATATAGACCTTAGTGGTCCCCTAATACTCTATCTGAAGTCTCTTTTATATAGACCTTAGTGGTCCCTAATACTGTATCTGAAGTCTCTTTTATATAGACCTTAGTGGTCCCTAATACTGTATCTGAAGTCTCTTTTATATAGACCTTAGTGGTCCCTAATACTGTATCTGAAGTCTCTTTTATATAGACCTTAGTGGTCCCTAATACTGTATCTGAAGTCTCTTTTATATAGACCTTAGTGGTCCCTAATACTGTATCTGAAGTCTCTTTTATATAGACCTTAGTGGTCCCTAATACTGTATCTGAAGTCTCTTTTATATAGACCTTAGTGGTCCCCTAATACTGTATCTGAAGTCTCTTTTATATAGACCTTGGTGGTCCCTAATACTGTATCTGAAGTCTCTTTTATATAGACCTTGGTGGTCCCTAATACTGTATCTGAAGTCTCTTTTATATAGACCTTAGTGGTCCCTAATACTGTATCTGAAGTCTCTTTTATATAGACCTTAGTGGTCCCCTAATACTGTATCTGAAGTCTCTTTTATATAGACCTTAGTGGTCCCTAATACTGTATCTGAAGTCTCTTTTATATAGACCTTAGTGGTCCCTAATACTGTATCTGAAGTCTCTTTTATATAGACCTTAGTGGTCCCTAATACTGTATCTGAAGTCTCTTTTATATAGACCTTAGTGGTCCCTAATACTGTATCTGAAGTCTCTTTATATAGACCTTAGTGGTCCCTAATACTGTATCTGAAGTCTCTTTATATAGACCTTAGTGGTCCCCTAATACTGTATCTGAAGTCTCTTTTATATAGACCTTAGTGGTCCCCTAATACTGTATCTGAAGTCTCTTTTACATAGAGCTTAGTGGTCCCCTAATACTGTATCTGAAGACTCTTTTACATAGAGCTTAGTGGTCCCTAATACTGTATCTGAAGTCTCTTTATATAGACCTTAGTGGTCCCTAATACTGTATCTGAAGTCTCTTTATATAGACCTTAGTGGTCCCCTAATACTGTATCTGAAGTCTCTTTTATATAGACCTTAGTGGTCCCCTAATACTGTATCTGAAGTCTCTTTTACATAGAGCTTAGTGGTCCCTAATACTGTATCTGAAGTCTCTTTATATAGACCTTAGTGGTCCCCTAATACTGTATCTGAAGTCTCTTTTATATAGACCTTAGTGGTCCCCTAATACTGTATCTGAAGTCTCTTTATATAGACCTTAGTGGTCCCCTAATACTGTATCTGAAGTCTCTTTTATATAGACCTTAGTGGTCCCTAATACTGTATCTGAAGTCTCTTTTATATAGACCTTAGTGGTCCCTAATACTGTATCTGAAGTCTCTTTCCCAAAATTCAGCCTTGGTGCAGAATTACAGCCACTAGAGCCAGTCCCACTATGAGCTTTCTAGCCACTGGGGGGCCATAGGCAGGCTGGGGGAACTCATATTAATGTTAAAAAAGCCTCATAAAGTGAACTCTTCATGGGACCTTTAATGTTTACAGAAAGATTACACAGAGACTGTTGGTAGGGTGTCCGTGTAGTTTCTCAACCATTCAGGTGATGTAGTTCTTCTCTGTTTGTCAGAAATGGACTTTTATCCAGTTTAAAGGCACAATTTAACGATACACTTTTTTTCCAATCTTGGTTGTTGTCAGCTATGTTCTCTGTTATTCACAGACTTAAGGAACATGCCTCTGTGAAATGATGCTTGATCTCACTGCTATCCTCACTCATTCGAGTAAACATGCCCTTGACGTGCTGTACGTGTGTTGCTGTGTTGAGTCCATCTGCTGGCGATAGAATAAACCTACAGAAAGACAAATGTACCTAAAAGTGTTTATTTATACAAGAATGGCCTTAGAACCTATCACTGCACGTGAAATCCTCTCTTCATCCTCATTTACTTGACTCTCCTTCCTATGTAGGTGAGCCCAGTGGCCGGGCCTCTGGAGGGGGGCACCCTGGTCACCATCCAGGGCCTGAACCTGGGACTGTCCTTCTCTGAGCTGGAGGATAACGTGGAGGTGGCGGGTATGCAGTGCATCCCGCAGGAGGAGGGATACATCACAGCAGAACAGTAAGAGAGACTCCTCTCCTGCCCAGACATGTCTGGCTTCATACTGTCCTGTACATAGACTACATACACACTGTAAACACACACACAAACAGTCTTGTCTCACTATCTTTATGGGGACCAGTCATTGACATAATGCATTCCCTAGCCCCTTACCCTAACCTTAACCATCAAACCTAAATGCCTAACCTTAACCCTTACCCTAACCCTAACCATAACCTAATTCTAACCCTGATCCTAAAACCAGGTCTTAACCCTTACCCTAACCCTAACCATAACCTAATTCTAACCCTGATCCTAAAACCAAGTCTTAACCCTCAAACAGCCCTTTAACGTTATGGGGACCAGCATTTTGTCCCCACAAAGCTGTCAGGACCCCATAAGTATACTGTATTTCCAGTTTTTGGTCCCCACAAATGTAGTAAAACCTGGTCCACACACACACACAGACCATTTATCTCACTGTCACTAGCAGGATCTGTGAATAAGCTGGAGACCACAATGCCTCATCAGGTTGTAGGATTGTGTGTGTGTGTGTGTGTGTGTGTGTGTGTGTGTGTGTGTGGGGGGGTCTGCATTGCTCTGGTGCAGTCAGAGCCAGAGGAGGAGACAGTCTTTGTGTCGTTGTCGTCATGAGGCTGTCGGCGCAGCTGTAATTGAAATGCGCTACATGTCGCTGACTGCAGGGACAATCTGCTAGCCATGTGTTTCTCTCACAGCCATGTAATGCGATTGGGCTCAGGCCGCAGGGACTTTATTTATATCCTTGTGAAAAAAGAAGAGATGTAGGAATAGAAGAGATGGGCAGGGACGATGCATTGGGTGCCCTTATTGTAAATGTAAACGTTTGTTGAGCAGAGCTATGCGTTCAGCAGGGCCATTCATTTGGCACAGCCGGTGCTTTAAAACAAGGTATTACAACTGTTACAACCATTCATTTCGGCACGGGGTCAGTTGCTATAATGACTTATTCATGGCACACTTTATCTTATTGACCTGGCAGGCAATACTGATTTATTGAAGAAACCTTTATGTTGTCATGGCAACCAGAGCTAATGGTGGGTGACAATCGTGCTGCTGATGGGGAGGGGAGTAGTTTATCATTCGAGTTGTATTGCTGTTATAGGTTTCCCATTAGGAAGAAAGATGGCCCTCTGTATTGACCCACAACTTCTATGAAAGTCTGCCTCAATCACACCGGCCAGCACAGGCCATCTTGTCCCTGTGCAATTCAGAATAAATGTGATACAGTGCAGTGATTCTGCTGTGTGTGTGTGTGTGTGTGTGTGTGTGTGTGTGTGTGTGTGTGTGGCTTTTGTTATTACTTGTGTGCACAGTGATCTGTTGCCCACCTGTTTTTTTGTTGTTGTTTTTTTGCACCTTTTGCATTTGTGTCTTTTGTTTTGACAGGATTGTGTGTGAGATGGCTGCGGCTCCTAGAGGAAGTGCTCCAGGTCCAGTTAAGCTGTGTGTTGGCGAGTGCAGACCGGAACTACGCGCACAGTCCTCCCAGCTCTACTCCTTTGTGGTAACTCTGACACTGCAACACATTCCCTCTTGTCAATTTGTTCCGAAACAAACATCTGGCGCCACATGCCAGACGTGAGACCAAGTCTCAAGTAAGTCTCAAGTCTTTGCACTGAAGTCCCGAGGCAAGTTCTGAGTCAAGTCCAAAGTCCTAAACTTTGTGTTTCGATTCCTAACAAGTTGTACCGCAATATTACAGAGTAATAATAAATTAAATTTACACAAATCATTGAGGTCTTTATGCACATTTGTATTTTAACAAGTTTTAACAAGTGCTACTGAATTTAATAACACAGACACTTCACATTCATGTTTTATATCTACATAAATTAGAAAGATAAATGTAAAAGAAGAAAAAACTCACTTTATGATGAAATTTTGTGTGTGCATGTGTGTGAGAGAAAACACCACAATTTGCATAAAACAACAGAAAAAAGGCATAAACAGTTGCATTTCTGTTACTTATATCGCTTACCCACTGCTCTACCAGCTCTACTCCACCGCGGTGCCCTGTCCTCCAGTTGCCACTGCAGATTTAGGCGGAATCTCATTTCTCTATTTTACCCCTTCCCCTTAGTTTTGCTCGTTCACGTGAGAGTTAGGGCTGTCCCAATACTCATTTTGATCGAGGGATAGGGCTAAGACAAAGGGGTAGATACCCCTTAGTTTTACTTGAAAGGGGTACCCAGAATACACTGTGCAGCCGGCAACAATGGCGACCAGATGGAGCAGAGAGACCCATAAATGTAAGTATCTTGGGCTTAAATAATTGATTTAAAAATGACAAACACACATGTCGAAGGTGTGTTGTTTTTGCCACAGCCAGAAGACACATTTAGTTTCAAAAGAAGCTGTGGCGGGTTTGTTCAGCTGAGTTGGGTGATGTCACTTCTTATTGCTGTTTGAAGTTATTGTCGAACAAAACGAGGCTAGCTCGCCCCTCCCTCCTGCTCATCCCCGTCCCCTCCCCTTCCCTTTTGCGCACTAACCCCCCAAACCTCACCCCCAAATCCTCTTGTCAGTTATTGGCTGGAACATGGCTGTTTTTGGTGGTGCAGGTTGGCCCAGTTTGTTTTTGTTGCAGTTTGTGGAGCCTGGGCTGTCTACAGAGACTGTGTTTTTTTACAGTGTGTTCAGTGGACAGGCAACTAGCGGATAGTGAGATGTTTGCTGTATGTGACAAAAAATGTTGTAGCCTAAAAAACCTGTGACATCGCTTAAAGCACCTACAAGTACGAGTTAGGGGGGGAACCCACAACACTTTGCCAACACGGCACCTCTGATTAAATGATTTGACCCACAACGAACAAAGTTGGAAGTCGGAGGCCTCTTATATTTAAATATCGCCAGTCTGACAGGTTACATTGAACACGTAATTGCACATAACATATAATGGATCCGTGGAGCAGGCTTCACTTTCATCAATGAAAATACACCGGCTCGGCTGTTCGGTCCTCCTGCTTGGTTGACGTGCTGACATGCTTCTGAGCTTATAGCTCGCCGCAGTATTTTTTGTTATATTTATCATTATAGTGGCTAATTATTCACTTTACATTTAAAGTGAATGTCATTGAAGCGCTAATAGCGATCTCCTTTCAGCAGCGTTCTAGCTAACCACACAGGTGTATGTTTACATGCTGTTATGAGCTACTACAGTTAAGCAGTTAGTGGTTTCTCTCTCTCATCCTCCAGCTCTCTGTTGATCTGGGCGTCAACTTTAGCTACTCCTATGGCTCTTAATGTGACAATTGAACATGTAATAACTGTAGTTTGTCGTGTTGGAGGCCAAGCTCGGCTGTATCTCAGCCAACAGTAATGTTAATCGTTGCGAACTGACCTCATGTAGCTCCTGTCCCCTGGGTGGGTGAGTACTGTCTGAAATCAGCACAGCCCATTAGGTGTCAGATCCATGGGAAAGAGATGGCAAACTGCTTTGTAATTAACATTAACGATTTCAAATTCATTCATCGCTCATGCTGATTACCGCGGCTCAGCAGGCGGATCTGCTGCTCCCCCAGAAAAAAAACAATATTCTTCTAAATAGTAATTCTGATAGTAGGTAGTCTTCATAAGCAACCCGAAATTCTTTGGTTTCATTATTTCAAAATAAAACAATGGCACTTGTTGACATAACTTCACTTCATGCTTCTCTCTCTGCGATCTGTCAGATTGGTTAAAGTGGATCTGGGAAATAAAGTATTGACTTGCTGGGAATTAATAGCGTTAGTTTATTCAGGAAATGAAAGGAAACCAAGTTACATTTTTAAAAAAACACACTTTTCAATCTTTGTGTTTGGGGAAAGCTCTTTTCAAGCCAAAACACTCAAGTCAAGTTGGTGTTAAAGTCCAAGTAGAGTTGCAAGTCTTTTCCTGAAATTCTCGAGTAGTCTAAAGTCATCAAATATGGGACTTGAGTCAGACTCAAGTCCAAGTCATGTGACTCCAGTCTACACCTCTGCTACATGCATTAACAATCCACGCATATACTGTTTGCCACACATGTACTGGTATTTCTAAAGAAAGAATGTGCTCACTGTGCACCTCATGCAGACTTCAGAACAGGTGTCACAGACAAGTACTTTTTCTACAGTAAGTACAACATGAAGAGCCGTGCATAGAGAGTTCTTCATTAGTCAGAAGGAGTTTCTATTGGTGGGTTCACAGTGTGCATTATTTACATTACATGGCTGATGAAAAGAATCGTGGTTAATTGCACTCAAGTCAAGTACGATTTTGATTCCTTTTGAAGGTGCACTGTTTTATTAGTTTTTCTTTTTGATAGGGATCATAGTTCATTAATTTATTTTTCTTTTCTAAAAAAGCTCTTTTGTCTACCTTTTTAAAAGAGTTTTGATGTTACTACATTTGTTATTTATTTAGCCAAGGATGTTAGATTTTTAATGCAATGCACTGTACTCTGTGTTTGATCTATGTTGAATAAAAGGTTAATGAATTTTGGTTCTTCACAGAACCCTTCAATAATGGCGCTGACCCCAGGCAGAGGACCTGAATCTGGGGGCACCAAGGTCACCATTGTCGGGGAGAACCTGGGCGCTGGCAGCACTGTTAATGTGTACTTTGGTAATCAGACCTGTGAGCTCTACAGGTGAGTCTGATAACATAACTGCCTCATGTTAAATGATGCCTTCAACAGGATGTATGCTTCTGCGGGGGCTCTACCTCAGCCTCCTTAAGTAGGCTGACGTTTATACTTGTGCGCTGGTGTCTGCGTCGTTCAGCCTACCTCTTTGAGAGTAGCAAGTCCAACGTGTGTGTTCATAAATTTGGCTAATTCTAGACTCCAGATAGACAGAATCTAACACGGGACTGCCTCTGCACAACATCAAAGATTTAGCCTTCTCTAATCTCTATGAACCATAGTAAGTAATCACTGCATTTATAGAAGCACACTTTAGATACTACTAAGTGTTTGTGTGTTACATGAAAGACTTTATAATGATTTATGAGGAGGTGATGAAACCCACATCCGTAGGTTCTCTTTGTATTAATAGATATCTATTTAAAGTTCAAAATGCCTCACACGGTAGGAGTCAGGGGTGAAGCGAGGAAGCCATTAGCTAGATCTCCCTCTAATTACAGCGTTCCATCCCTAATGATTCTGTAACAAGGAAGAGATGAGTCTGACTGTGATGAATGCTCTCCCCTCATGGTAACATACATTGGCTCATAACCGCATCAGGGATCTGCCACAGCAGTAACAAGTGGGCAGAGTCACAATTAAAAGGCATGAATAAATCGCTCATTGGGTGCTCCCACCAGGAGGACCATGTCGGAGATCGTGTGCTTCTCTGCGCCGTCTGTGACGAGAGCCGGGCCGGTGCAAGTCAGTTTGAGTGTCGACCGAGCCAACGTTCCTGGGAGTCTGGCCTTTGAGTACATAGAGGACCCCACAGTCCAGCGCATTGAACCCCTGTGGAGCATCACCAGGTAACACTAAGCATTACATAACTGCATATACGGTTCAGATACCAGCCACATGTGTGCACCGATACTTCCCGATGAACTCCTCCCAGCATAAGCGTAATTTACAAAATTGGCCAGTGCAACCCCCCCAAATATCTAATAATAATTTCCTTTATTTAATTAAATACATTTGCACCATAAATGGATGCAGAAAAGGCACAAATTGTTGCAGAAAAATGAAGTGTTTGATATGCTAAAAATTTCAATTTTGCTCAAAAGTGGAGACCCCCCCAATTTTGAACCCAAAGTTACGCCCTTTGCCTCCCTGTGTTCATGTTTTTAAAGATCTTGTAACGTCACACAATCCACAGACATGCAAATGTCAGGGCCTGTCTCACAAACGTGATATGCGAGTACACGTGCAAATTGCAAACGGTAGCAATTAACAAGAAATTGTTGCTTGTAAATTGTGGATACATTTGGTAGGCCAACAATGCTCTCACATGCTCATGGGTCACAGGCATGGTGTTAGCCTAATTAGAGAAATGTGTAATAATTAATGCGAGATGAAGTGATCTGATTTTGTAAATTGCAGCTTGCATGGTCCCTGGTTGATTGGTAGATGTAAATGAGAGCTTGGGCTGCTCTTATAACTAGATTTTTAAATCATATCAAATCAGTGTTCACAACAAGATGACTCACGTAAATAAATAAAATGTGTGTTCAAAATAGTACTTATTATTTATGCTACATTTCACTGAAATATGATAACAGATTTCAGATGAATGTGAGTGCAATGCTGCAAACGTATTACAACAAAAGTGAATTTCTGTCACGGCTTAAAGGTGTGTTACCTGTATGCCACTAAATAAAAGATGGCAGTTAATTTAGTATTGGCTGGGATTACCCAGCACTACGTCCCTGCAGATTAGACTTCAGAGAGACACCCTGGCCCTCAGCCTTGTGACAGGAGGAGCTTTGTGGAGCTGCAATCAAGAGCCCTCATCATGAATGTGCAGTCCCAATATGTGGCCCTACAAGCTTAGGTACCCTTTGAAGTTTGAGAAGAGAGGGATTGGCACTCTGTCAGGCTGACTAGTCTGGCCAGCTTTTTGAAGGATCACTTCTCTCTTGTATTTTCCCCCCCACTCTTTGTCTCTCCTTCTCTACTTTCCGATTCCATAGTACAGTTTTCTAAGCTCACACTGCAGCACAGGTTATACAAAGATTAGAGTGTTGTTTATTTTAATCACATCCAGCACAGATATGTAAACAAGCAGCACCTGTATTCATGCTATGCCAGCCTCACAGTTCTGGATGAATATAAAACAGCAGCCAGCTGGTTCGCCGTTTGATCTGGCTCTTCTGCCCAATAACAAAGAGCGAGCCACCCTGCCAGCAAAACCTTCTCAAACCTGCATTACTGCAGTTCCTCTGGAAAATGTGGGGTTTTGCAAGTTAAAAAGATTGTTCTCTCTGCGGCCATCGCTCTAATTGAATCACGGTGAATCATGGTTAGCATTCATAAATAGGTCACCTTGAGCTAAAGTGGAGTGTTTGTATGTGCATGTGTACATGCGGTTGACCAACAATTCTTGTTATTTATGAATAATCTTGTTCCTTCCTTGCAAACAGTGGACACACCACTCTGACAGTGACTGGAACCAACCTGGATGTAGTTCAGGAGCCACGCGTCAGAGTCAAATATGCCGGCCATGAATCTGTCAATGTGAGTTTAACAACTGCTAATACACTGCACTCAACACTTTATTGGCGTTGCTTACTCTAGCTGATGGAAATGTCACAGCAAAGTTGTTCTTTATTGATAGTTTGCTACAATTGTAAAAAAGGTACATTTAGGGCTGAGGTTTCCTACCTTTTATTTTTACATGCTGATCTGCAGTGACATCTCTGTTAAGCATGTATTCACAAACCTGTTTTGCTTCTCCTGATGATCCTGGTGACAGGATGTTTGGACCTAGTTGAGTTTTGAGTACAACATATTATATAACTACCAACGTGTCTCTGTAACAAACAGCCTGCACGATGAATGCAATATACAACAATAGCTTCTTTTCTTTTCAAAACCTTTTTATTGAAATTTTCAGCAAAAAATCCCAGGGTTGGGCAAATATATTCCAGATTGTTATAAAATGCACACAAATGTAGTATCCTATAAAAATAACAATGCCAATAATAACAGTAATAAACTAAGGTAGCCCTGGCTTATCTAAAATATGTAGGCACAATGTCTACAAATAAAGAAATACAACTAAAGATGTAGTTATTTTAATTAAGTCAAGAGTTGTTTTTCATGTGAAGGGTAGAGTTAGACTGCATGTCATGCTATGTCATTTGGATGTTATGAAAGTACAGTATGTCAAAAAAGGTCTTAAAGATTTTCTTCCCAGAGCCACTGACTGAGAAGTTAAGGCCGGACTTTATGACTTGGACCTACTGACTGAACACTGACGTGTGAGCAGGGCAGCATCCTTCCATTTGAGAAAAACTGCATAAAAGGCAATCATTCAGCGCTCTGCAGATTGTCAAATGAAGATCCATCTGTAATGCCAAACAGAGCTACCAGAGGGTCCGGATTTAGAATCCGCTTTAAGATGTTGGATAGGGTAAGAAAGACATCTCTCCAAAAATGGTGTAACCAAGGGCCACACACAGTACTCGTGGATAAGGATAGCAACAAACAAGAGCTTGAAATACTATGGCGCAGTCTAATAGGCCGTAGTTTTTAAAACATCAGCGTTGCTGTGTATGTTGAAATGAAGCCATATTCTGTATAAACTAGGGGGTTAGACAGAGGTTGCATACAGAGAGGTTTCTTTCCAAAATGAGATTGACATGAAAGTACAACTCTGTTTTGAGAGGTGATTTATGGCGCTGATTCTGCTAGCCTGAGCTCTTCAGGCAGGTCTTTTCAAAGTGATTGATGGTTTCAAATGTTGGGGCCCCGGTGGCATAAGTCCAGTCACCTTTAGCCTCCATTATTCCACTTTGGACCAGTGGGAATTGCCTGAGGATCTGAGACTGCACACTGACTGAAGGAGGGTCAAACCTTCTGGGAGGGAACTTTTGGCTCAACCTTGAAATAGATCAATATATTCTTAAAAATCAATTCTAAGCAAGTAGCAAGTGGGGGAATGCCAGATATGGAATGATAAGATTGTTTGCTTGTATCAGCAAAAGGTAAATATTTTAAAGACATTTTTTTCTTGATGCCAAAATAAAGACAGAAAACAAAATAAATATGATATGAAAGCATTGTCTAGACCAATACATTATATATAATGAACACTATATCTAAAGATAATAAAGGTGGAAGAATGTGAAATAAGACCAAGATGAGGCCACTAGGAACTTCAAATGTAATGTCTTTGAAGAAGGGTTTTATTTTTTATGGAAATGTCCCAATATGTCTCATCGGATCTATAGTTCCATAGATCCGTACCCGATCTGGTAAACTTGCGTCATAGCAGGTAGAGCGCCACAAAGCGAATGCAGAAGTGCCGTTCACCCTGTAACGATTGGTGTCTGATTTTGGAAACATTATTTTAAGGTACAAACAGTTCTCTAGTGTTGCTTTAATGATGCCAGCCCAGAATTTGAGCCAGTCAATTAAAACTGCATGTTTTCCAGTGTCACTGGCAGCACTGAGATCTGAAGGGATTAATGCTGAACTTTAACCCACATCAGCTGATAAAAGAGGGTCACTGGTAAATTTAATGAGGGCAGTCTCTTCATCGCACATACTGTATCTCGAAAACATCACATCACTGGAATTGCTTAAAAAATATTTTCAAATCACAAAAGCAGTTAATTGACTTGGAACAACTTTCTGTGAAACCTTAGATAATAACTGAAGCTTAGAAATGTGCCTGAAGCTGGGGGAATTTAACAGCCCTGCTTGATTTTGAGAGGGATTTTCAAGAACTGCAGAGGAAAACAGAAGGTGCATGCCAATTCCAGAGAGCTGTCAGTCACTGATAAAGTGACAGTAGTGAAACAGAATTGAAAGAAGTTTGATGAATTTGATATTAACCTCGTCAAGGGAGCAAGTCATTGGTTTCTGGTAGCTATGCAGAAAACATGGCTGAAAAAATATATTAGCATATAACCCAGCTCTATGGATGCCTTTAGTGTCACTACTTTAGCAATTGTTGCGGCAAAGCAGCTGTTACAAGCAGAAGGTAAAAACACGAGAGTAGGCCGCTAAACATATGGAAGGGAGGAGGTAAATATGCAAAGAAAGTCAGACATACAGATATCCTTATGTAGGTTATCACCATGGAGACCGTCAGTCTTTTTATGTTATTTCACAATTTAAGACTCCATAAGATTCACAACATCTGGATGTTTAAAATGACTGAGAATAGTAATGTTACCGCATTTGGACATGAAATGAGACATCTGTTCAGATCTACTCAGCGTGGTTTCTAAACACTACAAGCGGGGTTTAATGTACTGCATTATTATAATGTATTTGCATAAGGTGAAACAATTGAAAGTTAGCACCATTGCTATTAACATTGCCTTGCCTTGCCTTAACAGACATTTCTGAGTGTAAAACATTGACTCTGGATTCTGCTGAATCCACATTTGTTTATAATTAACCTGCAAGCAGATTCATTGGTTTTGTCTTTCATTCATGTATGCAATTATGTGAGCCATTACATCCTTAAATCTGCGTATGATGTGGATCCTGTATGGCTGTGATGTGTGTAACGTTGACTGATTTGATTTCTTCTGTAGGTGTGCAAAGTGCTGAACACCACCACCATCAGCTGCTTCGCCCCCTCTCTGAAGGCGGAGTACACTGCAGACCAGGAGACCATCAAACACGTGGACGAGTTTGGCTTTGTCTTCAACAACGTCCAAGCTCTCCTCACTTACAGCAACACAAGCTTTGTGTACTACCCCAACCCTTACCTGGAACCCCTCAGTCTATCAGGTGTTCTGGAGCAGAAACCAGGTGCTCCCATCATACTCAAAGTACGTCCGACCTGCTACTGCCATTATGGTTTCTTTTTATTTCACTGCAATAGATAGAGAGGAAATTCTATCCGGCGTTGACAGTGCCATGTAGGAATATGAAATACATACTTAGTAAGAATATGAAATACAACTAATGCTTCAACCATGAATACATCTGCTAACACAATCTGCTATACCTATATATTTCTTAACAATCATTTATGAAGTTAATTTAAATGCTTTATTACAAATACTGTAAACTAACCAAACAATAATGGACTCACGTTTTTCATTTTTTTCTGAAAAACTGAACTATCACAAAGAGAACATGGCTACTTCTTTTAGTTTCTGGAAGAGAATCTGTCCATCTGCCTTTCACTTTTACACCGTGTGCATTTGCCTTCACTTCTGTGTGCCGTGGAGGAACAGCATGGCAGATTGCTTTTCATCCTGAAGCAATCTGCCTTTGTGAGGTAAAATAATTTCCTGTAGAATATGAGTCAGTGTTCTCCAAGAAGGTTGATTAAAGTAATTACACTAATGCCCCTAAATTGCACGGTTATTCATTCCTTCATTCATTCAAACCTTTATTTAACCAGGATAAAAAACTCCTTGAGATTAAAAATCTCTTTTACAAGAGTGTCCTGTCAAGTGGCAGCAGCACGTTTCAAATAGACACAGAGACACTTACATGTAAATACATAAACACACTTTCACTCATATTCAAAACAACAACGTCATCATAAAAACCCTGGGTCCTAAATCAATTTAAAAACATACAGACTGCCTTTCTGCAAGGTCCTTTAAAAAGCCTTTAAAAGAATGAAATGGGACCAACTCCTTCAACTGGAGTTCATCTTGAAGCTGATTCCATGCACATGGGGCTGCAAAATGAAAAGCCTTTTTGCCAAAGTCAGAGCGGGCTTTAGGGACTGTCAATAAAACCAGATCCTGTGAGCGCAGGTAATATGTCCCTGCATACCTCGGGAGGATGGAAGTGTTCAGATAAGGAGGAAGAAGTCCTAATATTGCCTTCTAAATAAAAAGATGCCAGTGCATCCAACGCCGAATGGAGAGGGAGAACCACCTGACCCGAGAATACAATTATATTGAGTTTAAAATGCAATACATGATCAGCAAGACATGATGGGAATTCCAACGGGGGGATTGTCTACGACATAGTTATTGTACAGTGGATACAATTTGAAAAAGAAACAGTCTCATCAAGACCTTTCTTAGTAAGGATACCGATCATTTAAGGTTTCCTTTTAGTCGAGTAAGAAACAAAGTTTTATGTTTGATATATTGACATGTTCTCTAACCGCGTTACAGGGACGCAACCTGGTGCCGTCTGCATCTGGCGGAGCCCGGCTGAATTACACAGTGCTGATCGGAGATACGCCCTGTTCTCTCACTGTGTCTGACACTCAGTTACTCTGCGAGCCGCCAAACCTCACCGGGCAGCACAAAGTCCTGGTCAGTCTACAAACGTGTCTGTCAGTGTGTGCATCTGAGTGGATGTGGGTCACTGTCTGTACGTCACCGTGTTTGTGGGTCACCGACTTTCTGTCATTGTCTGTCACTCATGGTCTGGTGGATTCCCAATTACAGCACATTGCTCTGCAGAATTACTGACAGCCAATCTTGCAAATAATGAGGGATCGCTATAAAAAGAAAGCTGGTTTGCCTGGAACTTTCAGGAATTGTTTTCTTCAAAGGCATCTGTTCAGCAAAATGGTCCACCCCTATTGTATTTGCCAATTTACTTCTTAATAAGCAATGCTGTATTGAATTCAAGCCAGCCTTTTCATTCCTGATTTCCTTTGTAATTTGAGACTTTCCAACACTGTTTTGGACGTATTACTGTGCTTACGCCTGTATTATAATTATTGTTTAGGTCCAAGTAGGAGGACTCCACATCTCTCCAGGAGAAGTTCACATCCGGTCTGACAGCCTGCTCACCCTTCCTGCTATCTTCAGCATCACAGCTGGCGGAGGGCTGCTCCTCATCATCGTCATTATAGTCTTACTGGCCTACAGACGGAAGTCGCATGAGAACGACCTCACTCTGAAGCGCCTGCAGATGCAGATGGACAATCTGGAGTCCCGGGTGGCTCTGGAGTGCAAGGAAGGTGAGTGAGACTGATCTGAGGGATCATAAATCTTGTTTTGTTAAAATTCACACTCCCAAAAGAATGTCTGACTGGTAGTTGCATTATTGCGCCATCTTTTGAGAACTGATGTTTTGGCTGATGTTTGTGGTGGTTTTGGTTTATTTACTTACATGTACAGTATATCGGCTGGGGAATGATTAAATGGTCATTAATGACAGCTTGAAAATAACACACCTAGCTACGTTTTGGATGCCTGTATTTTGAGTTGCAATAAGGTAACAATGTTTCCTGAAAATGAACAACCCCACAATGAAATATACAGTATACTGTAAGTTTATATTAGGAACTGTACAATTACTACAGACATGTGGATCCAAACATGACTGTACGCTCTCTTTGTCATCATTTTACTGTTTTACAACCGTTTGAACATTTCAATGAGAAACAGATGAGAAAGGAAACGTCTTTAGGTTTACTGTGGAGACACACCTGTCAAATGTGTAAGGCGCACCTGTGTCCCATGCAGCCTTTGCAGAGCTGCAGACAGACATCAACGAGTTAACGAGTGATCTGGACAGAGCTGGCATCCCCTACCTGGACTATCGCACCTACGCCATGAGGGTTCTCTTCCCTGGCATCGATGATCACCCTGTGCTCAGAGAGCTGGAGGTAAGGCAACCTATGGAGCAGGGTTGCAGTACTTGAATCCAGCTTCAACCATTTTTCTGACATATTGACCTTAGGGCTCTAGTATACTCCAAAATAGATTGATTCTGGACTTGTTGGCGAGTGCTGTCAAACTGCTGTCAAGCAGAGCAATGTGAGCAAATGTCAGTCTACTCAATGTGGTTTGAGGTCTGTTTGTTTGATGGGGTCCACACCAGCTGGAAGAGCTTGTGGGTTAGTTTGCCGCATCCCTTAGTATCAGTCACGCACCTACAGTATTTTGAGCCAAACTTTTCTTCGTCTCTGACTCTTAACTTTTCACATTCAAAACTTTCCTAATAAAGGATTTGTTTAAACCTGATCTTACACAGTGGATTTTCAGGATGGGGATAGTATTAGGTGTTTGTCAAATTTTATGTATTCACGTGCATCAATAAGCTGGATGTTGAAGGATGACGGATCTACATTTTTAGTTGATGAAATTCCCTAAGCATTTTTTTTTTACATTTGCGCTGCGGTGTCCATTGCGTATTTTGTACTAGTCATAGGTGGGATTTGTTTTATTCTCATTTTGGTCTCGTCCTCACCTAGATCCCTATGGATCGCATCTTGTCTCAAACTTAAGAGGACCTGGTTTTAAAAGGATCTTCGACACGGCTGAGTTTGTTTTTACATTTTAAGAGTTTATTTCTGTAGCACTATATAACTAATAAAGTGTAGAACAACTTGTTAGGTACATCAATTAGACTGGGCAATTAGCCTATAGTTGGTTTAATCAAGTTCTTCTTGTGGTTACAATGATTTTAAAAAGGTCTGATTGTATCCTGACTGATCAAAATAACAGGACTTGTATTTGTTGCAGAAGTATTAAGCATACGCATGGTTTATGTGTTTTCTTGATAAACATCTTAATGAACTTAGAAGCAATCAACCAATTGTGTCGTGGTGGGGATGGATGTGTTAGCCGTAAACATGTAGCCTCAGTTCTGTTTGTCCCCTTATGCTTTGAAATGATTTATTCAGACTTTATGTTCCTCCATCTATGTTATGACTTTTCCTATCCCTGAGTGAGCATTGTCTAATGAGCGTGTGCATCTTTGTGCGCATGATGCGTATAGGTGGCGGGGAGCGGACAGGCGAATGTGGAAAAAGCCTTGAAGCAGTTTGCTCAGCTGGTGAATAACAAGGTGTTCCTGCTGACATTCATCCGTACACTGGAGCTGCAGCGCTCCTTCTCCATGCGGGACCGCGGCTACATCGCCTCGCTCATCATGACCGCTCTGCAGGGGCGGCTGGAGTATGCCACAGACATCCTCAAACACCTGCTCTCAGATCTTATAGAGCGCAACCTGGAGAGCAAGAACCACCCCAAACTACTCCTCCGCAGGTAAATCAGTAGCTTCACACGCTTGTGTTATGCGTATACGTTTGGGAAAAATTATATTATATTCATCAACTAAAGGGTTAAAGTTATGTCACTCAAGAAGCTCAGGTTTAGGCATCTAGCAGAGACACTCACTAGTCTATGAGCTAGAGTCAAGTCTGAAGTCTCTAATGCCAAAAATCAAGTCTCTGAGCTAGAGTCCAAGTCAAGTCTCTGAGCTAGAGTCCAAGTCAAGACTCTGAGCTAGAGTCCAAGTCAAGAGTCAAGTCTCTGAGCTAAAGTCCAAGTCAAGTCTCTGAGCTAGAGTCCAAGTCAAGTCTCTGAGCTAGAGTCCAAGTCAAGTCTCTGAGCTAGAGTCCAAGTCAAGTCTCTGAGCTAGAGTCCAAGTCAAGTCTCTGAGCTAGAGTCCAAGTCAAGTCTCTGAGCTAGAGTCCAAGTCAAGTCTCTGAGCTAGAGTCCAAATCAAGACTCTGTATTAAAGTCCAGTCAAGTCTAGTCTCTGAGCTAGAGTCCAAGTCAAGTCTCAATTCTCTGAGCTAGAGTCCAAATCAAGTCTCAAGTCTCTGAGCTAGAGTCCAAATCAAGTCTCAAGTCTCTCGTAGTTGTGAGTGCTGTATCACCTGCTGCATTTAATCCAGGCTGCTTAAAACACTGCATAGCTGCTGTATATATAAGGAATTCAAAGCATTGCTGCCAACAAATTACTGCGTAAATCTACTACCACACGTTTAGCCATTCATCTTTTACGTAACATCTAGCAAATGAAAGTCAGAGTTAACCTCCCGTAAGTCGTAGATAAGCAAGATGCTAGATGGCTAATGCTGCGCTAAACCTGTTTGCTAAGCTATTAGGGTGCGTTTTCAGCTGCCAGGTAAAATTAGACGTGGTTGAGCCAGAATCCTTTATCTTGATTCCACATATTTGGAATTCAACACTTCTTTTGTTTGGTCCTTGTTGTATGAAGTTCTTAAAGCTGAAGCTTCTGATGAAGGCACAGCAGTTGCCGTTGTGATCACCATGTTTGTTGTCCTCTCTGGCGTGTAGCACAGCAGATACGTTACGTGTTACATAGGTAGGTTATAGTTTACGCAGGGAGGGAAATAACATTCAGCTCATCAGACGTTTCCTAAAAATAAAGACTGTTCAGTCTCGCAACTCAAATCGAGTCTGAAGTATTTTAAGGACGAGTCTCAAGTCAAGTCTGAAGTTACTGTGTGTGCAACTTAAGAGCTACTCGAGTCTCAAACTTGAGTCCCCATCTCTGACATCTATGCATCTTAGTTGCAGTTGCTAAGAATACTATCATTTTTTTAAAAATAACACTCACTTGGAAGGTAAGCACATTAAGCATATTAATAGTAAGAAGTTTGACAAGTCATGTATGTGGCACAAACATTTCCTTGTAAATTTCAGGAACCAAAATTGGACTTGGAATCAAACCCGACAATTTCTTTCTCACTTTCTCTGTCCATATTTTCCACTGTGGGCACAGGATTTAAACTGGGGGACTTCTCTTTCATGAAGCTGACCAGTTCTAATCCGTGCTGCTTATCTTTTGGCATGGATAATTCCTATGTGCACTGTTCTTTCCAGCCCAGTTACGGCACTTCTGATGGATGAGTAAGTAGGCCAGTGAAGAAAAGGCCACCTCTGTTCAGCTATGCTTTGTGCAGCGGTGTAAAACAGCCACTACGAGTCTGAGAAACAGCGTGCCTGAGCAGACAGGTGAAAGACAGGAGAGGTGATAGTGATAGAGAGTGGGAGGGACCGGCAGTGGAAGAGAGCCTAATGGGGAAGAGTGAGTGCAGCGGCGGCACAGTTGTTGTCAGTCTGACTTATCTTCTGTGTGTCACTCATGAAACATTCAGCTGTAGCTCACGTTTCTTCCCCCGTCACCTCTCGTCCTCCATCTCTCGCCTCTCATCCTTTCCTCCACCTCTGCTTATCTACCGATTGTCTTCCCACTGCTGAGACTGGCCTACTGAATGTTTTATGATTTATTATTTTTTATTTTTTTCTCTCAATCTCAAGCACACTCATTAAATATAAGGATGAGTTCACATGGGAGCCAGTACAATAATAACTTGTTAGCTCTAACATGCTGCTCTTACTGAAACACTTAATGAGATGCAGTCAACAGTCGGGTCAATACAGGTTAGGCTTAAAATGCAGGTAAGGACCAAAAACAAGGGGACAGGACGTTAGGCATGGAGAGAGACATGTGGCTATGAAACTGCAGGCTTTGGATTACATTTTAATTAGAAAGAGCTTACACACCATTTAACGGTTCTGTTACATGATTTAAAGGATTTGCTACAGTAAACCATGAAATCTAGAGTAGCTAAGTGCAGACACAGCGAGGAAAAAACTGTAAAAAGGACTTGAAGTGGACATCTAAGTTGTGTCTGCACAATTATGTCATGACCCAAATATGTACAGCACTCAACTTACAGTATATCAGAGTATGTGTCCTTTGAGACAGCGCGTCTGAGTAAGGATGGTGTTTCTCTGTAAACTCTGTCAAGTTTTTTTTGGGATCCAACAATGTCAGCCTCTTCTACATCTTAAATTATAAAAGAATAATCAGAGCACTCCAGCTCTCTGTGGACGCCTCTTGCTAACAAATGAGTGAGCTTTCTTCTTGCCTTTCAGAACCGAGTCGGTGGCGGAGAAGATGCTGACAAATTGGTTTGCCTTCTTGCTACACAAATTTCTCAAGGTAAAATGAACTCACACCTTATCGCTATAGGTGTCAATGTAACATTATAAAAGGTGTACTATGACAATGCTTCTTAAATTCATACGCATCGACTTTGCTGAGTAAGTTTTGTTGTAGCTGTCATTTTAATGGTGTGGTATTGATTAGTTTTATGGACATTGTGGAGGGATAATCGTTACCTGTGGGGTGAAACTTATCTCCAGCTTTCCGATTCAAAAGAAGAGAAAGCTCTGTGTTATCATGTTTGAGGTGTCATGCTCTAGTTACTAAGTCTTGTCGTCGGCGCTGATGAATACAGATCTCTGTCCTTGCCTTCCCTTCTTTCCTATGTCTTATTTTCCTCTCTCCCACCTTTCACTCTAATCCCTGGGTTCCCTTCCAAAACAAAGGAGTGTGCTGGCGAGCCTCTCTTCATGCTGTTCTGTGCCATCAAACAGCAAATGGAGAAGGGACCCATAGACTCCATCACTGGAGAGGCACGCTATTCCCTCAGTGAGGACAAACTCATCCGACAGCAGATTGAATATAAGACACTGGTGAGTCATAAAGACATTAACAAAAAAAATAGTCCCAAATATTGTCTGTGTTCATCTTTGTACGACTCTTGGCAAAGAGCCTTGACAGATCCACAGAAATGTGGCATGTGTTGTGAAAGTAATTGTGTGCAAGGTTTAAATGTTTGGGGAGTTTCAACAACGTGACAGACAGACAACAAATAATCTTGCATAGCCAGATGTCCATCTCATCAGGCTTAAGGAGATCAAGACAAAGTTTCTTCAAAACAAATTGAGAAAATAGGAGCTAACAACATCGACGCAGCCATTCAATTAGCTGTGAGTTTAACCCCAGCTCCATTTTCTTATTTGCGTAAAAGCATGGCCGTCTGCATTCATCAAGACAACTCTCTGTTCACTGCTGTCCTTGTCACAGCTAACTCCAACTGTTGGTTTGTAGAGGAAGAAGACACGTGTGTATCCTCTCCTAAATAAACTGGAAGGGCATAACATGCAAGGAGGATCATGCTTTTTCCTCAACATCTCAAACATATGGGCTCTTAAGGTTTTCTAGGCAGAATGAACTTTTGTCAAGGTTGTCCAAATTAGCAGAGAAATAATGAAATGGAAGGTACATACAGTACATACAATTAACATGTCTCATGTAGAGACCTTGTTGCAGAGGCCTTGTTGTGTATACAGGTGGCCCACCTGTATACACAACAAGCCGCTCTCTTTTAGCTGAATTCTTCATCCAGCCTGTCAGAATAACTTCCCCCTCAGGCTTTTGCTCCAACACAGAGACAGCCAGCGACAGGATGACACCTTTCTGATATCCATGTCGGTGAGTCTGAGAGTCTGAGTCTCATTACTTGTTTAATGCTCCTGCTGGAGCTGCACAGCCACATCCTGGAGGTGTGAAATTACATTTCTGGCCAAGATACGCTCCACCAGGACAGTTTGGTGAGGAGCATGAAATAAAAGGCAACACCTTTTCTTTTTGCCTGTCTTTCTTTTACTTCCCCCTCCCCCCTTCCCTCTCCCTCTTTCTCTATCCTGGATCCCCAGACGCTGAGCTGTGTAAACCCAGACAATGAGAATAGCCCAGAAATCCCTGTCAAGGTGCTCAACTGTGACACCATTACTCAGGTAAAGGAAAAGATCCTGGATGCGGTGTATAAGAACATGCCCTGCTCACAGCGACCACGTGCTGCAGACATGGATCTCGGTAAGGCTGCAATCCTACTGTGAAAGATTCATTTTTAGGGCTGGGTATCATTCAAATCGTTATATTATATACACATATACTGTACACACACACACACACACATATATATATATATATATATATATACATACATATACAAATATATATACATATACAAATATATATACACATACAAATATATATACATATACAAATATATATACACTTACACATTATACACATACACATTATATATATATATATATATTCATACACATATATATACACACATATATATTCATACACATATATATACACACACATATACAGTATATACACATATATATATATATACACATATATATATATATATATACAGTATAAACACACACACACACATATACACAGAATAATTACTATTATATATTATATTTGTATTTGTATTTATAGAATCCATTTCAACAAAAAGAAATATACATTACACATTATGGAGCAAAACATTATTTGAATTGTTCAGCTTCTTTACACCTCTGTAGTAAAGCCTTTCAAAATACAACAACGCACAGACAATTGAGCCCGGTCTCTGGGCTTAAGGTAGAGTTTTTCCTGCATGCCTTTACAACATGCAGACAGCCAAGCACCAGCATTATTAGATCTTGGTAGAAGTATACTGCATGCTTATTGGCTCACTGTCACTGAGAATTACTCCTTAGGTATTAGAATTTGGTATTGAATGGCAAGGCATTTATGCTACTTGATATATGGGGGCAATTCGATTGTTCGAAGTTCGGTGTCCAGCCCTACTCATTTCATAATGCTAATTGTCTTGTATATTAGAGACAGGAGCCATGGCACATGATATGCTGGAATGATGACAGGATGGACGAATACAGTTTAGTGTCAGGGAATTATCAGTTGTTTGACTGAAGATGTATGCCATCTAGCCTGACGTGTGATGTGAGTCTGATACTGCTCCATTGGGTTGAGCTTATGGGGCGTGTTTCAACCGAACCAGGAACTAAAATGCCTCTGCACTCAAGTGGACAGACCGACAACCAATCAGAGCAATGGAGTATGTGACGTGTGTTGAACGAAGCATAGCTGTCAACAGAACTCAACATCTAGCTACTGCTGATGATAGCTACCAGCCGATATCCCCGGCACGGTAATGACGTTACATCCACTTTACAGGCTTTACAGCATACATCGATCCCTCGGATGTATCATAAGATAATACCATGATAGTAATAGAACACATTGTGAATTACAACCATTAGCTATATTCATTATTACAGCAGGACCTCGGGAGAACCGTCATATGAGCCTGCACAGTGCAGGGCGACATGTCCCGCAGGTCTGCTCACGTTCATCAATACGTTACTGTTGATCATCTGTCCATCATTGTATAAAGCCCGCCCTGACAATTTGATTGGTCCTAACAGCTCTTGTTCGAGCATAGTTGCTCCACAACGGCTCACGTCCAGACCGAAGTTCTCGACCTCAAATGTTGTGGGCGGGGCTACGTTCTGCTGGCATCCAGGCTATATGCCATCTGCAAAGGGATCAGAAATTGGTTTTGGGAAGAAAACCTCCTCCCCAAACCTGTTTACAGCCTTAGCCAGAGCATCACTCAACAACACTGACATTAAACCTTACTGACAGCTCACCTACACTTAGGCTTACGCCCACAATATGTCATCCAGTACTGAATGACTTGGCACAAATCCAGCTGACACGCACCTTCAAAGGCAGTAAATAGGGTAGGTAGTTAGTGGCTGATACTGCCTTGGGTTTGTAGTTGTACTCCTTAAGGGGCTTTTCCAGGTTAGGGATTTGGAGAGGATCAGCTTCTCCTTGTTGCTTTGGGCAGCTTTAATCTCTGTGAAGACACTGCGCTTTGTTCATAGAATCACAACAACTTCAAATGTCAAGGGGAAATGTACAGGATGTTGTCTTAGTGACACTTTGGGCTGCTTGGCTTGACAACTTACAGAGTTTCAGAGAACAAACTAACACAGAGCACATTCCCCAATATGACTTGTGTCATACATTCACTATTGATTGCATTTTCCTTCAGAGTGGCGGCAGGGCAGGACAGCCCGTGTGGTCCTGCAGGATGAGGACATCACCACTAAGATAGAGAGTGACTGGAAGAGACTCAACACACTCATGCACTACCAGGTCTGTTACTAATATTAATACCACGGCTGCTATTTTACTAGATTGTATAACCAATGAAATCTGCTGATTATCTTCTTGATAAATAGATCAATTGTTTTGTTTGCAACAAACAGAAAAGAGTGAAAAACGCCCATCACAATTTTCCAGAGCCAAAGGAGACATACTGAAATTGTTCCTGTTGTCCAAGTCACTTTCAAGAATCCAAAGATATTCAATTTACAATTTTATAAAAAAAAATAGTAAAGCAGAAAATATGTTTAGGAAGTTGGTACTAGCAAATGCAAGGCATGTTAGTTTGAGAAGGGACTGAAACATTAGGAAATAATTAAAATAAGAAACTAATTGCAGATTCATTTCCTGTCAATCAAAATATTTTGGGATATTTTGGGATTGGTGTAGGCCTAAGACTATGAGCATCTTCATGTGTGATTTACTTATTTTTAAAATGAGTATTAAGCAACCATATGCCGATTGCAATGACACACCCACAAAGCGACATCATTTCTGTTACACCCACACACACACACACACACACACACACACACACACACACACACACACACGTAGCCACTATAAGTCCTCATACTGTATGATTATAACTATATAATTCTCAGTTTATCACTGAAGTGTATGAACTAGACTGCAGACCACAGAGTGACAGCTGTCTCATGTGACCCTCTAAGGGTTAATGCACATTGGTAGCTCTGCACACGTCTCCTGTATTATATTGCTGTATCCTCACTGTCCTGCAATATTATAAACAATAAAAACCTGTTTATGGGTCACATCTCTCCCCCACAAGATTACAGTCTGTTGTCGAGTAAAATATGAGTGCAAAACAGTTAACAGTTGTTAATTTGAATGGCCAGGATTATTTATATTTAATGCAAAAACCAGGAAGGTTGTGCAGCATTTTAGTAGTAGTAGTATTACATGGACTGACTTTCTCTCAGCACCCCCCACTCCGACTGACCTGCAGAGCCAATCCACTCTTACAAATCTAACAAATCGTTCAACCTTTTAAAAAAAAAACAACCTATTATCCAGTTTATCAAGGGCGTCACAGCAGACATTGTTGATGAAGGACAGAGCATAACTCATTCATATTCCATCATTCAGCTCACCCCCCTGCCAACAAGCACACCTAGTCAACTCAACATGCACTTGTGTGCTTGTGTCTTTCATAACATTTTTTTTCAGCTCATACAACAGAGGTCACCAACCTCAGATGAGTCATCCTGTTCCGTTACCAGTCAAATGTTTCCCTTGACTGTCAGCTTTGGGTTTGGGAAGTGTAGCCACTATTTCAGTGTAGCACACTTTTGTCTAATAAAACAGACGTCCTGGTGCGCCGTTTAAAGGCACAGTTTCTGAATACAGGCTGTGGATTGAGCGTTTTGATTAGAGATACTAGTATCGGTATTGCCTCCGATACTGCCTAAAATGCTGGTATCGGGAAGTACTGGAGTTTATGCACCGATCCGATACCACGTAATAAAGTCCTAAAGAAAATCTACATTAAAGTAGTTTATTTATGGTCTTTTTCCCTTATAACTGGCTGTCAAACTGGAGTAAAAACAACATTTCTGTGGCGATCATTGTTTGTTCATGTTTCACAAAGAGTTCAACCTGAGCCAGACCGACAACAATGATAGAAATCATATCCCATCCATACAGGGGTAGTAGTATACAGCTGTTAAAACATAAATATATGACTCACTGGTCTCGGATCGGTACTCGGTATCGGCTAAGTTCAGGTATCAGAATCGGTATCAGGAAGCAAAAAATAGTATCGGACCATCTCTAGGGTTGATACCTTCATAGTATTTATATAGTAAAGCACCTTGATTTGCTTTATAATAATAAAAAAAAAAGAAAAAATGGAAATTTCCCACCAAATTTTTAGCTTCATTATGTGTTAAACCCAGTTTTGATTTTTTTCCCCCTTGACATTTGATCTTCACTCAAGATAATTATATTGGTGTGAAAAATATGTCTTATTTTAGCACTGATAAATACTACTTTATTCCCGTTTTAGCTCAGTTGGGTGTATTCTGAGCAAATACATGATCAATATACAGTAGATATTTATGGGTTTGGTCCCACTGTGTTTGGTAGTTGAAGCTGTTTCGATAAATGTCGCGTTATCTGTATTTCTATCTAGCTAGAGATGATGGAAGATGTTTTATTTGAACTAAAGGCCATTGTAAGTTGTGTGACTCAACTGCCCATGGAAGACTATTCAACATCTCTGAATCATAATTTTACAAATCCCTGGGCCTTGATTTGTATTCGCAAACAACATTTTATATTCAAGCAATGATTGCTTTTGGCCCCAGCGCTGCAAGCCACCAATTCAGAGAAATAATAGACCATCTTTACCTTTGTCTTCCAGGTGTCCGAGCGCTGTGTGGTGGCCTTGGTGCCCAAACAGATGTCCTCTTTCAATATCCCTCCCTCAGCCAGCTTCCCACGCAGCATCAGCAGATACGGTTAGTACTGTTAAAGAAATACAAACACACTTAATATTCATCCAGCTCACAGCCGTGCTGCACCATCTGTTGCTGTCCCTGATCAGTCTGTTGGAAAGCACATTAGCAGGTACCGTTACACAGCACATTCAACAAAGAGAGGCAACATCGGTTTCAAAATGTCCATTTAGACTCACTACTTTCGATCACTTTAGATTCATATAAACACAGCTCACACGGATCTTTTATAAAAGATTTCAAGTGATTTAAAGAAACAAAACAAAAAAATTATGTGACAAAAAAAACTCAACGTGACAGACAGTGAGGACCAGAGCCCGGCTTGAAAACATGTCTTTAGTAAAAGAGTGCATGCTGTATCATTACCATGACAATGGATGAAATAATGGCAGCAAATGATTATACACTCTAAGCACACACATCCAACCTGCTCACTTGCAGATTACAAATACACACTCTGCCTTAAATCCAGATGCGTCAAGCAAACGCGACGTACTTTCCATTGTCTGACAAACTGGTGTTTTATGGGCGTAAGACTCGATTTACACACTGATTGTAGAGCATTTTGGAATTCATATTTTCTTTATATCTGTCATTTGACCATCTAGGTGTGGATGTTCCCTTCCGCTCGACCCCCACCAGCCCGGACAGCCCCCACTCCCGTGTGCCCATGCTGACCCCTGACCTGGAGAGCGGGGTCAAAGTTTGGCACTTGGTAAAGAACCACGACCACGGAGACCAGAAAGAGGGCGAGCGTGGCAGCAAGATGGTGTCTGAGATCTACCTGACGAGGCTACTAGCAACAAAGGTGCAATGTATCAAAGTCAAAGTCAAAGTATTTTTTATTGGTCTCCCTAAGGAGAAATTAGCTTTGGACACTGAGCAACTTACTTAGCTGCAAAAGTTACAGACACAACGACAAGCACAGGGTTAAAAACAGTTAAAGGACAAATGTACAGTCAACATATGGGCGACTCGAGGGCCTGTGCAAACTGCAGATTTACGATTTCTTACTAAATAAGATAAAAGCCATACTTCAAAACAAAACCAGTTTCATTCATCCATCACAGTCACAGATATACATTAAAATAGTCATAGTCGTACATTCATCTCTGCTCATTAATGAGCTTTACTGCGAAAGGTAAAAATGAGTGCTTATACCTGTTATATTTACACAAAGGAACCCTGTTCCTCTTTCCTGAATTCAACAGCTCAAACTGTGAAAACTAAACATGAGTTATCAGACAGGATGGTCTTAGCCGGCCTGATTGTTGCCTGTTCAAAAAGGGTTGAGAGGTGCAGGTGTTCCCATAATTATACCTGCCGTCTTAACCAGATTAAAAATCTGGGTTTTATCACAGTTATTAGAGTAACAATATGTTGGACTTTGATTTATTTAGTGATTCTCTTTGTTTTTAACATCACTAGGGGTGCAACGCTTCACAAAACTCATGGTTCGGCTTCGGATCACGGTTTTGAGTCACGGATCGGATCCATTTTTGAATCAGCACAAAAAGGGGGGGATTTAAATGATTTATTAAAAATGTAATAACAATAATTTCTAACAATAACTAATTTAACCAACAAATTGATGTTAAACAACAAAAATAGATCAGAAAAGGGTATTTTACAATAACTTTGAATGCACCACAAGTTAACCCTTATGTTGTCTTCCCGTCAACCAACTTTGTTTGTCAATACTATTATTGATTTTCTGATATTTTGTCACTTTTTCAATGTTGTGGGTGTTTTTTTTGTTTTTTTTCCAAAGTTATTAGATATTTCTTATGTTGACGTTTTCAGCTTATTTTGAAGGCCCATTTTTTGTGATGAAAAAACTGCAAAAAATGGGTCAAATTTGACCCGAGGGCAAGAGGAGGGTTAAAAATGCCATATTTCTGACATGGACATTGTTAAAAGGGGGTCAAATTTGACCTGAGGGCAACAGGAGGGTTAACCTGAACAGCCAGTAAACAGCCAGTAAAACCAAAACAAAAGAAAATGAAAATTACCCATAACCACCCATTCCTGATATAAAACACATTAAGTATACGCAGCATTTAGTCCCGTCTATGTTGTTTTTCCAACAACAGTAGTGACTAGAAGTGCTAGATTGTGTCTGTACGGGCCATTGTTACCTTAAGCTACACTTTTCTCACAGTAGTACACTTTGCACTTTAGATTTAGAGTAAACTATAAAATCAGTAATCTCAACTCTAACACTCTTTTCTACAGGGCACACTGCAGAAGTTTGTGGACGATCTGTTCGAGACCCTGTTCAGCACCGTGTGTCGGGGCACCGCCCTGCCTCTAGCCATCAAATATATGTTTGACTTCCTGGACGAGCAGGCCGACAGGCACGGCATCCATGACATGGACGTTCGTCACACCTGGAAGAGCAACTGGTGAGAGAGAGAGAGGGGGGAAGGAACTTTTTACCTTTAATGTGACTGTAGAGACATCGCACTTTTAACAAGACTCCTTGCAGTACTTTTCTACAGAACTTTTACTCATTACTTACAAAGAGTCAAAGCTCGGGGCCCGGTGAACACTTCTGAATTGTTGAAACCTTGATACCAGGGTGCACCCTTATCCTATTTATCTTAATCTTTCAGTTTTATGCAGCTTTTTGAAGAATCCAACTTTATCTTATTCTCATGGCTAAAATTCCCTTCGAAACGTCTATACAGGATTGGTCAGAAGAACATCTGAAAAGGACATCTTGTACACAAAGTAATCAAGTGTGTAAGATCTATCTGTCTGTCTCTCTCGTCTTATTATCTGCAGCCTGCCCCTGCGCTTTTGGGTAAATGTGATCAAGAATCCCCAGTTTGTGTTTGACATCCATAAAAGCAGCATCACGGACGCCTGTCTGTCTGTTGTGGCCCAAACCTTCATGGACTCTTGCTCAACTTCTGAACACCGTCTGGGCAAAGACTCCCCCTCCACCAAACTACTCTATGCCAAGGACATACCGCATTACAAAAGCTGGGTAGAAAGGTGTGTATGTGTGCGTGTGCATGTGTGCGTGCACGCTCCGAGTGTGTGTTCACATGCAAAGACAAATGGCATTCACTAGAATGGAAAGATGATTAAAAGCCCGACTGAGGAGTCTTTAGGTTGGCTTTTTCACACGGTCAGTTAAGAATCAGGGCCTTTGTTTAAGGTTACATTTAAAGAAGTTACATGTGTTTTAGTTATAAATAGGATTATTTGTACATACAATTGGGTGTGTTATGTTAAAGGTTATTGTTAGCATTGACTTAAAGGTCAGTTCAGAAACAACCCCAGAACATTGGTTGCTATTCATGTACTTCTTTGACGACCAGGTTTTGTCAGAACTGAGGGATTCATCTTTTATCTAATCTATTTATTCTTGTTTATCAGAGAGGTTTTCTTAATTATGACTCATTTAGTTGTTATTCGTCTGAAGTTTTATCTTTTACCATGTTCCTTTTCCAAATCTCTCACACATTTGTCCTTAGTCTCATCCTTAGTTGATGCAGGAATGAAATGCAACAGATTTCCATGCTATTATGGCAGAATCCTCATGTATAAATGGGATTGCATAGAGTTATAAATGCAAATTGTGGCCCAATTAATCATGCAGCTCTAATAGGGTTGGGAGTGACAGAATGAATGTGTAATCAAGTGAAAATATTCACAAGTACAGTCATATAAGGCTGTGCATTTCTATATAAGAAACAGTGTGCTGGTGTGGTTTGAACCACTGCGACTAAATGACTGAACCTATAGGTGACACGTTTCCTTATTTTCCTGCCAAAACGCCTCTGATTTACTGAAACCTGTAATATTGGATATTTTTTTACTTTTCACAACAGACTAAATCCTGGTGAGGAGAAAAGCTTTGGTATGCATGACTGTGCCCTTGATTCTGACAGTGTGTGTGTGTGTGTGTGTGTGTGTGTGTGTGTGTGTGTGTCTCCTCGCAGGTACTACGCTGACATCAACCGCCTGCCTGCCATCAGTGATCAGGATATGAATGCCTATCTGGCTGAACAGGCCCGCCTTCACTCCAGTGAGTTCAACATGCTCAGTGCCCTCCATGAGATCTACACTTACGTCAGCAAGTACAGCCAAGAGGTGAGGCTCAGTCAACACACTGCAACATAGAAATGTGCTCTAGAGGTCCTGCTGCTGTTTACCCGACTGAAGGTAGCAATTTTTTATATTAAAACAGGTATTTTTATTTTAACAAAAGGATTAAATGAATAATAAAGTGTACTGTAAAAGCTGTCGTTCATAGTGGTCCACATTGATTTATCGCCCCACTGCAGGTCTGAGAAACTCTCTGTACGCTAGCTGTTCAGCACAAAACAGCAAACAGACAAAGTTGGTGACTACTGGTGACTAAAGTGGAACATTTAAAAACCACTTAACAACCAGATAATTCCCTCAGGAGCTAGTAGAGGCCGAGGTAAAAGGAGAGTGAATATTGGACATTAAAAAGTCATGTGTCATCACTATCAGAACTTTTAATGAATGAGAACGTTGGACTGCGTCTCTTGGGTGTGCAGATAGGCAACTGTTTGCTAACAAGTTCGCCATGACAACTTTATAAGGTTATTATGTGTCGATATTGTGCCGCCCCTAGTCGCCGAACAATATCAATGAATTCAGGTTTAAATAGTAACTTAACCCTATGGTTGGATATCGTTTGAGTTTTTTCCGATAATGGTGCTAAATCAATACGTTTAAAATGGTGCTGGTGCCTAAGCAGATACTTTTTAATAAATAGACCATCATGTCCCGTTGCTCTGGACGGAGACCAGTGAAGTCTATTAGGAGCTCTTTCCCCGTGATGCCGAGCGTTACTGCGCAGCCTCCAACTGAGCTGGAAGATGTAGATGTGACGTGAGCAACCTGTCTGAAAGCTGTAAGTCTTCTGGTAGCTGTGCAAGAGAAATCTCAATCATTCCCCATCAGCAGAGACGGAGAGGTAGGTATATGTTAGGAGATAACATAGGCACAGGCTAATTACTGCTAACTGACATGCTAGTTTACATTAACATAGGCACAGGCTAATTACTGCTAACTAACATGCTAGTTAACATTAACATAGACACATGCTAGTTAACATGCTAGTTTACATTAACATAGGCACAGGCTAATTACTGCTAACTAACATGCTAGTTAACATTAACATACGCACAGGCTAATTACTGCTAACGAACATGCTAGTTAACATTAACATAGGCACAGGCTAATTACTGCTAACTAACATGCTAGTTAACATTAGCATAGGCACAGGCTAATTACTGCTAACTAACATGCTAGTTAACATTAACATAGACACAGGCTAGTTAACATGCTAGTTAACATTAGCATAAGCACAGGCTAATTACTGCTAACTAACATGCTAGTTAACATTAACATAGGCACAGGCTAATTACTGCTAACTAACATGCTAGTTAACATTAACATAGGCACAGGCTAAAAACATGCTAGTTAACATTAACATGCTAGTTAACATTAACATTAGCATAGGCTAATTACTGCTAACTAACATGCTAGTTAACATTAACATAGGCACAGGCAGGCTAATAACTGCTAACTAACATGCTAGTTAACATTAACATAGGCACAGGCTAATTACTGCTAACTAACATGATAGTTAACATTAGCATAGACACAGGCTAATTACTGCTAACTAACATGCTAGTTAACATTAACATAGACACAGGCTAAATTAACATGCTAGTTAACATTAGCAATAAGCACAGGCTAAACTGCCTAACATGCTAGTTAACATTAACATAGGCACAGGCTAATTACTGCTAACTAACATGCTAGTTAACATTAACATAGGCACAGGCTAATTACTGCTAACTAACATGCTAGTTAACATTAACATAGACACAGGCTAATTACTGCTAACTAACATGCTAGTTAACATTAACATAGACACAGGCTAATTACTGCTAACTAACATGCTAGTTAACATTAACATAGACACAGGCTAATTACTGCTAACTAACATGCTAGTTAACATTAACATAGGTACAGGCTAATTACTGCTAACTAACATGCTAGTTAACATTAACATAGGTACAGGCTAATTACTGCTAACTAACATGCTAGTTAACATTAACATAGACACAGGCTAATTACTGCTAACTAACATGCTAGTTTACATTAGTAATTAAACCTAAACAGTTGATGTAAGTCGAAACTGTCTGCAACCTTCTCCTGACAATACTGTGAATTGTCAACTATGCGACAGTAAGTTGCGGGGTTATGACACAATCGTTAGCCTATTTTAAAAAAAAACGTCTGCTACGGAGCCACAACGTGAGCTACGAGGTAATGGAGCCTTTTAAACACGGTCATGTTTCTTTAGAAATGAACAACGGACAAATAGAGTCTTTAAACGCTTCAGATGTAAAGTTATTCACTGACAGAGTGACGTCGAAATGAATGGGAGTCAATGGGATGCTAACTGCAGGTGATGGCTTCGTAGCATTAAAATGACGCCATGTGAGCTCCGCTTAGAGAGGAGAGGCTGACCCCCTTGAGCTCCAGCCGTACATCACTGCAGCAAGCTGAGAAGTTAACTGGACTGAAGGTTGCCACAAACTCTTTAAAGGCGTATGGATTGGGCTGAAATTCAGGATTATTGTCATAGTCAATCTATGTCTAGATGTTGATGATTTTCAGTTAATCAATGAATGGTCTTGGTCTATAAAATGTCAGAAAAGTGCACTTCATTTTTGTTGTGATGTGCATTGTTGTGAATGTTTTGCTCATGTTTATACATATGCAATGGACTCTTAGGCAAATCACTGATGGTTAATTCAAATGAACCTGCAAACATGATTGAGAAATGTAAATGCATTTACAATATATCAAGTCCTCACAAGTAAAATTACTAGTGAAAGCTGTTGTGGATATGTTTGTGGGTAGTATGTTTGTTTGAGTCGATCACGTGCATGTGCTGTTTTATTCCTATAGCTGTCCGGCCATATGCCTTACAGCCTCGGTTTCACAGTTTGTGGCCTTTGGTGTGTTTCTGTGTGTGTGTGTTTAAGATCATGGAGGCGCTGGAGCAGGATGAACAGGCCCAGAAGCAGAAGTTGGCGTATAAAGTGGAGCAGATCATCTCTGCCATGTCTATAGAGAGCTGAGACACATACACAAATATATACACACACACACACACACACACACACACACTACAAACACACTGAACCATACAATAACAGAGGAGTTGTAAACCCATCGGCAACACACGTGGCACTCAGATGTCATTATGTATGCACATATACAATCACACATACAATCAGACGCACACGTCTCTCTCTCACACAAACACACCACATTGCTGACTTAATGGACCTACTGTATAAACAAATACATGCTCAAAGACATTTACACACACCCATAAATACACACATACAAATGTACATACATAAACCACAGCACACAGATCTGCCCAGAGCACGAACTGGATCCAATGTCAACACATCTTCTAAAACGCTCCTATAGAGAGCGACAGAAAGAGGATTGGGGTCATCACGGATGCTGAATTTGCAGCCAATTCATTCCCGCGCGGTAATGGTTTGTCTTTGTAGTGGCTTTTACAAAATGTGTGTGTGTGTGTGTGTGTGTGTGTGTGTGTGTGTGTGTGTGTGTGTGTGTGTGTGTGTGTGTGTGTGTGTGGCATGGCTGGAGTTCTGAAGAGAACAGCACCTAATAAAGAATGACTCAACTTGAAAAGTCACTGGAGAAGCTCAACAAAGACAGGAGCTATTTCATTGGGACGGCCCATTTGTCGAGACAAGACTCAATGTACTTAATATAAAGTGAAAGATGAAGGACACACTACATATCACAGGTTTGGATTGACATCCCCATATGGTGCAGTGTTTTCCTATTGCCTTTTAAAGACACTTTTGAAAACACTAAAGACACTGGCGTTATCACTTTTCATTGCATTCTCTTCAAATTTGAAATATATGTAGAGATATTTCCAGATAATCCCTGGCTTTTTGTGCCAAAATATAATATGTCTCATGTTTAATTCATGTTAAACGCTCCTGTAGAAGCTATTAAAAATACATGTCATTGTACGGAAAAGATCCCATTTAAGATAGGAAATGTTACAGTGATGATCTATAGACCACCAATTCAGCCATTTAAAGATAAGTGGAGACCAAATTGAACTGTAGCAGGAAGCGTGATTAATGACGCTATAAATCAGATTACCCCCCCTCCCTGTCTCATCAGTCATTGTTTACATTCAGCATGATACTTGAAATGCACCCAGTGCACAAGATATTGAGAACACCTGCTGTCTCTGTGAAGTAATCTGGTCAGATTTAGTTAGATGAAAGCGTTTTTACTGATTTCTCCCCAAATAAATCCACTTTAAAAACATAACCTGGCAATTAAAACGTAGGAAACGAGCTGGAAGGACTTTTCACCCTGGAGACATTTGAGCTGTGGGTGCTGCAAGCGGGTCTATAGCTCAGAAGAAAATAGGTGTTCCTGATATTTTGTCCACAGAGTGGATACATTAATGACACATGTGCTTGGATCAGGTGTTGTAAAGTTCATTCATTAAACGCTATCTGGGCTTTAACTCCGGACTGTTCTTTCAGCATAGTTTTCATTTTGCGTTCATATGTACATGTTTTACCTGATCGCTTGTTGTCTCCTTGCTGCTGTATTTATAGAGTGCCATATCCAAACTTTACAATGATTTTCGTGATGAAAATGTACGTCTGGGGCGTCGCGGTAATTCAGGTGTTTTGTATTTTTCCCATTACAATGCTGACAGAAAGAGGAACTTCCTTCACGGCGACTGTCTATCGGTGTCATTTTGAACTGTCTCTCTTCTCTTCTTACCATGTCAGTATCAGTGGGGTTAATGTACTTCCCACAGGACCTTTATTCATGCTAATCTACAAGATCAAGATAAAAAATATAACTACATTTCTTGTTAAGTGTTTCTTGAAATATGACAAAGAACTCATCTGTTTCATGTGTGGTTTGATGATGCTAATTTATAAATGTGTTGTGCAATAAACTGTCAGACGCTTAAACTGTCATGTTTTTTAAACTATATATTATTGTATAAATATTGTACATACAAAACACTCCTATTTTGCAAGAAAAAAAGATTCACTTTGTACTGTTGTTATACATTAAATGCGCAGCTGATGAAAATGATTTTCGCCTGATTTCTTTTGTTGTGATGTGAAATTCGGAAAATTCTCCATATTTCCAGGTGTTAGATCCTAAAAGGACCCTTGTCAATACAAACCTTGTGTGGTCAAAATGCTTCATTCCTGTGGGAAGTAATTTTCAATATCAGACTGCTTTGACTTATAATACTGCAGCATATAAAACAATATAAAAGATTGTACGAAGACTCATCAGTCACAAATGATGGCCACTAAATTTCTAGGTATTGTATTTTTCAGACAAAATGTCCCTGCCCCTGTTAGAGATTACCTCATTTCCCAGCCACACATAACTGGATAATCTATTGTTATTATGTTAGTGGAGCGCTTGCAAGCTAAATTGACAGCTAAGCTCTTATTGGGTTTAAATGAAAGAGCTCTAAAGGCATCGCGATGATGTCAGAGATCCACCGAAGTCCCAGGGGTGCGTCTATCCTTCAGCTTTGTATTTAGACATTAACATAATTGTTTTAGCAATCCGCTGATTTCTCCACAGACAAGCTGTGTTCCAGCTGTGTGTCGATGAGAAATTCATTATCTAACAAAATAGCAGCACTGTACACTGCAACATCATGACAATCTTATCTATATCTCATAACATAAGTGCATTATTGTTAATCCTTATTTCAGTAACAGGTTTAAATGAGGAACTTCAGGCATCAAGTTTTATTTTCAGTAACAGGTAATATTTTAAAATGAATTAACCACAAATGTTGGGAACATTGTATAATTCTGTATAGATAGGCAATCAAGTTTTATTTTCAAAAGGGATTTTTTGTTTTTAGCCAACAAAAGAAGCACAGATGGAACAAATCACTGTCAGCTTGTTTAAGTAGTTAGAAAATGAATAAACAAAAAGTACAGATAGTGGAACATTAAGGAATCCATCCATCCATCCATCCATGCATCCATCCATCCATCCATCCATGCATCCATTCATCCATCCATCCATCCATCCATCCATCCATGCATCCATCCATCCATCCATCCATCCATGCATCCATCCATCCATCCATGCATCCATGCATCCATCCATCCATGCATCCATCCATCCATCCATGCATCATGCATCCATCCATCCATGCATCCATCCATCCATCCATGCATCCATCCATCCATCCATCCATCCATCCATCCATCCATCCATCCCATGCATCCATCCATGCATCCATTCATCCATCCATCCATCCATCCATGCATCCATCCATGCATCCATCCAAAGTGTCAAATGTTCTCTTTAAAGTATGTTAAGAAGTAACAGGTTTTGTGGGAAATGTGCTTTTAAAAATGATTTTCTATTTCTGACAACTGTTAATTGCAATCATACAAAGGGAATCTGATGTTCCCAAAGGCATCAAATCATTTAACACACACCTTGTCTGGCGAGAGGAACACATTTGATATTTAAAAGAGGAGTTGAGCTTGTTAAACAACCAAGAAACATCCTGAAGAAAAATGCTTTCCTTTTCAATTTCATAAAAAAAGAAAAGAGATGGTGAATGGCTCTCTGAATGAAGACTAGTTTGAATGGCGTCATACTGTGACAGTATTTGGTATGGCATGTGAGCAGCATATAGGGGATCCTGAGCACTTGCTATAAGGAGCCAGAATTCATTATTCATGTTTAACCCTCGGGGTTCTGGGCAAGCAGAGCAGAGTGGGAGTGGGAGGAGGAGAGTCTCCCAACCCATACCTTTTATATTCATAGGACAAACCCATCTGTAAAATTCTGTTTATAATAGTATTTATTTCTATATTTATTCAGTACATATCCATGTCCTGCACTCATGGAACCAGTGTATGCCCTGCACTTACTGCTGTTGCACTTCTGGTTAGACCCAAACTGCATTTCGTTGCCTTGTACTTGTACCTGTGTAATGACAATAAAGTTGAATCTAATCTAATCTAAACTAATCTAATCTAATCTAATCTAATCTAATCTAATCTAATACCTGTCAGATCTAGCTGGGGAAGTCATCAGCCTATCGAAGGGTCCTATGTATACCCATCATGCTGTAATCTTTCCTCTCTTCTTTCTTTGCTTGTCAGAGTGCCTACAGTTAGCAGCTAGCAATTCCACCTTACTTACCACACACACACACACACACACACACACACACGACAATTATTAGGACTAGAACCTACTGACAGCTGACTGAGCCACAGGATATCTTCTTGATAGACTGTCCAGTTTGTACAGGTTTATGGAGCTATACAACCATTAGAAACCCATTATTCTCCTATCAATCCTGCTTTGGACCATGAAGGATGACACTACATTGTGATGCACAGTTAACTAACAGTGCAACTCGTATTATTTCTGTGAAATCACTGGTATAACAGATCCTCATCTTCTCATGGTGCAGAATATCGGATTCAGGAGGAAATGGACCTGACGCGCAGACTGCAGATCTTGTAGAATAATTCAAACTGTGGACGAAGGCTGAATGGAAAAAAGGCTTCTCCTTGCACCCTGACCAACCCAGCAGAGGTGGTTTTAATAGTCAATGGACAAGGCTCTGCTGCAATGTCCTTAAAGGGATAGTTCAGATTTTTTCAAGTGTTTTTGTATGAGGTACTTAAACCATAGTCAGTGTTTGCCAGACCTGCCTCCACAACACTGCGGAGGAGGGTCTGGCTGGTCCAATGTACTGCTGTGGACAGGGGCAGCAGCAAAGTGGATTTTAGCCAACCTCAAAAAATTTTTTTAATTTAAACTACATTTAGAATATTTTCACCACTTTACGCTGCTGTCACACAGCCCTTTGACGGGGAATTGAAACCGTTATATCCATCTGTCTTCAAAGCCACCAGACTCCTTTGACAAAAACAGTCATTTTACCTTCTCATAACACTGGAGTCGCTCGTCTACCGCTGCATTGATTGGTTAGTTGTCTTATTTTGTGACTTTGGTGGATCTAACTAACCCTTCAAAACACCAATAATATTCTAAATAAAGCCAACACTTAAATGGATATTCATTTTTTTAGGTGGGTCTGTTATAAAATATGTTTTTGCTGTTGCCCACATAGCTTAGCTACTCCTGCCTGCGTCTTCAAACTAGGGGCGTGTCGAGTTTACCGCCATCTACTGTATAGCCGGTTTCACATATGAAAGGCGGACTATGTCCCTGATGCAGATTACACCACGCCACAGGGTTGGTTCGTAATTTGGTCATTAAAAAAAACGAGATCTTGCTGCTCCTTGAATTTGTCTGATTTTGGCGTTTATTGACAGAAGTTTCCAGAATCTCGTGGTCTTCATGTAAATCCCCTTTTTTCTTCATGTTTGTTTTCTTCCAGTTTTGCGTGAGCTGCATGAAACATCATCCACGGGCCCACTCGCTTGCTGTGAATCCTCACACTTTAGTACTTTGTACTACGGAGCTGGCAGATTCAGCCATTCTCACATACAGCTCCACCAAGTAAAGCCTAGACAAGTTCAGGTTTGCAGTGCATACTGTATGTGAACGGGACTTTGCTAATACAATGGCTATGTATATTCGATTGATGGACATTAATCCAATAAAGATACAACAATGATTTAAGATGATCAAAATTCATTCATTCCGCTTTTTCTATTTTATGTGATTATAATGTTTAGATTTTGGACCGTTTGTCGGACAAAACAATCCTTCACAGATTAATTGTTTGGTTAATTTTTAAGCAAAATACCAAATATGCCAAATATTCAGTGGTTTTATCCTCTCAAATGTCTCATGCCTTCTTTTGTCATGTATGTTCATGAACTGAATGGCTGTCGGTAAAACAAGCATTCTGAATACAAAGATTAATTACAAGAAATAATTATTTGTTGCAGCCCTTAAATACAGTAAATAGCCCTACATTATATATAAACTGAACAAAGCTTATATATAATGATCTGTTTTTGCAGAAACCAAAGCCAATGGTTATTTTTTTGGAGTGCAGATCATGCACGATTGCATGCTAACCACACACATAAACCTGCGTAATTTTATATACAGTACACAGATGCTTTTTCTTATGGGTTGTGGTTCTTTTCAGATGGGAAGAAACTTTCAGTGGACACAGATACAAATGCGTCATTTGTTTTTCCCTTCCATAAAGTACACTCCACCACTGGAAGGCAGCCTCTAGGCTACTGAGGTCTGCAAGCATCGGTCTCCTGCTGCTTACATTAAATGCAGACTGCATTATCAGAGTGCACCCAATCAAACAGGCCCTGATATGTTTGTTCCTGCCAAGGACAAAAGAGAGCTGTCCAAACCACACATCCAAAATAAATCCCTGATGACAGTATGGCATAAGTCAGTGAAATCACCACAGCTCAGCCTCTATCTGTAACAACTTGTTTCAGGATTTATTCGTTGAGCTAATCCATGACGGCATTTTATTCCCCCAATTTGCTGTAGTAATTTCTCTTTTGTCCACTAGCAACGACGTGGTTATTTGCAGACTCAGGTCATAATGGACTTCATTACTCACTACCTAACACTTAACGGCTGGATTTTTAAAAAAATACTGTATGTGCTGGTGGAAATGCTTTCACTTCCACAAAATTAAACAATATGAAGCAATAAGTGAAGGGTTTAATGTCCAGTAGGTTGATCTGGACAGCACACACCAGTCTAGTGGAGCCATCTTTTGGCCAAAGTTGTTATCACAAGCATGACTTGGAAACAGGCCGACTGAGACAGAAATGAGCATTCTTCATTCATTCACTGGTCACGTCAGTGGGGGTAAAAGAGAGAAAGATCATGTGAGAGGCTGTCAAAATAAAAGTGATGCAGGAAGAAGCGGGCAAAGGGTTAGCATGTGTCAGTGACAACTGCTGTCTGAGAGTGTGTGTGTGTGTGTGTGTGTGTGTGTGTGTGACATCTGCAGAACCATGCAGTGGTAATAACAGAGACATATTTGAATACCCAGAGACTGTTAAGAGAACCCTTAACACATTAGGTTTGGGATGAAGTGATGTCACTTTCTTTCTAATTTCTTTTTTTTTCTTCTTCCCGCTCAGAGACCTTGCTGCTGCTCAGCCAGAGAGGTAACGATCAACATGTGCTGCAGTTTGAAATGAAATCCCCTCCCACTAAACCTCCTCCTCCTCCTCCTCCTCCTAAAACTTCCCTCTCTTTTTCTCCTTCTTGGCTTCCCTCTCCAGCACTCATGAAATCACTTCAAAACAGGCTCCCTCCTACACAGCCAATCGGTGAGCTTTGAGGGATTTATGGCACCCATTTTCAAAGCGCCATAAAATGTGCATTACAACGTCTATGTGTTTTCTGACCATGTGTGTGTGTGTGTGTGTGTGTGTGTGTGTGTGTGTGTGTTTGTACAAATATATGAACCAACATTAAATTAAAAACACCCTTTCAATGCGGACGTAAAAAATGGCCTCACCATTAATTTAGCAGAGCATGTCAATTGCTTTTTGTCTATTTCCGTAACGTATTAACGCATTCACCATGAATCTCGGAGGTTATGTTGTTAGTTATGAATGGGTTGCAAAGGAATTCTCTGCCCACAAAAGATTGTCACATTAGGAGAGTCGCTGTTTTACAACTTCCTGTTCCTCTCTCTGCCTGGGGCGTACACACAATCCATTGCTGGTGAACTCTTGCCCTCGGACAGAGATATCAACACGGCTGTACTGCAAAACATTTCAAAGATTCCCATTTTAAACAAAGATTCCCATTCTGAATTTTTTTTTTTTTTTTTAAGTGAAAATAAAACCAGAAGTCTTCTGAGAATATAACCCATGACATATTCTGCTAATTAGCTCTGTAGTAAGTGAGGGGGGGTCTGTCATTTAAAGTAGCCTACTGATTCGCCAGCCAGGCCTCAGTAATCCTCGGAGTCTCCAATTATCAGCTTAAACTCCCATTACCACAAAATAGGCCTTCTTGGATAAAACACAAGTGAGCTTTTTTTCCCTCAAACACACCCAAGAAGTGAAATATTATAGCCAGGCTGTTAGCTCATCTTTTATTGGCAAAGTTTGGCTAGTTTAACCTAGAAAGTATTTAGTAATACCAAATAACCAAATGAACTTAATTACCCACACACATAAGCTAGAGTCGAACCCATGGCCTGGAGAGATCCATCCATCATAAATCTGCTTAAATGGTCCCTGCTACCAGAAAACCAGTTATAGCTACATGTGTTTTGTTTTTCTGTTTGAGGTCAGAAACAGGTGTGCGCGTGTGAATCATGTGCCTTGACTGTAGAAAAGAGACAGAAACAGAGCATGAGAGTAAAGACTAAATTGCATGTTCCCAAAATGTTTGGCAACGGCTCAGGATGTTTGTGGTCTTTAAACTCTAAGGCACGTCTAAAGGGGACTCCTCTGGAGAAAGTACAAGCACAACAGCACAACACTTCTTTTGATATTGATTCCAGTTGCTTAAATTCTCCTGAGACACTCCATCATACATTTCAGAAAGCATTCACTGCTCTGAGGTATAAGCACACAATGTATAGAACTGCATGTTTCTGTTTATTGCTTATAAGTTGTATTTTGTTTTTGTATTTGACTTCTTTTTTTTTTAAAATGTTCAATAAATTGACAAAAAAATAAAAGAACTGAAAAGCTTAACACTCAAAGCTGTTTAAAACACACTTGCAAGCTAAAAAAACTCTGCTGTCATAAATAATGTATAACACCATCATATATGATGATTGCAAATGTTTTGTAACTAAAGAAGCAGTGCAGCGGTTAAAAGGAAAATGGGGGCTTTGTTTTCAAACCGCGTGACGAGCAATATATGTGCAGAACAGTCAACATACTAAACATATAAAGCCAGAGGAGTCCCAGGATCCCAGTGGTAGAAATCTCTTCCAGATTTGCTTGCTGTAAGGTCGTAGGAGGAATGCCCTTGCTGTCTGTTTGGGTTTCCTGCTATGTGACCATGAGGCGCTACTCTGACCCGTTAGACCAAACACTGTCACAAAGGAAGACAGATCTCCTTACCTCTGTCTTCTTTTGTTGGGTGTCTACTAGTCTTGCATTGCCACACCTTCCTCCACAGCACTGCGAGGAGGGTCCGGCTAGTCCACATAACATTCCTGGATAGGAGAAAAAAAGTAATCTGGTTTATTGGCATTTCATTAAACCAATTTTGATCGTCTTGGGCGACGCTAAGCGCCCCGGACGCAGCAACGGTGCCTCTGCAAAATAGCCTCGGGAAGGTGGAACATGGTGGACGGTGAACCGCGCTCATAGCTCTGTAATTAAAACAGCTGCTGAATTTTAACTCAATTTTACTCAAAGAAAGATTAATATAATTGGATTGTCAGTTCTGGCTTGGAGGAGGATTCCTGAATCAACCAGAGTGTAGAATTCCAACACAAAGACAGAGGAAGGTGAGGGACATCCGGCTGAAAACGAGGGACATCTGGTGCAACCTCCGTCGGAAACGTCTACTGATAGATTAAATGAGTTCTGACGGCCGTTACACAAGGATTTGTTATTACCTTAAAAGGTACAATGACATGGAAGGTGAGAATAAATATAGTATACTGTAGGTAAAAATGAAAAAAAGGGGGACAAGGAACAAAGTAGGGGTGTCACGATACCAAAAAACTAGAAGTCGGCAGGAAAATGCTGTCCTGCTGCCCTTTGCTGAGGGCTAAAGGTCTATTCTATTCCTCAATGCCATCTGTCAGGAAGCTGTGATTCACGAGGACTCGAGTAGCAGAAATACTTAACTAGCTAACAGTCTAATGAGTGTTTTACTGGGGTGACATGGCTGCAGCTGTCCAGCTGTGGCTGCTGTAGTGGGCACACCACTCATTATTCTCTTCAGGGTTTCAGCTAAGCTCATCTCCAGTCACAGTGAGGGGCCAATTGCCCATCTCAGCGCCCCGCTGTTGGAGCTGAACATTTGATAGGGGTCTTGTCTGGCAAGAAGGAAGGAGGGTAACAGGGAGGATATGGGGTAATGGGGGAGGGGGGGATATGGGGCCAAAACAGGAACAGGGGGACTATGGTCAGTGGGACTGGTATCGAATTACACGAGCCTTTCTCAAACATGTTAGATGAAGCTGTGGTCCAGTTTACTCCTCTCGTTGTTGCTACTTTTTTCTTTGTCTAGGAGGGTGGAGCTTTTTTTAACAAGTCATTTAGCATACCTTCGCCAGTGGTTCCAGATGTGTGATTTACAGTGAGCATGAGAACAGCTAGCAAAAGAGCTAACAAAAGTAAAGCAAAGATCCCCAAATTGTAGGGGGGTTGGTGCTTTCGGGACTCAGTGGAAGTGTGAAAGGTTTAAGCGGATCCTGTGGTGTCTTCACTACTGGGATGGCTGTTGTTGATTGATGGCCTTGCTGAGTGGTGGGGGCTTCGGGTCACTGAAATGGATTAATGGCATTAGCATAACAGTGGATCGCACTTTTGTTTCGAGGACGATATGCTGCTCCACGGTCTATCTCCGTAAGCCTATTAAGAACCAGAGTGTCACCCTATTGTCAGCTATCACCTGTCATTGTGTGGTGGATTACTGCACCCACCCAGACAGGGTTCACACATCAGGCACACATTGTAACCCAATGCGAGCAAACGACAAAGTAATGATCACCAAAACATAACCTGTCTACTCACGGTGGATCCAAGCACTGGAACTGTGTATATATAAGTATAAACATTGATTGGTAATTGAAGAATGCTGCACACACACACACTGTAGTTGTTTTTCTTCTTCTTTTAAATACACAACATCCCAACAAGACCCCATTCTCCTCTGTCTGCCTTCTTGGAGAGGGGTGGAGGCACAGCGGCAGGGTTAAAGTAACCAGTGAAAGAAGGGGTGTAGGGCTGGGCCTGCGTAGGGAAGAGTGGGGTGGGGGTGGTATATAAAAAGTGGCAGAACACAAGTGGTGCTTTATCCACCCTGTCCCGCTCTGGGTAAGAGGAAACCCTTAACTGCTCTGGCTCAACCAGCTTCACACTTTTCTCCTATTCTTTACGCGCACACCCTCAGGACCAGAATGGCAGCGGCATCTGCACGGAGAACACACCGGATCTGCACAGCGCTGGCTGTCGGGCTGCTTCTCATATCCTCACTCTTAAATGGTAAGTAGTTAAAATTCCTAATGCAAACAGGGTCAAGTTCTCAGAGATCGTATGGCCATCCATAGGGAGAGAGAGGGAGGGCCAGGAGGGGTGGGGTTAGGGTGGAGGAGTGTTTATTTGATTGAATCCTAGTTTTAACCCTACAACCCATTTTACTCTCCAGAACGCCGACTATCTCCATTCTGAAAACAAATCTAAGACATGTGAGACTTGATGTTTTGAAAAAGGTTTGATAAAGATGTGTTTTTTTTTCTCCAAAATGCAGACAGAAAACATTACGTTGGCAAACAAAGGGATCATTTTAAAGAGTTGGGTTTTTAATTATGTGGAGACACAGGGACATTTTAAATGATTTAAAGTGAAGATCTTTATTGGGAATTTACAATATGCTGCTGTGTTTTCTCAGGAGTTTCCTTCTTGACTTTTTGTTATTCAGTTATAAATATTTGTGAACCTTCCTCTGGTGGTTCACAAATGTATATATAATATATGTTTTCCATTTCATTGACCCAATTCCCATGATCTTCAAGGACTTGTGTGTATAATGTGTTTATTTATATTTTTAGCTTTGTAATGTGAGGGATGGAGGGTGTGGAGCTTTAGGGATCAGGGAGGACTGATAATGTTAAATGTGGCTCACATCAGCTCTAAATACAGTAAGAACCAATTTAAGAGTTGCTTATTTAGAAGCTCACATAATCTTATCATTGTTAACGAATCAATAGGGTGCGGCCCATTCAGATTCACACTCGGTTTCTGAAATCACAATTTGCACAATGCAGTCAATATTTAAAGAAATATAGTAACGTATGATTAACGTTTTTTCCCAAACTTTTTAAAATGATTGTCCCCCCAATCCAAGCCAATTTTAAAGTGCACTAGTTCAAGCCAAGTACAATTTAAAAAAAAAAGTCAGACCAAGCACAAACACAAACACAAAGCCAGACCAAGATGTCAAAAAGATGGAGCCAAGAATGAACTGAAAGGTATCCTCTGATCTGCAGGGCTCTCTGTTGTGGCTGAAATGAACCACACACAGAATTGCCTTAATTTAAATCTTCTGTTAAATCATCTTGTTCATGGCACATATGGGAATGAGATCATCAGCAATGAGAGGCAGCTGCATCTGCTTTGGAAAAATATAACATAATGTCAACATTTAAAGGTCCCATGATATGGTGCTCTTTGGATGTTTTTATATTTGGACCTTTAGGGGTCCCCTAAAGACTCGGAGACACCACAATAATGCACTAAGTGCAACCTGCACAACTGGTCTATTTACATTTCATCATACTATTTAAGCAGTTGCACATTTTTGTATTCTCAACTTGTATTTATTCAAATATTCGTTCTTGTATTTTATTCCTATTATTATTATTTCATGCCCCTTATGACCTCACAAAGAGCAAGATGTGAGCTTTCATTTTCTCAAAGGCAGAGCAGGATACCCAGGGCTCGGTTTACACCTATCACCATTTCTACCCACTGGGGGACCATAGGCAGGGAACACATATTAATGTTAAAAAACCTCAAAGTGAAATTGTCATGCCATGGGACCTTTAAATTGTAAACCAGAAGGAGCAAACATTTTACTCTGCTTTGGAAGGAAAAAAAATAATCTCTTGATCTGCACTGCAGTGTTTATCTTCCCTCAAAATCCCAATAGGGTTAACACAAAGAAACCCGAAACGTGGCAAACCACAAGAGGCCAAATATGCCTGTCAATATTAAGATAAATAGCAATGGAGCAGATATCATATGTAGTAAATATGGGAAACAGAGCAAAGACGGACAGGACAAACCACCTGTTTCCTGACACTGGGATTTGACTTGACTCACTTGAGATGTCTTGGTGTTTTTATTGACAGTTCTTTTAAACTCGATAAACAGATCAGTTCAGTGGTAAAAACTAGCTTCTTTCAGCTCAGACTTCTTGGTAAGGTCAAGCCTTACCTGCCCCATAGCCAGCTGGAAACGTCGTGCATGCCCTGATCACAGACCACCTGGACTACTGTAACTCACTGTACTATGGCCTTGATCTGTCTTCAGTTCACCGATTACAGTTAGTCCAGAATGCGGATGCACGCCTGCTGACAGGAACCAGGCGCTACGACCACATCACCCCCGTACGGTCGTCTCTCCACCGGCTGCCGGTTGTCTTTAGCATCCATTTTAAGATCTTATTGTTTGTTTTTAACTCTCTTAATGGGCTGGCACCATCATATGTATCTGATATGCGGATTTTGCACACTCCAGTCAGAGCACTCAGGTCCAGGACCAGGTGCTGGTAGACTGTCCCAGAACCAGACTGAGACCAGAGGGGACAGAGCTTTCTCAGTAGCAGGTCCTAAGCTCTGGATCTCTCTTCCGTCTCAACATTAGAGCAGCGTCCTCTATTCAGAGTTTTAAATCACTTTTAAAAACTCATCTCTTTGCTCTGGCTGGTAACATCAGCTGAGCTGTGACATTTTGTTATTGTTATTGATTTGAGCAAAGTTTTTTATCTGTTGTCTGTTTTTTTTTTTTTTTTTTTTGGCATATTCTGTTTTAGATGGGTTTTTCCAGTTATTTGTTACCCTTTTTTTCTTATGTTGTTATCTATATTTGTACAGCACTTTGGGGCAGTAGTGGCGGTTTGTAAATGTGCTGTAGAAATAAACTTTGACTTGACTCGGACAACAATCCCTCTTGCAGAATTGTCTTGTCAACCCAGGAGATGGCAGCAGGTCAGAGTTATGTAAGCAGAGGAAAGATAGGCTTACTGTACAACTTTACTGTGATGAGGTAGACAACCTGGAGGGGGGGAGGTCGTGGTAGTAGAATCAGAAACACCATGGGGAACCCCACGTTGACAATGTTTAGCAGACTTCTTTTGGAAAAGCAGTAACATTGTTCAATGAAGCAGTGCACATTGAAGAAACTAATCACAGGAACAATGTCAGCAACAAGAGTGTTTATTCCTTTTAATGAAGAACGTAGCACAAAGTGAGTCAAGTCAAATCCCAGCGGTGGGCGCACACACACTGATACACAAGATCCTCATTCACTTAGACTAGTAGTTTTCATTCGTTCCTAAGAGGAGAAAGGCTTCTTTCCAGGGCTTCTTCTTTAGATTAGATTAGATTTAACTTTATTGTCATTACACAGGTACAAGGCAACGAGATGCAGTTTGGGTCTAACCAGAAGTGCAATAGCAGTGAGTGCAGGACATGGATATGTACTGAATAAATATAGAAATGAATACTATTCTAAACAGAATTTTACAGTTGGGTTTGTCCTATGAATATAAAATATAGATAACAAGTATTGTGAGCAAGATTTACAGCTGGATATGTACTGAATATAATATACAGTTTGGATATTACTATAAGTAGAAATTTTACAGATATGTACAATGAACATAATATACTACTGGTTTACAGAGTTTACAGGTGAATATGTACTATGAATATATATACAGGCGGCTATTATAGACAGAATTTTTACAGATAGATATAATAAGTATATATATAATAAGTAAGACTCTATTTACACTGTCTGTTCAAATACAATAAAGGTTGACACTGGGTGGGAATCTCTCGGCATCTCACCATTTGAGTCCGATTCAGAGGCCAGCGATTCCTTTCTAAGCCATTTATCCATGCATCTCGGTGTAGCAATTGTTTTCTGTACATTTGAGTTTGCTTATCACTTCTCAGACAAAGCAGCTAGACAAAGCTTAGATGTTGATATGTTTTATCTACTGAGGTTTTTATTTTGTAGTCATCCCATGCTTAAGCCTTAACCCTTGTGTTGTCGTCCCGTCGACCTTGCAACTTTGTGTATTTCTGGGTCTAAATTTCAACATTTTGTTGTTCTTTTTTTACACTTTTTTCGATGTTTTTGTCAGTTTAACTCCAATTTTCTTGTCACTTTCCCCCCCAAAAGGTTTCATCCCTTTTTGGTGTTTTTTTGTCTATTCTTCTGCTTTTTCAATGTGTTTTTGTCCAATTTTTTTGGTCATTTTTAAAAAAAAGCTTTTGTCACCATTGGTGATGTTTTTGGTCACTTTTTTTTTTTTACAGTGTTTAAAAAAATAAATGTTTATGAAGATATTTTTTCCTGCATTTTTGTACCTTTTCTCCCAGCATTTGTCACTTTTTTCAACATCCTATTGCCATAGTGCTGATATAGAAAGTTTTTGTAAACAAACATGCAAAATGTTTCCTTTTGGCCATTTTTGTGTGTTTTGTTTCTTCACTCTTGCCTAAACTCAAATTGTTGTCCATTATTCCATCCTCTTTCAGTCACTCTGTTATCTGATTTCTACATGTCTGAAGACAGTCATTTTTAAAAATCAATTATTAAATGATCAGAGCATCAAATCGTTCTAGAGAGAATCGCGATGCATCTAAGAATCAATTATGTTGACATGGTACAGCCAAACAAGCTGCCCTTCACACAACCAGAAGGTTCCTGATATATAACTTAAATATGTGGCAGGTAAGTCAAAGTGTCAGCGTATCAGATGGCAACATGTACTGTAAAAACTCAAAATTAAAGCAACTGATGTTTAACCTTTGTGTTGTCCTCGGGTCTAAGTGTTTATATCAGAAATATGGATTTCTTCCAACCAAATTGCCCAAAATAACATGGATGATTCCATACAACATTCTTCAGGTAAAATGAATGATTACTTAATTTAATTTTTTGGGTGTTTAATCTTTTTTTTTTTTTATGGTTTCCAAACAGTATCGGGACTAAACTTTGACATCTACCCATCTGCGATCCACTCAACATCGTCTGATCTTAACTATTAGTCAAAATAATTCATAATTTCGGCCTTTTTAACTAAAAACGTACGTATAATTTGATATAAATGAGATTTGTTGACCATGAATTCCAAGAATAAGTGTAAAACCTGTTATTAAACCAGCTCAGGTTTTAAAAAAAGTAACAAATAAATCAGAAAAAGCGACAAAAACATTGGAAAAGCACAAAATATATTAATTTTCAATTTTGACCAGGATGGACAAGTTCATGGTTAATGGGAAGACAGCACAAGGGTTAAAAAGCCGAGAAAAAAATCATCGCACATTGACAAAGGTCTTAATGGCCTGTTATGGCTGTTTTTCACTACCACCCCTGGATGTGTGTGCAAGTAATTACTCTGGTGGATTTGTTTTTTTAAAGATATAGTATATCTCATTTTCTTATGGACAAAATCATGGCTGAGCCTCAGAGCTATTGACGCCCAGATCTGCCTCACTCTGCAACAAGATCCTCTTAACGGTCTACCTGCATACACTCAAACTAGACAGACTCATTCTAGGTAATGAACACAGCTGTGAAACGTTGGTTGGCAATTGTGTGAGAGAGAAAGAGTGTGTGTGTGTGTGTGTTGGGAGTAGGGGGTGGTGATGATGATATAATGCTCACAATTGAAAGCAGATGTCATGTTCCTGATTGTGGTCCCTAGAAACAGGCGTCTTGCTCTCGACATGGGGCTGCAGTGACCTCAGGGTTGGGTTGGGTGAATGCTGCAGCAGGGCAGCATCGGGTGGAGTAAGAGCTGCTTCCACAGGCCTGATTGAAACCATTACATCCAGTTGCTTTTCTGCCAAAGAGAGAGAAGAATGGGCTGGGTTCTGCTATTAATCGCTGTGACAGGAATGACAGGGGAGGGGGTGCAAGATAGCAGGGTCAGCAGTCTGTTGTTTCAAAGAGGGTAGAGTTGCAGAGCATGTTGAACCCTCAGGGACTCAGCTCCAATGTCACATTCCTCAGCACGCTCCTAACTCAAATTAAGATGGTTTTTAAGATATGCTTTAAATCATGACAACACTCTGAATGAATGACACTTTCATTGACTGTCTAAATGGTCAAACAGGGGTAACCACCAAAAAAAGATGAGAAAAAAATATATACTTTAGCACCTTTATTTTCACAATATATTATAACAATAATAATATATTATAATGGCTCCATATAAACTTTTGATTAACTTCTGGAGCTACATTTAAAAGAATCAGAACCCAAGTATGATAACCTTGAGAAAATAAGAGTTCAGATCATAGTATAATTATGGGATGGCAGATTGGCAATTTTTAATTAGAAAAAAAGGTTATTTAAGAGTGATTACACTCATTGTTTTGTCTCAATCTTCAGGTCCACTTTGAAATGCCATGTTGAGTTGAGTGCAGGAGGGTGGGCTCTTGGATCAAATTTCTATCCAATGGATGCCAGTGATGCCAGAGAACCTCTGAAGAGGTATTGTGATGTTACACTTTTGAGGCTGGTCCAGACGCAGCAAAGGAAGACAAATTACACTTGATGACGTGCAGTGTGATCAGGCGTTTTTACAATTGTTGTTCAGTATTACATTGCTCAGAAATGCTGAAATAATTGTGCGTAATGTTTTACGCTGTATGAAGGCAGACAATCTCCTTTACAGAGAACACCAACACTTTATCATTCCAAAATCTTTCTTGAATACTACTCTAACAACATAGTTTTTATGAATTGGTGATGGTTGGAAGTCCCACAGTGGGGGCGTTAAGAGACTCCCATGCTGCCCCTGAACCAACTCAATCAACACTGTGCAAGGCATCCATACATATCCTGTGGACAGACACATAACACTACCTGCAGTACACGTAACCCTGAGAAAAAGAAGAGGCGATACGTCTTGAGAGCGTTTATAGAAGCCGTCTTGGCTGGACGGATGTCTCGGACACTCAGTCAAAACAGATAGGACATCTACATTCAACAACAAAATATTGGTACTGGTCAATGCTGCAAACTTTACTCGCTGGCAATAAAGATTTGTGAACATTTACATGGCTTCATTTAGAGTCATTGTCTTGATTTCCAATGGAAAAAACAACTATGCCATGTGGTAACTATTGTATGCTGCATGTAGCAGCAAGGGTGCCAGTAGAACCTCATTCATTGGGACTTTGACACGGCGGTCCACTACATGTGCAGACCCTCACCATGCCCCTTTACACAGCACAGCATTTTCCTCAACAGGTGCCCGGGGCAGAGGGGTATAAAGCCATATTTTTGGGATGTTTGTCCCTCTGTGGAAGCCAGGCTGGAACCGGAGGCCAAAGACATGGGAGGGACTACCATGTTTTATATGTAAGACACACGATAGAGAGCACAGTGAAATATGCATAGTAGTTGCAGACAAATGGGGGCATTGGTTGCATTTAGAAGACTTCTTAAATTTAAAATGATGAAGCTTGACATGAACATCTTTGTCTATTAGAGGAACTAAAACAAATCTTGTCACTGAAGTACTGAGTTCCCATGCTCAGAGTCAATATGAGAGGCACAAGAGGCATAAATGCAAAGTTATGCAAAACCATGTGTACCTCTATTTGAAACGTGTGTCATGCCATTACACAACCATGAAGCAAGCTTAAGAGACTGAATGCAGGGAGAGCTTTCTATGGAGACGGTAGAGGAAGTAGCCATTACTATAGGTTTCTTGGCATGTTGCTTGACATTACACTATATGGTGTGCGGGCTGAAGCCGACATGTCACCTCGATCGGTGCCTGGGTTTAGTTGTTCGTGGGAAGGCGAGCCAGCAGGGAGAGTTGGGAGGCTTGTCTTCTTCCTAAGCCTGCTACATTCCTCCATCTCGAGTCCCAAGAGATGGGGGGTGCGGGGTGGAGCATTTCAAGACCGCAGCCGTGACTCAAAGCAGTCGGGTGGGAAAATCTTCAAGAGAACAGTGAAGTCAGGGCCCAGGCTGTGCACCATATGGAGTCAGGGCTGATTAGGTTTGTCATGTTTGTGCAACGATAGCGAGACACGCGACTGACGACAGATATCTTGGCCACTTTTTAACATTACAAAAAAAGAAGGAATAAAGGACAAGTCTGTGTGGGTATTAGTGATGATGCGAGGCTCGGGGGTTATGAGTGTCTCTGGTGTACAGTGTATGCATTGGTGGAATAGTTCAGTGTGAATAATTACCGTTAGCTGTGGCTGCTACACCACTGTATCAATTACAGCACAAAATTACAGGTTACGTATTCACAAGAAAGTTCCTTTTGTCTTGTTGTGTAACAAGCCCTGAAAAAAACATGCCTGAAATTAATAATAGCTTTTAGGTCTACAATAAAAACAAAACGATAAAAGGCCTTAGTCAGATCCTGTTGTGTTGTAAATGTTGGTCATAAGTGGCATGATATGTATCACTCCGTCTGGTCGGTCAGGGAAGTGTGTTTGTGTGTAATGAGTGATGACTGGTCAGAGAGCTGAACAGTTTACTGGCAGTCTTGCAAAACAGGGCACGTGTCATTGTGGCTGAATCTAAATTAGCATGTTTTGCTTTAATAAAATGCAGCAGCCAAGTTTACAATTGTGCTCGAGGAGCCATGACATCATTAGCACAAGACTAGTAAGACACAGTTGCTTTTACAATATGGATTTAACATCATCCTTAATCCTTCAATCCCTGCTGTGTGAACACTGAAATGTGTTAAATTGTTGTTCTATCCCATTTTAAATGGAAATACAAATTCATTTCCAGTCACTTACCACAATATCCTTGAAAGTCTGCTGCGAATAACCTGATGACAAAAGTGATCACAGAGCTGAAACACATTTCAGCCTCTGCACTCTCACACTCCTGTGTGTCACATTTGCATGAAAAAAAAGTTAAAGATTTATGCCCAACCACCTCACCTATTTCGAACCTCATCCTTTCCGGTAAAATAAACAGACAGACCACACAGAGACGGGCGGAGGTGATGGCAGCTGTAGGCTACAGGCTGCAGACTGCAGACTGGAGGGCTCATAGACAGACTTAACACAATTAGGGAGTCCTTGACCTGTTGCAGGTCCACACGCACACTAATGCTACTAATGGTAAACTGGAGATGGGAAGGATTGTGAGATAAGGGAAGATTCTGGCTCCTGAGTGAATAGGGAGCAGATCAAAAAGAGAGCCTTCTCGCCCTTTATTGTAAGTTTGACAAAATGCAAAATGGCCAGTCGGCGACATTGATGTGTTTTCTCATTTATCTGAACCAGTTACAAAGTGTAGACTTATTTCCCCTGTGTACACACACTACGACAGACGGCTGCAATGGGCAGTTGGCTAACCATGCCCAAAGACCTCCTTGGATGTGACTGGCCACACAGTATTTACTATGTACTAGTGGCACCTGTCTGTCACAATGATCTACCTAAGGAAGTCGGTGGACATGTGTCAAAGTGCCACAGTGCCACCACTGTGTGAATATACAGTATGCGCCTCGTGTGAAAATCTCAAGTAGTGACTAGAGTTGACCATGAGGTTACCGAGGTGAAAAACAACTCATATTGTACAATGAAGGCAAAAAGCAGGCGAACAAACTAAATGCAGTTTCCTTTATGCTGTAAAATGCTTGTTTCCGTAAGTTGTATTACTAAACACAAGAGCCATCACCAGTCACAAACTCAATCTGGCAATAGTGAGAAGTAATGCTGTTAGAAATCTGGGTAAAAGGAATTCATGTTGGATGTTCTGGTTTCTCTCATGAATCGTACCCTTGCAATTTGACCTGAGCATATCAGAACATAAGGCCTCAGCTCATTAGCTCAGTGACTGCAGGGTGTGGTAACGGATTTAACTCATTTGCACAGAGAATAAAAGTGTGCCCTGACACTTATCCAGGTTATTACAGCTTCGCAGGTTAAGTATTTTTCAGCTGAAAGAACCTGAATAGAATTATCATATCAAGACTTTGATTTAGTGTTGCATTTTATCAAGGACTCCCCTCCCAAAGTTATACGGATCTTTGAAAACAGAAAATGGAAGAATGGTAGAACCACACAATTCAAACATTTGGAAAAAGTGGCATCATTACCTGACACCTTCCAGGAGCACATTTTAAATCAGGGCATTCAACTCTTTAAAAGCGTAGATGGAAAATCATTCCACTCACAAGAATATATTTCAGCAACTCATTTTGTATATCCCACTTGTGCCAAACCTAAAGCGAGTCACTGTGACCACAGGATCTTTTGAAAAAACCTCAAAGTGAGAAAGATTGAATTTCAAAGTAAAAGACTTCATGACATCAGTTATCTACTGCAATAAGATCTTTTACCTAATCTTCCATCGCTGTAGAGGCCTCTATAGACAAAGACATCCCACCGTGAGCACACCAAAGAGCTCTCACACTGCATGAGCTCATGCATTACGACGATAATTGACGTTACGAGAGCACACTGGTGAAAACTACCGCCGATCTGAGCTGTGAGCTACTACCTCCCATTACAACTTTATCAAATCAGTGCATCAGAACTATAATGTGTTGATGTGGAATAGCTGGACTAAAGTAGCTGGAAATACAAGAATCTGAATCTGCAGCTGTGATAATTGTCCACTTTAGTACATGTGAGCTTTGGTGTGTGCAAGTTCCTGACATTATTATTCTATTATTCTATTATTATTATAAGATATCTGGATACCAGGGCTGTACTTGAGTCCTTGAAATGATTTAGAAAAATCTCTTATTTCAGGTTACTGGTATGTCATTGTGTTTGTCACAGATGTAATGATATTCACAGGTTTAACAGTATGCCACTGCTTCTACATGACAATATCAAGGGCAATGTTTGTGTTTTTCAAACAAAGTCACACCAAGCCTCATTTTGATTTAACAGCAGGAGTCACGGCACAGGAAGAGGACGTTGTCGCTGCAGAGGCGGCACCTGTGAATGCAGAGGAGCACATACGAGGAGACATGATTCCAAAGGCAACCGAAGCTCCTGGTAAGACACACCAAGTAGCACCAACATTCATTTATAGAAATATTTTGTAGATCTACTCTCTAGATCGACTTATCACCAGCACAAACTAATGAGGAAAAACAAGTCTTATGGAAAAAAACAAGTCAATCTATGTGTGTGCAGAATTCACTTTACAGACTTTAAGAGAAACAATGCATTAAAACCTCAGACCCTTCTTCTGTAAACACAGCTGAGCCCAACCATTGGTCCCTACAACAGACATGCTGTACGCTTCCCAACACTACCGTCTACCATGTGTACTGTTATTAGGGCTTTGCAATTAATCAAAGTATAATCATGATTATGATTCCCGCTCCCAAGGATCACAAAAACAGACTAATCGAGAAAAACTATTATTTAGCTCATTATGTTTTTCAAGTAAACACTTATTTTCTCTTGTGTTCTGGATGCAAAAATAAACTTAAAATAAGTATTAAGGCAAATTTCACAGTTGTAGGTGTCTTTTTTTTAACCTTTTCCGTTGTTTTTTAAGATAATAATAGCAACATCTTTCCAGAAGTCAACGAGTAAACGTTGGTTTCAATATTGACTGAAATAATCGTGATTATATATATATTTTTTCCCATAATCATAAACTGTTTTAATATTGAACAAATTGGTTTTGCAGAGCCAGATGATCCACAAATCTTGGTTTTCCCTACTGTTGGAGCTCTGACTGAACAGACTACAGCAGCAGCAGCAACACCATCAGGTACAGAAGAGCCAGGAGACAATAACGACAGCGGCCCCGAGGAGACAGCAGATAAGAAAGACGAGTTCACAGTGGAGGTCCATACTTATATTGCCAAAATTGTGGAACCAGTGACCTCAGCATCTATGCCTGCCAGAGGCGACGGTGGCAAAAACATTCCCCAGGTATGATAAAGACTCAGTCTGTCACGAGCAGAAAGGAGGTTTCTGGGTGGCAATATGCAGTCTGGCTGTATCTGTAAGGATAGCATATCTGAGAGTTAATAACAATCATTTTTGAACAGTTATTTTCAATCAATAGTATTTCTTACTAGTCTTACTTTTGCATGTTGGGAAACCTTTTATTTGTATGCATCACCGTTTCAAATGACAGTGAAGATGTGCTTCTTGCAAATGGTTCTTCTCCAAGCAGAGAAGGAAGAGTGGTAGTTTTTTTGCATAATTTGCCATGTTTGGTCTTGTTTACAAATGTTGTTCTTCCAGCTAACATTGCGTACAAATTTGTAGTATATGAATGATTTATCTCAGTCTCATTGCCAGTGGGCCTATGATTTTCTTTAGTTTTCTGAGATGCTCAAACAAGTAGTAATACATGCTGTGCGGTAGGTGCACATGTTGGATTTCCCCTCGGATTGCTATAAAAAATTAGTATCAAAACATTCAAAAACAAGTTGTGTAATAGCGGGAGCAGGCCAGAGGCATTCCTTTGTGTTTATCATAATATGTGATGCAATATGATAAGGCCACAAACAAATATTTCTGTACAATTTAGCCAATGACATAAAGCAGTCATGAGCGGAATAGTAAGCCATGGGATGATTAAAGGAGTTTGGTTTCTCTTTACAGCCAGTGCCACAGGATGATGTTGTATGTGTCAGCAAAGAGGCGGTCCAGGACAAAAATGCAGTCCATCTACAACTCAAGGCCTCCTCCAACTGTGTAAGTTCAGAAAACACCTACTGTCTGTTTATGGATGTGCTATTGAATATAATCTAGGTTTGTCTGGCAGAGCAAAAAGAAAACGTTTTTTTACGCTTTTACATTGCAGTAGTCATGATGATACAGAGAGGGCTGCTAACAGTTTTCACAGGGGCCTCATGAACCCTGCAGGGGTGCAAAACATTCATGGACATTTAGACACACACGATGATGCCATTTCCAGTTGGCTACCAGCTTGCTAGACATACATTCAGCAGGAAATCCTACTTTATTTATGTTATTTTATGTTACATACAATACAAACATGTCTATCCTTTTTAAACACTGACTTGTTATGTGGAGAGGGAGCCCATGAGATTTCTGTTGCATGTTAGCCAGGGCATGGATTGAGCCGTGGGGGCAGAGGGAGAGGGCCACAGTGGGTGGTGCTGCTGTAGACTGTGTGATGTATAGAGGCCTGAAGCAGCAGAGTGGGGGTGTTTAGAAACATATATTTTTCTCATCTTTAAGCTCTATATGAATCACAGCACCTATGTAGTATGAAACCACTAGGTGTGATTTCAGCTAGCTATGGCTGTCACATAGCATTAGCATCACAATATACAATAGCCCTCCTTACTTACTCAAATAGAGACATCAACCATACTTTGCCTTTGTATTTTGGCTCTAACCACCCCCAATATTTACCCTTTCAGACTAACCTGAGATCTAAAGTGAACTCTTTTAATAGCCGTTGGGCTCTGCACAGGCACTTCAGCTCCAAGATGCAGTTTTAGTGCCCTCTTATTCTGGGGGGTGCACATCCCATTGCAGTGTAATACTTCCAGTCAGGATGCTTTCTATTGCTCCTCTGTAAAAGTTAAGAACTTGGCGCAGTTATCTTGCCTTCTTTAAGTTTCCTTAGGAAATACAGCCGTTTTTGAGCTTTCTTTACACAGAGATCAGTTAAAGAGCTTCTTAAGGCAAAGATTTCCAGATGGATGTCACGGTGTCCTGCCCATAGCTAGGCATTCAGCCATCTGGGCTCTCCTGAAGTGGGATCAAGGGCTACTACACAGTGGCACATTGATGTTTGGATCAAATTACATCAGTGTGCACAGGGTCGTTACAGTCCTTATTGGAATAAAGACAAAGAAACAGGGAGAGTTAGAGGTGGAGTGGAAGATTTAAGGCAACATTGAAGGCAGGTGTTGAGATTCTGCAGGGTGCTACTGATTTGGAATTAGCGTTGAATGTCAGGGTGCAAATTAGAACTTGATCAATTAAAGTGTTCACATATTGAAATGAAAAACATCTATTCTATGTATCTTTTATTTTGGTCTCCTTGCAGAAAGACAGCAAAATGAAGATTGAAAGTGTTCTGCAGCAGCTGTGTGGTGAAGACTGTAAGCTAGATATCTACCAAGAGGACAACTCAGACCAAGTCTTTGTATCTGGAAAGTATGTTGAAGGTCAGTAACCTACTTATGGTAATCAATATGATTTTTTTTTTTAAAGACAAAGCACATTGTTACACCTAATAAGATGGTATTCTGAGTTTAGAGCATTAGATGAGTAGCAATTATGAGGCTGCTTTGAAAGTTTTCTAAGTAGCAACATTCAGCTCTCTAAAGCCGTTGCTATCTACGTAGGTACGTGGAGAAACAAACCTACGCCCGACCCTACGTCGTAACCTGACGTGCACCTCTCAACAAATTTAACAACACGTCGTGGCAACGCATGTCTCTCGGCCGTGGCTTGGTATCGTGCATTTCGCCCGACTAATTTCCTGGTTCTCCTTCTCCATAAACAACATGACATCATGGAGAGGGTTAACTTCTCCTGCTACTGATTTACAGCCGTGGTCACAAAGCACTGTGAACAGAATGTTTCTCTCACTATGACTCTTGAGTCGCTACTCGCTCTGAAGCTAATCGGCCTCACTCTCTCACTCACACACAAACACACACACACACACACACACACACACACACACTCTCTCACACACAGACACACACACACACACTCTCTCTCACACACACACAAACACACACACACACACACACACACACACACACACATACATACACACACACACACACACACACACACTCTCTCACACACACACACACACACACACACACACACACACACACACACACTCTCTCTCACACACAGACACACACACACTCTCTCTCACTCACACACAAACACACACACACACACACACACACACACACACACACATACATACACACACACACACACACACACACACTCTCTCACACACACACACACACACACACACACACACACACACACACACACACACACACACACACACACTCTCTCACTCACACACAAACACAACACACACACACACACACACACACACACACACACACACACACACACACACACACACTCTCTCACACTCACACACAAACACACACACACACACACACACACACACACACACACACACACACACACACACACACACTCTCTCTCACACACAGACACACACACCAGTATACACATCAGGCCACTTACGTAGGTTACAGCGAAAGCTCTGCATGGAGCCTCCACAGAGCCTTAAATCAAGCTCCAACCTACATTAACATCAGCTCCACTGCTCCAAACTTTAATTTACTTTACTGGCAGTTATGATGGATTATCTCTACTTACACTTCTCTGTGAATAAAAATGTAACAAACAAAATATTTTTTTAAATTTGCAGATGATGTTGCAGGCATGGCTAACAAGTTCAACAATGACAACATCAAAGATAAGGTACAGTACCACATCTATTGTATTGATAAATACTCTACACATTTATCTTGTTACACACACACACACACACTTCAGTTGGTAACTGCAGAGTCATAATTAGGTTTGTGACTGTGAATTTCTTCCAAATGCATGAGACTATGCTTTATATCTTTTCAATGCATGGTCCTCACTATCACATTCAGTCAACATCCCCATGCACCATGAAGGGACTGTAAAATACACACCCAACAGTACAAGGGTACATCCACTGGACTCAGCCACCATAAATTTGCTGGTTGACTCCTAATCAAACTAAATGGGGGAATACACAAGGGAGAAGAAAATCACCGGCCGAGTGTGTAGACGTTTCCAAAGGCTTTAAGCTGTCAAGGGGTCAGTTTGTGTGACAAACAAAGAGCCCACAAACAATCCACTTGACAGCTGCAAAAACATTATTTCTACTACCTAGGGAGCACTCTCCCACCCCTCTGTCCCTTTGCATTCAACATACACTACATTGCCCTCCAGCGCATACTACATAATCCTATATGTTTCAGCACAGTCACACTCTTTATTGTGCCGTCTACAGCCTGCTCGCTGGCATATTTTTGTTTTGACACTGCCTTAAAAGCCAGAGGAAATAATGCCAATTCTATAAGTACATCTCCATAAACAAAAGGGGTGGGGTTGTGTTTTTTTATTTACAGTCATGATAGACAAGACCTGATAATGAAGATCTCCCCCTGCCAGTATAATGATTACACAGCATGTACACCTGCAACATCTGCAATATATCTCATGTTCCCATGCATGTCAGATTCTGGACAGAGTGTTCGTTGATTTGTTTGTGTTGCTAGAGACACTATAATTTGGACATGGTGGAGACGCCCAACATTTGACTCATGTTGTTTTGTTCTCCTTTCTGTTATCAGACTGATGTGGAGGAGGCTGTTCCTCGTTGGGGAAAGAACTCCAAGTTGGTGCTGGTTTCTTTGCTACTGGCTGGCCTGTTGCTGGCTGCACTGCTGGTAGCTGGTTATTACCTTAAAACCCACCGCAAGAACTCCAAAGGAGTCCGACTGGTGAGTAGAAGAGAGGAGGTGTGTTGTGTTTAGGTTGCATTTAAACAAAGACACTGAATACATTTAAAAGAAATCCAACCTAGGACAACATTTTCTTTCTACACTGTATTACCTGCCTTCAGTGCAAGTAAAGAAAGGCATCATGTAATGAGGCACCCACCTTTATTGACCTAGGATAAGATAATATGGCCCCACAAGATCCAGTTCATTGAGGAAATTGTAGACGGTGACAGATTATTTGAAAAAATAAATAGTGCATGGATTTGAGGTCAAATGTATGTTATCTTCGGGTCAATTCCTTACTCAAGGGAGGACATGCCTGACTCACATGTTTAACTCAAAGCAGTGAGGGCTTTTGTCTTTTTCTACTTCAATCCCCTGCCAGGGGGCTACAGATGGTTTTAGTCCCCCCACCCCCTTTCTCTCAAGCTCATGACGTCCCTTCTTTAAGTGTTTACATATAGGGCATGGTTTGGATGAAACAGATTGCTAAATTGCTTTTGTTTGGTGTCTTATTTATTGAATGAGTGTCAGGACATATTACCCTTAGGGTTCCTACCGGCAGAAAAAACACCACTCACCAAACTTAAACTAAGTCCCTTACAAAAGGAGTCATATGTTCAGTTTGAAGCAAAGTAAAACAAGCAGGCATGCATGTTGTTAACCTTCTAACAGTAAGACAATTACCAACAGCCTTCTGACTGAGTGCGCACACACACACACCCACACACACACACACACACACACACAAACAGCTGAAACCTCATTAACAAAGAATGCATTTGTTTATTTTAACAAATCCAATTTCAACCTCACCCTTTCTTGATTGTTTGCGTGTCATATTTGAACAGCAAAATTAAACTTGAAGAAAGGAAGAGTTTGGAGAGCTTTTTGGAACTAATGTTAGTGAACAAAAGACAAGGGGGCATCAACAAATCCAGCCTTTAATACATCTGGTGCGTTCTTAATTTAATAGAATAAAAAACTTAAAAAAAAAAAAAAACTTTTATGCATTTCAGCATCAAAGTTGTTTTTTTAATCTTATTCCATTGAGAATGCACCAGATGTATTAAATGCATTTCAAACTAATGTTTCTTACAGACAAGTGCCTTGGGTTCTCTCTTGATGTCTAGTATAACTGAACTTGGTGGTACATGTGCATCTTAAATCGGTTTCAGCTCTGATGGTAGTTTTGCTCTGTGTTTTTTTCCTAGGCCGAATCTTTCCAGGTGGATGAGGAGAACCAGGCCAATACCCTGGTGTCTGTGGCCCCCCTACCCCAAGAGCCTCTGGACAAGCCGACCATCAATGGTGAGTCTCCAGCAGAAAATGGGACCAACCCTGCCCCCACCACTAACGGACACTCTGCCACCCAGACCCCAGTGGCCGACACGGAGATGTGAATCACGACACCTTGGTCCTCCTGTCCTAACCATCACCCACCGGGACACACTACCCACAAGCCCCTCTGCTGCCTCAGAGACTGTCCACACACTGAGACATATTCAACAAGAATCCGCCAAATACATTCACCTCCCCTCTTCCTCGACTGCACCTCTCGGGCCGCTGATGACAACAACGATGAAGCTCATGACCATGACGACGATAAGGACAATGCCTGTAATGTGAAACGTTTGGGATCTTTGCTGGTGTCCAGAGGAGTGGACATACGCTGTGTTTAGGACTGCGACTGCTCAGCAGGCCACTGACTTTAGTCTGGTTGTAACAATCATTGCACGATCTCTAAACAATGCCAAATATGTGCTGTTGATTTCCGACAAAGAAGCAACAAATCCATATCAATCCATGATTGTGATGCAATGATGCAATAAAATGAGACCAGTTGACTGACACTTCCTGCATTTTTTTTTTATATATTTCGATTCAGGAAATGTTTTTGCCCAAACAAATAATCTTTAAATTGTACTTTTTTTTAACTTTAAATAGGGTATATTTTTTCAGATTGCCAAACTATAATAAAAAAACTGCTTGTCACTGTTGTCAACCAATTGCCATAGTATTAGCAACGATAGCATAGCAAGCATGGTCTTTGGTTTTAACTAAGGAATGAAATAAATCCACCAAGCTATTCATACCATGGAGATGTCAGCTGGACACTGAGTATTTGACTCAATGCTTTAGATTGATAAGCATAATTAACAACTTAACCTACTGACAACTACTGACCATTGGTCAAAGTTAAACTGGGATAGGTTTCACAATTCATTTCATTTTTTGTAATAGCGTGGTGATTTTAATGTCATTAATGTACATGAAGTCATTTTTTTATTTTGATTTTTTTTTTTTAAACAAATGCAAACTTTTACTACTCTCACTACTGTCTTTGGAAATGGTGAAAAGCAGCGTTTTTTTTTTTTTTTTTTTTTAAATTCAGAAAAAAAGGAAAAACATAAAAAACACCAACCAGACTGGGAGTTTCCTCGGTAAACAACATCACTGCCATGAACAAACATTTCCTAGACTGGCTTCTTTCCTTGTTGATATAAAACTTTGTTTTTCCATCAGTGATATACATGTTTAGCTGCTCTTTTGAACAACTGGCTGATTTCATAATGTACTGCATGTGTAAATAAGCCTGCTTTTTCCTGTTAGTTGTAGCTGTGCCTGACTCATAAACTGTGATTGTTGACAATATCTCTGCCGGTTGTCTTCTGTTGTGCTCACTTGATTTATGAAGAGAAACATTTAAATGCATTCATTAAAAATCCTCCACACCAGGTTCAGTAAAATACTCAGGAGTATATCTAAACAGTTTATCCAAGATCCTTGGTATGGTAAAGTTTTAACCAGCTCCTTAATTACTTTCTAGATATATGTGCAGTACTGTATCCTCGGAAATGAACTAAGTTATGATTTACTGAGAGCAAAGTTTTCTTCATTTAATCTCCAAGAGCTTGTTTTAAAATAGACACGTAAACTTGCTCTCAAAAATTGAATATAAATGACTCAAGTTAGCCTAAATGAAGCAGACATTAAAAAGGCAATTTAGGGAAATAATAGAATTTAACCTTGGTACAGGAAAACTCTCTTCTATGATTACAAGGTACAATTATGCTTGGATTTCAGTAGTAGTTTCTATAAAAACACAAAGCAATATTTTGACTAAAAAAGGCAGAGCAGAAAATAGCCCAGAGAACCAAAGCCTGTAGTTATAATGTTCATCATGAAATATCAAATGTGGTATTCAAACATATAGCGACATGCTTCAGTGAAGTCAGTGGACTAATGGATTGCCCAGAGGGAGGAGACACTACAGACAAACACACACATCTTTAAATACCTGTCAATCTAAAGAGCTCAACAAGTAGTTATTCTTTTAGAGTTTTACTTATATTGTCAGTAGGGTGACCACCTGCTAATAAGCCCAAGGGGGGACAAGGGGTAGGTTTCCGAGGGACAACGTGGGACACTGCCTGGTGCAGCAGGGCCCCCACGGGCAGACTCACTGATACTGGTTTACCCATTTCTAGCACACACCACCTTACATTATATATTAATTATGCCCTATGCCCCTGAACATGTGTAATTGCTGATGTAAGCTCATGAACAAGCCAACCAATGTGTATTATTTTCAAAATAAAGATTCATAATATTTTGAACATTCAATGAATTGACAGATGCACTTCCACTTACGTTTTACTTTAGCTATTTAATTTAGTTTTTCATTACAATTTATTCACTTTAAATACATTATAATATAAAATGATAGGACTAACAGGAACAGTTTAAACAAATTTGTCCTGCCAGTCAGATTCCTTGTACCCACCTTGTCTTCTGAACTGATGGTGGGGGCCTCAAACTGATCTCAGATCACTGGGCTCTTTCTCCATTTTTCAGCAACAATTGAAAGAACGTTTCTGAAAGTTATTTCCCAGTGTCTGGTAAACAACTGGAGACTGTGCGCTGTCATGTGGACAACTGATCGGAGGGATTTTAACAATTTGTCTGATTTAAAGTCAGATTCTGTACATTCTGGCTGAGACTGTCCGATTTAGAAGTCTTTTTGAGACTAAATCTGATCAGATCACTGATCATCTCCAGTCTGTTAATTAACATCAGCAACAGATCTCATGTAGAACATTCTGAGAGCTACTCTGTCATAATTAAATAACTGGAGACTGTGTAACTGCTGATATGTGGCTCTGATTATATTTTATTGAATCGCACACATCATTTTCACTTCCTGTTCAGCCAGGAATCGGCTGGAGACTGTCCGACTTTACTGCAGCTTTTTGTTGGATTTGTGCATTACTGTATAGTAGATACAGTATGTCCAAAAGAACTGATGCCACAATTTGACATTTAGAGTGACAGAAAAATACACAATTTTAGAGTTAATATCTGGTGTTTTTACCATTATCTCATCTAAATGGGTAGGACAGATGTTTGGGAATGGAATGAATATTTGCAAACACATTCAAGGCAATAGATACTACCTATTAAGCAACATTTGTGAACATCTGAATGCCCTTAATGTGTATAATGTGTGAGCCTTCCTTGGTATTTCCTTAACAGCCTAGGACACACTGTTATTGGTTGATTGTTGCTCCTTCAAGTGCATCAAGACCCTTGACAGGATAAGATAGTTCCACAGGAGGAACCTCAACATCAACTCAATATGAAGAAAAGAGCTTCCAGGTTTCTCAACTTCTCTTCTTGTCTCTGTGGGGGGAATAAGTATGTCAACAAATGAAAGACGTGGTCAGAGGCCAGAAAATACTGCAGAGAGCATTAGACTGACGTCTTCAATCAGCACCAGGAAGAAGATGAAAACCTCGGCCCAGACTGGTTTCTTAATGTCTGGATCGGGTTCTACAAAGATGCCGATGATAAGTGGACGTGGTCAGGAGGTAAACGTGCATAAAGTGGCAGCCAAAATTACAGCTATCTGGTGTTAGCATGCAGCTACTTAATAGTTAGCAGTAGTCTAATGTTAGATTGTAGTATGACAGAGCAACACTTTCTAATGTCAAAAATAGCAGATAAAGGCTTCTGAACCAAAGACTACCCAATAGAACATGTTTCAGCAATAATGCGACATCGAAATTGGGGAGAATTTAACAACATTGACGGCCAAGTTGACATATTTTACTGCCGTTAGCATGTAGCTATAGTCGGCAGTGGACACTTAGAATATAGAATATATAATATAATATAAAAGCTGTAGAATATAGCAGCACTTAAAAGGCTTTTAAACCAAATACTAAATAACTGGAAATGTTTCAGGAGTAATGCAAATCTTTTACTGCCGTAAGCATTTAGCTACATGCAACAATGTTAACACTGCAGTTAAAAAAAACTAAAAACATTTGAGTAGTTCCTGTCTGGAGCATGTGATCAACCCTATGTCCCATAGAAGGCCAGCTAGGTGCTAGGTGACACCGAGCCGAGGGCAGAAAAAAAAACTGCTGAAAACAGGATTTCTCTAAAAAATTGACCTCATTATTGAATTGTTTGACCGAAAATATGTCCACTTGTAGCTCACATTTCTCTAAAATACATTGACCTCATTATTGTTATGGCCACGTTTTACATAAAAATCAGACATAACATTGTAGATATGACCGAAAATATGTCCACTTTAACAAAACAACCACGTTGTCGCCATTACTGTCAGCAATGGCCCAGTGCTAATGCCAGCGAGACCTTTGGGCTCTTGATGGCCATGACATTTCATTCACACAACACATCATCACAAGGTCTCCTTTCCTTCTGGGTGCAGATACTCTTGAGAGGGAGTATACATGTGTATGTGTGTGAAAAGCCTGGCTCTGTCTGTCTGTATGTGTCTGTGTGTGTGTGTGTGTGTGTGTGTGTGTGTGTACCATGTTTAACTACATTTGTAGGGACCAAAATTTGGAAATACAGTATACTTATGGGGTCCTGACAGCTTTGTGGGGACAAAATGCTGGTCCCCATAACGTTAAAGGGCTGTTTGAGGGTTAAGACTTGGTTTTAGGATCAGGGTTAGAATTAGGTTATGGTTAGGGTTAGGGTAAGGGTTAAGACCTGGTTTTAGGATCAGGGTTAGAATTAGGTTATGGTTAGGGTTAGGGGTTAGGGTTAGGGTTAGGCATTTAGGTTTGATGGTTAAGGTTAGGGTAAGGGGCTAGGGAATGCATTATGTCATTGACTGGTCCCCATAAAGATAGTGAGACAAGACTGTGTGTGTGTGTGTGTGTGTGTGTGTGTGTGTGGCTGATGTAGCCATAGGAAATTAACCACTGCTGTCATTCTAGCTGATGTGACCTTTTTCAACCCTTGCTGTTGCACTCTTGACACCTATACATGCCTTCTGTAACGGTTCCCTTACCAAGCCCACTGGGCTAGAGGCTTCCACTGTCTGTGCAGCTGCTGTACAGCTGAGTGGGAGCAAAGGTTAGCATGGTGTTTGCCGATAGCAGCTCGGCAATGACTCTGAACCAGGCTGTATCGCTGAAGATCTACAACAACAAATATCCCAACATGTCAGTGCTTTTACAACAACATCAGATCTCTCATTTATCACACAATAAGGGTTACAGATTATGTTTTACTATACTTCTTGTTAGAGCTCCTCAATTATGAAAAATAAATATCATAATCAATTATGTTGGTCAATATTGGAATCATGATTATTTAACACAATTACCCACTGACTTTTGAAAAGATGTTTGAACTCAAGAGAACTGTGAAATAGTTCAACAATTAAACAGTGTAACTTCCCTTTTTGACTTCCCCTTCAGAACACAAGAGAGCAGTATGTGACAAGCAGCCCAGAAATCTCAGAGAACTGGAAGACTTTTGTAAAGACCTTTTTGTTATTTTGAAAGTGTAAATCCATCCATCCATCCATCCATCCATCTTCATCCGCTTATCCGGTATCGGGTCGCGGGGGCAGCAGCTCCAGCAGGGGACCCCAAACTTCCCTTTCCCGGGCTGAAAGTGTAAATGACGGAAATAAAATCTAACCTTTTGTGACATATTCTACAAATGTCTGATCTGTCATTTGATGCCTTTTGGAGATTTTTCCATCATTTCTTGGCTTCTTTATGCACATTAATACACATTTTTACCTGGGGTGCCCAAACTTTCGAGCCCCACAGTAATTGGATTAATATTACAGACTTATATAAGCACTTCAGCCAGAATAACTAGGGGTGAGACTGGGAATCTCTTGGCACCTCACGATTTGATTGAAACAATTGTCTTATGTACATTTTCCATGCGTGATTTAAAAAAACACATATAAATCAGTGTTTGTTAGATTTAGCCATTCACAGTATTTGTCACACACATGTTTTAATGAAATGTTTTGTGTACTGAGGTTTGTATTTTGTAGTCATTGCATACCTTAAACCTCTCCCAGTGATGGTCCATGTCAGAGAGTCATGTTTAAAGGTGGACAATCGGCTTCTTACAACATGAAACATGAGCTGGTCACATGTAATGGGATAAAGTAGATCAACAGCCTGTATGTGTTTTGCCTAATTATTTTATGTATGTCTTATTAGATTATGTGTGTATATACAAAAATTTAAAAAATAAATTCCTTTTGGACATTTTTGTGGGGGGGGTTTCTGCACTCTTGCCTAAACTCTAAGTTGTTGTCCATTATTGCATCCTATTTCAGTCACTCTGTTTTCTGACTTGTACGTATGGAGACAGTAACTTTTAAATAAAAACCAACAGATTAAAAAAAAAAAATCAGAATCAAGCATCAAATCGTTCTAGAGAGAATCGCAATGCATGTAAGAATCATTTATTTCCCCCATCCCTAGAGCGAACCACTTTATATACTACTACTACTACTACTAGTAGTGGAGAGTTCAACCTACAACAACTTCACCTAATAACCTAATGCACATTTTAAAAGTTGACAATATATAAACCTGAATCTGCAAACCTACCAACTATGGATGTCAAATAATGTGGGGTAAAAAAAAAAGGCTACAAAGTCCAACTTTTTAAGAGTTTGTTTTAGTATAAAGTAGCAACTAATGGAAATATTCACAAATGATAAGCCTATGAAAAAAATCTCAAGTATAAATACTTATTGTATATTGTGCACTGACACAATCATGACTGCATGGAAACACAACGTGTGGAGAACGTGGCTCCATGTGCTTTCATGTGTTTCCAACATACATATATTATACTGTACTAATACTGCACTATACTATATATTATACTGTACTAATACTGCACTATACTATATATTATACTGTACTAATACTGCACTATACTATAATTATACTGTACTAATACTGCACTATACACTATACTATATATTATACTGTACTAATACTGCACTATACTATATATTATACTGTACTAATACTGCACTATACTATATATTTATGTGTTAATACTGCAACTATACTATATATTATACTACTGCACTATACTATAATACTGTACTAATACTGCACTATACTATATATTATACTGTACTAATACTGCACTATACTATATATTATACTATACTAATACTGCCCTATACTATATATTATACTGCACTATACTATATATTATACTGTACTAATACTGCACTATACTATATATTATACTGTACTAATACTGCACTATACTATATATTATACTGTACTAATACTGCACTATACTATATATTATACTGTACTAATACTGCACTATACTATATATTATACTGTACTAATACTGCACTATACTATATATTATACTGTACTAATACTGCACTATACTATATATTATACTGTACTAATACTGCACTATACTATATATTATACTGTATTAATACTGCACTATACTATATATTATACTGTACTAATACTGCACTATACTATATATTATACTGTACTAATACTGCACTATACTATATATTATACTGTACTAATACTGCACTATACTATATATTATACTGTACTAATACTGCACTATACTATATATTATACTGCACTATACTATATATTATACTGTACTAATACTGCACTATACTATATATTATACTGTACTAATACTGCACTATACTATATATTATACTGTACTAATACTGCACTATACTATATATTATACTGGTTCATTTACTATATATTATATTTACTGCACTATACTATATATTATACTGCACTGTTATATATTTTTGTACTAATACTGCACTATATATATATTATACTGTACTAATACTGCACTATTATATTATATACTAATTGCACTATACTATATATTTATACTGTCTAATACTGCACTATACTATATATTATACTGTATAATACTGCACTATACTATATATTTACTGTACTAATACTGCACTATACTATATATTATTTTACTGCACTATACTATATTTATACTGTACTAATACTGCACTATCTCATTTACTGCACTATTATATTACTGTGTTACTGCACTATACTATATATTATACTGTACTAATACTGCACTATTTTATTATACTGTATAAATACTGCACTATACTATATATTATCTATAATACTGCACTATCTATATATTATACTGTATCTATCTATACTATATATTATCTATCTAATACTGCACTAAGGGCAACCTCCAATTGGTTCATTACATTTAGCATATTATTTAAGCAGTTTCACATTTTGTTTTCCCATCCTGTATATATTTAAATATTTGTTCTTATATTTTATTCCTATTATTATTATTATTATTATTATTTCATGTATACTGTTTTTATGTATATTTTTCCTAGTATCTCATTTATATTTATATTCTGTGTTGTGTGACTAATGTACGTGTGCTGTTGTTTTTAGATCAATATCTATCTATCTATCTATCCATCAATCTATCCATCTATCTATCTATCTATCTATCTATCCATCTATCTATCCATCTATCTATCTATCTATCAATCTATCTATCTATCTATCCATCTATCTATCTATCTATCTATCCATCTATCTATCTATCTATCTATCTATTATCCATCTATCTATCTATCTATCTATCCATCTATCTATCTATCTATCCATCTATCTATCTATCTATCTATCTATCTATCTGATATTATATCAATATGGTGACATGAGACAAGAATCGTCTTAGATTTTGGATCTCATAATAACGTAATATGACAGAAGTGTTTTATTGTCCTGGTTTTAAAGGCTGCATTACAGTAAATGATGTCATTTTCTGATCTTACCAGACTGTATACCTTCTATTATTTGCCTTTACCCACTTAGTCCTTACATCCACATTATAGATGATTATTTATCAAAACTCTCATTATGTAAATATTTGATTTTCTCCATATTGCCCAACCCTAAATGTGACATAATTTTAAGTCAATTCTACATTGAGTAGGGTACATACAATAGTCTACTAAAGTCTACAGGTATCTATAATGTCAGATTCAGAGCCACACTACCCCAGTTAAGAATAGAGTGATGCAGAATGACGCTGAAAAAGCAAACCAGACACTCACCCAACCATTCACGAGTGTTACACTGCCATCTGTTGCAATAAAAACGACATTACAATTTAGGAGGTATTTTTTTTGTCTTGTCACGCTGAAAATTGCAGCTGGATCTCAGGATTTACAAAGAAAAGTATTCCTGTAGACGTAATGAAGATACTAGACAAAAAGGGTCATGGTAATTCATATTTTAGGATATTGTGATGATATTAAAACACGTAAGAATCACCAGAAGCTACAGCAGGAGGTCAGAAGTAGGACAACAGTAAGTAGACTGGTAAACGTAGCATAACGAACAGTGCTTCCCAAACTTTTTGGCCTTTGACCCATTTTATAGAACACACGTGCTTGTAGAACCACAGAATCCAGGTTTCCGTGGATTTGTCTAATTTGAAGGATTGTAGAGGTATGTACCCTACTCTCCAGTAGGCCTATTTCACAAGAAAAAGCTAAACCAATATTATAAAAAATAAACAAAATGAATACATTTTGGGATTTTCTTATTTTTATTAGTCTTCATTAATCCCCCAGGTTGGATCCAACTGTAGGATCAAGTGAGTCTTCAGTTCCTGTTTCTAAATCCCTGTTATATCCCTTATGTAGGCCATCGGCAGGCTGTGGTTGCACTTCCTGTGTCCTTAAATATAATTATATGTTAAGCTATAGGCTATTTTGTGTTTTCATTCTGTTATTGAAACACAAACATGCTCTTGGCACGACATCTGGTAGCTGCGTCAAAAGAACGTAGTTTACGGTAAAACGGCGCCCATGTGATTTCACCGATGTTTGTAAACATGCGTCAGCCACATGTGATTTTGGCGACGAGGAAAGACTCCAGCCAATCAGCGGCTAGGGGAGTGTCAGGGGCGGGGTTTCCGTGTTGCGCTATGGAAAATTGTTAGGGGGGATACACAGTGATAAACGTAATAGATTCAAACAATAAGGCTGAAACGGGAACTTGGTGGACCGACCGTTCACCCAGGACCGGGTCTGAGTGGCGCCGGTCCCGAAATAGATCAGAATCCTTTGGCACGGGAGGGAAACATGGGATAAACACGTAAGTTATTTATCTTATTATAGGGCAAGAGCGACATAATAGTGCGTATGTTGCGTAGAGAATAGCACTATTTAATTCATAACCGCTCGAGTCTACTGGGTGAGCAGTCCTAATACAAGCCCAGCTGTAGCAGCGCGGCTGTAAAGAATAATGACAAAAAAGAAAGAAAATAAAAGTCCTGTACAGCCTGTTTGCAGGAAAACATGACGTGAGGGGTTGTTGATGGAAGACGTTATACACACTTTAAATCACGAGTGTTTCATCATCGACATGACAACAGGTAAATTAAACTGCGTCAGCGGGAAGGACCGAGCAGCCACAGACAATCCGGTGGGAATTTCCGCTGCGAAGGCAGCGTTGTGCTCCTCGCTTTCTAACTGGAGTTGTGCCTGGTTTTAGTGATAATATGAAGATGTAAACAAAGCGTGCAATCGGCGGGGATGGCGTGTGAAGGAAGAGCTCGGAATAGGATGCTGCGCAGGAGATGGATAGTGCGTATCCTGTTGTGGAAGACGATGTTACGCAGTTCATATTGGCACGGTTATTTAACACAGTTTTTTCTAGTGTTATCAGAAATACCTGACCGGGTCTTAGTGACTTTTTTTTTAAGGAAACCAGGATAAAAATACTTCCCAAACATGGTCACAAATTGACGCACGCAGGCTTCTGTTCTGATTGTTTGCGTAATTTCGAAGGAATACAAACGTATACTTTTAAGTGAGCAACACAATGGTGACGCAGCTTGTTTTATCTTTGAGATGCCAAACAACATTTGCTGCGTCACAGAGAACCCAGGAGGTCCTTAATAGTAATCTGGCATTTTAGTGCGCACTTGGTATGATGAAAACAAACTCGACTTCCCAAATATAGGGTGTGCTATTGAGTAACACGGTATTTGGGATGTATCATCTGCTGTAAAGGGATGTTGACATACAGGTATTCTTCATCTCAAACCTGAATACTAACTGTTATACTTTTTTTTCTTTTCTCTTGGGCCTATTTAACCCCTGATTACATGGACAAATACCACATGATTATGTGCCATGTTATGTAACTAAAACACAATCAAACAAAACCTTGAGCTTTCTAATTATTCTCTAGTAAGTGTCCTGTTGTTGCTATGAGAAAAAAACATTTAGTGAACTTGTCTCCCTTTCCCAGACCTTGTAATGCACACCTGCCTAAGTACAATGGGACACTGACACGCCTGATGGGATGTTACTGTTGACACCAAGGCTGCTGGCTCCTGTCACCCGTTCTAATAACCCCAGTGAAGGGAGGCCTCCTGCTGCTTACCTGCCAGAGGGACTGGAGATAAAATGCTTCCTCGCCTCTCAGAGCTTCTGAGGTGAGAATGAGACACACAGGAGGAGCAAACTCCTTCCTGCCAAGTGGATTTGATCGGTCAATGGGTGAATCAGCAGTAGACCCCGTGAGTTGCTAAACCACTGGCAAGGATATGGAAAGAGAGTGAGAGACAGAAAGAGAAGAGGAGAGAAGAGAAGGGGAGGGAAGGGGAGCTTTAGAACTTTAATTATGTGTACTGAATAGAAACTTGACTCCCGAGGGAATGTCACTATGGTAGTTTGGAAACAAACAGGTAAAGGTCATGGGAGGAAGTACAAGCTGATAACTGAAAGAGTAAAAGTGGGCGCTCACAGCAGTAACAACATTCCCTTGTACTCATTTGCATTATTCTTAAAATATGAAAAGCACAAACCTTCTCTATATCAGACGTTGATCAGATTGTGTGTTTACTGAGGATCGTGTCCAGTGCAGTGGTGCAGCTTCCCATGCCTTCTGAGGCTGACCAGTAGAACAAGTGACCCACTTTCACAGACAAGAAACGCGACCTCAATAGTTATTTTGCCATTCTTAAAGGGAGGGGTGCTGCCTCTCAAGTCAAACAAACAGTACAAGTGGACTAAAAGCAATGCACTCAGACTCGTTTTCACAGTTCTTGGACAGATTTCACAATTAAACAATCCCCTGCTTTTCCAGCTACGGAAATTCAGCAGATGATATCGGGCAAAAACTATAGTTGCAGCCATATAAAATATATCCAAGGAGAGGCAGTGTGAATCTCCTGACGGATGTGTTTACAGCAGGCGGGGGGGAGCATCACCTGTAGTAGAGTATAGAATCAGAGGTGGAACAAAGCCAAGATACGACCGGGCTCAAATTAACCTCGGCCCACTGCCACCCTCACCAGATGATGATGTATTAATAGACAAGTGTGAAGCAGCATTTATTTGCATGTATCATTAGCAGCTAGACACCTAACGTGCTGCAAAAGGGAGAGCGACAACTACTGTGCTGAAACTCAGAAAGTACCTATCCTTACTGCCATTATGCCTTCATACATATTACGTTATATATTACATATTATGGGAAATATTCCTTTCAGAAATGCAGTACATACAATAGGAGGGTCAAATACTAAGAACGCTTATTGTTGGAAAGCTGCAGGTGCATTGTACATCTGTACGTTATTTACCTTAATAAAGCCACTCATGTTTTTAACCAGACATCTGGTATTTCCCAACAGGCAGAGAGAGGGCCAGAAGAGGGAGACAATGTGTAAATCAACACTTCCACTGATGGAAGAGTTCTTCCCATTTATTTCCACCTATCGTGTAGCAGATGCAATAGAACTAACAAAGTGTCAGGTTCACCTGACCATGTTAAGGCTCTCACATCTCCGAACGTTGCGCAATTGGTCGCTGTGAAGAGAAGATGATGCAACGTAGTAGGAGGTATGCAAGCTATTACTCGACCCAAACACAATTTGTACTTTTAGGACATTGTTTGTGCAGGCAAAATCAGCAGGGAATGAACACATTAATAACAACTTCCAAAACACATTAGATTAACTGTTATTCAGATGTTTTCCCTGTTTGCGCAAATGTTAAAAAGACATATTACCTCATTCAGTTCTCACTCCTGATAAATTTGGACTTCTAATCTGTAAGAGGATTAACCACCTTCCCTGTTTACACGTGCCCCCCCCCCCACACACACACACACACACACACACACACACACACACACACACACACACACACACACACACACACACACACACATACAGCCATTCAGTGTTCATTTTACGTCACTTACTCTAGTATGACCCAACCCAGTGGCTCTCCCTGTCTTTGCTGCCTGATGCACAGCATTCATCTCATTTTTAAATGGACTTGTTTTTTGTTGTTTTATTCGGCTCCTAATTCAGAAACATTTCTTCAGTTTATTTCTGATGGAAGAATTATTTTTAGTTAACTTTTTTTGTTTCTTCTTTCCTAGGATTGGTTGCTAAGGGTTGACAGCGAACCAGTTCGACATAGCAACTCTAAAGTAAACCAATAGTTGCTTTGCTTTTTGAAAAGGGGCCGATGCGCCTTTAACAAGCAGTAGATGGTCAGGTGACTTGGCAGAAAAAAAGGCTTTGTTGCAGAAAGCAGCCTCTGCACACACAATAATCGGCAAAAAAAGCTTGTAGTAAAGAGAGCAAGAGAGAGGTAAATGCCGAGTTCACAAATAGCACTGTTACATGGGAGGAGTAGCAATAGCAAATGAAGGAGAAGAAGGATGAAAGTGATGTTGTGGCCATCATGCTGCAGTCTGCCCGAGTTCTTCTCGAAGCTGACACTGTATTCTTGTAAATACTGGGAGCGCTTGCCGAAATCTAGGAAATTTTAAGCACATGTCATTAAATCAATGATGGCCCTTATATGTCAGTGGCGTAAATATAACCAATCAGTACAACTGCTCTTGTTTTAGAAGCCAAAACACTAAAATAGCAGTGAAGAGGATTAGGGAGACACATAAAGGTTCCGGATTAAATGCTACGTCACCTTTTCCCATTAACAGGACAACAGCGTCTGAGACACTGACACGGTAAATAACGCCAGTCTTTTAATGCCAGACCTGCTAATAGAATCCAGTGAGTTCTCCACGTTCATTCTTCTGGTATCGTGCTGTCATTTCAAAAGAAAATGGGAAGGGTAACGGGGACAGAGAAAGTCTCAAATGAGCTCTCTGTAGACGTACTGTACTGCATGTCTCATAGCAATGGAACACAGGGGTTCATACTAATGAGTCCTTACCAATTTCAGGACCAGGTTTTTCTATCTTGCACCACGGTCTACCCGGCTTGGACCAGGAGCGGGACTGGATGCCTGAGGCAGACCCAGGAGAGGACACAGTAGCCTATTGTGCATTACAAAGAAGTCTACAGGGAGCTGCAGTGATCTATTTTTCCACAGTATGAATCATAGACAGTTTTTGTTGGGGTTCCTCTCTGGTGCCAGTCTGCTGCCATGCCCTTTCTTACATTGCCATCTTGGTTATCTGATGCACCTCTGATCTAAGGAATTAAGCTGCTGTGTCCCTGTCTGGCCATGACTCAGTGGTTCTCCTCATTGGGCGCCAGCAAAGAGTCTGCATCTGCCTGAGTTTTTGGTTCCTCTTATGGCTTTCAGTCTTTTTGGGAAGAGATATACTTCCAGATCTTTGGAACTATCTCAAATGTATCACTGTTTAGACCCAAATATGCTATGCTTATATAGTCAGTAAAATGTAGTTTACGCAAATATTTCACTTCACACTGTGTGTGACAAAATAAGCGGGTGTTCTTTTCCCCATTAAATAACCAAAAGTTGAAACAACAGTGGTTAAACTTTCTTTTATTCAATTTCCACCAGACCTAAGCTTGAGAGCAGTGTTTCAAACAAATTGCAGAGGATTACATAGGCAAAATGGATTTTAGTGTGTGTCTAAGAAATCAGTTCTCCCTATCAAATATCCACGAGAAGAACAAATATATACCCTGAAGAGTTGGAATTGTATTACCTATGTATGCAGCCAGAAGGAAAACAAACAGCTTATTCAAATAACCTGTGAAGCCTGTGCAGTATAGTAGTTTTTTTTTGGCCTTTGTTGTGCAGGGTAACATCATCATTACAAGGCAGTGGGTACGGCATTAAGCAGTTTGGCAAGACACTGGACATCTGTCCAATGGGAAAGGAAATGATTACACTCGCATGTACCACTGTAAAAGTTGAGTCATTCCATCTTAACAATCTGAAACTGAAACTGAGAGTGGCGTAGTCCCATGCCTGATGGTGTGTCTTAACTAGAGCCCGACCGATAAAGGATTTTTAAGGCCGATACCGATACGAATATTTGGTTAAAAATCCAATATATACAAAAAAAAAAAAAAAAATCCAGAATGCTGAACAAAACATAAACAGATTTCCCTAACATTTGTTATTTGTAGTTATTTATGAGTTCTCACTAAAATAATATGATAATAATGTGTTTTATTGTCACAACAGAACATCAAAATATATTAAAGTTCTGATAAATAAAATGTATAAAAATACAAACTTAAGATATGAAACTTAAAGTCGTTTGAACAAAAAGTAAAAATCAGTGTTGCTAACAGGGACGTTGTAGAGCGTCCTCTGGTGGACAGACTATGCAACACCAACACTCATAACATGGACATGGATGATTCTCATTTATTAAATGCATGAAGGCATTTAAAAAAATATATAAATTTTATTCTTAAAAACCAGCCATTATAAATGATATATCGGGAAATGCCTAACATCAGCTGATAATATCGGTCTGGGTCTAGTCTTAACCATTAAAACAAATATGTTCAAAATTGATGAAGGTTATGTTTTTTGTTTTCTAATTGCAGAAAGAGACAAGTCTTCCAAACGCGGCTTTTCTCAAAGGCATCCTCCCCAGGGAACTGGTTTCAGATGGTGTCTTAGAGTATAAAATCCCGTCTAGCACCATTTGAAATCGGTGTTCTTGAGCGGGAACAGACATCAGGAATGACGACAGTGACGACTTCATTCACTAAGTTGGAAGAAAGTTAAGGATTGCAGTTTGGTGGCATTGTTTGCATCAACATAAACAACAAACTATTCCAGATGTAGTATGTCATATCAATCAGTTGGGTTGTGTGGACCAGTCCTCTGTACAGCTTACTCTCTCCCGGGACGTTGGAAGTCCAGTCTTCTGACCAGCTGGCCACTCCTTTCACCAAGGCTGACCGTTTTCATCTGGTGTTCAGAGTTTCCATCATGTCTAGCACCATTTGAAATCGGTTACAATGTGAAGGGACTATCAACAGAGCTTTTGCTTCAGCAGATGCATGGTGGATGTCCTTAAAGTACCAGAAGATGGCAGCATTGAGCTTCCATCCATGCTATCATCCAAGGCTATCAAACTTTTTGTTTTGTAGAATCATTCAAGCAGTGAACGTGTTATTGGAGACCCCTGATCATGGATTGGAGACCCCTGATCAGGTTCCATGGAGTTCCCTTTTGTTAGTCTTTTTGCTCTTTTTCAGAATTCAGTTTCTTCTTTAATCACGTTGCCGTCACTCAGCCGTGCTGTGTGCAACTTCCAGCAGCCGTTATCTTGTCTTGTTCATTTCCTCCAGGGACAGATGATTAACAGAGAGAATATCTAGTTAAATGCTTCAGTAGTTCAGAGGCCGTGTATCCGGCCATTGTAGAGCTGTCCAGGCACACCTTCTTTTGGTTTATATTTAAATGAAACATTTTTGTTGTTGTTAAATTACCATGTCAATATCAAATCAAATTAATTTATTAGTCACATACAATTACACAGAGTATATGTAGTGAAATGCTTTGTCCACTGTCTCCATGGCTGTACAATGTGTAAATAATATGAAATAAATAGAAAAAGAAGAGAAGAAGAAGAAATGTCTAAAGTGCATGAGGTGTTTCCAACATGCTTGTGCTCCTGCTACAGTCCTCATTCAGTATCCGGATAGCTTGGGGATAAAATCTTTTCTCTCTCTGTGTTGGCCCTCATGTAGCCAGCAATAACGTTTCTGATACGAGGGTTGAGATCAGGAATGATGATGGAGACTTCAAAGATGACGAGTCCAAAGATTTCAGATCATTTGCAGCTTTATTCACAGGGTTACCTTTGAAACGACTCCTTATTTGTGAGACACTTGTACTAGTTTGACACATTTTGATCTATTCCTACAACGTAGTGTCCACCTCACGCTGACTCTGCCCTGAAAGCTCCCTGAGAATAGTTACATTTGAACACGTTCATGCATAAATACCAACCTATCAGAGCGTAGGGCAGAGAAGAGGCAGTTGTTGGGGTGACTGGGATCTCTGGGGATTTTCTTTACTCTGGACTTTACTCTCTTGATGTACATTTCCTTTAGGTTGGGTAGGGCACTCCCAGTGGTACCCTCAGCTGATCTCACTACTCTCTTTAGGGCTTTACGGTCTTGCTGAGTGCTAGTTCCATACCAAGCTGTTATAGTCCCAGTAAAAATAGCTTGGTATTATCATCTATTACCAGTGGATAGCTCCATACTGTATTTCCATTAATAAAGCAAAACTGGTTTCAATGAAAATGACACTGATTATGTTTTTTATGTTTATTTTAATAAAAATGTAACAATAGTATTTTGTGTTTGATATGATTAATGTTCAATTTCAGTATGCTTTTGCATCATTTAATTGTCACCACCGTGTCATCTCTGTCCGGTTTTAAGGTAATTTTCAGTTTGACATTAACAACTGTATGTTGTTATTAATTCATTTCTAATCATAGCCTGTCACCTCCCCAAGCCCAGACCGGAGGCAATTACTTTGAGTTTTTCCACTTTAAATGTAATTATAGCATGTAATGATTTAATTCATGCCTGTCTTTAACCTACACGATAAAGGTTAACTGCAGTTTGACAGAAAAAAAAAAATTCATTAATTCACACTAGGGGGGGTTCTTACCAAAGACATTTTCAATTCACATGTAGGCATGATTTACTTTTTTTCTTTTTGTTTTATCTGTTCTGTTTGTGGAAGTAACCTCTTTTAATGTACATGTGACACGTGTTCACATCAATGATAAATGAATGCATTTGAATGATTTCGTAAACCCCTGGACTTTAATGGCTCAGATGTGTTTCAGCAAGATTTCTGCTCATTCAAACCCGTTTCCATGTCTCATTGTTTTCTGTGTTATAGTTTTAGAACATTTTTAATGAATTTGGTTTTAAAAAATGTGAAGGGGACAAAAGTGACCAGCTGAGTTGGTTGGTTGTCACCGGGATACAAAGCTAGAGTTCAGTAGGGGGACAGCTGCAGGAAAGAAGCTTCCTCTTGGAGGGGAGTGGTGTGAGCAGTCTGTGGTTGGGGTGAGAACAGTCTTTGCTGATGACACATCGCTTGTCCTGGATGACCTCGATGGAGCGGAGGGAGGAACCGACGATGCATTGGGCAGTTTTCGCCACCCTCTGCAGTGCTTTCCGGTCGTAGGGAGAGCAGTTGCCATACCAAACTGTGACAAAGTTATTGAGGATACTCTCGATGGTGCAGCCACCAGGATCTGAGGAGACAGGTGGACCTCCTTGAGTCTCCTCAGAAAGAAGAGACACTGGTGAGTCTTCTTGACCAGGGTAGAGGTGTTGAGGGTCCAAGAGAGGTCCTCAAAGAAGTGGACACCCAGAAACTTGAAGCTGGTGACACGCTCCACCTCAGTCCCGTTGATGAGAATGTGTGTGTGTGCTAGCTGTAGACTTCCTGAAGTCCACAATGATCTCTTCGGTCTTATTGGTTGTTGTCAGTGAACCAATATATTAGGTCCTGGATCTCCTCCCTGTAGGCCGTGCTATCATTGTTGCTGATGAGACCAATCACCGTAGTGTTGTCTGCGAACTTGACAATAGTATAAGAGCCATGCACAGGTGTGCTAGGTGAAGAGGGAGTAAAGGACAGGGCTCAACACAAGTCTTGTGTCTTCAGCAGAAGTGTGAGCTCACTGTTCATCCATGGCTTCTGATTAGGGAAAGTGGTAATCAGTTTGAGGGTGGTGACGCGCTTGATGTTTGAGTCAGTCCAGAACGGAGGAGACAAATCAAATGAATCAGTGTCCGTGTGGGAGTCGTGGGTGGCCTGAGTTGCAAAACACTCAGTGTTTGCTGAGTGCTGAATACAATAAAAACAAAGAGAGATGATCTGAGTGTCCTAGACGGGGGGAAGGGAGCAGCTTTGTATGCATCAGTCATATTTGTGTTGACGTGGGTGTGGATTTAAATCACTGGGCGGTACACAAATCATTCCCTTTTTGTGAGCATTGCAAGATAGGGCATTTGTGCTGCATTAATGTGGTTCGGTAATAATCTGAAAAGTAAGTTCCTGATACTGCATTGCATTGTGAGATAGGGCATGTCACGGTGGAGGTATTCAATTCAATTTTATTTATAGTATCAATTCATAACAAGAGTTATCTCAAGACACTTTACAAGGACCCAACAGTTCTAGTAGTTTGCTCCAGAGCAAGCAACAGTGCGACAGTGGCGAGGAAAACTCCCTTTGGGAAGAAACCTCGACAGACCCAGACCCAGACCCAGACCCAGGCTCTTGGTAGGCGTTGTCTTATTGGTTGTTGAATGAAGAGTGGCAATAACAGTCCCAAAAAAATAAATAAAAATAATAGTAGTTTGTAGTAGTTCTTTGTAGTAGTTCATGGCATAGCAAGGCACTGCCCTGTAGCAGGGCACCGCAGCCAGGGAAGGGTGAAGGGACCTATCATTGATTTTGCCTCCCTGAAACATGAGACCAATGACCAGAGCTAGGTTGTTGCATTTCTGGGACATTGCACACAAAATAGGAAATAGAAAGATAGGAGAGAGGAGCCATGCACAGGAAGTCCCCCAGCTGTCTAAAAACTATTACAGCATGAAGAGACAGGGTAAAGAGAGGGGCCTGGACAGGCTAGAACTCTTCCCCAAGCCGGATCGGGCTGTGAGCTCACTGTTCATCCCTTTAGTTTTATTATATGACAGATAAATCTGACAATATGACGAGAAGCAGGTGGGGCGGGGAAAGTGGACTCCTCACTCCCCTAACAATATTCAATTCTATGTTTGCTTTATCAAAAGGGTCTTGCCTACTCTTAAATGTGGTATCTGCTCTCCAAATGCCCTTCTGTTTTAGCGAGGTGTTAATTCAACTGTAGCCTATGGTCATTTTGAGTTTCAGTCCTGTTGAAACTGTCTTAATAAAATAAATATACATAACTAATAATATATATATTTTTTTATTTTGTCAACCCCATTTATATCTATAAGGCTAGTTCAAATAAGAGCAACACTTCTCAGTGTCCCAGCATGAATGTGAACATAAACTGAATGTGTAAATGACAAACAAAATTAGAAGTCGCTGCACCAGCCAAATCTTTTTTCTGTTGACACTTTGAGCATCATGCTGCTCTACTGTCGAACTACAGATCTGCCATCACTTTTAGCATCATTTGACACTGTTGAACCACCAGCTTTACAGCTTCTCAATCCACATTGTCTGTCCCCAACCTAGTGAGTGATAAGTGTTGTGGAGTGAAGTCCAAGCTAAATTAAAAAGTCTTCAAATACGCAATGGCATGCCTTGAAAGAGGTAGGAGTAGAAATCTCCAGCCCCAGCATGACCCTATTTCTATGTCTGGTATCTGCAAGAAGCCAATCTGGCGAATGGCTCAGGACATATTTTTAGCAGAGTTTGTTGCTATATTAACAATAAACAAGACGTTGTAGGGAAGGTGAGTCATAAGGAGTGTCCTGATTAAACGTGACATGAGCAGCTGGGATGTGGTAATCGTGATTGGTTTCCTTGGTTTCCTTGGTTTCATACATTCAGAATTTCTTTCCTTGACCAGGCAGATGTGGGAGGAGGACTGACATTTAAAAAATGACAGAATGGTCATAGTAGGCATCAATATTGAAGCTTTAAAGCTAGACTATGTGTCTTTTAAAAGAAGCAATGGCATCTTAATTTTCTTCCAAACTAAAAGTTTGATTCATAAGCATTAAAAGGCGCCCTTGCTCTACTTTATACTCTAAGAGGTTGTGCTGCTACGGCCTTAATTGCTCTGGTATGACCAGTTTCTTATGTTAGCTAACTTTAGACAGATGTTACGTTGGGGAGTGTTTGAAAAAAACTGCATTGTGAAGCATGTCGTCCAACCATGTCAAAAGACTAAAGGTGTTTGTAATGGATCCAAAAGGCCACATTTAAAGGCAAGGCAAAAAGTTGAGGTGCCATAATCGTTTCAATATGGTCTCTCTGGGAAAACATTCACAATCTTGCACACATTTGTACATGAAAGAGTGACAGAAATAGCTTGGAAAAAAGACAGCTTGGGAGAGAAGTTCAAAACCTTTCTCACCTCCACGCACCTCGGCGGCTGTTAACATGTGATTGGCGGTTTCCAGTGTGGGGGGGGAGAGGGTTTCAGATGCTGTTAGACCATCCAACAAGCAGTTCTGTTGAAGTACACTAGCTCCTTTATGTTAAGGTGACCAGATGTCTCAGACAAAATCCGGGGACATTTTCAGCTCAGAAGCGTAAATACCTCCAAAACGTCATGTTTTTGTAAAACTTAAAACGGGGACACTAGACCTAGAGCTGAGTATCGGATACAATATAAACTATTGAGGAAAGATTTTCCTTTGACATTGATGCAGTATGAAACGAGATCGCTGCAGTCGGCAGCAGAGAAACAAGCTACAATGGAAGTTAATGGGAGAATTGTCCAGCTTGTATTTACGTTCATAAAGTGCTCGTTTTGCTGCTGACAGACTCAGATTAATATTCTAAGTGTCTGATAACATTATGGAAAGGATTTCTAAGGAGGCTGACCTTTCTGTTAAAGATTAAGATCCTTTTTAAAACATAAAAGTCCACCAGACTCCATGTAAATAATCAGTGATTTTAGCGTGTATAGAGCAGCATATCTCCACCAGACTCCATGTAAATAATCAGTGATTTTAGCGTGTATGGAGCAGCATATCTCCACCAGACTCCATGTAAATAATCAGTGATTTTAGCGTGTATAGAGCAGCATATCTCCACCAGACTCCATGTAAATAATCAGTGATTTTAGCGTGTATGGAGCAGCATATCTCCACCAGACTCCATGTAAATAATCAGTGATTTTAGCGTGTATAGAGCAGCATATCTCCACCAGACTCCATATAAATAATCAGTGATTTTAGTGTGTATAGAGCAGCATATCTCCACCAGACTCCATGTAAATAATCAGTTATTTTAGCGTGAATAGAGCAGCATATCTCCACCAGACTCCATGTAAATAATCAGTGATTTTAGCATGTATAGAGCAGCATATCTCCACCAGACTCCATGTAAATAATCAGTGATTTTAGCGTGTATAGAGCAGCATATCTCCACCAGACTCCATGTAAATAATCAGTGATTTTAGCATGTATAGAGCAGCATATCTCCACCAGACTCCATGTAAATAATCAGTGATTTTAGCGTGTATGGAGCAGCATATCTCCACCAGACTCCATGTAAATAATCAGTGATTTTCGATCGGCTCCGTTTGGTCAGAGCATCTTTCAAAATATCGGGTCTTTCTGAAAACCGGGACATTTCCGGGACAGATCCAGCTGGGGACAGGTCACCAAAATCGGGGACTGTCCCCGGAAACCGGGGACGTCTGGTCACCCTACTTTATGTCCCAATTCTGTTGTCCTTTTATCTAAAGAGGCTGTTGTTCAGCTGAAGTTACATAGGCTAACTTTAAACTGACACTTCTAGTTTTGGCATTCAAAATCAGAACCAGCCAACTCAACACTGTTCATTTTTTAAATGTTAATGCGGTCATTGTAAGTGATATGTCTACATCATACGCGTCAGGAGAAGGTGTGTGACATAAGGGCCCACATCATGGACATAAAGGCCCACATCATGGACAGTGTTAAGGCGGTTTTATGCTTTTATTATTTGCAAAGCTCATGTCAGTCAACTAGCATGTTGCTACTCCCCCAGAAAACTCTGCCCACAGTAGGCTACAAAAAAGAGAGACAGTCTCCTTACAGCAAAAAAAACACCATTGGCAAAGTGCGCTTGTACTAAACATTGTAACCAAAATATATCTGAGTTTACAAACACAGGAACTAGCATGTTGCTACTCCCCAATCACAGTCCTACAGAAAAAGATAAGAGGGGCTAGATAAGACTTTTGGACACCACACTACTGCACTAATTAATGCAACCTGCACAATTAGCTTATTTACATGTACATTTAGCATACATTTTAGAATATTATTTAAGCAGTTGCACATTTCTGTTTACCCATACTGTACATATTCAAATATTTGTTCTTTTATTTCATTTTATTCATGTTATTATTTCATGTATATTGTATGTATGTATATTTTTCCAGGTTTTTCATGTATATTCTGTGCTTGTGTCTGTGTTTGCTGCTGTAACACTGGAATTTCCCATTTTTCTTGGGATCAATAAACAACTATCTATCTATCTATCAACACACAGGACGAGTTGACCAATCACAGTCCTTGCGGTCTGCGTAGCCTCAATGCAAAGTGTTAGAAAAATGTCATCATCAAGAATAGACAGGAACCACTGAAATGACTTTAAAGTTAATTTACTTGCAAGTAGAATCTTTTTAATAGTACTCGGCATCAGTAGAGAAAAATGACTGACCAAGAAGCTTTTGATTAGCTCTTGTAATACAATGTAGAATGAGAATATACAGTATATATATATATATATAGAGAGAGAGAATCTCTATAGTCACAATAAAGTGTTAATGTTGTCAGTCTGACCTGCTCTCTTCCCAGTGTCACACCGTGCTCCAGACAAGGACAAAGCAGTGGCTCCAGATACCAGATGGCGACAGCAGTAACACTGTTTTGTCTTGTCGTAATGCAAACACTGATCGGAGCCCTACGGCGTAGGGTTCGGAGAGGGGTTTGCGACGATGCAAAGGGGTCTGCGGGGGTACGATTCAACACAGAAAAACAACCTTTATAATACAGATAATATTCATGGCCTTATGTTAAAAGCATGTAAACATTTACTCTGAGATCCCTGCTACACTAATGACAGGGGATTTACACTAAACATCTGTTTCTGGTCTAATGTTGAGGTCTCGGTGGGAACCATTTGTGTCGTGTTTGTCTTGACTTTAAAGATGTCCATCCGCCCTACTTATGAGAACGACTTTAAGGACGAGCTTTACCAAGAAGTGTTTTTCATTCTTTGTCATTCTTCTTTTTTTTCCCCCAAAGTCTGTGATGTCATAACCGCTCCCACCACACTCACGTCACTATGTTGTGATTCACTAAAGATACATGAGTCATAAACAAAGCTATGTTTGCCTCAGTATTTACTCCAGTCAGGAGGCCAGGTTCATTCTGCAAGCCACAGAAAAATGTGTTGACCTGAGTGTGTGTGTGAGTTGTCATTCCTGTTTACAACATGTGTGAAATTGCATCACTTCCTCTGTGGTGAGATCTCTCCCATATGCTTGATCATGTAGCTGGAACAGGACACAGGGAACGGTCTCATGCCAGGCTGATGGGTAGAGTTCCTCCTCCTTGGGCCCTAACACACTATAAAGACTCATCTTCAAAAGTGAATGCAATGGGAGGCAGTTTACAGTCTGGAAAATAACATATAATAGATTTAAGACTTCCTTTAAAAGGAAGAATGATTTCTTTTTTAAGATCATTTTTTGAGGCTTTTTCCCTTTATTCAACAGCGGCAGTGGATAGACACTGAATGATTGAGGTCACCCCAGAATGATTTTTAACATAATAATGATGGATTATGAGAAAATTGGCCCCTGGGAAGAGACATGTAAGAGCCCCCCCCCACCCTGTCTACATATAAAAAGACCAGAAACCAGAGACCTAAAGCCAGAGTTTTCTTCTAGTAATCTTTTTACATTGTGTCTTTTTGTGATGATGCATTTCTGTATTTGTTTTGCATCTATTTGTAGTCATGGTGCATCTTTTTGTTGTTGTTTTGCATTTATTATTGGAGTGTTATGTTCTATCTAGTTTTTTTATTTTACATTTTGGTTTATTAATAGTCATTATGTGTCTCGTTTAACATCTATCTTTAGTCATTTTTAACAAATCTTGGACATTTTGTGGTTGTTTTTGCATCTATTGTGTGCGTTTGTAGTCATTATGGGTCATTTGTAGTTTGTATGTGTATGTTTTTGATAGTTTTGTGTATTTTAGTATCTATTTTGCTCGTTTTGCATGTCTTTGCAGGCCTTTTGTGTCATTTGTAGTCATTTTGTTTATTTTTGTGGTCATTTAGCATCTCTTCGGTTTTCCCCCTTTGGCCCTTGGCCTATGCCTGGGAGGCATATTCTATCCATGGTAATGACGTCAAATTCAAGAAGCTAAGTGATACTTCAAGTAAACCTCCCTTAAGCAGGCCTATCTATAAATATGTTCAGCATTTAATGCCAATATATGTTTTGAAACCCACTAATATGTAGTCGTAAGCACATTTAAAAGTGCAGTAAGTACAGCTTAAAAAACGTACTTTCTGTCATATTTGCTGAAACTGACCCTATGTTACAGTAGAACTACATGAAGCAGGTAATTAAAAAAAAAAATCTGGCTCCTCTGGCATCCCCTAGAGCCTGTAGTGCGATTTAGTGCAAATCAGGGCCGGGGGGGACTTAGAGCACCTTTTAAGCAAATCGTAGGACTGATTATTACATTACAGCTTTTATGACACGCATAAATTTAATAGCTGTATATTTCATTCAATGTATGTGACATAGTTAATAGGGAGTGGGGTATGAACACAGACAAGTAACACACGGACAATCCTCAACAGAGAAGATAGAGATACATCTAATAAGAGAAACCTCAAGCATTAGATAAGCTGCTGTGTGGTCTTATGGAAGGTTTGTGTGGTGTTATTTTGTTGTGTTGTTGTGTTGCTTGTATGTTTTAATGAGTACGGCCTGAGCTCTGCTTTACTGCTCATTGTTTACATGATTAGCTTCCAGCTCCCCTCAAGCGTCATCTGGCCTTCACGCATCAGTATCCTTACCCAGTAATTTGCATTAGCTTATGTCAGAATAAAGTATTTTCATGGTCCAAGAAGCTTATTTTCATTTTATACATTTAGTGCATTTAATGTGTGTATTTATGAGTGAACTGCATTATGGGAGGGGTCTTTCTAAATCTGTAAATAACGACCTAAAGCATGCACATCCAATGAAATTAATAAACACACTAACCCATTTAACTAATACATGCTTCATATGAAGGGCCACACTTGTTTCTAAATGCATGTATGGAAATCTTTTCTATCCATTTAAAACCACGTTACGTTGTACAGCATAAGAAATTGTTATGTTTTAGATAAGTCTCAACGTGTAACATCAATGTCTTTATTATCTTTGAAGATTTGTTGTATTACATATCTATAAGTGCAAAGTGAATTCCTGTAATGAGATACACACATAGGGGATGGGCATATCATCACCATGTTCCCGTGCTTCACAAACAGGACAGGCACGCATGGAAGCCCAATGGAAAAAAAACAACAGGTGCTGATTGACATCTTGGTTGTTGTCATGTGAATGCATCTTCAGCCATAGCTCCTCATACCTAACCTCTGCCTCCTCGCCAATACCACCTCCATTCCCCTTACAATGAATCCCTTTGTAATTCATCAACTTCTGAGTCTGGGTCTCTGTGAAAATCCCAACATGTTTGAGAGATACATGTTTTCTCACAAGGTTTTCTGGCGGTGACGATACAGTATGAGCCAGGATGGGTGCGGTACCGTGCTGTACTTGTGCAGTGGAAAAACAGGGTTTGAAAGAGGAGGAGAAATCAATGCTTGTGATTTCACTAAGTGGAAAACTTGATGAGTCAGGGAGGACACTTCTATTTCCTGCTCTTTTTGTCTCTTTACATCCTGTGGTGAAGCACATCTGACAAAAGACTGCTGGAGCTAGAAGAGGACCGGTAAATCTGGTTATTCCTGAGGCTATTTTATTTAAAAAAAAAACAGGATTTGTATTTACTTGTACAACATTGCTATGGTTGCGAGATTAAAAGGGGAAAAGCTTCTATCCCGATTCGTTTAAAGATGAAAAAAGAGAATATCACCAGCCCTAGCTTTTAAATCAAAAGAATCATTTGCAGTCCACAGACAAATGGCTTCAACTTAAAAACAGCAAGCAATACCATAAAAGCTGTTTTCGGGTGCTGGGTTTTGGAGGATGGTTGACTTCTACAAAGAACACCACTGTTGTCGAGATTTCTCTGGGGAAACCAGCAAACCCCTCCTCTAATGTCTGTCAACATAACTAAGATGAATAACTACAATGATATCCTGTTTATGAGCATGCTTTTCAATCCAGCTAAAGCTGAAATATTAAGGGAACTGTGAAATCTGACCCAAAATGATTTAGTTATTTTTAAGCAGACAGGAGAAATCTTCTCTATTGATCCTAAAAAGGCACACCTTACCCCCCCTGGCACTATACAACAGACACAATGGAACAGTGTAACCACATTTCATTATGGGGCTTTTCTCTGTACTGCTACCATGACTGTGAATGCAACCATTGACTTTTCTCTTTTCTGGCACGCTACTTTGTAGACATGAGCATTTTGTTTTATTTTATAGAAGCTTTTCCCCTTTTAAATAATATGTGCATATAATAATATACACACAATTGACATTTTCATTTAGATCTGATAGTTATACTTTCATATAAAATATATTTTGCATTAACAAAATCCGCCTCCTGCACATATTAAATGAATGGTGCACGAGCCCATTCAGTAACACATAGTCAGAAACATATTACACATAATATGGGACGTAATGTGGTAATTAGTGTTACAGGATTCATTGATGGAAAGGTACACTAGGGTCTTTTCTCATGAAAGAAGGTTGCCCATTATTTTGCACAGCTCGAGAAAAGAGCCCCAGAAGAATAGACAATGACAAAAAGAAAGTCCGGGGGTGAAGAATGCAGCTGATTGTATCGTTATCAGTCGCCATTTCAGTCTGCAAACTGAATAAAACCCCATTGTATGGCTATTGAATTACCTTTTCATGAGTCTGTCCTAACAAAGCAGCACATTAATAACACTTAACGTATGGCTTTGAGTTTTTGCAAAAACAAAAAAAATAATACATTTGGTCATAGTTCATAACTCGAGGCAATGTAAGAGTTTATTCCAGTGTATAACAAAAGTAATGTACTAAATAGCAATACTATAGCATGGCATATTTACAATTGTTAAAATAATGTGGCAATAAAAAAATATTATAAAAGTACTTGATATAAATTATCCTACATTTACAGATTTGATCATCTGCCCATTGAAGTGCAATAACATTAAATAGAGTTTTCTTTCTTCCACACAAGTCCCTCCTCAAAGATGCTCTTTAATAGATGTGCACGGTTCCATTTGCAGAGCTGGTGTTGACGAGAAATGAAAAGAAAACCAGTTTAGTTTGAGCTTCACTAAAAAGATGGTGCAAAGAAAGGAAAAACAGCACAACATTCATGCTTCAACACTTATTATATCTAGTTCATGCTCCCACTTAAAAACTGTTACTGTTACTTTCTGAGAACTTCCGCGATAATAAACAATTCTTCCATATGTTTTGCAGAGGCATTTTGGTCGTTTTATGGTATCTTAAAACACACAGAAATGGACCGGTACCTTAGTCACGCAGGCAATCTAAAGACTTTGGAACTGTAATAACTCCGGCTTCAGGTCTTCTCTGGTGTCATATGAGCTATGGTGTCATCAAATAGGGAATTTGTGTCAGAATTGTTGAGTTTTGTTATTGTTGTTAAAACTTTATTAGTTAACCAAATGGTGTTTTAAGGCATACTTAATTAGTATTATCAAATATTAGTGTTAGTCATTGCAACTTTGAGAGCATAATGATTAAATTTTTTTGTAAAATAAGCTTTAACATTGGCTTAGTGGAATATTCGAGCATGCATATGATTATATGAGAAATTCATATTTAAGAAACGTTTCTCTAGCTGAGTCTGAGCTATTTATCTGGATTTCACAAGATGATTATTAAGTGTTGTTTCACAGTTGAAAGCTTTTAAGTGCCTTCGTCTAAGGATAAAAAAGATTTGTCACATGAATGACAAAATATGTCCGCCTGCTTCCTGTATATTTATTATTGAACTTGATTATTAAAGAAATTCTGATCCACTCCGGCCTGGAGGGAATGTTTCTTCCTGATGCTGATTTCTACATCACATGCGGTTTTATTTAAGGATTTCCTGTTGACTTCCCTCATTCCTCAGCACAGGTCCGGAAACACACAGACATCAAGATTTCCTCAAACAGTTCAAAAACTCAAAAACAGTGGACAATGTGAACCTGCTGCTTCCTAAAAGTTACTGCATATTACTTCATATATGAAGTATGTGCTAATATTGACCTGCACACTGCTGTGCATTTACATTCTGAGAACACAAATAATATGTTACCTCAAAAGGTAAAAAGAGCAGAAAGTGCAAAGAGGATGAGAAGCATAATCAAATATGGGTCATGCATTAAAGCGTTAGGAGTAAAATACTGCAGCTCACCCTTTTCTCTTCAGAAGAAACTTGTGTAAAAAGAATGCAATTATACACGCAACTGTAAAGAAAACAAAAAGATTAATTATATATTGTACTTCAACTGCAAAATGTTGTTGAGGTTTGACTTCCAAAGAGAAAAGTTGTACATTACCTAATGTAACGCAGATCACACTGACTACCACAGGCATATATCCTGAAAGACACATGCAAAGTTAAATGCAGAGCATAAATAATGACCCATGGTAACATCTTTATATTACCGGGGGCGTATTAACTCACCAGTGTCCTTGTTAGTATCTACAGCATCTTCTTTCTTGTCTGCAAGTATAAAACCGCATCATTAGTATGAACTATTTATCTGGCAAGGACAACATGGCTCACTCAGGCTCCGAAAGCATATCAACACATTCAAGGTTTGTTACGAACTGAGCATCTCCTTTACCGATTTAAAGCTATAGTGCGTAGTTTTGGTCGCCCCCGTGAGGAATTCTAAGTAATGACAACAACACTGTTGGTGCTACACACAGCTGTGTACCAACTCATTTGGCAATGGCTTGAATGTATCAGACATTCATTACGCACTAAAGCTTTAAAGCCACAAAGCTGCCCTGCCACACAAAACCATTTTGTCTTGCATTTTTTGAAATCTCTTAGGTCCATATGTGTGTGTGTGTTATGTGGTGAATATGAAAATGAACTGCTACCTCCTCTGTCAGCTCTAGTCATGAAGAGAAATAAGCAGAGGAGTCAGGCCAATTAAAACAGCTGGTCAGTCTGACGTCATGTTGCCTGAGCTCATTAATATTCATGAGCTCACCCAGTTGCGCTGGGTAAAGGATGCTGATAGCCAGGCTCTCATTGGCTAGCTGTTATCCAATCAGAGCCAAGCAGCTTAGCTCGTTGAATATTAATGAGAACTGGCCCAAATGGAGCTGAGTCTTCCTGCAGGCTTTCTATACCACACTAGAATGGCTTGGAACAAGGTAACCACGGTAACCAAGTTACAGAGTCCATGGTAGGACTTCCGACATTACTGCAATGTAATGAAATACATGTGGCAGGGCACCTTTAAAAAGGGCAGGAAAAAGTTATTTTTGCTTTCTGGTGGAGAGTCAAATGAGAACATTGACCTCACTCTCATATGTGTCTGTTTGTTAAATATGAAGTTGTAGCTGTTATATAACAGTTGGTTAGCTTAGCTTGGCATAAAGACTAGAAACAGGTGGAATCAGCTTGTCTGACAAAATCCCAGTCTCTTTGCCGGTTGCCTGGCAACTGCTCAAAGCCAAGCAATAGCCTGGAACATAACTTTCCAATTAAATGGCGGACTGTTGTTTTCATCCAGATCATCCAAGTCTCTGCCAGGAAGGGAATAATCATGCATAACAGCCATCATATTCATTATGTTAAATGTGTTAGTTTAAGTGTTTCAGGAAATGTCTAAAAGTGGAATAAATAATTATTCAGTGAGCTATGAGCACATGTAAGTTCTAGCTGACGTTCATTCTCCTCATAAATGGTTTTGTGTAGTTTCAAATGACTAAATCTTGTGTTTGACTTACAGATACAGTCAAGATACCTTAAACTATATTTTTCTATATTCTCTCTATCCCACAATGATGACAACAACTCTCTCCTCCCTCCACAGTTAATTTAACTGAAATAGCAACACAACGTCTATATTAAAATTGTACAATACCTCGAAATAAAGATGATGTCATTGATGTTACAGTGGTTGTACTCTCAGCTGTCATATTGTCTCTGCCACCTAGGAACAGAGCGATCAGAGAGATTCTTAGTTCTTCTCAAGCTTAGGTAGGATGAAAGTCATTCGTCAAGCAGAGAAGCAATTTCTAAGAAGCATGCTGCATGCACATAATCCATTCATGCTGCCCGAAGCACTGGGCCTAAAAGGTTATTAATGTAATAACATGCCGAGCAACATTTTTCTGTACCTCGTACTGAAGGCGAGGCAGAAGGTGTTGCACTGGTTGTGACAGATTTAGTACTGTGAGCTGTGGGCGTGGCAGATGAATCTGTAGAAGTGGACGTTTCTGTGAAAAATGATCAATGTTGTCAATATATTTTTCTTGAGTCTTAATATCCTGGATTCCTTATAAAGAAAGTGGTAGAGTGAACAAGACTGGCTATGTATTGGTTATTATCTCTCTATATATTTGTGTACCTTTTTCTGTAGGTGTAGATGTTGGTGCTACTGTTTCTGTTGTCACACCTATGAATAAGAAAACTACTGAATTTATCTGGGATTTAAATATGAACTGGTTCATCAGTCATTTGTGAGATTGGAGGCGATGGATATAGATTCCAGTTTACAAAAAAGAATGTGCTGTGCATACAAATGACAGTAATGCATCAGTAATATGCTTTCTTGTTAACCATCCACTTATAGAAAAATGTGGACTACATTTACACTACTACATTTTGGTTAATAAACAAAGATCTTTTGCTACGTTTTCCAATTGCGTTCCCACTACTACGGCATTTCAGAGCCCCTAAAACGGAGAAATTTGGAAGTCTGCTGCACGCTGTTTTGGTTTGAAAACTCTTGCGTTGTAGTCTAGACAGGCAGAAACGGAGAACTTTGGAAACAATGGCGTCAGTCATATCGCTTAGGTAGGCTTACATACCTGTCAGTGACTACGGAAGAGGATTAGGGCCACTGGTGAAAAATAATTCTTAGAATAAAGTCAGAATTCTTAGAATAAAGTCAGAATTCTGACTTTAATCTCAGAAATCTGACTTTATTCTAAGAATTCTGAGATTAAAGTCAGAATTCTTGAGAATAAAGTTAGAATTCTGACAATTTTATTTTCAAATGCTATAAAATTGAATAAGATGCCCCAAAATTAATGAAAGTAGAGACTTGTACTTGCCAAAGAGCGTTGGGTGGAATCAATCATGTTATTTTGGGGAATTACAAAGAACACTGATATACAACATGAGGGTTAAGGTTGAAGGCTGAATACCGAGTGTCATCAGTGACACCATGGCAACACCTATAGTATGTGAACTGTACAGATTCACACTGTTTTGGTGTTTGCATGTTTGATCTTGCAAGCCTGTGTTTATGCCTATTTAAGATCAGAAAGTTTGATCCATGCCTGTGGTTTCACACTACTCGACAAGTCTAAACACGCTACACACCAACATGTCAAAGCATAACTATGGCTGAATGAAATGTTTTCACATTATGAATATTACAATTTCCAGAGCTTTAAAACTTGCTTAACCCTCGTCAACCATGAGACTGTTTTTCTGGGTTTTCTGGGTACACTTTTGTGAACGTTTTCGTCAATTTTATTAAATTGTTTTGTCATGTTTTTGACGTTTTTTAAATAATGTTTTAGTCAATTTTTTCAGCGTTTAAAAAAATAATGTTTTGTTGATATTTTTCCTGCTTTTTGTAGTTTTTTTAAATGTTCTTTTGTCATAGTTCTGATATGGAAAGTTTTTTGTAAACGGGTCAAATTTGACACGAGGACAACAGGAGGGCTAAGACTTGGCTCGTCATGGGCCAAGTCACTGAGACTTGAGAGGGACCGGCCAAGCAGCAATGCTCACATAACCTTTTGATTATGCCCATATTAGCATGTTGTTCTTTTCTTGGTTTAATTATCAGACCAGTACTTTAGCAAGTGAATGCAACGCTAATCACTATCCAACTCTTACATATTTTATGCCCTTGATCACACAAAGCTGGACAGCTTGGGACAGATTTCTCTGCTTTATCATAGTGTTAACATAACAAAATAAATAAATAATGTAAGCAAATGTTCACTGTGATCCTTCAGATCTTAAGGCAGTGCCTGCAAGCTGATTTTTATATTGCATTAAAATGAATGGGAACCAATGGCTGCATTAAAAACTTGGAATTACATCTACTTATTTTTTTTAAATGATCTGCAGTAATGTAAAGACAATTTGTAATTAATGGGTTAAAACATGGAGAACTACCTGTGTGGTCCTTCAATAACTTAAACAATCCTTATTATGCATGCTTTGTCTTTCAGTGTTATCGGTGTGCTTACCTTCGCATGCAGGAGGCGGAGAATCGTATCTACCAGTTTCGCTGCACACAATGCTAGCTTTCCCAATAAGGGTGTATCCGTTATTACAGACGTACTGTATGATTTCTCCATATTTTGGTTGATCTTGAGAATCCCATGAGCTTCTGCCATTGGTTACATCACCAGGTTTATCACATGTTACAACTGAGGAAACAGGAAAACAGGTGTTTCCACGCATTCTTATCACACAATTATTTAGATTAAAAACAAATAATCCATTATGTTGGCATATAAACTGTGCTGTTTGCTGACTGACAAAGAGAACAGAGAAAACACACACAAAATACTTTGGAAACAGCAGAAGAAGAATTTCACAAATCCCAAAAAAATCTGCATGAGTTGCATATTTAAATGATTTTGCAAGAGGAGAGAAACAAGTCGTTTGAAAATAGCTTTTTTATGTAGGAATGCTCCAAACAATTGTTTTATTGCTTCTGGTTGTGGCTTCATGAAGTACAAAATAAGAGACACTTACTACTACAGCTGGCTTTTCCACTCCACCCAAACGCATAGCACTTTCTGTAGCTTGATCCACTGAGCCTGAAACTGTTGGAAGAAAATAAAGCAGGACTGTTTATTTAAGGAGAACTTGATCCTGCAGATATTTGGTAATGGAATGGAAAGTTCATTTAATCTTGGAAACTAAATTCTCCAATCGTTTAGTCAAGCACTATGTATGTAACAACTATCTCAATGTAGGCACATGCAGAGCCAAGTTTCTAATCAGAGAAACCGTAATGTGGCACTTTCTGGCAACTGCTCCATTTATCTTTTAAGACTGTTTTGTTGTCTTTAGAGACTGTTTTTTCTTCAGCCAATCAACCTTGACTTTGGTCATCTTGGTCTATTTCGCAGCAGCACTTTCGGGTTGACATCTTTTGGCAGTACAACAAAAAAGAGATAGTGTGTATGTAAATGAAGATAATTATCTACTGAAGGCTCCCTTTGGGCTGTCACTGGAGCTGCGGCATGCTGACACTTGTTTCTCCAAACATAATTTCAGATGTAATTCAACCAGATAGCAATCCCCTGGGAACATATTGTATACAGTTATACTCACCCTTTATCACATACTACTTTTACTGTATCGCCAAACAGAGTACCAGCGCTGGTATTAAAGCTCATGTTCAGCTGAGGTCTAGGGGGCCCACAGTCCTTCTCTGTAATATAAAAACAAACAACACAACATTGCTGCTGGACTTTTAAGCCACAATATCTACTGCAAAATGACAGAAATAGGCTGTTTGGTTAAAGTAGACAGGACTCACTTTTGCAGGTGAGATCTGGTTCAGTCCAGTTCCCATTAATGCAGGTCATAATCCCAGAGCCACTATCTTTAACATATCCAGTACGACACTCTAAAGTAACATCAGAACCCTCTAGAAAGTCGTTCAATAGAAGGGCATCGTCGGATAAAACCATATTTGCCCCCTCTTGTGGTTTAGGACAGTCGGCTGGGAAAAAAGAGACAAAGAGGCAACATGAACAGCGACATCTTTTTGTCGGTAATCCTGTAATCCTGTAAGTAAATAAAGAGATCGAAAGCAGAGCTGTTGCACCAAATACTCGCTCTTGGTGGAATTTGTTGGGTCGCTGTAAATTATAGAGTGTGGTCTAGACCTACTCCATCTGCAAAGTGTCCTAAGTCATAACGTCTGTTATCATTTGACATTATCAATCAAATTGAATTGAATAATAGACGTATATATTGTCATTTATGGAGATGATTCAATGCATGTGAGAAAATTCCTCGCAAGTGTAATAAATCATTATTAAAGTGTTTTAATCTGTCAAGTCTGCTGTTACACATTAATAAATCATTATTAAATGCTTTTAATCTGTCAAGTCTGCTGTTACACATTAATAAATCATTATTAAATGCTTTTAATCTGTCAAGTCTGCTGTCATATTGTTAACCACGTTCTTTTTAATCCATTATTCTGCTGTTACACATTAATAAGTCCTTAAAAAGCATTTTAAATCCATCAAGTCTGCTGTCATACATTGATAAGTCATTACAAAAAGGGTTTTAATCTATCAGGATAATAATGTTACGTTTTACACACAGTTGTTAATGAGTTAATAAGATTTATAACTGATCTATAACGCATTATTTATAAACAAATAATAAAGCCATTAGTTACAACTAATAAAGCCTTTGTTAAGAAGGGCTTTTAAAAAAGGCATACTGAAACTAGGTCTGTGGCTGACTGTGTACAGTCAACGTTTTACACTGCCATCTTCCTTCTTATCTCTTTACCACTGAACATTTCTAAAATATGCAGATATCTCTTGTCTTGACAGTTCATGTCACAAAAGTAGTCTTAGAATACGCCTACGGAGAAGACAATGTGGAGTAGGTTTACAGTAGTATTCAATGTCTTATATGCACAGTGGCCACTTTATTAAGAACACAGACCACCCATAACATCTAGCTTTCCAAAAAGGATAACATTCAGTTTTTGTTGACATCGTTGAAAACGCGTAAATTCAACAATACATTTATTACTGAGGTCTTAGAAAAACACTTAACTAAGTAACTAACTAACCAATTAACTAACTAATCAACCAAACAATTAACTAGCTACGTACTTACTAAATATAGTATAATTAAATAAAATAAAACACCTCTATAACAGTGTCAACATTTTTTTTAACATAATAGGCACTTTAGAAGTTTGCCAAACACTGTACAGGTGTAATAAAGTGGACACTAGGTGTGTATTAAAGTGTTTTGTTGATCTGTTATGATCACAGCGGTGGAGTTGACAGCCAATGCGGTGAACTCGCATGAGACTCGGTACGTTGGTAAATAAGAGTTACTGACCTGCAGCCGTCACCACTAAAAGGTAAAGTAACAGCAGAGAACCGGCTCGTCCCCGTCCGCAGGTGTCCACTAATACGTCCATTCCGGGCTATAAAGCGAGACCAAAGATCCTGATGCGGGTTCTGTCTCTTGTAGTCCAAGTTCTCCAGACAGCCGATGTAGAGACGTCCCGGTGCCAAGTCTACACTGACACGCTCCTCAACGCACCACTGCTACCCATGTTGTCTTCGGTCAAGTTCACATCAGAATGACAGGAAGAGAGAAAAGAAATGCCTTCATAATAAAAGCAGTGAAATTCTCACCAAAAGACAGTAGCCTTATATGTGATCATGGTATGAACATGTATGGTTGGATCTTGCACATGTGTTTATCTATGGTAGGCTATTGAAACATTTAATTGATGTATTTTCAAAAAACTTTTTACACACACTTTCTTTAAAAACAATGGTTTTTTTAATGTGTTTAACCAATCAAATCTGTTTTCATTAGGAGTGTCACAATTTATATTTTAAATTGAAAATTGATTCTGGAAACCATCAACAATTGCCCCAGTTCTTTTTTTATCTCTCTACCCCCTCCTACTTGAGCACATTTGAAGAAAAAAAAAACAGGCACAGTGCAGATTAGCATTCAGCATTCATGTTGCCGGTAGCCTGCAGTTGTTAAATTAATGGTTCATTGTTAAATTAATGGTGCATTGAATTACAACTCGTAATTTCTGAAACACTCAAACTGTTGCTTCAAAGTAACATTCAGCCACCTATCTATCTATCTATCTATCTATCTATCTATCTATCTATCTATCTATGTATCTATCTATCTATCTATCTATCTATCTATCTATCTATCTATCTATCTATCTATCTATCTATCTATCTATCATCTTATTTTGAAAGGCAAAACAGAAAGTTTCTCTTTTAAACCTGTCTATCTTGATGTGTTCCAGCAGGAAAGCCAACAGGCACAGACCGAGATCTCAGAGTGAACACATACATTAGTTAAACAACATAGTTAAAGTATGTGAATGTTCTTTTAATGACAAGTAAATAAACCCTAACTCCCAGTATGCCCACCAATCAGAGCAGCTCAGTAGAGAAGGGACTTCTCCTCTAGTGTTGCAATGCCAAAAAAAAGTGGAAACATGGGTGGGGATGTCCTGGAAAAAAGGGGTATTCCCTCTCCGGGTCCTCCAAATGGGGAAGCCTTTAGTCTATTCTATTCAGTTCTAGTCTATTCTTTTATTATCATATTGTTCTATTATATTCTATTGTGGTATATTCTGATACAGACTACACTTTTGTAAAGTGTCAGTAAGAGAACATGATACATATCAGAATGATAATTACATTGCATGTTGCCTTGGCAAAAACCAACATTGATACTCATACTACCATAATTACTATTACTACTACTACTACTGCCACTATTACTACTACTACTACCACTACTACTACTAATAACTAATAATAATCAAACAAATTGAGTTATTGTGGAATGAGGATTCTGGTGTTTTTTGTAGTACAATACAGAGACTGAGTCACTTTCTGGGTTTAGGCATATTGTCATGGTTACATTCCACCACTTATTTCAACATGTGCCTCATTACCTCACACACACACTTACTGGGGTAAATTCCAAGGAGTTCACTCCCCCACCCATTTTCAACCACATACGTCTGTTGACAGGGGCCGACTCCGTCCTCCACCCAGAGTTGTCTTAGAAACACACAGACTAACAACGAAACCTGGCAACAAAGAGCAATAAAGTGTAGTAGCCTTCATCGGCACTCTTTAGTGATCCAGTGAACCAGTGAGGATATTTTTTCATTAAGCACATTACATTACTAGAAAGTAGGATATTAAAAGACCTTTGAGATCTCACTGGTCTGCCCACTCAACCCAATACAATATGACCTGTAAAAACTGTGTGGTGCACCTCATGTCTGTTTAAGACCTTCAACAAACCAGCAATAGTTGGTAACAAGTCTGCCAAGCAACTACTGATGGCCAAAGCCTCCAAAGGCTGTGGCAGCCTGCGTTGCTTATCTCTCCAAACACCCTGTCCAAGTGAAAGATTAAGACACCTCCCTTCCCAATTACCAACCTAGAAGAATGCATCTGCTTCTCTCCATGTCTGATAATGGAGAAAAGAGGTTGGCACCCAAATGTTAGTATCTGTCCGCTGCTGCATAGTTCACCTGGCTTCCTTAAGCTCAGACATACCAATGATGTGATGTAAAGAGCGGCAGGACCATAACTTTTGAATCCACTCATACTTCACATATCTTCACACACATACTACTGTGTATCTCTATGACATACCAGATGTTAGCACACAAAGGGCTTCAATAAGAAAAACCTTGTCTCCCTGATATTTACATTTCACAACAAAATGCATGACAATTCCTGCATTCCTGTGACTCATATACCAGAAAAATCCATTTGTTGCAGGAAACATATCAAATTAAGCATATTCTATTTACAGTATGCATTATTGAGATAAAGATCTCCTCAAAAAACAACTTCTAATGCACTCTGAAAATGATTAACTAAGTCAAGACATTTTATTCTTCCCTTGTCCAAATGTACACTGAAGACTTCACTGCAACGTGGTGACATCTAGTGGTATGAACGATAGACTACATTAAAAGGCTAAAGCTCTGACATTAATTCTTTATGACGTAGAAATCCAGTTTTCTTGCTGCGTGAAATGTGATCTGCATTGTATGCGTGTTGGGTTGTGCACGAACACAAGGTGAAGGAATGATGGTCATGGTACAAATCTGATTAATATTCATTCATAATATTCATTAAATTTCCATCAATCTAAGCCATCAGCAACTGGTTCTAAACTTTTTACTTTTACAAACCGAGAAAAAATGAATATATCCTTTTTATCTAATGGAATCTGACCCATGAATGCAGCAGAATGTGATGGTTTTTAGACAGAAAAGGCAATTAAAACACATTTAGGTTAGACAAACTAAAAGAAATAAAAGACAAGGTACAGATCTTTGCAGAACACATATCATTTAATTCCCGTACCTAAAAAATAAAATAAAATTCCAGTCATTTTTAAACAATTTAAGTCAACTATCACTGTTCTGTATAGCCATTAAAGCTGCTCTTCCAGTGAGGTCAAGTTCTGGAGCCCTCATCCAAACCAGGGTCAAAGTTACTGCCTTATGTACGCGCCGAGAGATGAATTGTACTTCTACAACGACATATTCAAACCAACGGTTTGGAAATCTGCCATAGTAGCATCTCAGGTGTATATTTTTTTCAGAAGAGCATTCAAACATGGCAAAAGCTAAACCCCAGGTTAAATTTGACATCTTATATACAATATATATATATATATATATATATATATATTATATATATATATAAACAAATTTTTTCACTCTTTGTTTCATTGCAGTCTTTTCCAAAAAATCAAAAAGTTCATTTTATTTCTCAGTAATGTTCAGCAACCCATCTTGACAGAAAAAACAGAAATTTAGAAATTTTGCATATTTATTAAAAAAAAAAACTGAAATATCACATGGTATATTCAATTCAGGTGCTGTCATTTCTTCTGATCATCCTTGAGATGGTTCTACACCTTCATTGGAGTCCAGCTATTATACTGATTGGACTTGATTAGGAAAGCCAAACCTGTCTATAAAGAAACCTGTTTCAGAGCAAATGTTGAGGTCAAAGGAACTGCCTGAAGAGCTCAGAGACAGAAGTACAGATCTGGTCAAGGTTACAAAAAAATTGCATAAGGTTCCTAAGAGCACAGTGGCCTCCATAATCCTCAAATTTTACCAGAACCCTTTGTGGTTCCCTATCGGGGAGAAGATTCAAAGAAGAACCCAATGGTCACTGGCTAAGCCCAGAAATCGGGAGATGGGAGAAAGTTGTAGTTCAACCATCACTGCAGCAATCCACCAGTCGGGGCTTTATGGCAGAAAGCCCTCCTCAGTGCAAGACACATGAAAGCCCGCATGGAGTTTGCTAAAAAACACCTGAAGGACTCCAAGATGGTGATGCTTTCTGGTCTGATGAGACCAAGATAGAACTTTTTGGCCTTAAAAGAAAACCAGGCACTGCTCATCACCTGTCCAATACAGTCTCAACAGTGAAGCATGGTGGTGGCAGCATCATGCTGTGGGGGTGTTTTTCAGCTGCAGGGACAGGAGACTGGTTGCCGAGGGAAAGATGAAAAGCAGGGATATTGACTAAAAACCTTTTACCATGACAGGTTTACCTTCCAACAAGACAATGACCCTGCCATAAAATAACAATGGCTTCACAACAACTTGAATGGCCCAGCCAGATTTGACTTAAACCCAATTGAGCATCTCATGAAAATGACTGTCCACCAATTACCATCCAACCTGACAGAACTGGAGAGGATCTGCAAAGGAATGGCAGAGGATACCAAATCCAGATGTGAGAAACTTGTTGCATCTTTCCCAGAACGACTCATGGCTGTATTAGATCAAAAGGGTGCTTCTACTAAATACTGAACAAAGGGTCTGAATACTTATGACCATGTGATATTTCAGTTTTTGTTTTTTAATAAATATGCAAAAATTTCTAAATTTCTGTTTTTTTCTGTCAAGATGGGTTGCTATACATTACTGAGAAATAAAATGAACTTTTTTGATTTTTGGAAAAATGCAATAGTGAAAAATTTAAAGGGGTCTGAATATATATATATATATATATATATATATATATATATATATACATATATATATATGTGTGTGTGTGTTATTTTCAGTACAAGAGGTCCAGTAGATATTTTTCAGTAAAACTTTATTTTTTCAGTGCATGAACAGAACACCATGTCAAGGTCATAGTCTATCCTTTTTCAACTCATCTTTAAATATTTTCTCTGTTTTTTCTTACATAAAAAAATAATGGAGCAATTTAATATACCTCTATTTGCCCCCAGCCCCCCCCCTCCCCCCAGAAGAGCACTCAGCAAGTATTTATAAAGGTGCTGTACAATGTACAAACATTTACATCTACTGTTCCTACAGAATGTAGAAGATACCACAAGGATTGTTTTTCTAATGAAGCAATGCAAGGCCACAGTATGATACAGAGATGAGATTTAAAAAAAAAAAAAAAAAAAGGTCAAAACAAAAGCATAAAGTAGTACAACAGTGCAGAGGACATACAATAAAAAAGGGCATTATCTGACCCACCAGAGTGAACTCCCTGTACCTGATTTACTCATTCAACCAACCAAACTATTGCACAATAACCTCCCACTGACTGGCTCACAGCGCGTCCTCAAGCCATTTAACCTGAAAACTCCCTTAACCAATCACAGACCTTAACCCTCATTTGACTATCACTCACATTGACTTTATCACAGGTTTGCTACTATACTGTGTTCCCTGAGCTCATCTGAATATGTCTTAATCTCATAAACTGTATAGTATATTTCCTTTTTCTCTGACTTCACAGCAGAAGTGTCAAACACTCAGTTAAGCGACAGTGAAATTCAACAAGCCCAATTCGCACGGGACTAGTGTTACCAGGGGATAAGCAAAGTCTGTATTTTAATCAAATTTACTGACGTTACGGATACGATGTCGAGGCTCTGTCAAAACATTAATTTATAATGACAACACCGCCACTACGACCCCAAGCCACAGAGATGCCGATTCCAATGGGACTTATATTATCACATAACCTCTTTTTGGCGAAATATGGCAGTCGAATTTTGACTTGACAAATTACAGACACGGCAGAGGATTAAGACGACCTCCGTAGTTATTACACTTTGGTCCCCAGGTAATACAAGTCCTGTGTGAAATGTCTCATTGTAACTGACCCTATGCTTGGAATCAATTGTTCATCTCATCAGCCTAACAACCCTTAAATTATGTATTATGTCAGCATGCATGCTCAATATCTCAGTAACCCACTACATCGCTCTCCTCCATTAGCCATGTCAGATAATTATATAGCAGGACTGACAAATACATACATACATTTAAAACCCCCATGTTTCATTTCTCAGTAGGCTAAGGGAAAACCATAAGGGACATGACTCTGAACTTGCAAATTATTACCGAAATTGCCCTTTTGGCCTTCAACATTTTGAACTTTTTAGAAAAACTGAAATAGCTTTAGAAAACAAGGATAATAATAAAATGGCATTGGCAGCAAGTCAACATCCCAAATTAAATATAAATCTCATGGTCATTCTGTTATGCTACGCGGGCAGATGCAGTGCAATGGAATTCAATAGATATTTAAAAGTTAGAATCTGCAAAACATGACACATTCAAATATATTGATATATTATATTTCACAATGAGACACGTTTTGAGCGATTGCAAACATTTGGTACAGCGGTTTGCACGTTTCCTATACAGTTCATGAACTACAAGATCCATGGTAATTGCTACCACTGAAGTACATCGGAGGGATGGTGAACGTTCAAATAACATGGGACAAATCTTTGAAGTCTATATCAAAATGTGGAATGGCTTGTTACAGCTACATATACACATATTATTCTATCATTTCAATAAAGGACACACTGCTTGGTTATCACACACATGGTAAACAAGATCTCAAACCACAAGTTTCTGGTCTTTTTAATGATACTGTTCATATTGAGGAGAGTCATGTCTATAATCATAGAACAGTCTAGAGTCCCCGGTAAAGTGAATGCTTGCTGGATTGTGTTAGAAATCTGCCTGGTGCTGAGAGTGAGAATTATAAACAGGATCATCCTCAGTGATGTGCAGAACACGTGCAGTAAAACAAACAGAAGGGACTGCATGCAGTTGAGCAAACGTTGAAGAAAAATCCAAAATAGTCAAAATATCCCACAATGAGGCCGGGAGCAAAATGAAACCCTACATGACAGTCACACTTGGTGTATACTACAGCGGGAGAGGCGAGCCTTTCTCCTTTCTTTGCATATGGGTCATTGCATTGTAATGGGTGAAGCGCTGTTGGTAGTCATCGTTCCACAGGTGGCTCCCAGAATTGGCACATATTCGCATTTCAAAATGTCTCGTCTGGCAATGCTCCGAGCATACCGCACATGCTTGAGTCCCACATCAGAGATGCTGAAGCAGCGGACAAGGCAAAAGGGGAGCTGCTACATGCCAACACGTGATGTCACAGGACTCCCAAAAAAGACAAATCTGGAAATGGTTCAAAGGTAATAATGTTGCACTTTATTACCTCTCTGTTTCATGGAAGAACTCAGAAAAAAACTACTGATCGACTGTCTGGGTGATTCAATGTCCTTTCACAAAGGGTCACGAAGGACCTCTGCCTTGGAGAGGATTCTGGCATAGCTGGGCACTTTCCAAGGGCCAGGGTTAATAGGTCCCTTTGGGCTCTGAGGGGTCCCCAGAGAACCGTTTATAGAGGCCACAAAGTCTTCTTTACTACCGACTTCTTTGGAGTAAGACAATGCGTCCTCTCTTCCCTTCTCCTCTCTTGGTGAAACTACGGAACCTTTTCTACTCCACATATCTTTAAAAGACAACAGTGACGCTCTTTTGTTGACGGTTTCTTTACTTGTATTCCTGTCTTCTGTGGATTTATACTTACCATTAGCATCTTTCTGCCCTGAGTCTTTACTTGTCCCTTTCTCGCCTTCTCTGACTGTATGAGCAGGTGTCCGTCCGTGGTGAGATTCTCCTGCCACCTTTCTTTTGAAACTTTCTTGCTCACGGCCAAGCCTGGTCCTTTCTCCTCTCCCTTCCATCTCCCGCCTTTGTGAGTATTTTCTGATCTCAATATTCCCCCCCTTTGCCGTTTTTCTTTTCATGATCCGAGCTCTCTCTGCTGGAAGAGTCTTTTAATCTCGTCTGAGGACCTTGTTGATGCTCTGCACGCTGCACGGCCGAAGCCGCTTGCTGTCGAGCTTGAGGAGACTTCCTTGGGCTTGCGGATTGTGTTTTTGCCTGTGTCTGAGACATCCTGTCCCTGCTCAGTCTTTCTTTCTGTGCCTGACTCTCAGTCTTTTTGGGACCGTGATGTTGCTCTTTGGCTTTAGGAAATGTCTCCCCTGTTTTCTTTGGGCTGCTTAGCTCTCTGGAGTCTTTTGTGGGCCTGGTCCTCTTGTAGAAGTTCATTTGCTCAGAGGAGGCGGGAGAGAGCCTATCTACCTCTTGGTCTGCCCACTCACCGCTCTCCTCCACTGAGCGTAAACCTCTGCTGCTGCGGGGCTTGAGGCCATGTGGGGAGATGCTGCTACAGCTGTGGGAATGTTTCAGTTTGCTGGAGAAGGGAGAGGAAACTAAGATGGTAGCCCCGCTGGGATATGGAGAGGTCAGGGGTGATGTGTCAGAGTAAAACACCTCTTCGGAATAGCTTGTGGGTGAAATGAGTTTTTGATCATGTTGACCTGTAAAAGATGCACGCATTTTACATGGAGACACCATATAAACACACTTATTAGAAGTTCCACACAAAATACCAAAATCAAGGGAGAGAAGGAAGAAAAAAATGGATTATTACTGAGAGGTTAACAGAGGGAAGATATGTGAGAAAGAGAGGAATTACCAAGGTAAAAGAGAAGAGGCCAGTAAAAGCAGTGAAGATGTTAGTGTTGGTGCTCGGTGTAGTAGCACACAGTAGAAGAAGCCGTACTACCTGCATCAGAGGCAAGAGAAGAAGAGCCAAAAGGAAGCAGATGGTTAGTGATTTAATTATTTAATAAATAAAAAGTCAATAAAGAAAGTATGTTCAAATCAATATGGGCAGCATACCAAAATAGGCTCCAGCAATTAGCAAACAAACTGGAGTCATTAGCATCGCCGTTAGTTGGATTCATGGATTCTGAATGTATTTAACTACTTTCAGTGTCCCCTCTCTGTAAACACATTTAGTAAATAAATCCATTTTATACCACTACCATATCTCTGCTCGAATTATAAAGCTACAGCCAGGTGATTGTTAGCATAGCTTAGCATTAGGACAGGAAACCGCTAGCCCAGCTCTGTCGAAGAAAAACAAAAGACACTAACAGGTACCTATAAAGCTCGAAGATAACATGTTGTATCTCCTTTGTTTAATTCATAACAAAAAAACAGTTTTTCTTGGCAGGGTGCAGTGCCTTCTTGGATTCTTGTCACCGTAAAGTTACTCAGAAGTCTCAGTGTCTTGAATTGTTATTATTATTATTATTATTATTATTATTATTGTTATAACGCCTGTGAAACTGGCAACTTGTCGTTTTTACTGCAACTAACGGTTATTTTCATTGTCAATTAATCTGTTGATCATTTCCTTGATTCATTGATTAGTTGTGAAATATGTCTTTCAGTGTTTCCCAAAGCCCAAGATGACGCCCTGAAACGTTTTGTTTTTTAACAACTCAAAGATATTCAGTTTACTCCCATAAAGGAGCTAAGAAACTACGAAAGATTCCCATTTTAAAAATTGGAATCAGATAATTTTTTGCTTTTTTCATAGAAAATGACTCAAAGTATTCGATTAATCTTTGAAGATCTAGTTTTTACATTTGGACCGAGCCAGGCTAGCTAGTTTCCTACTGCTTTCAGTCTTTATGCTAAGCTAAGCTAAGCTAATATGCTGCTGGCTGTGGTTTTGGATAAAAAGGGTATCAATCTTCTTGTCTTACTCGCTGCAAAAAGTGAATACATGTATTTCCCAAGCTATTCCTTTAAGGAGTGTCTATTGAAAACATTGAATATACTTCTTACAGGTACCAAGTACTAACCTTTCCAAGTATATAATCCTTCACATAGTACCAAAATAGTTAAAATAGCTTACTAGGCGCAAAGACAGTCCGTATTAAATGCTTAGAGAAAAATTGGTCTCAGTACTGTGTTATTTCAAAACACGTAATTACAATCTAACATGTAATTGAATAAATTGTGTGTATATAGTACGTACCGCCATCTTGAGCCAGGCCCGCCCCAGGTCTCAGCAGCAGGACCACTTTGCTTCCTCCAGCCTGGATCACGTCAATAGCTCGTGTATGGGAAATGCCGCGTGCCGGCTCCCCGTTAATCTCCACTATCTCATCTCCAACCTGTCAGTAATACAGAAAATCCAATTATTAAACTGAAACAAGTCTGATCAAAGCTTAGCATTTCTCACTGTGCATGTATTCACACTTTCACTCAAACACTTCTACCATAGAAGTGGTATGCTTTCACACACATATACATCAAAATATTTAAATTGCAGGTCACACACACACACACACACACACACACACACACACACGTACTACCTTGAAGGAATAACTCATCATAGCGTGTAAACATGTCAGTCTGTTGGGATCTAATCAGTGTTGACATTTCTCTCCACCCTTGGATAGACAAAGTTATGCCCAGAGACCACAGTCTGGCAAGCCTAGGATTGATTCCCAGCCAGGAGCTTCTATTCTGTTCCCTCACTGCACCATCTCCCCTCTCATCCTAATAATAATAGTAGTGTTATAATTTCATCCCCATGGGCACATTCTAAATTTGCTGATCCTCTTCCATAGACAGAAAAAGCACAGGGTCAGTTCCAGGAAGCCTTCCCGGAAATGGTCATTGTCACCCTTAGGACACTTAATGATGGTAAGAAGTACATAAGAAAGCAATATGATACAAATTTAGAAATAAAAAAAAAACAAGAACACAGTTAAATCAAATCAGAAAATAGATACTTAAAGACCATCTACAATCTCTCTTTATTTGCTGTGTTGATTAACTTTGCTAAATGAAAGTAAAAACACAGCAAACACATCAAAGCAGAACACATCTGCAGCATTTTACCCTCAACACTGTAACTGGCAGTTGCTGAAACACAATTCATTAGTTTAATCTCTGGTGCATTGAGCACACGGCAACAGAAATGCTATTTTTCTTATTTACCTCTCTCTTTAATGAACTAGTAAATGTGCAAAATTAGATTCCAGCAATGTAATACTCTATAAAATAGCACTATCTAACATCTATCTAACAGTACTGAGAGTAACCAAATGAGCTTCCCAGGAATGGATCGACTTTTATTTAATCAAGTTTTCTTTTTTTTACCTCTCGTTAGCTGAAAGCCCTGAGGATGTCCATGTCTATCTGTCGGCCATTTGGTCTATCTGACAAAACTTGTCCAGAGTGAGACATCTCACAGTACTGGATAAAGGCCCATGGCATTTGGTGCGGATATTCATTGTCCAGAGAGAATGAATCTTAAATGATTCAAGTGAACCCCTGACCTTTCAATGTTAATTTTCTAGAAATCAATATGCTTTGCTCTAGCTCAACTGTGCACACAAGATATCTTATAACCTGATGCTAATTGCAACAAAATGCTCTCAGCACATTCCTTAACACATATTATTAACCTAATGGCCTTTCTTGTAGCACAACCCAGTGGCAAACCTTATACTTTTAGCCCCACCACTGTTGCTAAAAATACCATAATTAGCAATATGTTGTTCTCTCCAACCAACACTGAATATTGTGCCACTAGTAGTCCTTCAGACATTATGAGTCAGTAGGATCTGGCCACAAGGGCAACTCAACCTTCAATGAAAAAATAAAAACACATATTGTAAAATATATCAAACCACACTTTTAACTCCCTCAGAGTGTCTCCAACTTCATCCCTCCCTGAATTTGTGTCAGCAGTAACAACAACCTTTTTTTAAAATATGTTTTATTATAACAATTATAATAAAAGGAGCACTCACATGGATCCTTCCGTCCAGCTGAGCAGGTCCATCCTCAGCCAGTCTCAGGATGTATAGGCCCATGTTGTACTCTGTTCCCCCTCGCAGGCTAAAGCCAAAGCCCCTGGGACCCCTCTCTAACTCCACTGTCAGACAACCCTACACGGCATAACGATAACACTCAGTCATTAATACACTGGCATACAGACACACAAAGTCATGCAGCAAGATTCGCGCACACGTGCACAAAACATAGACGTTAAAACAAATATACATGCAGGGCATAATCCATAATTCCTGTGATAAAACATTTTTGTTCAAGGTGCAGTTTTCCTTCAATTGAAGATGCCATTGAAACCCATTCTTGTTTAATGGTCGCCTGATTTTATCATCGTCTGTATCTGTTCAGCCCAAAGTTGCCTCGAGATCAGTGAGATCTGGAGAATTCTTTGTGTGTGTGTGTGTGTTTCAAACTGCTCATCTCAACCAGCTCTGTGTCCAGCTGCAATTGCAGGTTGCCATGGTGATGGTAACTCCTTACTCCTGGGTCAAACAATTGATGTCAAAAAATGTGGAAGGAGTTGAATGACAAATAACGTAGCAATAATAATAAAGATTTAAAAGAACACAGGTGCTTTCAGCATTCACACATTGAACACAGTGTGCATGAACTCAATGTCAGAGCTATGAGCTTTATGTGATGGGAACAGTATGCTCTATATCTATCTATAACATTGTTTTTTATACAATCATAAAGATTAAAGATTTTATGCCTATTATGGAGAATGTGTGCCTTTAGCAGCTTTAACCTACAAATAGTTGCTAAGCGACATACTGTACAGTGAAAGGAATAGATTTGAGGATTATTCTTACCTGGTTGGGTCCTGTCACACACAGCGTTCCCTGCTCACAAAGTGGAAGGGTTTTGTGGTCGGACCAGTTGACTATCTCCCTTTTCTCCTCCAGGTCCAGGTTGTAACTGAAACAAAAAAACAACAAATGTATTTTTTTATTAAGACAGGCTGTAAACAGCATGCTGCAGGCCACACAAAAAGCACAAAAAAGCCATTATCCAGAACTTAAAATCTAATTTAATGCTGGATATTAAATAGGAGAGGGCTGCTTTTTTCATGTTTGGATATTTTAATTTGTATGGTGTATTGTACTGTATATAGTGTGCCAAAAAAAATGAATTTTCTTGCCTTGTAACAGAGCCCATGATGACCAATCATAAAACGGAAAAATGGGGAAAAAATACACAATTCTGTGTTTTTGAGATCGAGGTGCTCTTCCTAAATCTTCGCGCAATGCCAAATCTGCCATGCTGTTGATTGCTTTCAATACACAAGCCATTGGGAACTGTAGGGACAATAAGTTCCCAATGGGTTAATTAAGTCCCATAAACCGGTAGTGGATTGGAGTCATATTGGCTTCATCAGGGTAATTAGGTGGCGCAGGTGTTTTGGTTGCAGGCTTTGTGCTCTGCATCCAGAGCACTTTATCAACGTGATATTTCGTGTTAAAAATAATAATAATAATAATGTATCCTTTATTAGTCCCACAAGGGGAAATTAAAATGTACACTCTGTTGTTATTAGACACATACCATTACCATCGAAGATCACTAAAACGCAGTCTACAAAGCCTTGGGAGCGTTACGCACCACCACGCATGGTCAAAAGGGAAAACACCGGGCACATTTTTACGCATGGAAATTCTTTATAAAGCCCAACTTTTGCGAGGAATGTTGCAACATTTTTCTTGCGTAACAGGTTTTATAATTGAGGCCCCTGGTACGGAAGGTAGTTAGTGTAGTCAGAGTATAGTTAGAGTTCAAATCCACTGGTATGAACGAGACTACCACACTCAGAGACAGTTTTTCTGCCCCACAGCCATCAGCACAGTAGATAAACCAAAAAAATCAAGTAATTACTGCCATCCTGCAATCCACTAAGCACTTGCTGCACTGTAAATACTTTCATATTTATGTATTTATTGCATTTCTATCCCACTGACTGTCCTTTGTCTTGTGTTTTTATGTGTTTAATGTTGGACTGCATCACCTGAACGTCTACAACTAATTTCGTTGTATTCCTATGCAATGATAATAAATGTGTTCTATTTCTATTGTAATATGTTTGGACAGTGTAAAAGGCCCTTTTCCTGAGATGACTTTCTTTTTAGTGAGTGTAGATTCTTACCGTTCCTCCTGTAGTGCCGACCGTTGCCCCATGGCTCTGTGCTGGAGAGCTGGACTCTGTTTAGCTGAACTGGCTCCAGATGGAGGGCCCTTGTATTCTAACATATTATCACATCACAGAGATTAATGCAAAAATTGCCAATAAATAGAATCCTTCTACAACATTTTCATTATAGGCTAAAAATGTTCATCATTTAAAACTCTCTGACAACCTGATTAATATGTAGCCTGTACAAGTATAAGCATTATCATCAGGCTTAGATATCCTACTTAATGCACTGGCATTATAGTGACATAACAAATTCATGTGTTTTATTTTCCTTCATTTGATCCTTTCAAAGAAACAGGGGGCTCCTTTTTCAGATTTTGAATACCTCAATTTATAAAATTCTTGATACTGATACTAAAATCTGCACATCTTCTTATTATGTGCGTGATTGATTGCTTTGATGACACAGTAGCATAACTAATTTCCCCATGCAGAAAATAAAGAATTAAACACAACTGATCACGACAAGACCAACATACCACTGTAGTATGTGCATACTGTATGTGGTACTCACCGTCCTCAGGAACCACAGTGAGGGTGACAACATTGCCGGCTTCCTTGATAAGCTGAACAATGTCATTGTGCGAGAGCTCAATGATAGAGCGCCCGTTGACCGCTGAGATACGATCTCCGACGTGCAGCAAGCCGCAGCGGTCGGTGGGACTGCCTTCAATGATTCGGCCAATTTTGTGTGGAATAACTGAAATGGCAGACATGAAACGAAAAGAGACATCACGACCCAGATAGGGTGGCCATGGGGAAAACCTTGAAATATATCTAGAAAGCCAACATAATGGTAGACTTCATAGTCAAAGTAAAAACTGCTCTGTTTAATGTCTTAGTTCCTTTATGCAAAGACTTAGAAAATGTAAAACACATCCCTGTTTCTTCTATTCGTCTTTAAATTGGGTTTACTTATAAAATACACAGCCGCTAACAGAAACATGGGTGAGACTCCTTCTTCAGTGATGGGTAACAGTGTTCAAATCCACATATGGCTCTTTAGTTGAAGCCTACACCCCAGCCCGTACACTCCGCTCTGCATCGGCCAGTCCAATTGCGGCTCCCTCACTGCGAGGGACACCTATGAAATCCAGTTCTCTGTCCTGGCTCCTACACGGTGGACCGGATCCCCATTGACACCAGGACAGCTGAAAGTCTACACATCTTCCGCCGAAAGGCTAAAAACACATCTCTACCAACTGCACCTTGGCTGAGAAGATGAGGGTTATAAAAAACTGCACTTACATGCAACACTTTGTTGTTTGGCTTATTTGAAGCCAGCGCACTTTTTCTATGTGATTCTTGCTTTTTAGAGTTTGTACTTCATACTTTTATTGTATAAGGCCAAATCTTTATATGTATTTATTAGCTTAATCGTTTTATCTCATTTTAGGGGGACCTCTTGGCACCAATCCAGGGACAGGGGATGTAACATACCCTCCAGGCTGATTCTGGCACATTTTGCTGTTATGTTTTATTAGTGTGCATTGCCCCTTATGTATTAACCTGAAAATAAATAAAATAAATAAATAAGTACCTTCATGGTTGAAAGCACCTATTGGAAGGGACTATGGATAAAAGCGTCAGCTAAATGTAATGTTATTTAATGTAGTATACAGCCAGCTGCTAAAAAACTATAATACTTTATATCTTGCCATAACACCAGAAAAACAGTGATCACTGAATCTTTCTCCTATTGTCTTTGATGTGTCTGCACTGCTGCAGTTTCTGAATTATTTTATCTGAATTAAGTTACTCATCCATTTTGTACTTGTATCACTTGTCAGAAGGACCAAAAACATTTCAACATGTTTTTCCATCTATAAATATACTGTGCTAAGCTTAAAGGTCCATTGGCATGAAAATGTCACTTTATGAGGTCTTTTAACATTAACATGAGTTCCCCAGCCTGCCTATGGCCCCCCAGTGGCTATACAGTATATGGTGATAGGTGTAAACCGAGCCCTGGGTATCCTGCTCTGCCTTTGAGAAAATAAAAGCTCAGATGGGCCGATCTGGAATCTTGCCCCTTATGAGGTCATAAGGGACAAAGTTACCTCCCCTTTCTCTGCTTTGCCCACCCATTAGAAAGATACAGACATCATGGCTTGCAAACAAGTAAAGCATGGCAGTTGGTCAAGAGACTTCAGATACAGTATTAGGGGACCACTAAGGTCTATATAAAAGAGACTTCAGATACAGTATTAGGGGACCACTAAGGTCTATATAAAAGAGACTTCAGATACAGTATTAGGGGACCACTAAGGTCTATATAAAAGAGACTTCAGATACAGTATTAGGGGACCACTAAGGTCTATATAAAGAGACTTCAGATACAGTATTATTAGGGGACCACTAAGGTCTATATAAAAGAGACTTCAGATACAGTATTAGGGACCACTAAGGTCTATATAAAAGAGACTTCAGATACAGTATTAGGGGACCACTAAGGTCTATATAAAGAGACTTCAGATACAGTATTAGGGACCACTAAGGTCTATATAAAAGAGACTTCAGATACAGTATTAGGGACCACTAAGGTCTATATAAAGAGATTTCAGATACAGTATTAGGGGACCACTAAGGTCTATATAAAGAGATTTCAGATACAGTATTAGGGACCACTAAGGTCTATATAAAAGAGACTTCAGATACAGTATTAGGGGACCACTAAGGTCTATATAAAAGAGTCTTCAGATACAGTATTATGGGACCACTAAGGTCTATATAAAAGAGACTTCAGATACAGTATTAGGGACCACTAAGGTCTATATAAAAGAGACTTCAGATACAGTATTAGGGGACCACTAAGGTCTATATAAAAGAGACTTCAGATACAGTATTAGGGACCACTAAGGTCTATATAAAAGAGACTTCAGATACAGTATTAGGGGACCACTAAGATCTATTAAAAGCATCCAAAAAGCAGCATGTCACAGGACCTTTAAAACATAGATGAGGAAAATCTTAAAATGTTAATGCAGGACTTGAGAGACTAGACTTTCACCTCCATGCGGCGGTTTACTCTTTGAGGTGAGGATGACAAAGCCAAAGCCCTCAGAGTCTTTGCGGTGGAGTGTGATGTCAAAAGACTCGTGATCCAGAGCGCTGGGCATTGGTAGGCGAGGTAGCTTGGGAGAACCGTTCACCAGCACTGGAGCCATTTCCTGAGCCTCTTCCTCGGTCGCATCTGAAATAAAAGTATGTAATGTATTTGTGTTCGATGCAGCTCTGTTTGTATTATGATTATGATTTTAAGACGCTGTAGGATGGCTCGATGTTTATTTTATTCAATAAAAACACATCAAAACACAGCTTCCATTTATTAATTTAAAAATGTGAGGTTATTACTTAATAAAATGCAAATAATTTAAATTAGGTCAGATGTTGCTCTGCTTGTCACGCACCTCTGTAGATGACCTTCCTGCGTATAGTCAACATGACTTGACCATTACGCGCAGCGTTGGTCATTAGATCCAGCACCTGCTTGTGCGAACGACCTTTCACTATCACACCATCGATTCCAATGAGCTCGTCTCCCGCTCTCAGACGACCATCCTTCTCTGCTGCTCCGTTGGGCACAATGGCCCCAATGTACACCTGGGGGAAAACATTCTGATAGAGGGTTAATAAAATGGAGAGCTGGCTTTTGAGACAATAGATCATTTAATGGTTATTAAAGGTCCAATATTACACCACTGGAAAAAACACATTACTTTTCTCACACTGTCTGTATTCATCCTCAGACTGAAATGCCTCATTTTAGCCTATCTCTGTAAGCCGAAACCTAGTCTGCTCTGATTGGTCATCATTTTTGGGTCTTACCCATCTGCATTCTCGGCGTCTCTGCACTGTTATTGCTGCCAGGGAATGACTGTAACACCACTGTGGCTTTCAGGCTTGTGTGTAAAGTGTAATTTCATTAAGAGTACAAATTAAATAAAATTTAATTAAATTTCTACCTAGATAAAGAATAGTTGTGACATCACAACCGTACGAAAGTCCTGATGGCTCATTTAAACGCAGAGTTTCTGACTACGGGCTGTGTGTATTTCTCCCGATTGAGCATTTTGATACTCAACAGTATTTATATAGCGCCTCAACCTGCAAAAAAGACATGGAAATCTCCGTTTTTACAATATGACAACATAAATGAATAATTTTGGAGTTCTACATCAACTGCTTTCTTTATAGTATAATCTTTCTACAATAGAAAAAAAATACTTACAATATACATACAAGAGAGTGATATACACACACACACACACACACACACACACACACACACACACACACACACACACACACACACACACACACACAGAGTATATACGTACTGGCTGTTGTGGACCTTCTCCTCCCAGAACACGGAAGCCAAAGCCTGTTTCAATGTCTCTCTTTAGAAAAACATCTATGTCTTTGGTATGAGGCTCTGTGAATGAGTAATACTGAGTGAGGGATCGCACTTTGAAGTTAGACTGCCATTAAGTTTGAAAAACAACTCGTGTGAACAACTGATGGTGTGTTGGTCGTCACTTACGTCTGCTCTCCAGCAGGGCTTTGGACTTTAGGTACATCTCTGTGGCATCTCGTTTGGGGGAGTCGGCGGAGCGCAGGGTGCTCGTGTTGGAGTGGTAAGGCAGGGCCTGGGGGGCTGAGTCTACGATACCGTCCAAAGTCTCTGTGCTGGCTGTCATTTCCTGTTTCTGAAGAGAAAGACATGTACCGTCAACACCACAGTATTGGTTTTTTTTTTACATATTAATTTTAGATTTTCATTAGATCACACATCTTTTGAAGAAGGACATCACACATTGAATGGTCTCTACAGCTCATTACCCAAGACAAGTGGCTGAGCATCTGATGGTGATAGATTATCAAAAGCAATAAAAGGTCATTTCACTGGGGTTTGGTTATTATTAAAGCATAGAATGTGTTTACATTCCTTCAATTGTTTTAAAGGCTAAGGAATGAGTTGTTAATGTAATTTAAAATCCACACGGGAGAAACTAAAGATTTCCCCGGGGTTGTGACAGGCCTATTCAGCCAGAAAGGGCAACTTATTTATCTGTAACTGTTGTATTGATAATACCACAATATGTAAAGAGGCTCATCCATGCTTCATTACCATTGCAATCCCCTGACAATAGCCCTAACAATATGAATACTGAAAGGAAGTAATTAAGACCATTTTTCAAAGAAAACAAAAGGATGCGCCCAGAAACATAATCAATATTCAAATTTATTGCTATCATTTAATTCAATGCTACAGAAGCTTAAACTGAAGGACAAAACACTTTGAAATTAAATTGAGGGATAAGGCTCCAAGGGTAAACAATAGTTAGGAAAAAGAAAAAGGCAGGTTTTTGTTTTTTTTACTCACAGGCTTTAGACTCTTCACTGGTGATGTTTGACCTATGGATAGACGTAGACAGACAACAGGAATATGGTCAGTAATGCAGATTTGATTTGGAACAACAACAATCACTCAACCACTTTCCACCAGATGGCACTGCATCTCTGACTGAGAAACAGCAGCAGTGAGCATAACAATAAACCAGTAAGCTGCTCTTAACTCTAAAAAGGTGTACTCCATTAGAGAATATGCATCCATGTGCGATTAAAGATACATAGGCAATATAAAGGAGGTACATGTGCTGGAGTGCTAACTACATAGTGGAGACCCACTGCCGGGCTAAGAAAGCGGGTGAGAGCATTAGAGATTCATGCATATAATTCAATGACTGATAATTCTGTTCCCTCTCTCATTTTTTCAGTGTACAGTACACCCACACGTTCCATCTCAAGCGCTCCGATTGTTCCCTACAGATCATCTCTTACAGCCCCCCCTCCCCGCCCCTCCCCTCCCATCAACAGCCTGCATTAACTGGATTAACAAACAGCGCTCTGGAGCCCACAGCCCTGTCGGGCCGGACCAACACGTTGCTTGGTGAGGGGTTAATAGAGCCTGATTTGAAGGGGAGACGCAGCGGCATTTTTCCGCTTCACTGCAAAATTCCCAATCCAACATCAGAGTCATCAAAGGCATATAAAAAGATCTGTGCACTATGCACACACCTGAAACACACCCACTCACACCGCTCTTTTTCTTTCATCCTTTCCCTAAGCTCTGCTCTTCTTCTGTTTAGTGATGTCCACTCTCAGCGATCCTCTTCCAAACCAAAAGCCATTGTCTAATGAGGGTTAAATCTGGCATTAGCTCTTCTAATGGGCAGGCTGGGTGAGGCTGAGCACAGCTATGATTTGACTGTGGGCTCATGCAGTGTAGTATAGGACATAGTGCTGGACATGGTGATGGTGGCACAGCAGTGAGGGTGGAGAGGAGAGGAGAGAAAAGGGTTAGGGTGCGGCTAAGGGGAGGAGGCCCTGGGGGGCCTTCCTCAATAGAAATTTAGCCATGGCTCTTTAAGGGGCCAGGGATATAGAGGCAAGCAGAAGAACCCTACGCTCCGCTGATGTTCAAAGCCAATCCTAGGTTCATCGACTTATGCAGTGAATCCCTGGGGCGGCTGAAGATGATGTAGGAGACATTTGAAGGGTGCCTACTCTCCTCCCTCTCTCTTTTGGAATCAAACAGAGCCCCACACTTATGTAATTCTTGCTCTCAGACTTGTAACAGACTGCATTACGCCTCAATGGCAGTAGTCATAAACAGAGCTGGGTTGAGTGAAGATACACGGGAGGCATGTTCGAGAAATCCTTGAGACTGCACAGTTTGTAAATGCAAAAAAGCTGCATGCAATGGCAAGAAATAGAGCTCAGTCGGATCGAGTCGGATCATTGTATGGAACAGCTTCGGAGGTGCAGGCACAGACACAGTGGCATCACCCAGGCTTCTAGAAAACAACAGTGTGTGATCAGGCAAGGCCCAACCAGCCACAACACCACCTCACCTCCTGTCAGCATCAGCATGCTGACCTCACCTGCCCTGGGCATTGTTGGTGTTGTATTGAAAGCAATAGCAAATTATGTTACACACGAGAGGGCAGTAAAGCATGGCAATAAAGGATAAAGGAAATGACAGGAGGAAGATACAGGCAGAGAGAGAAACTACAACTCGGATATACAGCCATTCAGTCTGCCACACTGTAAATAATGGCTGTGAAATCTACAGTTATTTACTTTAGATTTCACAGTAACATTATTGTATAGGATTTTTACACTTTAGTAACATTACTGTATATGCTTTTTACAGTAGAATGCTGTAAAGTTCACATTACAACCTTGTCAACATGACAAAATCACAGTAGTCAAAGCATTACTGTAAAAAAGAAATCACAATAATGCCACTATAGTACTGTAAATAAGTAAACTACTGTATTTTTACTTTTTATCTTATGTTGTGTTTGATTGTTTTGTATTTTACAATGAATACATAAAATACTGTAAATGGAAGTACAGTACCTTTACTATAAAAATAATTCACAGTAACTTGCTGGCCAATTGTTGCCAGTAAGTAAGTTTTACGTTAAATGTGTTACAGGGCATAAATAGATAGATACATCGACAGACAGATGACAAACAAAAGTACAAAAATGTATTGTTCTTTCAGTCTCTCACCTCCTCGCAGCACCAGCACGTTAACCTCGCTGCCCACTGGTAGGTCTTTGAGAATGTCCACCACTTGGACGTGGCTCAGCGTTTGGACATTTTGCCTGTTGATTTCCTTAATGACATCTCCTTTCTGCAGGCCACGACACCACTGGGCATCCAGGATCATCTTCACCTTCTGGCCCAGCGGGCAGTCAGCAATGGCAAATCCGAATCCTCCAGGCCCCTTGACCAACGGCACGCTAACAAGCTCCGGCTGCAGCATCCCTGTTGGCACCTCTCCACGCTCCCCCTGCCTCCCATTGGGCAAGGCTGCCACAACGGGCCGGCCACTGGCATCCATTGTGACATAGTGGAGCTCCTGAGAGGAGCCGTGGAGGACGTCGCCTTTCACGAGCAGCGGCTGTCCGTTGATGAGGGGCACAGCTGTCACCACCTCCCCACCATGCAGGGCCTGATGGGGCTGGGTGGCCGGTGGGGGGGGAGGAGGTGGAAGAGGGTCGTCGCTGTCTAGATCCACATCTGGAGGAAGCGGGTAGCCACGGCAAAGAACCATGTCCACATACTGGTTGATGGGAATGGATTGGAACATCTGCACCACTTCTGGATGGGTTTTCCCCAACACAGACATCCCGTTAATCTCAACAATCACATCACCTAAAACAGAGGGAGGAAAGAAAGAAAGTGACGGGGGAGTTTTCTTCTGGTATTTAATCTAGACATCACTTCTCTGTTTCTTTGGAAAGTACTTAATCTTTCCTCTGTCAGATGGCTCTTTCTTCTACAGTCCCTTTCCTCTTCACCGCTCTCTCATATTTTTATTTTGGCAGCTCCCCGTAACTCTACCAGTTTCTTTTATGTTCAGTCTACCATTCATTCCTACTTCATTCCTGTCCCGCCTTTATAGACTTCATCGTTGAACAGACCAAAACAGCGCTTTCTGCCACAACTACACAGAGGGGAGACAGGTGTAGATTTCCATCACACCCACACCCACACACCACACACACACACACACACGGACCACACACACACACACACACACACACACACACACACACACACACACACACACTCTCACAGCTGTTGGGTTATGCAGGCTGCCGCAAGGCAATGGGAGGATCAGAAACACTCACCCTGCTCAGACTGTCTGCTATAAAACTGCACCCTTGACAGAGCTGGAGTTGTTGTTATTGCCTAGTTGAACTCATGGGACAGTGTAACTTTAAGTGAACACTACAGAGGTAAAATGAATACCTTCAGGTGCATCGTGGTAGCACAGTTTGCAGCAAACTATACATTTTTGTAATATCGCAGAAAGCTAGGATCTCATAGATCTTTCAGCCAGCTAAATCAAGTTTTTATTAGAACAGGAATAGCCTTTCTTTCTGTCGTGTGCATCTGCAAAGGTTTAGCTCACCAGACGCCATCTTGTTGTCGTGGGCAGCAGGGCCGTCGCTGAGCACGTTTTTCACTTGCAGAAACTCATCTGTGCGGTCACCTCCGATGATGGTGAATCCAAATCCCTGGGAGCTCTTTTTCAGTGCCGTGTGGTACATCTCGCCATTAAGTTCACTGGGGTCTGAAGTGAAGCCAAACACACCTCTCTTACCTGCAAACAATAGAAGCATATTTAGTGTGTAAAGAGCGCGTGGGGAGGGATATGTACTATAGAGACAGAGCCTGAGGGAATGACAAGCGATATCTCTAAACAGAGCTCGACATCAAACGCAGTAACACAGATTGATAAATTGATAACCCTCTTGAAAGACAGCAAAACCCATCCATGTCCGCATTGAACATCGATGACACACACGTGCATGTGCTGAGGATCAACAAAGTAATTAGTAATTTTAAATGAACAGGCATGATGTACATGGCTTAAAGGAGAATTTAGCTTTTTTGTACATTTGGAGTACTGTCATTAGCGAGCAAAATAAAACCAATCGGTGCTGTCTACACCATGTTATTCTCCTGCTAGAGTTAGCACCCAACTGGCTTAAACAGGGCAAGTTATAAACGTGTTTTTAGCCTGTTAACACGTTCAAAATGTCATTAAAAGTGCCTACCCATGTGAAGTGATGCCTTCCGAGGGAACAAAGCAAATCTGACTGCACTAAAAGGTATAAAAGTTTGTTTTTCTCTCTACTGACAGCACTCCAAATTAACAAACAACAGAGCTACGTGTTGGAACCGACCCTAATTCTCCTTTAACTATATAAACCAATCAAAAGAGACGAGACCTCTTTGTGCAACCCTGCAGAGAGAAAAAAAAGAGGACTTTGTGACAAAGTGTGAAGAGGTTTTGAGATTTTATAGTTTGAGTTAGGAACAACTTAAGGTCAGTGGCAACATCAATATGGACCAGCAGCTTGGCTGTGGCATACGCTACACACTAGATAACTGACTGTCAGGGTCACACTGAAGCAGCCGCTTCTCTATCTGTGGTATCAGCACTTTAGATCATGGACACACCATTTTTCCTTTGCTACCCGATGGTCTCTGGCTCGGCTCAAAAACACTAAAAGTGAAGGCAGCCGGTGATAAACGATGCACATTCCAGCAACTGTGCTGTATATTGAGAGAATGTGATGGGGCTGTCTGTCTCTGGGATATCCTTTTAATAAAGAAGGTAGTTTCTTTATAAAGTTCAAAGAACTGCAGCAAAACAACTTACTTCATACTACATACATCAATTATTATATTTTTTTTCAATAAATATTACTTATCACATGTGTCAACAACAACAATAAATGTATTAAATAATAAAATGCCTAAGAATGTTCACTGTGTTTAAAGAAATGTGATAAAACATTCAAGCTGCAGTTGGTAACTTTAATAAAAAATAACCTTTTGTTATATTTGTTGAAATTTGAAATTTATTGTCACTATATCCTGACTGTAGCACATTAAACAGATAATCTGTAAAAAAAAATAATAATCCCATTCCTCTGCCTCCCTGTAGTGCTCCTAATGGCATTTGTAAGTTTCCACAGCGCCTGAAGAAAAACAACCAATCAGAGCCGAGGAGTCAAACTAGGCACCGCTGATTAGTTATGAATCAATATTCTGTGACTACATTGCCTATTTCTAAGCTTTGTGACCTGGCCTCCATGTTGAAATGGATCGGCCCAAAGCAATATACAGCATTTCAGCAAATTACCAACTGAACCTTTAAATTAACATTATTAATTTGATATTTCTTTAAATCAAAAATAACTAGTAATTGACTTCTTCACCACAGAATCAATGACACTGCCCAAAACAGAATTGCACCGCCACCCCGCTAGTTAAAGATGAATACTCTCTCAATTAGTTTGAGAGAAAAAAAGTCCAAAACCAACAACACTTTAGTTCCCAAACCCATAAATCACTACAGAAAATAGAAATCTGTAAAAAAAAAACTAAAAACAAATTGTAACAGTTTTATCAATTAAATAGGTTATGGAAAATCCCAAAATAGCCACTTAATTTGTTGACAACTATTTCAATTTAATTCAATTCAATTTTATTTATAGTATCAATTCTTAACAAGAGTTATCTCAAGACACCTTACAGATAGACTAGGTCTTGACCACACTCCATAATTTACAAGGACCCAACAGGTCTAGTAGTTTCCTCCAGAGCAGGGGTTTTCAACAGGGGGTCCGCGACCCCTTGGGGGTCCGCGGAGGTACTGCATGGGGGTCGCGAAAGTTTTGGTTGATTAGACATGATTAAATGCAATTGACAGACATTGTTGATCTTGGCAGGTATCAGTTTATTGTGTTATGTTATGTTTATAAATGGCAGTGGCATGGCCGCCCTACTCACTGGGCCTCGCACATGTTTAAAATAAAAACATCAATATATGAACCTGTGTATTATTTGAATATCTTAGTATTGAATGCATAATAACAAGGTACATTTACACATGGCACTATAGGACCAGTTTGATATAACACAATTTTATACAATATATATAACTTAGGGGGTCCCCGCTCCATCTCGCCATCAGTTTGGGGGTCCTTGGCCTGGAAAACGTTGAAGACCCCTGCTCCAGAGCAAGCAACAGTGCGACAGTGGGGAGGAAAAACTCCTTTTAGGAAGAAACCTGGGACAGACCCCGACCCAGACCCAGACCCAGACCCAGACCCAGACCCAGACCCAGGATCAGCTGGGGTTAGAATGAAGAGCGGCAATAACAGTCACAGTAAAAGATAATGGCACAGTGACTAAAAATAGTAGTTTGTAGTTCATGGCAATACAGGGCACAGCATGGCATTACAAAGCACCCCAGAGAGTAGCAGGGCACAGGTCTGCCACGATGCATTAGTGTGTATTAATGCCATTAGGGTAGGGTATTTGGTGTTGACTTAAATAAACTAGTCTGCGTTCATGGGAATGAAGGTACATGCCACACAGTGTATCAGTGGGCTATACAGACAATGCCTGTTAGTAGGATTTATTCATTGTCGTTGATGGTCTTTAAATTACATTTTTTGAAAATAACAGAATTATATTTGTCACCATTAGTGGTTTATGGGTTTTGAATTGTGCCTGAAAAAGACCCTTTTGGCTAAATTTACAATAACTTAGGCCGGCTACACACTTGCTGAGTGTGAGTGTGGCGTTTCTGTTGTGTGTCAGCTGCGTGGAAACGCGTCTGACGCGGCGCTGCTGTTGCTAGGTGACGTACAGGGAGGCCGATCTCGGGACATAGCGCCCACAGATTCAAACTCTGAAAAAAACATAAAAACATAGACTACTGATTTGATTAAAGCAAGACAACGTCGGCAGGATTGCTGGCAAAATAGGTTACAGAATATTTCCTTCTGTATGACAGGTGCAATATTTGAAAATCTAATTATCTTTAATTAATTTTTTTACATTTAATCTGCCTTGGTGTAAAAACCTAGTGACATTCAAACTTCAACATGTCATTTGTTAATATGTATTTGTGTCTCAATGACATATAAACATCTTTTCCTATTCTATTTTGCTTGGAAATGCGTCCAACACGCATGCGTGTCGCGTGAAAAATAAGCGTTGGTTCTATTTCTAGCATACACGTGTTTCTGGCGTGGCTTGAGCCAAGCGTGAGATGTGCATGTAAGCTCTAGCCTGTTAACAAAAACGGACACGCCACGCAGCTGACACATCCAGTGTGTAGCCGGCCTTACTAAACTAAGATATGAGGCTAAAATTGGATTTGAAAAGAATGCATCAACGCATATGTAAGCCTAACCTGTAAATAACTGCTCCGTGTATGTTAATCTAAAGCTGCATATCTTCTTCCAATTATACCTCTTTATCGCCCTCTGTTGCACATGGTGATTGGACAATCTCATTTTCAAGATCACAACAGCAGCTTTCTAGTTTGGCTGGGAAGTAACAACTGCACATTTCCCCTCTCGTTTCTTTTCAATTTTCAAACCGTCAATAACTTTGGGAGGCTTGTGTGAGGAATTTAAATGCAGGCTCTCTCTCAAGCTATCAAATGGTTCAGCAGTCATAAACATCAAGCGCAGACATCGGCTGTGAGGGACTGTTACTCATCACAGTCAGTGTGGACTCCAGATGTCCACAAACTGTCGCATGGATCAAGCAAAGCTTATTTACATAATCACACACAAATTGCTTGGTAAACTCAACATTGGTTGTTTTTTTCCTTCCTCCTGCCAGTTAGTGCTGAAATAACCATTTGACTGCAGGTTTGTGTTTGATGAAACAGACAGGGGTAATGGAGGGAGAATGATACAGAGGGAGGAAGTGAGTGTGGCGTGTGTGAGCCTGTACTTGTGTGGGAGAATCCAAGGAAGGTCTCTGTGCCAATGTTTGTGGGCAGCCTTTAAAAGCCAGAAGCAGCCATGGTGTTTGATTTTTTTGTGTGTGACTCAACTGCGTTGTAAATCTCCAGTGCCGTTATTCAGCATAATAGGGAAGACATCTTTCTCTTTATCAATGGAACAACGGCGGTTGCTGTTTCCAATAATTTATTCTCAACATTACAATTTAAAATCATTTAATATCTAGTTGCAAGGCCAAGAGTTGACTAACAGCCACTAACCATGCATACAATGTAGATCAACCAGAAGCAACACATGGGCACAAAGCCTGGTATGTATAGTCTCCTTCGCAGGTTTAGCTGCAGCAACACCGCACATAACATGGGCAAAACATTTTGGAACAATAATATACATTTAAGATAAGTTTTAAGAATGTATTGAACTATTGACAACGTTTATCTGCAGTAGTTTATTTGATATAAAACTTTCTGGTAATCCACCTTTGAAAACTGTAAAAATCTGAATTGTAGCCTGAGGTGTAACCGTCGACTGATGCTTTGGCTTCATCATAGCAACCGTCTGACAGCTCGTTGGGTTGTGTAATCGGTAATCAGGGGCAAGATTTCCTCATTCCCCACACACCTGAGCAGAGATATGTTTATGCTTGGCCTCTCTGACGTGCTACTCACCAGCTGTTGCCACATGCACCGCTAAAAGCTGGCCTCCTCCCCCTGCATTCCCTCTCGCACACCCTGAAACCCTACAAGCCTGTCAGCACTAGAATCTATTATACATCCATTGTAATTGAAAACATACTTAATTCATAATGTTTATTGTAGGGGAAAATTGCTTGTCAACCTAAAGAACAGACCATTACTGCAGCACTGAACAAACGTGTGTTCTATGAGCAAAGTAGGGAAAAGAGCAGGTTCAGTTTGACAATCTATTATTGTTAGAGGCTACACGAAGGTTGACACGTTCAGCTGAGCTTGCATGAAACAACGGCGTTCCTTACTGCTTTCTATTCCCAGACAATCATATTTATCACAGCACACTGACTAAGGTGAAAGGGTTGGCCCTGAGTACGGAGCACAAGACAAAGTAATTAAACTACAATTATATTTTAGACAATTAGCTGATGCTTGTGCTCAGAGGGATTTAAAGTGAGTACGGAAATCAAATAAGCTGAGTGAAAATGTTACACGGCTCGAATAAAGCCCAAACTACTCGTCTGGTTCTTGAACGTCATCCATAATAGTGAAGTGAACACAATATGGGAAGAATGTTGGTACAAACAGCAGCAACAAAGTGAAAATCCCTTCAGTCTTACTAGATTTTTTTCACCCAGACAAACAAGTGAATTGTGAGTGTGGAAGTGAGAACGCTGGTGGAAGTCATTATAGTTATATGTGCACTTGCATGTCTTATAAACCTGAGGCAGATGTCAAAACCCACGAGGCAGGGTGCAATGCCTCATAATGTTTTCTAAAGGTCACTGTCCCATGTGTGTCAAAATCTTATACTCTGTGTCCTTTAGTTAACTCCTCTGCAGTTATGAAACAATAGAAGTGCATTTCCCCCTCCTAACAATCTAAATGTAGAGGAACTAGAAGGGCTGTGAGTGCTCTTTTTACCTTGGGAAGGTGCTGCTGTGGCTTGTTGTAACGCAGCCGTCTCATGGCTCAGCTTCTTCTTTGCCTCCAGGACCGGGTTCTCAAACTGGGTTTTCTGGTTGATGTGGCTGCAACATTAACAGGTTCAGATTTAAGAGAATGGAACTGCAAACACACACACACGCACACGATATATACACACACATACCTCTGACTTTTTGAGCTTACTGTGCCACTTTTCTGAAATGAATTATGTATGCAACTTCCCTACAAAAGGAACAGTGATTTTCTATTAGAGGGATGCTATAGTGGCGCCATTATAAATACATTCCTAAACACAGCACGCATACAGTAGATGCTGGCTTGCCTCCTTCCTCTTTATGTGGGGAAACTACTATGGCTTTTAGCTACTTAATATTGTAGGAAATGAACCCCCCCGACTGCCAACAACATCCTGTTCCTCTACAACAAGGTAAACAGCCTGTTGTCCCTCTGGCATACAAACCCCAGCCATTGTATCATAGTTAGCTCATTTCAAGCTACAACACTGGCAGCTATAAGCTCCATCTATATGCCACTGACTTTCCTAGTCCAAACTGTGAGAGCTTTTCTCCGGCATCACTTCCACCTACGAGGCATGCTTCTGCAGTCTGAGCAATGAAACAACGCAAGTGTTCCCATTTTCTTTTTATCACAACAGATTGCTTTCCTTCCAGCCCCCTCTCTCCTCCCTCCATGCATTCGAGTTAAAGGTCTCCCCACTTCTCTCTACTGCTGTTACAATGGCTGTGTTCCCGCTGATTTCCTGCTGGGGTGGCAAGCACAAAAACCCATTTTGCACACAGACAAATATACAAACAATAGGCAGAGACGTGTACACAGACTCACATTCTGCGCACACACAAACAAACACACAAACACAGGCAGAACACAACAAGAGCACAATCAGAGCTGTGTTCACATGCAGGTCAGTGCAATGTTAACCACGGAGATTCATTTCGCCACCCACTGATAAACCAAGTGATCACAATCTTCTGTTGTCAACTGTTCTCATCACCCAAGATGAACAAAAAGTGAAAAAGATTAGCTGTTATTTCAATGTGCAATTTCAATGTTACAATAGCAGTTAAAAAATCGGAGAGAAATGTAAGATATAACATTTTAGCGTTGTCATTTGCAGTAATGAATTACATTTTCTCACGTTACTGTAACAAAGTTGTTTCGTTGTGTACTTGTACTTTGTTGAGTATTTTTTTAAATCTGTAATTTTACTCTCACTTAAGTAGAGATATCGTAGTTCACTAAGTTTAAAGTCACATCTGTTACAGAGTAAAAACCGTCAGTGGGTGGGAAGGGTGAGCAACGATGGTTGCACCCAGGCTGGGCCTAGTGTTCAGTGAACAGAACAAATGCAATCAAATACAGGATCATGTCCCAATGAGTTATGGTTAGCAATATTGAACCTCTGCATATGGGGACATGTTGTGGATTGATATTGACCCCCCCTAGCCCTAGCCGACCTACTTTTTATGTAAGTAAATTTGTACACAAGTATTTTTACTTGAATAAATTGCATTTAAATTAACAGTCCTTTCACTTGAGTACAATATTCTCTCTCTTTCCACCGCTGCCCATTTGTTTACTTTTAGAACATATTGAATGCCGGTCCACTGCTAATGTACACTAAGCAGTGGAATATGCATTTGTGCTCTGACCCAAATGCATTGGTGTGTCATGTGCATCTGCCAATGTGATTAAACATTTTGCACTGTTTGTGATAATAGCAGCTGGAGTGCTTGGAAAATTACATATTTCAATAAATCAACAAAACTTACTCAACATAATATGTGCCGTACTGTGGATCGTCAATTTCCTCCCAGCCGTAAGGTAACTCTGCAGACAGAAAACAGTGCGTCGTTGTGTTATGCAAAGATGCAAATAGGGAGCACACAGAACAGAATGGAAGAAAGACGAGGAAGAGCAGGCACAATGTTCAGTGGACGATCATCTGGGAGTTGTAACACTTCAAACATTGTGGTTGAGTGCAGCAGTAGTTACCAGTGTATTGATTTTCCCCCTGACTGGGACTGGGACTACGAAAGGAGCCATGAAAGTAACGTACAATCATTTAGTGAACATTTGTGTGGTTTCAACGAGCAGGCTGGCTGGAATGGCGCATGTACGTCATGCCCTGATGAACAGTATTAGGCAGAAGGAGGGAGAGGGTGAGAGAGAGGGAGAGAGAGAGAGAGAGAGAGAGAAAAGAGCTCTTCATGCAAGAAATAGCTTTGGAGTAGCTTTTCAGAAGCCACACACCAACTGGCTTTCTGTCCGCCAGTAAAAATCCATTAAAACCCAGCTGGAAGGGTCCCACTCCTTCAGCCGTGGCCACTCTCTGTCTCTGCCTGCACTTAAGCCCACATTAGCATCCTGGGGATACAAAGGCATGTCTGGAATTCCTTAAAAGAGACCCCAGCTCCAGGTAAATTAGGCCATGTGACTGTGAATCTGAGGGTTACACTTAGGTGACGTGTCAATTAAAAGACTAGTTTGGTTTCACTCTGGTTGGTTAAATGTGTAAAAACGTCTGATGGATAATAGTAATGTGGGGCATGTACAATAGAAGTATGGCCATGTGTAAAAAAACATGTGAATTCAAGCGTACATGACTGCATGCTTCAATTCACCAGCTCATAGTACAGCCTACGTACCTCCATCCTCACACTTCTCAGGGGGCTTTGCCTTCTTCGCCAAGCGGGGGTCCAACCACGTAGTCGTCTTGGTGTTATGACTATGGAGCACAAAGTAAAGCACAGCCAGTAAATATCAACTATAAATACCCGTGCCAGCAGAGAAACCGCTGCTGAGGCACAAGCAGCCAATAAAGGGATGGCGCCAGTATTAAAAACCGACAACCGTATTCTCCAGTGTAACATGCTTTGATAGTGGTCACTGGATTCATCCACAAACAGTTGATCCATTGGCATACATCTAGCTGTCACATTACAGTGTTTATGGTTAGGTGCCCTTTTCAGATGGAGATGGAAAAAAAAAAAAAACTCGGAACGTGAAACCCGACAAAGTTGTTTATTCTCAAATGTGTTCAACAACTGGGGTGTGTAATCAGGGGGAAAATCACAATGGTTTCCTAATATCTTTAGAGACAAGTGGCTTAGAGCCAAATATGACTAAAACACACATGTTTGCATGTATGTACAGTACACCCACACACAGCTTTACATGTCTTTAATTAAGTATAGAAGACACTTGAAACAACTGTGGCAGTCAATGGGAATAAATCTGAGTATTTACACTGAAGTGCCTGAAATGGATTAGTATGTGTATATTTTACACAATTCACTCTTTCTTTCTCTTGTATTTGAACATTTTAGGGTGAGGTTGAACTGCTATTTTCTTTTTTCCCCCCTTTCTTTTGTCTCATTACTCAGTGATGACAAATGATGTCTTAACATCAATCATTAACATCACACACGCAGGATCAAACCTAACCCGGGTGTTGGGCTAATTAGATCCTGGTTTGATACTAAGAGAAACATTCAACTGTGTTTCATTATGCATGAATAAGATATCAGTAAATGAAATGCTGTATGACAACACTTTGATTTTTAACATTGCATCTTACAACATACCCGCTGCAGTTGTCAGATGACATGATTTACACAAGTATTTAAATCATCAGTTGCCCTATATTTCTTCCCTCGTCATCCAGCATACAGGCGCTACTACACCTGATCAAGCTAATGAAAAACGCAATAAAAAAATCATATCTACTGCAGCCTCATCTTACTGTTAAGACTTCTGTTATTCTGTATCTTTCCAATTGAGAAAAGACCCCAAAGGCATTGCAACTTAAACAGCGCACAAATATATACAATGATGTATACATACAAGAAAAGGCTAACTTTCTCCAAAAATAGCTTTTCTCAAACAGGAATAATTTGCATTTGTTGAGGACTATTTTCAGCTGGAGATTAATAGACATTTTTTAATGGCAGCAGGCCAGTGTATTTAACACTGACATGCTCATGGAAGGTAAGGAACTTTTTATTATTTACTTTTTTCATTACACTAGTCAGCCTCTTTCTTTTCTTATGTAAAACATCTATTTTTAGAGCCTAAATCTGTTTCTGTATTTCTTGTTTATCACATATTAATGTTTAATATGTTTGTCTATGTATGCACTAGTCTATATCCTTGACCTTCCACTTCCGGGATTGCCCCCTTAGCGCTGGAAAATCCGCCGGATGTCCTTATTTTCGGCTGGATATCAGTTACCTAATGCTTCCTTTGTGTTGGCGTTCTAACCTCCGGTGGATTTCTGAGGACTATGGTTACCTGGTCCTCAGATCTCTGCAGGGTAAATCCAGACAGCTAGCTAGACTATCTGTCCAATCTGAGGACTATGGTTACCTGGTCCTCAGATCTCTGCAGGGTAAATCCAGACAGCTAGCTAGACTATCTGTCCAATCTGAGGACTATGGTTACCTGGTCCTCAGATCTCTCTGCAGGGTAAATCCAGACAGCTAGCTAGACTATCTGTCCAATCTGAGGACTATGGTTACCTGGTCCTCAGATCTCTGCAGGGTAAATCTAGACAGCTAGCTAGACTATCTGTCCAATCTGAGGACTATGGTTACCTGGTCCTCAGCTCTCTGCAGGGTAAATCCAGACAGCTAGCTAGACTATCTGTCCAATCTGAGGACTATGGTTACCTGGTCCTCAGATCTCTAGCTAGACTATCTGTCCAATCTGAGGACTAACCTGGTCCCAGACAGCTAGCTAGACTATCTGTCCAATCTGAGGACTATGGTTACCTGGTCCTCAGATCTCTGCAGGGTAAATCCAGACAGCTAGCTAGACTATCTGTCCAATTGGTTGGTTCAAAGAAATGCCAATAAACCTGAGCACATTTTTCTCCTATCCTGGAATGCTGTGTGGACTAGCCTGACCCTCCTCCACAGCGCTGTGTAGGAAGGTCTGGCAATGTGAGACATATGTACGTATGCACCAACCACCAAGGCAATGAAATGAAAAAAAACAACAACTTAATTTTGCTGGAAAAACATTTTTCACTCAGTTGCCAGTTTATTAGGTACACCTAAGTCTAATACACAGTCAGATGTCAGATTCAACCTTAGGATGATTTTGTAATGTTGTGTTAGTTTGTAATAATATAAGAACAACACGCTGTGAATCCTCATATTGGAAGAGGATGGCGCCTACAAGCAACTGGCATTTTTATATAATAAATCTCATAAAATTAACTAATATCTCACTAAAAATAGTGGTTCATCACAATTGATGCTCATTAGTTATTCAGTTGACGTATGTATTTCAACACTAAATGGTCTCACGACCGTGTGTCTTTTACTTACTCTATAAAGTAGACCATGCCGGTCTCAGTGTAAGCCATCTCCCAGTTAAGGGGCAGGGGCTCCAGGCTATCATCGCGGGGAAGAGAGCTCCATGTGCGGAAGTCCATGGTGCTGCTGGACTGGGTGTAGCTGGGCACTGCTTTTCTCCAGTCTGCCCCCTCTTTGTGCTCTGTAAAGAAAGAGAGAGAGAGAGAGGCAGGAAAAACAGGGGAGACAGAGCGGATGGTTAGCCTGCAGGAACACCTTTGCCCTCCTGTTTTCCTGTGTGCTGCACGGGAGTGGAGGAAGAGCTGATGTCAGACATATATGATTTGCATGTGAGCGATGGTGTTCGTGTGTGTTTCCAAAGAGCTGTTTTGCATTTGCATGTGCACAGTGTTAATGCGTATGCATACGTGTATATGTACATTCACTGTGTGTTGCAAAGATAGAGCCAAAGACTCATATTAGAAAGCTCCATTTAAATTCAACGATTTTTATATGTTAATACTTTACCGCTGCTCTTCACCTATATACAATTGCAATTGTAGACACCTATTCATGAGAAACTGCTCTACAATGAACATGAAACATACAACAAAGGCCCTCTTAATTCACTTAGCATTTCACACCTTCCCTCAGAAGATGGTTACAAAGGGATGAAACACGAGGGCTTTTTATCCCTTTCTTTCCATTTGGAGCTAACCTCCTTATAACAGCGGATGATGCCTAAAGATCTAACGCACACCACGTTTCTGGGGGACGCATTTACAATAAGATAGAATACACTTTATTGTCCCCGAGTACAAATTGATCTTAAGCATTGTGCCACAATCTGCTTTTCTCTGTAACACAGACTAACATAAAATGAACATAAGATCAACATAAAATATATCCGAAACATAAACCTAATTTATTACCAAAAAGATCATTTCACCTGAATTTAGACTGAATACATATTTGCTTAAAATCCAAACACAGAGCCGCTCTGCAGTATCAGCATCCTAGTTAGTTGCCACATCTAAAACGCTTTTTTCATTTGCCTCTCTAAACAAAAACGCACACCTGTGTTTCACATTTAAAGGCACAAACACACAGAGTGTGTTGACGAGACATGCAAACACTTGGAGAAGCAGCTTGAGGGCAGAGCCTGAAGGAGAGATGAGGTCTTTAGGGTTCACAGCAAGGTGAGGGCTCACTTCACAATACAAGATGGGTTAGAGAGGGATTGCTGGGGAGGGTGTAATAAGGACCGTCTTGTGCAAAGATGTGGAAAGCTGCAGTCAAGAGTTTAGAGACTTAGAGCTCACATTTTCCATTAACCTCTTTTTTCATTCGACCATAACTTTGCCCATCTATGGCTGGTCTGAGACTTCACTGAATCAGCTGTGGGCTGTAGCAGAGCAGTCATTTGTGACTGGTTTCTTACCATAAAAAGAACTCCTAGATGTCTGGGCATCGTTTTGTGTTTGATTTCAATATGACAGAGCAGTTGGGTAAACAGACTTTGGGTTTCTGTGAATCCTTTGTGCAGCTGAGCAAGCAGTGTTTGAGCAGTGACTGTCACAACAATGTTTCATAAGGAAAAGAAAAATTATTTTTTTTTAGCTTCATCTTGCCTAAGTATTAAACCCAATTTGCTCACTATGAAAACCCCAGTATGTAACCCACTTCTGTTGGGGCGGCTGACATGTTTGTTCCTTAGAGAGCTGAGGAGTTGTCCTGATTGATGACATACACACTGTCCTGCTCTCTGGATGACACTTTCACACAGGTGATCTGTGTTACTAGGGTAACAGTAACGGCATTGCCCGCAGAAGATTTATCAGCGGTGTAGCCAGCACATTTGAATGTGGTGTGTGTGTGGATCCTGACACTTTAGAGACAGCATGTCAGCCATGTATAGTCACTAAATGTGACTTAATAGCAGATCGGTATTAAATGATTTGTTCATCCAAATGACAACACATTTTCCCACTTAGCTTGTGTGGTGTAAAGGCATGCAGATACTGTATTTTTGGTTTTATTTGCTCAGGTTTTGAGATTAACTGTTGACAGTTAAATCTGTGGATTATCCACGGAACAGCTGTAATTACTGTCTAATCTGCTGACTATTTCCTCGATTAATCCATTAATCACTTAGTCTATAAAATATCATAAAAGAAGTTCCCAGAGTCCACCATGCATTCTATAAATGTCTTATTTTATCTGAACAGTCCAAACACCGAAAAGATGAGTAGGCTAGAGTTTACCATAACGTAAGTCAAGAAAAAGCAACAAGTCTTCAGATATAAGAAACTGAAACCATCAAATGATGATCAAATGGTGTTTTGATTGAAAAATAAAAAGCAGGTAACGGATATTCAAAATTGTTAAATTAATTTTCTGTTGATCTTAAATCTAATTGTTTTGACTCTAATCCATTATAAGTGGGGCACTGTTTCTGTTTCTGTTGAATTTGTCTAAGCGGGTGACCTAGAGTAGTTTATAGGACTGCTTGGTTCCTAGTAACCGAGAGCAGACCTGGGGACACATATTGGCCTGGGGCCTAATTATATTCAATCCACTTGGGTCAAAGAGGGCCCGGTTCTGTTGCTGCAGGTCTGTGTGCCAATATGTCTAAAATATGAGTGGATATATATATATCCAATGGCTAAATCTATTTGGGTCTCTTGAGGTCATCTGCATTAGGATTTGATCTTATTATAGCCTTCTTGTGATTTGGTCTTGGTCTTGCTTCCCTTTCTTTGTTTTTGAAAGCCATTCATGCACTTCGGCTTCAGTTTGGTTTTCCATGGTTTTGTATCGCATCATGTCCAACATTTTGGATCCTCTCTACTGATGGCACAACAAAGACAATCCTGCACACCTCTGGTTGTATTGTGGTAGGGGCTGCAGAAATGGCAGGGACAGAGAAAGATATTTAAAAGTCTATACACAAAAAAAAAACTAAAACTGTCTCCATTGCTAGATATCAGTGGTAAGTTTGGGATGGGGGTTGCTCAGTCTGTAGGGAGTTGGGTTGGGAACCGGAGGGTTGCTGGTTCAAGTCCCTGTGAGGATTGATAGCTGGAGAAATGCCAGTTCATGTCCTGGGCACTGCCATGTGCTCTTGAGCAAGGCACCATACCCCCCCCCCCTCCCCAGCCGCTCAGGGCGCTGGTCCAACACTGGCAGCCCACTCACTCTGTGTATATTTCAAGCCAGTGTGTAGTGATTACTAACAAAACAGAATGGAAACTGTAATTTCCCCACTGGGGATCAATAAATAAGTAAATTAAGTTTCAGTAATAGGTTTTGTAATTCCGTTGAACAGTTCTTGCTGGTCAAATCAGGTCTCATGTTAGTTCTTAACCACTTAAAAAAGCAATAACTACTTAACTGCACCAGCATTACCTGTGTAACAAATCTCCTTCCCCCTGGAACCAAATGAGGAAATAAAAGTGTACAAAAGTACCATTTGAACTGGGTGTGCAAAAACCTCCAACCTTGAGTGACAAATGAATGAGACGCGGATGATCAATCTACTCAGGAAGGTGTAGTCAGACAACCTTGTCATGCCGTTTTAAGTGATGAATTGAGAAGTGCACATTACCGTAGTGTCCTCACACACCCGTCGGGTCCAAACTGTACACAATCTGCAGCAAGCCAAAGTCTTTATGTCTTTCACGAGACAGTGACAATGACCCCATGTGGCAAGTCCCAAACCAAAGGACAAACAGAGTTTGCAGAGTGTCCGTTATTAAACGTGACATTCTGTGCTTTGACATTTACTGACCAGGCAATCCATTGACCAGCGGTGGCCTCTCATCATCATCTTCCTCCTCGGGGACTGCGCTGTCCTTCCTGTCCATCTTACTGACCGAGGTGGTGCGTTTCCTGGGGACCTCGCCACCGTAGTCTTCATCAAACAGCACCTGATCCACCAGGTCAGGCTGCACCAGGTTGGGCTCGGCTGGAGGCTTGGGGGTCCCATAGTAGTTACCTTACAGAGTGAAGCAGAGAGAGGAAGAGAAGAGAGACTCACTCGTAAAATAATGCAACTCTAAACAGTTAAGGAGAAACAGAAAAGGCAGATGGAGAGCGGACCAACATGAAATAAAAATGTACAGAATCAGAAAGGGATTTAGTGCCATGTACAGTAAGTACTAACAACCACCAAGGCAAATTCCTTGTAAGGGTTTACAAGGAATTTGCCTTGGTGCATTCATACACATATTACACAGTCATATAAACTAAACAAATATAACCGTTGTAACATTAAGAAAGAAAAAAGGCTGTATGGATAAGTGAAGGATGTGCCATTAACTGTACATATGAAATAGAATAGTCTTTACTGACAAAAAAGTAGGATGCAGTCCTATGTCAGAACATAAGCAAATATGCAAAATAGGTGAAGTAAATAAATCTAAAAGAGCTGCTAAAAGTCGCTATAAAATATAATAAAAGAGACAGAAGTTGTTTTTTTAAGGAAAATTACACAGACATACCACACATGCAAGACATTTACTGCAAAATCAATGCTGAATACACAAGCAGTGCAAGTGCAGTTATGGCTTTTGGATAAAAGTTGTTTCTGAGTTTCATATTTTAATTGTCCTCAAACATCTGGGTAGTTCTTTAAATGGATGTAAAGTAAGGAAGGGAGACACAGTCAGAGAAATCATCCACTTATGCATTTTATTTAAATCCGTTTCAGAAATTAATTCTCTAAATGTCACACACCAGCACTCCCGGTTCCCTATTTACACGTTTCAGAGGTCTGCTACCTCTGCATGGCTTTCACGTCTCTTAACCCCCTGCTTTGTGTTTCCTAAATCACTACACCACAGGGCTCCCATGACTCATGTAATATTTAAAGTCACTCCACTTGGAATTTGTTAGCAACTAATTACACTGATCATTGAATATAGCAATTATCTATGTATCAGCTTGCTTTTTTCCCCCTCATGAAGAAAAAACTTGAGTTACGGATTATAAATATTCAGTGGGATAACAGCGCTCCATAGCAAGATGGATAGAGCGCCAAACTTGGTTAAATTATTTGCACATTTAGCTCATGGGGTGATCCATCAATGTATAGCTGGTGAGCAGTACAGAATGCAGAACTTAATTTAGGCATACAATAAGTAATTATTCAACCTTTATTAGGGTTATAAATAATGTGAATACTAATGTATATCCCTACCATTATTTGTTTGCTAAACGCTCCTCTGTCAGATGTAGTCTGCGTATGCAAAAATATGAAATGTATCTCTCATCAATCCATTTGTTAAGTGAAATATTTACTCTGTTCTTACAATAAGCGATCATCAGATTGAGCCTACTCAGCTAAATCACAAATTGTAATTAGATTAATTAAAGAATAGGGAGAGATACCACTGGGAAATAAGGATCTTCAGAAACTTAATTAGCCTCTATAAACTCGATGTTACTTTCAGTCGGCCCATGGTGTTATGGAGCTTTGATGTACTTGCAGACATCACAAGGGCTGTAGCGTAAGAGCAACATTTATCAACTCCAGATCTTTTCATGGCTCGGTACAAAGACGGGAAGCTGTCAATCATTGATGGGTTTAATGCCAGGAAGAACAGAGGGCTCTGAGGAACACATGACAGCCATCCCAGCAGCGCTACAGCACGGGACAGTCACACAACAGCTTTGTTGATAAGTGAGCCCATCTCGAGTGCGGCCTCGTCTCCTCAAGCGAGCCAACGACAATACACGGCAAACTGGGTTAATGCAGCTACGCTCGTCTTCCTCAAAGCAGTGGAAAGGTTGAGGAGGAGAAGGAGGCTGGATGAAAGCCTGCCCCCCCCCCTTGTCGCTCGACTCTCTTGTGTTTACTAGGCGACAGTCATCTGCATTTGTCAAAGATGGCTTCATTAACAGGGGTGGCACAACGATAGCAAGGAGAGATTGGGTCTGCTGGCTAATCCCCGCCTGTCTCCGGACGTGCGCTGGCATTCATCAGCCAGACGCCACGCCTGTGATTAATTACTTACAAACATGTCTCTTGGCCCCTGATAAATGTGTGTCGCAGATAGAGAGATCCAGATAGAGGTGTGTGAAGGCAGCGCGTCAGTGAAGATTTGTAGGACTGTTTGCCATTATAAATGGAAGGAAGCCTCGTAAGTTGATGAGCAAGGGAGCTTGTCCGACGTAACTCGTGATTCTCGTGTCACAGGGTTGATGAGCCAGAGAGAGCGAGCCTCCTCTTTCAAAGTGTGCGCAGGCAATTTCATGGTGATGGAATCAGCGCCCAGTAATAAAAAGACTCCTGTTGCCAAGGGCACTACATATCCATAAGCTACACAAGGTCATGGGTAATCTTTTTTTCTCTCGGAGATCATGGACAGACAGCTATAGTCACAGAGCCACACAACCGTCCATCCAGTACACCACACATTACTCCTAATGCCATTCACATCTAGTTTAATCTCCAGGTCTGTTTTCCTTCCTCATTAAAATCCGACTCATTATCACCATGGGGATCCCAAAACAACAGATTTAACGTGACCTCAATTTGGCAGAAATTTGAATTCCCAGATAGCCGATTAAAGATGTCATTTACCCCCCCAAAAAATAGCATTTTCCTGGCAGCTGTCCCTCCAGTCTTGCACTTCACTGCACTGGACTATTTAGTTCTTGTCCGGCTGCGCTGTTTTGCTCTGAGAGAGTGGCCCAACCTGAACCTCAGAGGCGCCAAGACTAAAGAGGGACCTAGAGCCCAGAAAGACTCGCTCTCAGCGCCTGGCGCAGATGGCGGATATGTCGGCTTAGCAAGCAACCTGGGACCCTCCAGTCCAACATGGAGCAGCCAGCATGTACCCTTACCAATCATAGAGCACAGCCTGGACCCACAGAAACACTCTGAGACTGGCTATGCATGTGAGCGGTTTCCTGACTTCTGTGAGCATGTGGATGTGTCAACATGGTCACGCATGGCAGGATGATAGATAAAGGAGTCGAGGAGAGGGTGTTTAAATTGAAATTATGTGTACAATGCAATAAAAAGATTTTTCAAGATAGATAAAAAAAAAACATGAACCATGAACATGAAGCATGAACCATTAACATAATGAGCATTCAGGCAAGTCATGTGGGACTATTAGTGGGACCATTATGATTAGCTAAGAATCCCATTAACTCAGTACCTTGAGTAACCTACTGTTCACTTATAAACTGAAGGTAATTAATGAGCAGACAGAAGGCAGGAAACCCATGTGACCAATACAAGTGGATGTTGTTTTCCTCTTTAAAAAAAAAAAAAAGGAAAAGCATGCGATTCATCAACCTCAATCCTTCCAACTTTTGAAAAGCTAATCTACACATCTGCATGCAGCCAAGGCAGTCCTGCTGCCTCTGGAAAGGGAGTTTCCATAGGGAGCTGAGGGGTTCAGTATACTTTGATATCCTCTCTCTCTATCTCTCTCTCTCTCTCTAATGTGCTCTTCCTCAGTTTGCTCTCCATTCTCCATCTCTACCCACGGCCAACCTCTTTATGAAGGTGTAAATCCCGCCTGGCTTCAGCTCACAGATGAAGGACAGCTCGTGGGCGATTTGGCAGCTCCCGAAACCTGATCTTTCAGTTCTTAGATGATCTATTTCGACAAAGAAGGAAGGACGGGATTTGTGTTTGTTCATACTGTGTAGTGTGTGTGTGTGTGTGTGTGTGTGTGTGTGTGTGTGTGTGTGTGTGTGTGTGTGCGTGTGTGCGTGTGTGTGTTTGTGCGTGTTTTATGTCATTGCTGCCACTGTGCTATAAGGACGAGGGTGGAAGAACCTGCCTCAACAGGCCCATCACACGTTAGAATAAGCACTTCACCATCCGTAAATACACACACACACACACACACACAGGAAGCTACTCTCAGACTTAAGGCGCTTTCTCACTGAATGAATATTTGACTTTATCTTTTAATTCTCCATCCTATAGGAAACACAAGATGCAGCTGAATGGGGAACGAGAGAATGGTGCAGAGCAGGTGCACCTCAAGCATTTCCAAAAATCCCCTCCCATTTCAAAGCAGCCTGGATTTACAGTAAGAAAGAATGAGCTTAACGAGAGAGAAAGACCATCATGTTATTGCTCTAATCGTTGTGCAATGTGAGAGAAATCCTCCGTTACAATCCCCTCATGACACAAATACACTGCGACCGTCTGACTTTCCAAGACCTCTCTGTGCAGGGCAAGTACTTATGCTTCATTGTAGTATAAGGTGTTAGAAATGGTAAATACTTGGCCATTCAGCTGTTCGCCAAGCTGAAATATCCCTCCTTGTGTAAACTTCTTACTGGAAAGAACATGACTGGGCTTGACTACTAGTTTACTGCAGGTTCAAATGAACAGACAGCTTTTGGGAAGAGTGGGGAGAGTAGAAGGGGGGTGGGTTACTTTAAATAGCTCTAAACACAAAATTGGTTTTGGATGCCTGTGATGAGCCAAAGCCTGTCTGTGAGAGGAGAGAGGGTGGGAAAAAAAGAGGCTGGTATACTTGAGTGCTTTACATAAGGTGCTACAGCTATTTGCATTCTCAGACTCTCTTGTGTGAATAGCTACTGTATATTGTCAACAGACATGCTGGCAGAGACACATGAGGACACAGAAGGAAGTGACGAATAAAGAATGTATGCTTGCATTACACAGACATGCACAATACAAACACCAACCCGACAGAAAAGGCAGTCGGTCTGATCAGTGGGCTCCCTTCTCCCCGAGTCGGTCAAAAAAGTGACTCACAGGACATTGAAGCAATGCCGACGTGAGTGTGCGTTCTGCACGTGCACGAGACTGTAAAACGTCTCCATTACAGCAGGCGGCGCAAATGACGGGACATCTCTCTAGACCTAGTAAACAAAGAGCACGCTGTCGTCAGTCAGTTTCAGAGAGTGTTGATGGTAGTTGAGAAGGATAGTCATTACTCGCTAAAAGGAAGAAAATATGATGGCTAGTAGTAAGAAGATACTGGCTCGTGCAGTGATCTGCTAGTCAAGGGCTAGCACTCCACCAATCAGACTGGTCATCGAGTCCGACGGCCCACTGGCTGGTCAAATCAGCCAAAATGAACGCCGACAGCTTGTCTGACTGGCGACGGTACAGAACACACTGAACAGACTGTCCGACGGCCGATAATCGGGTTATTATGTCAGCGCTTTAATACGCCCTCCATCCATCCATCTCCATCCATCTTCATCTGCTTATCCGGTATCGGGTCGCGGGGGCAGCAGCTCCAGCAGGGGACCCCGAACTTCCCTTTCCCGAGCCACATCAACCAGCTCCGACTGGGGGATCCCGAGGCGTTCCCAGGCAGGTTGGAGATATAATCTCTCCACCTAGTCCTGGGTCTTCCCCGAGGCCTCCTCCCAGCTGGACGTCCCTCCACCTAGGCCTGGGTCTTCCCCGAGGCCTCCTCCCAGCTGGACGTCCCTCCACCTAGTCCTGGGTCTTCCCCGAGGCCTCCTCCCAGCTGAATGTCCCTCCACCTAGTCCTGGGTCTTCCCCGAGGCCTCCTCCCAGCTGGACGTCCCTCCACCTAGTCCTGGGTCTTCCCCGAGGCCTCCTCCCAGCTGGACGTCCCTCCACCTAGTCCTGGGTCTTCCCCGAGGCCTCCTCCCAGCTGGACGTCCCTCCACCTAGTCCTGGGTCTTCCCGAGGTCTCCTCCAAGCTGGGCGTCCCTCCCACCTAGTCCTGGGTCTTCCCGAGGCCTCCTCCCAGCCGTCCCTCCACCTAGTCCTGGGTCTTCCCCAAGGCCTCCTCCCAGCTGGACGTCCCTCCACCTAGTCCTGGGTCTTCCCGAGGCCTCCTCCCAGCTGGGCGTCCCTCCACCTAGTCCTGGGTCTCCCCGAGGCCTCCTCCCCGAGGCCTCCTGGGTCTTCCCGAGGTCTCCTCCCAGCTGGACGTCCCTCCACCTAGTCCTGGGTCTTCCCCGAGGCCTCCTCCCAGCTGGACGTCCCTCCACCTAGTCCTGGGTCTTCCCCAAGGCCTCCTCCCAGCTGGACGTCCCTCCACCTAGTCCTGGGTCTTCCCCGAGGCCTCCTCCCAGCTGGACGTGCCTGGACCACCTCCCTAGGGAGGCGCCCAGGAGGCATCCTTACCAGATGCCCAAACCACCTCAACTGGCGCCCTATTGAAGTGTTTCATACATGATCACCCTAGTAGTGGCAGGAAGTACAACCCACAGAAGCTTTTTCTGTACTCCTATCTAAATGTAACAGTTGCAGTTTTAAACATGTTGTTAACTTTGGGATACAGTCGCAGTTTGGTTGGATTTAGGCAGCAAAACTACTTGGTTAAGTGTAGAAAGAACCATGTGGTTTGGGTTAAAAAACAGTACAGTATTTGACGCAATTACGCATGTGACGCAGAATGTGACATACTTCTGTTAGTCAGGTAAAGTTTAAATAACTCGGCTTTTACTTTTATTTTCAATGGGCGAGGAAGACCTGTCTCCTGAATGAAAGTCCTGCCCCGCCCACATATAGACACAAAGGATGTCTGGGTCTTAATTCCATGTTATTTGACTTCCTGCTTTGCTCCCGTCATAATTACTACGGCCGCTTTCATCAAAAATATGGTGATATAGGGTTTTCTTCACATCGCCCAGCCCTATTTGCAGTACAGAACATATGACTACAACTGTGACTACCTTTTCTTACTTTTCACTATTCACTGTAAAGCTCACTAACTGCAATAAAATGAGAAATCAACACCTGTATATCACGACTGTCGTCATCTGCTGGTTGTTTCTGGTTCTAAAAGGCTGGCTGGCAAAACGTTCCATCTTTGGTAAATGTAAGGTTTATTTTAATCCCTGCTGACAAAAAAAAATTACACCCTTGACCTGGTTTCTCCAGTATTTCCTTTTAAATTAAATATAAAGTCTGCCTACTTTATCACTCAGTGGCCCGTTTCACACACAGTGTGGAGGAACTGCACAGTGGAGATCATCTGAAGTGCTGTGAGTATTGCTGCTAATCTGACTGTCACTTCCAACAAGTCTTTAATCCTGTTTCACTGATCAATACATTTTGTCCTGCTTGTCACTTTTCACTAAGGCAGGCGGTAAGTTATAATAACTGTCAATATCGAGCTGACTACACTGACTCCATTATAAAGAGATGTCAGTGTGAATCGTGTCCATATATGCATGCGGACACACACACACACACACACACAGGTTTCTCATATTTAACACTGACACCTACCATCATAGGTCCCACTCTCCAGTAGAAGCCCACTCTCCTCCAGGATCCTGAAGTCTCCAACACTGATAAAGTTGTAGTCCACTCCTGGCACCTCCGTGTCTCGAGGCAGCCGTGTGGTGCCTGAAATACAAAAAAAGGAAAATGTAAACATGTAACGTGTTTTAGGTAAGAGACATAAGTGCTTTGTGTTAACGACGTTACATCATGCCATGTTTTTTGAAAGTACTATGGCTGTATTTTGCTATTGTTGTGTGAAAGTGAGCTGAGATGTGTTTCAGTGTCTTCGACACATGCTGCCTCTTGTCTCACAGCGCAATGTGGCTGCAACGTCAACAGGATACATTTTTGAGAAACCTTTCACTGACATTCCTTGCTCACAATTCAGAGGATCCAGCATCCAGTTCATAACAGTGTTTTTGTGATCAAAATTGCTTTGAACTGCAGCACATTTCTCAAAAGGGTGGATATTTTATTTTGGAATGAAAACCCCCCAAAAAGACATTGATGTAAATGTGCTGTATTTATATAGCGCTTTTCTAGTCTTAACAACTACTCAAAGCGCTTTTACATCATACAGGATACATTCACCATTCACACACATTCACACACTGTGGCCGAGGCTGCTGTACAAGGTGCCACCTGCTCATCAGATACACACTCACACACATCTACACACCTGCACAGCAGATACACACTCACACACATTCACGCTCCGATACGCAGCATCGGGGGCAACTCGGGGTTCAGTGTCTTGCCCAAGGACACATGTCGAAGTGTCCTTGGGCTTCGACAAGGGACTGCAGGGCCGGGGATTGAACCACCAACCTTCCGATTGGCAGGCAACCGCTCTACCACTGAGCCACAGCCGCCCATTGATTAATAATGCCACCCTGTGAAAGATGGATAATTGATGCCAGGCCTGCGGTGGTATTCATTTAATCCTTCATGAGTAACTGCAGCTTCTGCTAGCTGTGTACAAGCTACAGCTGAAAAAGAAGAAAGCAGCCGAGTAAAAAGTGGATGTGAAATATGATGGAAGCAAAGGGTGTTATAAACACCTGGAGTGGTTTAGGTCAGCGTCAATGCAAATGACACAAGGCCATTCTGAGAGCTCCAGTGGTGAAGCCACAATCTATTCCAAAACTGATAGGTTTTCCCAGGATGAATATCCGTGAGGCACAAATGGACACCAAATGATTACATTACTGTGAAGATTATGTAAACCATATTCCATGAATAAATAAGTAGAACTGGGTTCCTACTGCACTCCAGGCTAATTAGGTGGCGTGTCATCACACTTCCAGTCCATAGAAATAACTTCAGCTGAACTGGAGGCAGGACAGCAGTTATTTATTGCATGGGAGGCTGAACAAAGCACACAGCATGAAGCAATCATCAGCGCTACATTCCATGGCAATCTCTGTCACCAAAATTTACTGTCGCCCATGGTTATGGAGCGGACTCATTCATTCACTCGGCCCAGACAGTTGCGGAGAGGACAGTGGGGTGTGGGTAGGAGGAGGGCGGAGAGACACCAGCGCAGGCCACCAGTCCATCTAACACAGACAGTCATTTGCGTTCAGAAAAACAGGCGCTTTACAATTTCAAATCAACCTGACTCCCGCGTCAGAGGAGATCAGAGTACACCGAGGAGCCCTGCAGCAGCACGAGGAGGAGATGCAAACAGATCCAAACGCCACGCAGAAGCCAGGGATGTCTTTCTGTGAGATGAGTCAGAAGCAGACTGTGTCTCATGATCGGTTTAATGAACACTCTTTCACACATTTAAGTAACTCAATCCTCAGTAAACAGTAACAAACAGCAGCTGTGTTTTATTTTATTGATTATACATTAATGAAATGTGCTAATCTGTTTGATGACAATATAAAATATGTTGCACTGAAACCTTAAATAGCATAGTCTGATATAATTATGCTGTATGGGATCTCATTGAAATATGTTGTTGCATTTCCTAAGTAGATTCTTGATTCGAGTCTGCGCTTATTAGCAGTGAAGTACAGATTGCGGTGGCCCTATTAAGTAACTTTATGTTGCAGTTCCTTTTGTTTTTCCGCTCTTGTATTTTCTTGCTAACAGGACTGTGACAGCTCTCTGCGCCCGTGAGGAGTAAAAACACAGTTTGAAAAAGAAAGAAATAACCATTAGAGACGCTTCCTTCCACAGTGTGCCTTGATAACACACTTTGTGTACACACACAAGCCGTTGACACTGCATCGAGTGTGAGGATGCCAGCCTTTGCAGCTTCTCATTACCAACTTGTTTGCCTGCCCATGTTGGCTTTGGTCACTCAAAATTGTCCCCTGTAGCCCAATTACTTGAGCCGCAGTTATGTACCTGCCAAGGATGTCCCGACCCCGAGCTGTCAGCCTGGAAGTCACAGCGAAATACACCATCAGCCTCCAATCGGGGATCAGTCGCTGACAATATAATGAGGGCTTGTTGGGCTTTGAGGGCACATCCGACTGAAAGCGTTAAATCTTTTATAGCAGAACTACACTATTCCCATAACATCATACTTTCCTTTTCAAAACAGGCGTTGGATCTGCGTTACTTATAACAAAATGCTCAATATTGAAAAAGGTGCAGTCGATACACTGCAGTTAGTTAAACCAGACAAGAGTGGGATGTGGATATAGAGAGGCTTTATCAAAGACTTTCTGTCAGAATAAAAGGTTATACACAGTATTAATGAACCCATCCAGGAAATGTACAGTATATGCATTGTGCAATGCTAGGAAAGGAAAGCAGTTACAGTACTCTGAATATTTTGACATTTTGGGAAGTACACTCCAACTCTTATGTGTGCAGAAAATATGTAGCAACAGCCAGCATCCGGTGTGCTCAGCTTAGCGTAAAGACTGCAAACAGGACAATATCTGCACTAATAAGCATGTTATACTGTGCAAAAACCAAAGTGTTAAAAGGCCATTTCAGAGTTGCCCGGAAAGCTCACAATGTCAACAAGTAAGTCACTCTGTGCTCTGCCAAGAAATAACCCGGTTCCATGTTTCCAGTCTTTATGCTAAGCCATCCGGCTGCTGCTTGTAGCTTTGTATCCAGGAGAGACAGAAATGTGAATACCGATCCCCTCATATAACTCTTGGCAAGAAAACAAATAAGCCCATTTCCCAAAATGTCAAACTATGACCTTAATTTCATGACCATGCACAGTGATCAAAGCCATGTGTGCGTCTATCCTGGACTGAAACAAATTGCAGGTCTAACGGCTGTGCACTGCTGAGACCTTTTTTTTTTTTTTCGAACCTTGTGGACTGAGAGGATGTCACGATGGGAACATCAGAGGTAGTCAGTCAGAAATGGCAGCCCATAAATTTAACATGGCGATTTTGTGCATAGTTTTATGTCGGTGGCTCTTAAGAAAAAAAGATGGCTCAGGGCTTGGCTGTTGAAACGGCGAGAAAGAAAGAATGAACAAGAGAGGAAAGGGGATCATTACAAAGCCCAAGTCTTTTTGTCTTTGTGTGTTTGCTCTTAGGATACTGAAGCAAGCTCCGTCACATGGCTTAATCGGATGTTTTCACGTTGTAAAATTAGATATTAACATTTAAAAAGAAATGCAAAACTTCAACCTTCTACCATTATTTTTTTATTGTAAAATATGATAATAATCAACTGAGGAGAGGGAGAAGAAGGAGCATGCATCCTCTCTTGAAATGGTTGCATCTAATCAGGCAGAAAGGTCACAGCTATGTGTCCATGACATGTACCAACTCGTCCCTGCATTTCTGTCCATGTGTATGTGAGCCAGTGTAGTGCGTGTGTGTGTGTGTGTGTGTGTGTGTGTGTGTATGAGTAAGAAGGAGAGTTTGTGCGAGATCAAAATCTTCCTCTCTTATCTCAGCGCGGAGTCAAGGGACTGCTTGGGACCTTGAGCTCTCCGTCCTCGTAGAAAAAATCCTCCTTCTTTTGTCCTCTCAAGAGCTCCTGAGAGCCTCCTCCAGCGTTTTCATAAGAATCCTAAATAGGATGAAGCCCGTCCCAAGACCCAGTAAAGGAGTCTTAGGGATTTACCACACACAGCTTGCTCTCTTTGTCTCTCTGCTCCTCACGTTTCTCTCCTATCCCTCCTTTACAGACCACACTCACTGCTTGTCTCCTTCATTTGAACATATCAGCTTTCATAACTGGCTTAAAAGTAGAAACAATTTTATTATGGCCCCACGTAACCCTGTTGTGTTGGTCGGACACACAAACCAGACAGCACAGATCGGCTGCGGTTGTATGAGGGTGCAGCAGTGTGGCTGGTAGTTAAGTAAAGTGGACCGGTGGCATGGTCACAAACCTCCTCTGTAATCCTCCTGCCGTCTGCCTGACCGCCACACACATTTTAGGTATAAATCCACCCTATGCTTATTTCATCAATTTGTGATGTTTTAGTACATTTATAAAGAACTGTAGTGATTTCCCACAATGGGAAAATGATTTCTTCAAGTTTCCGTTCCAAAGAGAGGAGGAGTCCGGCATGTACAGCATGTTTAGAGGGTGACGCTGTGAGAGAAAGACAACTGCAGTGGGAACAGGGGATTGACGGTGAGTTTGGGAAATTTGGGAGAAAAAGCAACAGATAAACCTCAACTAACGACTGCATTGCACTGTGGTCCACTGAGGTTAATGTCAGTTAGTTGGCTGCTAGTCTCACTTTGCCAGACCTTCCTCCACAGCGCTGCGTAACAGGGTCTGGCTAGTCCACACAATACAAAACAGACCAGGAAATGCATTTAGAGATTTATATTTGTATGAACAATTCTTGAGCAAGGTGCCCCAACACTGAATTAATGCTCCTAATTAAAGTCAAAATTGTATAAATATCATAAATATTCCAGAGGAAATACGTGTACACTGTATATTAATGTAACTAAAGGCAGGCCTCAAACTACTCTGAAACAGGTCAAATATATAAGTAGATTTTCTTAATGCACCGGATTTTGGGATGTGAATACATATCATTGTAGCTTAGATGTTTCATTCAAACATCTTTCAAACATCAGAACTGCAAATGTACAGTATATGTTCACTATTACGGTGGTCAATACAATTAGAAATGCTTCTCTAAATTTTTATCTATTTTTGTACTTGCCGTCTAATCAAAGTCCACTCATCAATATGAAGAAAGCTGAAAACCGGAAAGCAACACTGAGTGAATCCATTTTTTCTTTAAAGGCTGTCAAGGGTAATTGAAACAGAGAAAGAGCAAAAGTGAAGCAGAGAGGGTGAAGGATGGGGGACTGAAAGCGGGTGAGTGAATGATGGAGGTGCCGTCACTGTGCGAGTCCTGGTCTCTTGCTCATTAAGACAGTAATTCAAGCTGGGGATTAGAGAGTCAGACTTATGTAGCGAGCCCACTGGCTCCTGAGGATGAATGGTGGTCGCGGGTCATGAAAACCTCAACGACCGCCACTATTGTACGTGAAAAGAAAAAAATAGAAAGCCATGTGTGCAGTAGTAGTTAAGGTCAGTGTGTATCAGCTGAATGTGGATGACAGAAAGCAGAGCAGGTTGTCCTTGGAACAAAAAATCACTGATGATGAGTTTAGCAGAAAACGCTGATGAGGTTTGTAACTGACCTGAAAAGAAAGATTCAATTACAATTCAAGTTGAACCAAACAGCTGAGCTCAGAACGTGACTGACAGCTACATGAAATAAAGAGGGACAGTGAGTGAATGAAGGAAACAGACATGGAAGGGAAGAAGGAGGAAAAGTAAAAGTGCAGGAGGGGGGTAAGAAAGATCTCTCCCTCAGATATTAAATAAAGATGAAATGTAAGCAGCTTACTTCCTAAAAGTGTTACACTTGTGCATCCCAGTCACCTCTGGCCTCCAGCCCTCGGGGAGCAGAGAGCAGAGATGCTGCATGTTTGTGACAGGGCTGTGCCTGAGAGTCTGTCATCGCCTAAGGAGCAGTCGCTCTGCATGGGACTAAAACCTGGACTACACTCAATTACGGCGCTCCTCTGAGCAGACTCAGTCTTCAACAGGACGTGGGAAATATTTAAGGCCCCAAATATCTGTTCAAACATCACCGCTGTTTCAGGATTACAGAGACTGTGTCGTGGTCACGTTTCCTGTTGATGCGGTTTCACTGCCACACGTCATCTGGTGCTTTACAAATGGAGTGCAGTATCTCAGCAGGCATCGGCAGACGGTATCAGAGATGAGACACCTCCAATTTTTGTTAATAAATGGAATAGAAATGAACCAGCCTATGCTGATAATCATCCCCTTTGTGTATAGATGGAGTATAAATTAGCAGAGCAGCAGACAGATGCTGTTTGCTTGAAAGAAAAAGTCTTTCCAGGAAAATTTAATTTGGTGGCATTTGCATCATTGTGGCAAATAACCTGCATTTCTGCAACCCACGCAAACCTTAATCAGGATATTAATTTGCTTTAAACAGCCGCGTCACTCTAATTTTGGTAATTGTCATGCTTTCATTTGAAAGATTACAATATTCAAGCTCATAAACCCAAACCCAAGAAAATACAGGAGCATCAGGCTGTGATGTGAAATGGGTTTTGGAAAGTGACAGCTATTTTATTTTTTTGTTTTGCCTGCTTGGTAAATTTTAAAATACCTAAAAAAACACTACAAATACATTTCATGGAGCAATTATGCATATTAGATCAACAACTGTTTTTGCAATATTAATATTATTATTTTTTTGCAATTAATGGACATTTCCATTAGAATTACTGTTACCCTGAAAACATATGCATCTACTGTTCTTTGCAGTGGTTCTTGGCAGTCTGCAGTACCAATCTCTTTCTTCATCACTCCATTACTGATTTCGGTGATGGGCAAAACTGAGCAGAAGGTCAGCGAGGGAAAGCAGAGCAGCAGAGCCAAAACACAGGGTTATTTATGGAAAGATTGTGGCTTTGATCAGTGTGATGACACGGCCCAGAAGTAAATAAGTTAGGTTAGAGAGATGTCCTTGGTCGGGTTGCTATGGTGACATTGAAGCCTGTGTGTTTTGTAAAGTGTGTGACAGAGAGCTGTGAAAGGATGAAAATGTGTGAGTGCAAGCATGTGAGTGCGGTTTGTGTTTGAAGTCCATAGCGTACTAGAAAGAGAACACATTAACGCTGCTTCCAGTGGGTTGCATATCCAGATGTGTGATGCATATCCAGCTGTGTGACGCATACAGAACATCCTCAGTGTTCCCATAAGATGCTCAGATAAAAGCACATATGCACTAGAAAGTTATATACATTAATGGCCTGCTTTGTGCTCACAGGTGCTTTAGAGTGTAGTAAATGAGTGTTACGTATGCAGTCCAGTGCAGTATACAGGGGTACTTACAGGGGATGGTGCGTAGGTAGAGGTTGTCCCGAATGATTTGTTGGAGCTTGTGGTCCAGCGAGCCCTTCTGAAACTGCAGGCTGAGGTAGTGGCGCAGGTCCGTGTTCAATACTTTTCCTGCAAAAACAGAGGCAGAAGGGGTCAATTCAAACATGGCCGTGCGCTCTCTGAAGGGTTTACGTCGAAGAGAAAATCCATCCAAGTGACATGTACCCTTACAACGTTCTCTATACCACAGAACCAGATCAAACGGTTCTTCTACTTGACAAAATGGTTAACATTTTAGAGCATAGATGTAGCATTTACAGGTTTTTTTCTTTTTTTTATACAGATATTGAGTGCTTAATAAGATTCCCCCCTAAGGGATTGAACCAAATGTATTTAGACTTATACTCCTAAGCTCCTGCTTGATTGGATGAGATAAAACTAATAAAACTCTCTCAAAGCCTTTCGGATGAAGTCAAAAGTCACAGTTTTCACTCATAGTTGCAATATTATCCACAGGATTATACATCCAGTATATGCCCGTAGGTACAGTATGGTTGACCACCTCTTCTGTCTAGCTGAGAGATTAAATCCTTTTCGATTCACCTTTTCATTTCAGTTTGATCACTGAGGGGAGATTGTAGTTGAGGAGGAGGATGAAGGTTAAATTGATTTTTAAACTCTGATCTCTTTTGTTAAATGGAGAGTATATGAGAGAGGAAACAGTTGTGTATGTGTTGTTGAAAAGGGAGCACAATGCCGCACTAGAATATTTTTTTCGGATTATTTTTGCATACTCAGTGAAGACAGCTTGTTAAAAATGCCGAGAACAAACTGAAGTGGAACTGCCTTCGTTCATTTGAAGCAACACATTTGAAATGCAAACTGCTGAGTGACAGATGATGAATGGCACACGCTTGACTGTCTTTACAGTCTCAAGTAATCTTACACGCAAGCCTCAAAAACTTTTAGGCAAAGATGCGCAATGCCACAACCTCAAAAGTGAGGCGCCAGTAAGATTTTAATAAGAAAATCTGAAAACATTTCGCCTTTGCTCGCAAACCCCACAAGCCTTTGTAGAAACAAAGCAAGTTCATGCAAAGTTTGAGGCAGAAGAAGACTTTTTTTTCCTCTGAAAGAACACGATGAGGAGTTTGGAAAACAGAAAGAGATCTTCGGTGTCTGCCTGCCCTCAGCTTCAGAGTCAGCCTCATCTTTTGACTGACGGGGGAGAGCAGGCTTTAAAACAGTTTGACTACAGAGAAGTAATCAATTTTTGTCCCCATTTCTGTCCCTTATTCTCTCTCCGTCTCTATTTCCCTCTCTGTTGCGCGCACAGACCAAACGCCGCTCTGCATTGCTATGAATACTAATCAGGAGGACTAAAGATGGGATCCTGCTACTGTAGACTGTAGAGGGAAGATGTACTTAACTATGGAGGGGAGATCCAATAATACTGCGCTCTGGGAATATTTCAGCAAGCTTTATAGCATCTTCCTCTCCAACACTAACCAGCCTTTATTGTGACACCACAGAGATCCTCTGCTTTTCTGTACAGAACGTACTCTCACACACTCACACACATTTTGGAGTTTGCTGTTGACTCACATCAAAATGCCCCTAATGTTCACAGGCCTTGCTGCCATCTGACGCCGTTTTAGGAGCAATCATCCCGGCGGGCCTGGCTTTTCAGAATAAAAGGTTGCACATTCTCGGTCTGCCTCTCCAAAGAGGGCTGTGTCACAGCTGGTCTAGCAGACAAACAGACTGAGACTGGGGAACCAAGGTCCAATCTGGCAACTTCATCTCAAAACTGTCCCAGAATATTTTTTTTTTGTTCAAATTCAGCTCACACACAAGGGCATGAATATGGAACAACAAACTGCATGTGCTCCATACGCTTTCAGCTAGAGACATAGCCTCCAAGGGAGGATTCTACCAAATTAGCTTCAAAAATTGCCTCGTCAAAACATTTGGACATTAAATATAGGATATAGCTCTTCCAAACGTGGCATGTCAACTAGCATTTCAGTGATGTTCAGCATGTGTCTGCTGTCAATATTTCAACAGCAAGCGCATCAAAGATACGTGCACTGTGGATAGGATCTTTACACGAGTGAAAGCTCTTGTTCTTGCATGGATGCAGATTTTTGCCTATTATGAGGTAGACAACTCAGGAAATAGTCAGATATTAACACCTGCCATGCTAGCTGATGACCTTTTGAACCTATATCTTCTGAATGGCTTGGATAATTTTTTTGAATGTCTTTTAATTCCTATGTCTTGGTTCCTACTTTTTCCGTGAGAAGTCTTAAAATAGGTATTTCTTCCTGAAATGCTAGGATTTTCTTTTTGTTTCCCGTTCTCTTCTCCAAGAGCTGTAGCTGGGTCAGGAGCTCACTGATTAAGACTTTGTGTGTAATATCGGGCTTTACAAATACACTTGACTTTACTCGTTTTGATCTTTCGCCGTCTCAACATCTCCCTGAGCACGAGCCAATCACACCAAATATTACTCTACACATTGAACCCTTAATTGCACGCTAAACCCGTGTGCATCTGTGAAGATGAAACTCGCTCTTTGATGATGAAAGTAGTCACTGGCTCTCTGTAACTCACACATGCCTCAACCTTTAGCAGCCAACAGGCCTCATCAGCAGGAGATGTGTGTGGCTGTACAGTAGAGCTACAGTGCCAGGTGTGTCAGCGCAAGACAGTAGAGCAAAGATGCTCATTCACACTTCATTGGATAAAATAAATGAAAGAAAAAAATGCACACACATAGACACACAAACATTGCTCTGATCTGTTCATTGCGGTACGAGTACAGTGTTACAGCTCGGGCCTGTGGGGCTTCCTGGGTCCTGTCAGAGACTGTTAACAGTGAGGCTGTCAAACATTCCTCCTCCCCACAGATAACGCCGCTATTGTAGCAGACCTCGGTTTTTTGTGACGGGGGACTCAATGGGCTCTATTGTGCCCCATCGGCCACCCACTCACTTGTAAGTTACCTCTCTATGGTCAGCTAGGAAGATGAGCATACAATCAATCAACATTTAGTATGTAGAAAATAATAAGGTATAATGTCTCGTTTCTGTCTCATTCTCTTTTAAAATACTGTAAGTTGTTTCTCTTTTCTCAACCTTCACTGTCTTTTTATATCTCTATGACTGCAGTCAGTGTGATGGCAGAAAATTGTCTCTAATTTATTTTGTGTGTTGTCATGAGCTGTATTCTGAGGCTTCCTCCAAATTGGATCAGATTAGACTATAATCAAAACAACTGGTTCTCTTTAAATAAAGCTGTTGCTTCACACTCATCAAAAGATCATCTGCTCTCCTCCGCTAACTTGTGTCATTTTTGTCATGAAGCGACGACAGGAGATGCGTCATAAAAGAGCAAGGTCACCCATGGGAATCCGTGAGCACCGTGCTGCCAGCTCACATGGCATCAGCAGCACTCTTCTCCTCAGAAACGGGAGGGAAATGATCTGCAGTGATGGAGGCAGCGCCTGGCACCCTTAGTGAAGCAACAGACTGTTAACATCCTCACTTAGACCAACACCTCACTCAGAAGCCACAGCATTAGATTAACACTCCAAGCTCAAGACATAACTCTCTCTCGCACACAAGCACATGTCAAGCAGCTGTTTGAAGAGACTTGTTCTGTGAATGTTGGAAAAATGCACTCATTTACTTTGTGAAAATGATTATGTAAGATCCGACGAGTGAAAACACATCATGCCATCTTTTTGAACTAAAGTACTGAGATCACCTTAAGCGATAAATAAAGGAAAACAATCTGCCGTCAGTTATATTAGCGATGTTCATTTTATTCCCTGATATAATTCATGATGTGTTGAAGTTTTATTTTTGGGTGTTGCTCCATCTCATTTCTGTATATTTGCCTCACTACTTCTTAATCTTGCCGTGTTTTCTAAATTTCCTTTTTTAAATTTGCTGCTGTCTATTACGTTTAACTTTTAAATTTGTAATATTACTTTATCTTATAGGTGCAAATACATTTTTATTGTATTCATCTAAACTGCACATTCTAACCAAGTATTTAATTTCAAAGTAATCAGAAGTGCAAGAGCAAAACTGAATAAAACCCAGTCTTAAAGGAATAGTTCAACATTTTGCTTTCTTGCTGAGAGTTATATGAGATGATAGATATAATCTACAACACCTACAAAAAATATTAGATAGTATAAATATAACTGTATACTGTTAGTTTAATACAAATAATTAAGTGTAAAGGAAAGAGGAAATGCTGTGGTTTCACAGAGGGGTTACATTCTATTTCTTGGCCTGTAAAAGGTACTTTCTTCCTGTTTCCAGTCTTTATGCTAAGCTAAGCTAACCTTTTGCTGGCTGTACTTTCAGACATGAGAGCGGCATCAACCGTCTAAACTCACTCTCGGCAAGAAAACACACATCCTAGGAGCACGGCTGTGCATGGACAATTATTGTATCCTCTTGACGGGCCGTTTTTTCCAACACAGTGAAATGTGAGCAAAAACCTGCTTTCTATTGCGACATTTCATTCTGAGGCGCTCTCCCCGAGGCATGGGGGACGTCTGCAGGGAGGTCATTATCTCTGGTGTTCAAGACTCTTCCGAGATGTCGTCAGAACTGGTTCTGGGAACACCTTTCTCAGTGCACAAGGTCATCTTATAGAGAGACTAAAGGCAGGAATTGTACACATTTTGTCAAAAGAAATTTGAAAAGTCATGTGTGCCTGGAATGTAAATGCAAAAGACTGCAATCTCTGTCTCTCATATGCATTAGACTGAACACCATCCTCTCTTTTCTCTCTATAATAGACACCCATGGGACTGCCAGACACTTGCTGCATTGCAACATACAGTATGCTTTTATCCAAACATCTCTACTGTGTAACGAGTGGATCATTCTAGGTAGAGGAAAAGGGAAAATATGCTTTAGGCACAAACACAACTTGGTTAGGATTTGGGAAATATCCTGGGCTGGGTTACATAACTATTCTTATAGTGTTGGTTAAAGGAAAACAAATGTTGGCTTTATTTTGAATTCTAGTAGGGATCCCAAATACAGTATGTCACGGTGAATTGTGGGGATATGTGTAAAACATGATGGAAAGACGGAGTCTTGTGGGTTTTAATATCTCACAACATCATATAGCTTCAATTAGATGTAATGTCACACTGTATACCGTGAAACCATTATACTAGTGGAATGATTTATGGCAATATCGGACCTTTGCATTAACGTGATGGAGTACTTTGATTTCTCTGGTATCAAATTTGCTAGTATACAGCGGCTGAAATGAGTATTGAACACATCACCATTTTTCTCAGTAAACATATTTCCAAAGGTGCTATTGACATGAAATGTTCACCAGATGTTGGTAACAACCCACGTAATCCACACATACAAAGAAACCAAAACAAATAAGTTCAGAAAATACTTTTTTTTACTTGGATTGTTACCAACATCCGGTGGAAATGTCATGTCAATAGCACCTTTGGAAATATTTACTAATGTGTTCAATACTCATTTCACCTGCTGTGTATATATTTCCTCAGTTGTAACTATAAATGGGTATATTTTGCATAACTGACAGATAAAAGACAAACTAAATTGAACAAAATCAGGTGAGCTGATGACCCAACTCCCACCAGGAAGTGCATGTCCAGAGCAATTGTGTCGATAGTTTACATTACATGTCATTTAGCTGACACTTTTATCCAAAGCGACTTTCAATAAAATGTGACAAATCATTATTAGGTGATAGAGGTTTTATTTATATCGCCCAACCCTTGTTTCAATTTTTTTTTAAAGGAAGAAGCTGATATAATGCAATACTTTTTTTCAATAAAGCTGTTTCTTAATGGTTTAATTAGTAAAAGTGAATTATATAAATTGTATTTATCAACTAAGAATATGTCACTGTATATAGTACAACTTATGTGTCAATTGCTGCTTTAAGACCCACAACTATTGCTTATTGTGTTTTATATTTTCTGTGCAGTATTATTGTACAGTACATGCATTTGCACCAAACAATGTTTCTAACTTTAAGGAAAAACCCCACAAGAAGTGGAAACCAATGCATTGTGAATAATGATCATAAACAGTAATCTGAGCACGGTGTAGCACTACCTACAAAAACAGGGCAGTTATACTTCCACACTCAACTTTTTCACCGTTATGAGTTTACCATCCAGGTACTCTGAGTGCACTGCATTTGACCACACTTCAACAATGTGAGAGCACTATGTACTCAAATAGAAGTACAGATGTGTGTGATTTGAGACCCCATTAGTTTGTTTTTGCCTGTTCTGCCTTTCTGTGTTTCTTGATTCAAAGATTTTAGATTTCACCCTGAGGTGCTTCTTACACTCTGTGCTTTTAAATCCCTCTAATGCTCTGCTTCACCCATACTCGCAGGCCACCAGATGCTTCACGTAGTCCCCCCCAAACATCTTAGCTTTCCTCTCCATCCATCATGTGATGTACGACAGGTCACCAACATCCACGTCCTCAGTCTCCCCTCTCCCCTTGTGGCACTCAAGTTAAACGGGGTCTCGCTGAGGTACCAACACCTGACAGACCTCTGGTTTGGCTCCTCATCACTCTTCTGCCCAGACAGCAATAACACCCCACTCCACCAACCTCCTCCATCCTGCTCTAATCTTGCAGCTTCCTGTGGCCATTTTAGGTGACAACATTGCCTCAGGGCACCTTTTTTGAGCTGTGATTTTCCAGAAAGACCTCTGCTCAGCTTTTCAAATAGCTGTAGGTGAGAACGGGATCATAGGGCATCTCGCTGAGTCTGCTGAGAGAGGCAAAGACTGAGATGTGTGCTATAAGCCTGGTTTATAATCTTACACCTCATGCAGTACAGTCAGTAGAATTCTGTGCTTATATAACTGGCATGTGGAGGGCAACAATTGCTGGAGGATTCTGCATTAGAGGAGTGGAAGGGCTCGCCTGATTGGCCACTGTGTTTCCAGTCTGTCTGCTTGGCTGGCTGGCAGTGGTCTCACTCGCCCAAACCTCTCTACACACGCTGTCATTTCACCTCATTTTAGCAGTTGGTCAGATGTCGGGCATAAGCTGCTTAACCATCATGTTGTCCTCGGGACAAATTTGACCTCTTTTAAATCGGAAATATGGGTTTCTTTTACCACAAAAAAAGATGGATTCCAGGCAACGCTCTTTGCAAATACAATTGAACACTTTCATTGAATTTCGGGTGTAAATTGAAATGGTTTCAAATCAGTATCCTGACAACTCATCCACTCAACATATGCTCCTCTGATCTTAACTATTAGTCAAAATAAGTCATAATTTTCTTTTATTAGCTCACATATTAGGTATAATTCTATATAAATGAGGATTGACCATGGATTCCCAAAAGTAGTGTAAAACTAGGGGTAGTGAGGTGGTGTTAATGAAATCCAAAAGAAAACAATGTGTTTCAAATGTCGAAAAAAAGGGGTAAAAATGAAATGTGTTAATCTTTTTGACCCGGGAGGACAACACAAGGGTTAAAAGGGAGAGTGGGGGGAAAAAAACAACAAAGCAAAAATCCAGCAAGGTAATTAGATTTGTTAGCTTTGTGATGGTGGCTTCAGCAATTTCAAATATCCCAAGATGTTGTTCAATTATTTCTACTGCGTGTCTGGGTGGTAGACACACACAGACACACACTGCATGCTATACATATATATATATATATATATATACATATACATATATACAGTACTGAGCCCCCCAACCCCGACAATAAAGACTACAAATATCCCCTTGTATGATCATGGCATGACACATTTCCAGCCCACTGATCACACAAGTTCAGAGAGACATCTGTCTCAGCATTTCATTTAACTAACCATATGCTCTCCTCTACTCTGCTCTCCACCCCCTCCCCTCAGTCCATCGTCACTCAGGAGATGGAGGGCTGACCTTCCTCCTGTAAGGTAAAGGTGAGACAACTCAGCAGACTGCGGTGTGAGAATTAACAGCACCAACAGCAGGAGTGCCAAAGCTGCTGTGATAGTGTGAGGGGAAAAGAAGAAGTCCTAGTCCCAGAGAGACAGATAAGGGCTGGGGTTGAGGAAAAGAGGAAGGAAGGGGGAAGAAAATGCGAGGAGGAGGAGTATTACCCTGCAGGTGCTGAGTCATGTTGTTGCTCTATTTTGTGCTGTTTGTTTTTTTTGTGCGTACCTTCACTTTTTGTTTCTAAAATCTTCAGAATCCATTTTCTCTTTTTGCTGTCTCATTCTCCTCTGTCTGGATCCTTTCCACTTCGCATGTATTCTCCTACTCTCTGTTTAATGAGTCTATGGCCCATGCCTCTGTATCATTAATGTGGCCGGTGCAAAAGCAAAAAGCTGCAGAATGAACTCAGACACAGGCACACAAACACATCGTACATCCCGTGGTTTTCCTCATTTTACGTCTGGCTCAGACATGTCTGCAAAACCTCATAAGCATTTATCAATCCGAATAAAGTTTGCACCACATTGATCGTAAAAACGGAACTTTGCTCTCCTGTTGTTAGTGTTGAGGACCACAAAAGAAGTAAGTACTGGACTTTATTGTCTTTTTATCCTCGATGTATTGAATGTCTTTTCCTGTGTAAGGCATTCTTCATGCAATTATATAAATCAAATCAAATTCCTTCGCTGTGTGTGTGTGTGTGTGTGTGTGTGTGTGTGTGTGTGTGTGTGTGTGTGTGTGTGTGTGTGTGTGTGTGTGTGTGTGTGTGGAAACCACTGTGACATACAGCTCGTAACCCTCCCTGGCGTGTTATGACACACTGCTTTTCTTTACAAGACCCTGCTTGGCAGTCAAGATAGATGGGCCAGGCGTCCATGCTGGTGCGTTCAGGTCCTCTGAACTGACCGATGGGCTAACCTAACCCTGACCACCGGAGGTCTATGCCTAACCTAAGCCTCTACTGTATGCAGGGCAACTTGTGGGATTCATATTAACAGGCCCCTGGCATGTAAGTGGTGACACTATTGGGTATCCAAGAAATAAAAAGACGCTAAACAACTTTTTCTTGTTTCTCGTTGGTTTGTGCAGATTCCCAAGACTAAGCCTGTACAGCCATTAAGGCTGCAACTAACGATTATTTTAAATGTTGATTGATCTGTTGATTATTTTCTTGATTAATCGATTGGTTGTTTGGTCTGGAATCAATTTCCAAAAGCCCATAATGACATCTTCAAATGTTTTGTTTTGTCCACAACACAAAGATGTTCAGTTTACTGTCATAAAAGAATCAAGAAACTAGCAAATGTTCATTTAAGAAGTTGGAATCCGAATTTTTACATTTCCTTCATAAAAAAAAATGACAAACCAATTTATCAGTAATGAAAATAGTTTGATTTATTTAATAACTAATCGATAAATCAATTAAGCATTGCCATGCTGGTGGCTCTTTTTAGACACTGATGTTAGCATCTAGCTCAATTTCTGCTTTGAGCTAAATGCTAATATCGGCATGTTCACAATTACAATGCTATCATGTTGATGGTCAGCGGATGTTAATGTGTGTAGCTTGTTCACTATTATAGATTAGTGTTAACATTTGCTAATTAGCACCAAATACTGTACATAGTTGGGCTGCGGCTGATGGGACATGCATTAGGTTCGCAGGTCATGGAAAGTCAGAAATTATTGAATTAAATGGCAATCCATAGTTGTTATATATATTTTAAATTTGACCAACATTTTTAATTGACAAATCTGTCCATCTAATGTTTGGATTTCTGACTGCCTTGCTGGCATCAGAGCACTCTGTTTATGTATTGTTTCCAGATGAATCAGATTCATTCAGCTTTTATTCCAATCCACGCTTTTCCCTCTGGACATGCTCATCGTTTTCGGCTCTATGCCACTTACTTTGGGAACCACCAGTGTAACCGCCGTGCATTTCTTATTCACCCCCCTCTCTCCACTCCTGCCTGTTTCACATGCAAAACTACATCTGGCACAAATGCATGCAAACACTGTTTCTGCTGGAGAGAAATGAGTTTTCAAGTTATATCTAAAAAACAAACAAGTGTGACTCAAGTGAGCCGTGTTGTTCTCTGCTTGTGGGAGGGTCCGTCTAATCCCAAGCTTGTTGTCAAATCATGTCTCCATAAAAGTGAAGTCATGTTTTTTTTGTGGCGCAAGAACTCGGCCAGACGTACTCAATTATTGAGAGCGGTAGAAAAAACTGAGAGAACATAATAGCTACTGAAATGAGGTGGAAGCCGACCAACCTGCTCAGGCAGTCAGGAACACAAGACTAAAGTCTGGATCCTAATCTCTCACCAGCACTTACATCTAGCCTTCCTCAGACCTAATGGCAGAGTCTGTTTTTCTCTTTAAAATGTCACACCAAGGCACCGTAAACACAAGTATCTCATACAGGGAACCATGCTAAAAGTGGGAAATGCAGCAGCAAGACCTTAAACAGGCTCCACTAAGGACCGCTTTGAATGCTGTTGACTCAATGCTGCCTAACAAATTATGTGCATTATTGCAGCTACAGTGCTCATCAGGCATTCCTTTTGATGTTTAATGAGTCTACAGTGGGTGAAGAAAGGGCTGAATCATCCTTAACCCAAGATGGCTGTTGAATGTTGTAGGCTGCAGCTTTGCTATTAATCCTGTCAGCCGTCAGGGAATGATGAGAGAAATCTGGGCTATCACAGGCATCTTCCTCAACGGAGGCAGATAGCAGTCCAACTACAAAGTGCTGTTAAACAGGCATGCAAACAAGTCATGGGTAAAAAAAAAAAAAAGGTGAGAATGCTACGGCAGACCTGACCATCTAGAAAATTTTGTAGATTTTAAAGATCAAAAAGCATCAATCTGGTGCACTTGGAGGGCAAAATTAAGAGGCTAGATCTCAGTAGAATATGTGCTCCTGTTAGTGATTTAACCACAAACACATTTTTCTATTGCATACATTTTAATCACCAAAAGGACATGCTTTATACACAAATTTTGGACATTTAATTTTTTTAAATACTTATTACATATAGAGCATCCAATCTGTGCATTTAATATTCATTTTGGGAAACAAGGACCTTACGCACTCATTCTTTAAAAAGTGTGTCAAAGGATTCTCATTCTGAAGGAAAGCATTTCATTCTCCCGTTACGCAAGATAATCTGCAGCTTAAGTCAAAAGCATCACTTAAACCTAACAAACCATTAGACAGCATTTTTAATATCAGTCTATATTTGAGCACATCAGATAAATTAACAGCAATTGAATTGAACTAGTTTCTACTGGATGATACCTGACAGGTCATAAGGTGAAAATAAATAGACCTTACTGTTAGGGGGGGGGAATTGATACAGCATAGTATCGTGATATTTTCAGTGGCAATACTGTATCGATACACAGGCGACAATTATTGATCTTTTATTATATGTGTCGCTTAGTTTGACAAACCCATTTTGCAGCTATAAAACGGAAGTGATATGTATAAAGAGAAATGTTTCTTGTTAGATGAAACAGATGTTGACAAAGTTTCCTTTTGGGGACGTCATTACAAATTGGGAAAAATGTGAAGTTGGAAAAAAGGTTATAAATTGCAATATATCACAGAATATTGTAATATGTTTAAAATCCCAATAATATCGTATTGTGGCATAAGAATCGTGATAGTTGTTGTGGTCTGCTGCATTTCCCCCAACCTGTGTAGTGTCTTCCCTTTCTTCTGTGTGTCCTGTCTGTCTTGCTGTCTTGTGGGCGTTCCAGGGGTCCTAGAGGCATCCACTCAGCTGTCCCTCATCACTCATCACCCGCTGCCATACATACCCGGGCTGACTGCCCCTTCAGTGCCAGATCGTTACATGCACTATTGTGGTAACTTGGCTCCTAGTCATTTGCGCTCGTGTTGTTTTTCCTGTTGCATGCTAGTACTAACTCTACCTCTCCTCGTAGATCCATCCGTTGTCCCTCCGAGCTGTCTTCCTCCCTCACGCCGACCAGCCACCTGTCTACACCAGTGTTTGAACCCCTCCACATTTATTAAACTACCTGAACTTTATCCTGTCTGCATGCCTTTTGTATCTCTGTGGTTCTGGGTCTTACTAGCCGTAACAATAATACTGTATTGGCAGGCGTCTGGTGATTCCCACCCCTACTCCCTACTTGTCATGGTGGACAATAACATATTATTTTCTAACCCTCCCTACTATTTTTCTCATTGGATCTGCACAAATCAAGTAGGTGACCCCTTTTGGTTTCAAAATGGCAAATTTCGCCAAAAGGTGATGAGTTTGCATGCCTGGTAATGCAGGCCATCGCTGAGCAGAGGATGGGAAGTAGGAAAACCTCTGGCTCACTGTTTCTCTCTTTCTGTGAGGTGTTTAAATGACTGACAAAGGAGGATCACATTATTAATTCAATACACACCCAAACAAAGATAGGCTTGAAATAGAATCGTAATTGTTGCTGTGGTGATAAGATGTGCTAGCCTGGCCGTTTTCAGACAGCAGCCGCCTCGCCAGATTTTGCAGAGGAAGGAAGCAGAAGAGAGCAAGACGGTGTGTGTGTGCCGGAGCAGAGAGAGTGAGAATTTGTGTGTCTCTCCCGACTCCTCTATTCTACTGATCATTACAGTGTGTTTCACTATCATGAAAAGTAACTTGGTCCGAAGGTCGAGACTGATGTCAATCTGGATGTGTTTGTCGTCATACAAAGGCTCTGTGAACAAAAGGTGCAGCTCACTGCCTAATTCTACTCTCCGGGCTAAGACTCCTCTACCACTTTCTCTTTTATCATCGCGGCTTCTTGTGGGAGGCGAAGGTCGGCATTTCCGTGCCGCCTAAAATGCCAGTCCATCGCCTCTAATACCATGCATTTCATTGTTGAGTGAGCAAAGAGCATCCTGGGGGCATCTTATGAAAGTGCATTGTGCTAAGAGAGCATGATGCACACGTACGTTTCACCTCTTATGCAAACCCAACTACAGCAACCAGTTACTGAACAGTCCTTAGATATTTGTCACATAATAACATGATTGATTCCACCCAACGCTCTTTGCCAAGTACAAATCTCTACTTTCATTCATTTTGGGGCGTCTTATTCAATTTTATAGCATTGTAAAACAAATGGAAGTGTTTTTGAAATAGTGTTGAGTAAAAGTTGACATATTCCAGTCTGTGATTATCATCAACATCCATTCCTTTAATTTTAGTCTCAATAATTCCTAATTTCTGCTTTTCTAACTCCAACATTAGGTATACTTTCCTATAAATGAGGTTCATTGACCATAAATTCCAAAAAATAACTGTATACTAAAGTTAATAAGTTAGTGTTACGTAGTGACAAACATTGAAAAAAAGCGTCAAAAGTGACTGAAAAAAAGGGACAAAAAAAGGTAAGAAAAAGTTAAAAACATCGATAAAAAGCATCAGCAACAATGTTGATTTTCAATTTTTATGGGAACACAACACAAGGGTTAAGTTTGAAGATCTATCCCCCCAGGTGACAGCCATTTCTCCTGGTTGGGGTCGGGTAGAAGGTACCGGATACACCAGCCCAGCGCTGAGAGGCTCAGGAGGCAGCCTCTTCTCATGAACCACTTGTTCAAAAAGTTAAGTAAGCATTCCACGTTTTTTTTCTTTCTTTCTGTATTCACTACATTGACGATCGCTGTATGAGAACGCAGCTGGGAGGGGGTCGGGGTGGATGGGTGTATATTACAAGCCAGAGAGCGGAGTTCACCCAGGAAATACATGTTATTTTGCTGCATGTTATAACCCCCTCAATCACTCTTTTCATGTCTTCAGCTGTCCTGTCAAACATAGTCTGAAATACCCAAAACATAATTTTTACCCCTAAAATAAATCCATTACCCCTACATGTTCCACTGCCCGAAAAAAACGCATATTATCTTTGAGCGTTGTTTCAAACATTCTAGACATGCAGTAGGTTGATTTGATTACAGTATTGTGCATCCATCCCACTTCATGCTATCAACCACAAGTTATGGAAACATAAAGCTAAACAAAGATTTGGCTGGAAGGACACTTCAGTAAATGTGCAGAAAAAGAAGGGGAAGAAATAGTTCAGCAGAAGTGGAAGTTCTTAAACATCTGTCCATGTAACGCGGTGCAGCTGTGTGCATTCAGCAAAAGCACCGTAATGTGCGGCTGAAGGAGCACTGAGGTAGGTAAGAAGTTCATGATGAGATATCCAGAGGATAATGACGGCTATTCCAATACCTCGCCTCAACCTTAATCCTGGGCTCTAATCCTGCTGACTGAGAGGACCCCGAGAGCCATTTATAACAATGCATGTGATGAAGAAGGAAGCACAAAATATATCCCCATGGTTTTATGACAGGCCACCCAGATTACAACAGCTCTGACACAGGGAAAGTAACTAAAGTGCAACACAGCTATATGCCAGGCCTTGTTGCTTGATGTTATAAGATGCCATTAAGTCTCTGCATTAAGGTCTGCTACTATTAGACTATATATTTACACAACGATGTAAGTATTCCATTCTTAGTCTTCTGCATAGTTCATGGTGATGGATTTGTCTAGACCTTGGCCTCCTGCACTGTGAATGGATGACCGAGGTGTTGGCATCTTGCCAGGCCATCATGAGGCCATACTGGCTATAACTACCGTTTACAGCTGGGGAGTCTGCAGGGAAACAGTCGGAAACAGAATGTGCTCCGCTCTTAATTGGCAGAAGGCTGAAGGGGTTTGAGGGAGGTGGGTGTTGAGTTACAGAGGCTCTGCTGGTAGCTCTCTGAATTTTCTTCCTGTGAACTGAAAAGCAGTCAGAAAGCTGGGACTGCCAGACTACCCCGAGTCCTCCAGACAGAAATGTTGCTTGTAAATATTTTATTTATGTAAGTATATTCATGTAAGAGAGTAAATAAATAAAAAAATAGTTGATTTCTGTATTAACCCCCATAAGTTCTTCTGTGGCGTCTTCAGATTAAACATCACTTTTTATTTATTTTTTTTACTTTGGAAAGAAAAATCTCTATATTTCTCAAGTTTTGTTTGTCTTTTAAGAATATAACTCCTTGTTTTAAGCTGCCTGGCAGTGCGTTTTCTGCTGCTTTATAAACTAACAGTAGTATTTCTTTAAATCAATTCTTTGACAATAGGAAGCCCCTGTAAAACTGGAGGGATGTGACCCACTTTCTAGGTCTTGGTGAGGACTCGAGCAGCAGCGCTCTGAATCAGCCGCAGATGTCTAATCAAATTCTTCAGGCGGACCTGTAAAGACGTTACACTAGTCTCATCTACTGAGGATATATGCATGGACAAGCATTTAAGAATCAGAGGGAGAAAAAGAGAGGGTAGAGGAGAGAAACAAAAAGGGCAAGGGAAGAAGGATGACGATCTCAGAAACCAAGTTAACTTGCAGCATACAAACATAGAGCTGTAATGATGCCTGCACTGTAGGTTCTGGTGCTGACTCCACTCATGTGACAGGGGAGAGACTTCATGGAGGAGCACAGGATTTTTTTGCCAGTTGTGTTGACACTTACTGGGCAAGAAGGCAATGGACACAAGCATGGAGGGCAAGCTTTGACATGTTTGTGGCTTAGGGGAAAGTTAGCTCTCAGACACACATACACACTGTAAGGACAGAAGGGAGAATAAGTAAGCACAGCCTGGAGTTGAATGGAAGAGGAGGTAGAGAAGAGTTAGTGGTAGCCGGGGACAGTCCCCATGACAACCCCATGATGACCTGGCTCAGATGTGTGCGTTGACCTGTTACTAATCTCACATACAGTAGGTTGTTGACTACAAAGGGGTAGAGACTCTACATGAGCATGAACAGCTCAGATGCAAACAACAGTATCTTACTTTAAAGTGCCCATTTTATTAAAAAAACACTTTGTGTTATTTTGAGTCCCTGGTTCTTCCACACGCATACGAACTTAGAAAAAACACCCTTGCATGCTGTTTTGAGTGAGATACAGGTTTCTGGATGTATCCTGCCTCCAGTCTCCAGATGAGCTGGTCAGAATTGTCAGGGCCGTCTACGTCATCGCTGTTTGGTTAGTACAAAGCAGGATTAGTGGGAGACTTCTTCTAAACGAGGGCGCACTTCCAACTTTCCGTGGAATACCTGCAGACAAGGGGCATGTAAGTAGTTCTATAAAATGTCTTTTTTAGATTAGAGTGTGTTGTAGCAGTGTTTTGCCATTGAGAACGCAGTGGCTAACTGCGCTACTAGCTAGCTGGTAGCTTCTTGCTAGTATAGGGTGACCCGATTTTGGTGACCTGTCCCCGGTTGGATCTGTCCCCGGAAATGTCCCCGGTTTTCACTGTGACTGACAGACCCGATACTGGAATGAAAGAAAGAAAACTCTGACCAAACGGAGCCGATCGAGCAGTGCTGCTCAGAGCTCAGAGATGTTTTAGAAAGCCGTATTTTACCACGCTAAAATCACTGATTATTTACATGGAGTCTGGTGGAGATATGCTGCTCCATACACGCTAAAATCACTGATTATTTACATGGAGTCTGGTGGAGATATGCTGCTCTATACACGCTAAAATCACTGATTATTTACATGGAGTCTGGTGGAGATATGCTGCTCTATACACGCTAAAATCACTGATTATTTACATGGAGTCTGGTGGAGATATGCTGCTCTATACACGCTAAAATCACTGATTATTTACATGGAGTCTGGTGGAGATATGCTGCTCTATACACGCTAAAATCACTGATTATTTACATGGAGTCTGGTGGAGATATGCTGCTCTATACATGCTAAAATCACTGATTATTTACATGGAGTCTGGTGGAGATATGCTGCTCTATACACGCTAAAAGTAGTGATTATTTACATGGAGTCTGGTGGACTTTTATGTTTTAAAAAATGATCTTAATCTTTAACAGAAAGGTCAGCCTCCTTAGAAATCCTTTCCATAATGTTATCAGACACTTAGAATATTAATCTGAGTCTGTCAGCAGCAAAACGAGCACTTTATGAACGTAAATACAAGCTGGACAATTCTCCCATTAACTTCCATTGTAGCTTGTTTCTCTGCTGCCGACTGCAGCGATCTCGTTTCATACTGCATCAATGTCAAAGGGAAATCTTTCCTCAATAGTTTATATTGTATCCGATACTCAGCTCTAGGTCTAGTGTCCCCGTTTTAAGTTTTACAAAAATTAAAAACATGACGTGTTTTGGAGGTATAAACGCTTCTGAGCTGAAAATGTCCCCGGATTTTGTCTGAAAGATCTGGTCACCTTAAGCTAGTAGCGCAGTACCTAGCTAATGCGGAGTGCGAGTCCCAACAAAGATGGGACAGAAGTGTGATGTCTCACTCTGTAGCTAAAACAGAGAGCTCAAAACACAGGGTGAAAAGAGGAGCTGCAGCAATGTGCAGTACAAAAATATGGCATTTAGAAAAAAATAACTAAACCATGTAAACATATTCTGGTACAACCTCAAAATACAATTATGAACCTGAAAATTAGCATAATATGGGCGCTTTAAATCATACACAAACATTTTTGGAAAGGAGGAGAATTTTCGAGCAAACTCTCCTGTTGTGACTAAGATGTTTTGTTTCACAGTGCATCAGTATATTTTAATATTCTCTAAAGATGACAGTAACAGTACATTTAAGAGTATTGTAAAAATTAAATTTCAAACTTAGAAATATAGAAGTCAAAAATCCAACAAATATTTCCCATAAAATATGTTATACTACAGAAATCTGCAGCTAATGTCAATACAGCCAACACTATTGTATTTCATTCTTGCTTAATCTGTTGAAAATGTTTCAAACTCATCAACTAATCTATAAATATAATTTAAAAAAATATGTGTGTCTTCAAGTTGCTTGTTTTGTACAACCAACAGTCCAATACATTTTACAATAATAATAAAAAAACTGAGAAAAGGGGTGGAACCAGTGACTGGCATTTCTGCTTGGAAAATGATTTAAAAGATGAATTCATTCAGCATTATGCCTCGTCATACAGGCATAATGCTGATTTAACTGTTCAGCATACAAGTTTACATATACTGTATATAGTCTAGCTTCTGCCAGCACTCATACCACAAATGAGGCATCATGCAGCAGCAGTCTGTGAAGTAAAAACAATGTGTTTTCATAACCTCTCTGAACCAGAGGCTGTGCATACAACACACCGGGATCTAGTTAGTTTTTTCTCCCCCATTTGCACATTACCCCCCCAAAAAAAGAGAAAACCAACCCATTGCAGTTTGAATCCCTTCTTCACATTAAAATCTGCAACGGATACATTAATTCTTGAAGACAGACAACCTCACACATCAGCACGGAGATGATAGCAGCAGGGACAAAAAAAAAAAGAAGAGACCACATCTTTTCTGCAGACAAATTATGTAAGAGACCGACTATCCAGACCTGAGGAGTCAAGGCATCTCAGGCAGGATGCCTGCTGAGCAAGTGCATCATGATGTAACATGATGAATCTCCGGGGAGACGTGGAGTAAGGAAGTCGGAGGAACCATTTTTCAGAGAGCAACTTGTACTGCAGCGGGGATGCATGATAAACACACACACACACACACACACACACACACGCATGCAAATGAATACACATCTGCTTATGAAACCACATGGAAATGTTATGAATGCACAAATATTCTTTCTTTAACGTTGATATAATGAGCATTTCCACAACCTTCTCTGGTCAATCAGTCCTACCTCTATTCCATTATACTTCATTGATTTTGTAACAGCTCATTGTTTATTTGGATCCCATTCATTGTTACCTTGGCAATAGTCTGACTCTGGATCAACGGAAATACATACATTTACCCTTCTCAACAACAAGCTACATTGAAAGTACATTGCTTAACACATCCATGGTACATGGTCTAAAAAGCCAGCTAGCTAACGTTAGCTGCTGAAGGCTGTCCGGGGAGTCTGCCTGTTGTTACCATAGAAACCACCTACAGTCCGAAGGCTTCCTTATTCTTTGGTCCTCATTCTATGGTTTTGTTTTAATCAGAAGAGAAGACACATTAAACACACACAACTAGTTATGTTACTATTTCTGTTTTTGCATACATTTGATTATTATTTTTAGAATTTTCATAACAAAATGTGGGAGGAAGTACACATGGCGATACACTGGTAAGAGCAAATGACGTTAAACCAGCTAATTTAACCCTCATGTTGTCCTCATGTTGTCCTCATGTTGTCCTATATCAATGTTCTTTTTAACTCCCCAAAATAACATGATTGATTCCACCCAACGCTCTTTGCCAAGTACAAATCTCTACTTTCATTAATTTTGGGGCGTCTTATTCAATTTTGTAGCATTTAAAAAAACAAATTAAAGTGTTTTTGAAATAGTATTGAGTAAAAGTTGACATATTCCAGTCTGTGATTATCCATCAACATCCATTCCTTTAATTTTAGTCTCAATAATTCCTAATTTCTGCATTTCTGACTCAAACATTAGGTATAATTCCTAACAATGAAGTTTATTGACCATAATTAAAAAAGAGACAAAAATGTAAGAAAAAGTAAAAAAAAAAAAAAGTCAACAAAAGTGTTGATTTTCAGTTTTGACGGGAAGACAACACAAGGGTTAAAGAGCTCATGTTACTGTAGTGTGTGAACAGATAACTGTATGTGCCATTTGTCTTTGTTTCTTTTTGCGGGTTGCAAATGTTCCATCCAGAGACTATACGCATTTTTCTATTACATGGTACTTGCTCAACTCCGCTCGACTCTACTCGCCTTTTTTGGTTTTCCATTATGAAGAAAAGTCCCTGGTACCTGCTAAGGTACTATTATTTTGGTTCCAAGTGAGCTGAGGCGATACCAAAAGGTGACTTGAAAACCCAGAGCATGTTTTTCCTCCTATGAGGAGTAGGGTCTGGCAATGGGAGACCTCTCCACCTGAGGTACATATTAAAAAAGTATATACTATGATCCACAATTACACTTATGCTACAGTATGCATATAGTATAATATATACACCTACAGCAATTATTGATTATTTACCACAGTATGTGACAGATTTGTAAGCTTTTCATCCATAACTGGACAAATATTCATAATAAAAATGACACAGAAACACCAATATATTTTGAGTTTATACCTGCAGATAACTTCAGCAACAGTAATTGACAGCAGCATCCCTCACACAGTGCACACACACATAGCCTTCCTCGTAGTATAGATGTGGACACAAGAGGGCAGATCGAAAATCCTCACTCCTGATTCACTCCAAACCTTAGACCTTTCCAATAATCACATCCAGACGAGTGCTCGACACCCAGGATGATCACAGCTCTAATCCCCATATTCATGTGGGGTACAGCTACCAATTGTTGGTGTAGACTAATTGCTCTGCATAGTAATTACCCTCTATAAACAATGCTACTGCATGCCCCCCTGAAGAACCAGCTGTAATTATTTCCTTTGAAAGGGAATTTTTCATTGCCTTTAAATGAAACCACTTAACGGATAGTAACTTTTAAGGTTTTGCAGTTGTGTAATGAGGGGATATGCTAGTTAAATGGAGCCTCGGCAGGCTTTCCTTTGAAAGGCTGGCGTTGGTTTGCAAGAGTGTGAGAGAGAAATAGACAGAGGGAGAGACTACGGGAGGTTGGGAGCGATGACTGTAGGCAACGAAGTGGAAAGTTTATTGTCATTTCAAGGTTGTGGTGTATCCCATCCACCTGTGAAGCTTCATTGACCACATCGCTCTTCATGGGCTATAAACAACACACTAACAATTGCTTGCTGGCCTCACGCACACACACACACACACACACAACTGTATTTATACACTAATTCCTCCCTCTAATGTGTTCTGCAGCAAATCTCCGCGGTGGCAGCATGAGGCATGCTGACACCTCTATATAAATTATGAAAGCATAGACCAAATCGGGCATTAGTCTCTGTCTAGCTCTAACAAAAGCACATTGGGGCCACCTTCAAGCAAGCCAGTGGTGAATTTAAAAGTGAGGATAAATCAAGCTGTCAACGATTTAGCATCAACCTGCATACTGCCAGATAAAAATAGTCCCGGTGCCTACAAAAGCTTTGCCAATAGTCCCTAGACAGCTTTGCCACCCACTCTGTATGGGTCAACAGCACTGCACTGAGCCCTCCACCTCAACAGAGAGCCCACCACCACAAATCAATTACAGCTGAATTATGCTGTTATTTATCTCTACCAATATCCACAAGGAAAGACCATAAGGGGTTTTGGAGGACAATGATTAATTTAATCAAGTGTGAGTGAACTTTCTCCAAAAATCATGCCGCTCCGACAGATAATCCGCTTTCCCTGAAATGTTTCCAACAGGATTAGCCCCAGAGGGAAGCCTGGATGCGTATTACGAAAGAGAGAGAGAGAGAGAGAGAGAGAGAAAGAGAGAGAGAGAGAGGAAATAAATGGAGAAACAAAGACCGAGAGAGAAAGATACGGCGGGGAGAAAGAGCGAGACAGACAAATGTGGATGGAGAGGTGTAGAGGGAGGCAGAATAGAGAGAGTTCAATTATAGGACTCAGTTTGGAAAAGGGAGAAGGGATACATGGATGTTGACAGAAAAGAAGACATTCCTACTTAAGAATTAAAGGTTGTGGTGTGGGATGAAGGCAGAGGGTTATATCTGGGTGGGGAGGTGTCTAAGTAAAACTATTTCCTCATTAACGTCACTTAATCCTAACTGGACCAGTCGAAATGTTCCCTTTCCCACAGCAGAAGTACTGCTCAGCTGTTTAGCTGTGTAAACGTGTGGCAAAATGTGGATGCCGGTTTTTATATTGCAGTATAAAGCAATAGCGAGGGTCAGGTTGGGGTCGTTTTAAATGCAGTTTTGTGTTTTGGTCTGGATTTTAAACTAATCCAAAAGTTTTTTTTTCCATCTGCTGGGAGGGGGAAGGGGGGGGATTTACATGTCCTAAAAGATTGTAGAAATGTTTTTACTGTGAAAAATCCTTGTGGAATTACAAAAGAACGCTTTCCAATCTGAAAAACCAGGCAGTTGTTCAAAATTCCTGAAAAGCTGACACTTTGTTTTTCATCTCACAGCAACAATATGTCCCACGGCCCAGAAACTGCATGAAGAGAATAGATTAAATTAAGCCATATTAAAAAAAAAAAAAATTAAGATCCACAATAGTAGGCAGATATTCCCTTGGAGTGCATATGCAGTAGGCAGATGATCTTAAAAAAAAAAAAACACAGCATAGGTTTTGAAATTGAAATAAATAAAAAAAGAAGGTGGAGCTGCAGCTTGTACACTACAAAGTGTCCTGACTGCTCCCAATAAAAGCTGAGAAGGTTTGCTGGATTTAAGATTTCGGAACTGCTATTACAATGTCAAAGAATCTCAAAGCTAACACAGCTCTCCAAAGTCCGCCTCTGGCCGGATAATTCAACTTCCTATTTAAAATCTATGTTGCACCAACTGCCAATGGGGCGGCGCTGAGCCGCGCTGAAAGCTGTAGCCTTTGATTAAGCTCCTCTATTCCAAGCCTAATGCCCTGGCCTTGAATTATTCACCGAGTTGGTGGAGAAGCGTTGTGCATGCTACAAGCTTGCTAAGTGTGTTAGCCTAAAAAAACATAATGCAATAAAGCTCATGCATGCATAATGGATGAGAGACTGTGTGCTGTCTGTCGTGGGAAGACAGAATTAGAGAGAGGGGATCAGAGGGACGCAGCTCAACGCCGATGTTGCCAAATAGCAGTCCTACCAATGCCAGGGCGCTCTCCGGCCACAACCCCTCCCCTTCTATCTACTGCTTTCTCTTTCCGTCGAGCTAGCACAGCTTTAGCACAACTCCTTTCAGTTTCATGGGATACGACAAGTGGAGGAGGACATCACTACACAAAGAATTAGAAAGTCAACAAGGGTCACAGAGGGGTGAATACAGCTCAGGAAGGGATCACATTCAGGATTTTTGAGGGTTTATTTGAGATATTTCAACACTTTAAGCAGCACCACCACAATGAATTGCTGGTTATAATTAATTATAATATGCTAAGATAATGATCTCTGTGTCACATGATTGCATGCTGTGTATTATGCAATCGACACCACTCAGGTTTTAGCATGCCAGCACAACTCCCCATCTCTGCAATTAAGGAACTGATTGTTCATGGGGTGTTGCATATCATAAAGGCTCATTCATCACTTCCCGTGTAGCATCGCTTTAAAAGTCCAATTCCCATCTTCGGAATCCATCATACTTACTGTGAAGGCGTCACAGGCCTAAAATATTCAAGGTGTCAGTCATGGGGAAGATATTTGACATGCCTCCAACTCAGCCTCCATATTGGTATTTTTGGCATGTGGGATGCAAGAAAACAACATTTTCACTACTGATATCCCTAATCAAACTTTAAAATCTCAGCTGTGGATTTTAGCTTGTTAATTGTTTCACAATTAACTTGTCTCAGTGTACAGACAAGAGGAGGGCATGGCAAATGTCCAAGCAGACAAGGCTGAGCTTTCAACCACTGATGAATACTAAAGAATAGGATTGAGATGAAGAGTCTTGTTTTATCTTAGTCAGCACTGTAATCTGAATACCAAGGTGGAGGAGTGTGTGATTTGCGATTGAGGAGGCAGCATGTTGTGTTAATACACCCGAAGAGGCAGAATGCTACTCAGTATGTCCTTCACATGCTTTATTTTACCAACAAAATCCATTTAACTCTACTTACAGCATCAGTGAAACCATAGCGGATTTATTCAGTAGGGACCAGCACATAGAAATTAGCAAAATTTTGATTTCCATCATGCACAATGTGTTTGATGCAAGGGTTCTGCTCAATTTAAAGGTCCCATGGCATGAAAATGTCACTTTATGAGGTTTTTTTAACATTAAAATGAGTTCCCCAGCCTGCCTATGTTCCCCCAGTGGCTAGAAATGGTGATAGGTGTAAACCGAGCCCTGGGTATCCTGCTCTGCCTTTGAGGAAATGAAAGCTCAGATGGGCCGATCTGGAATTTCTAGGGGCCCTTGTAATTTTGCACCAAGGTCTATATGAATTTTGGGACCAAAGGAGACTTCAGATACAGTATTAGGGACCACTAAGGTCTATATAAAAGAGACTTCAGATACAGTATTAGGGACCACTAAGGTCTATATAAAAGAGACTTCAGATACAGTATTAGGGGGGGGACCACTAAGGTCTATATAAAAGAGACTTCAGATACAGTATTAGGGGACCACTAAGGTCTATATAAAAGAGACTTCAGATACAGTATTAGGGACCACTAAGGTCTATATAAAAGAGACTTCAGATACAGTATTAGGGACCACTAAGGTCTATATAAAGAGACTTCAGATACAGTATTAGGGACCACTAAGGTCTATATAAAAGAGACTACAGATTCAGTATTAGGGGACCACTAAGGTCTATATAAAGAGACTTCAGATACAGTATTAGGGACCACTAAGGTCTATATAAAAGAGACTTCAGATACAGTATTAGGGACCACTAAGGTCTATATAAAAGAGACTTCAGATACAGTATTAGGGACCACTAAGGTCTAAATAAGCATCTACTGTATAAGAGCACCATGTCATGGGAACTTCTATATAACCAGCTCAATCATTGCTCCAGATAAAGACCTAACATGTATAAATGTAAAACATGAATGCCCTTTTCAACCTAATTCCTATAAAAAGAAATGTTTGGAAAGAAAAAGAAAGTGGTCAAGAGAACCATCTTGTCAAAAACAGTCCCCATTTCCAGTCTGAAGGTCAGCTTGCAATACAATTTATGCATACATAAAAAAGAGGTTTAAGCACACAGATACAGTGTGTAAATAAACTGGTAAAAACCAAGCAGAGTGCTGTTAAGCATGCATAAGCCCTTTGAATTAGTCTTCCTGATCTGCCTTGGATGACAGCCGTTCGCGCAGGCAGAATACGATATGAGAGCATATCACCACAACACAGACTGTTCCCTTATGTAAACTCTTCCTCTCCACACAAAAACCCAACTTTGGCATTATTCACCTATTATTTAACATTGCCACTAACCGGCAACCGCCTCAAGGACATGGAAACATTCCTGTTGCTGGGTTATGGCTGAGGGATTTTCAAGCATTGTTCAGGGTGGAGTGATGATCTGCAGTTATCAAGACATCCTGCCCCCCCCCCGTTCACTGTTTAGACTTCAATTTTATAACAGTAAATTTCCTCTGAGACACTTCGGAGCTCATCCACTCTGCCCATTGTGTTCCCCACCAGACAGCATGTAAATGGCTTCAGGATTCATTACACATCATGTCTCATAAACCACATCTCTGTCTTTTCGCAGTTGACTTACGATTGATAGTGCAGCATTAAAAACATCCAGTAAACCACCTTGTAAATATAAAACTAAAGAGGGAAAGGGGTAGTTGATATTGAACACAATGAAAGTACTGTTTGTTTCAACAACACACACACACACTAGTGCACAATTAAAGCAAATGAGTCGGTGTTCCTGAGTGGGGACAGGGCTGGATTGATGTGTCTCCCGGGACTTTTGCAGAAGGGACACGAGGGGAGTAGGAGGAGGAACAGACCAGTTGTGTTGAGAGCAAAAGACCACCCGTGTTTCGCCCACTGTGGTGCTGATGCTACCAGACAGACGGGTTGGTTCCTTGATGTGTGTCACCAACACTTGCGGGTGTGTGGTATTGGAAGCTGGTATGTGATGTGTGTGTACAGCTCGGGGGCTGAGGCGTCACACACAAAGATTGACCCAAATCGTTATGTGTAAGAATTTATCTGTGTTTTCATTAAGTGTATTAAGCTTCTATGTATGCATGCAATGTGTTTTGTGCACATGTGACCTTTGCCTGTCGCTTTCTCTCATGAGTGTGTGTATAAATCATGGCCTGCTACAGGACCATGACGTAGCTTGTCATCTTGTCACAGCAAGAGCTCAGCCGCCCCGAGAAAATAGCTGCGGGAGAAGAAACAAGATGTCATGGTTTAGCAAATATTTATATATCGGTCAGATGCAGATTTAAAGAGAAAAAGGAAGAAAGGGGGCATCTTTTCAACATACTGCTTATTCGTGCACTTTAGCCATTTGAAAAAGACTGACAGTCAATGCAATGTGTCAGGAGTGAGGCGTAATTAAAGTGTATCTAGAGTGGTGATCCATTAAAATGATAGCGGACAATCTCACAGCCGGCAGGTGCTGTGGTCAAAGCAATTGACCTGAGATTATTGAGGTGTGATGCAGCAAGGGGTTGCCAGTCTGCTGGAAGAAGAAAAGGTCTCCAGCAGAGACAGATTGTCGTCCGTGTAGTGTTTACTGTGTTCATTATAAAAAAGGTCTCTGTTCATGGTCTATTGGTGATAAAGCAACAAGGGCGACAAGATGTTCTTACATGTGTGTGTGTGTGTGTGTGTGTGTGTGTGGGGTGGGACAGAGAAGAGAGAGAGAGTGAAAACAACTGAGAGACAAAGACTTGTTTTTTCTCACATTGTGTCATCATCTGTGAATGTGTGGTTGTGAGAAAGATGCAGACACCGACAGAGAGAGAGAGAGAGAGAGAAAAAAATGTGACAGCTTTGAACATGAGCATATTAAGCAGTTAGAATTGTCCATATTTTATTTCTTCATCAAAATGATGGGCTACAAAATGCGTCAAAACTGTCCATGCCAAAAAAAAGTAATCTGCAGCTTCCTGAGATGTGTTTTTCTAATGAGTTGAAAGTGACTTCCAACTTCTATACCACATAGATGGATCAATACAGAAAATGCCGGTGTCACAAAATGTCACGTGAGAAGATGGTGACCCAAAAAAAGTCTGCTGACTGTCCGAAAAACACAATCTTACCAGACCCGTCATTGTCCCCAAAGCTTTAAAAATGACCAAACTGTTTCTTTTTGATGTGGTGAAAGCTAATTAGATCATTTAATAGCAGTATAGTAGGCTGTAGTTTGATGTGTTTACTGTATCATAGTTAGTTTCTAATACATAACTCTGATTAACAAAGGCTACCTTCAGACTGCAGGCAAGAATGGTCCAAATCAGATTTTTTTGGGGTCAAGTGACCAGGTCAAACTTCTTCAGAAGAAGTGTGAACTAAGGCTGGGCGATATGGAGAAAATCCAATATCACAATATTCTTGACCAAATACCTCGATGTTGATACCGCAACGACTTTGTAGTGTTGACTATTGGTCCTTTCACAAAATATTTACACATGAGATTTTTGATAAGTAATCATCAGTAATGTGGATGTAAGGACTAAGTGGGTAAAGGCAAATAATAGAACAGTTACAACAGTCTGGTAACTTTAGAAAATGACATCACTTTACTGTAACGCAGCCTTTGAAACCAGGAAAACACTTACTACGATATCCGAAATCTAAGACAATATCTAGTCTAATATCACGATATCGGTATACTGCCCAGCTCTAGTGTGAAGACTCAAATCTAGCCCAGATCTGATTTTTTTCAAATCAGATTTAGACCCCTTCCATATGTGGTCCTGAATCAGACCCAGGTCTGATTTTTTTCAGTGCGGCCGCATTGTGAATAACCAAGGCAGATTTGATGAAACTTTTACATCAGCCAAACAAAAAAAATCAGATCTGACCAAAAAAATCTGAATTAAGCATTAAGACTCGCAGTATGAATATAGCTAAAATATTTTGGTTTGGTATAGATATATTTTGTATATAGTGTGACTATATTAAGAAGATGTCAGAAGGTTCGGTGTGTTCTCCTGTTTTTCTTGTAAGCAAACATTCTTTACTGCATGCCCTCGAGGCGTGTTGAATGCATTTCTTTCTTCAGGAAGGAAATACCACATTTACTCAAATATTTTGTTACAAGAATGGTAGGAATGTATATTGAATCCAACGCAAACATACATAAAACCAAAATGGGGACCTCTCAATAAATGACTCCACACAATAGCTCCACAGATGTTTTTTTTTAATGTTTGTGTATTTCATTGTTATCTGTTGATTCTTGGAGCAGACGATGCATGAGAACAGACAATTGAGTTTTATCTTAGTGTTTCATTATTAAAAAAAAAGTCTTTATCTAAAACAGGTGTTGCAGAAAAGATGCACTGTCTCATTCAAGCAGAGAAATATTCACGACATTATGATAATACAACGTAATAATGTTTTGCACGCAATGCATTTTAATAAGGAATCCGATCCAATCTTTTGATGTTACCAGTAGTGAAGGCTTTTTTCACACTAGTGCAACGATTCAAATGTTTGGACAGAGGTGCCATGTTGGTGCCGATCTGCACTGTGAGGTCGATAAAGCCTGAGGCGGATTTTTGGTGAGAAAGCTGGAGGAGTGAGCGACAGGCTACTTTATGAGCTCTGGTCCTCTGCTGCCCGATGCATCCCTCCGCTTGGCCCTGTGGCAAGAACACACTCACACACACTCACACACTCTCTCAGCACACACACATGCCCCGAGCAGCATGCCAAAAACATGGCGGTGGAAGGAGAGGGAAATGACAGCAGAGGAAAGGAGTAAAGGACAATATGACTCCTTGTCGGTTGTCTTTCTGTCAACCCCCCCTTCCCGTTACCTTAAAGCGTCTACTTCTACCCTTCACCATGACCTTCTCTCTCTCTCTCTCTCAAGCTACCTTCTCCACTGCTAGCGGAGCATCTCTGTGTGCAGCTCCTAAAATGCAGGGCGGATATCAAACCGCTCAGCATCCTGCTCTAACCCCAGCGCTTTAATGGAGATCACAAAGACTGGCCTGGACTGCCAGTGTAATTCATGGCAGTAAATCACATTCATTGTCCATGCACTTGTGCAGTGAATGATGGGAAAGTCATTGTAAAGGAGTGGTCAGCCTTGTCATCGCCCAGAGGAAATTATATAGTTCAAACTGGGCTCTCGATTGAGAGGGAAAAGCACACACACAGAGTCGCTTATTTGAATAATCTTCCTAAATTGGCAGTTAGCAGCTTATCTCTGTAATATGTGCTACTTTATAGACGTCTCCTGACGTTCATTCCTCTCCACATGCCAGAACAACGTCATCACAGGTACACTATCAAGCCCCCATGCTGTTCTGCTGTCATTCATTTGGTTTCCTGCTGCTGACTTATCTCCTCATATTAAATGATGCCTGCTGTAGCATGCAGCCCTCAGAAGCGCCAGCTGGCAGCTAAGCCAAAACCCACCGTGCTCAGTGTTTATCGTTTTTTGGGCATAAATGTGGCTAAATCCCTTCGACCCCTCCTTGAAAGTCAAAAACAATTCTGGATTTTACCATAGCACTAATTGTCGGAGACAGACAATAAATCATGGCAGCGAAGCATGCAGTACAAGAAAGGACTGCAGTGCTGCACTTTAACCCAACCCAGTCACATAGCAGCTTGCATCGCTGCAGCTGACCTCCTCCCTTCTTCTCTCGCTGCCTCGCATTGATCACACGCATAGAAACTTGTGGGCTAGAGCTTGATCATCATCTTCTGCATTGGCCAAAACACCCTACCATCCCTCTTCTCCTCCTCCTCCGTCTTTTTCTCCTCCATCCTTTCCACCTCTAAAGCCCTTTACTCCCCTCCATTACACTAATAAGGCTAATCACCCCTCTGGCTGGTTCAGCCATGGGCCCGGAGAACATGTCAGCAAGGGAAGATCAATGGACTACATCAAAGGGTTGCAGCAGCACACAAACCACACCAGCACAGGGCCCGAGAGATAAGACTGCTGCTCCCCCTACATTTTTCATGAGATTATCCACTACTGTTCTGTTCTTGCCTGCAGTTTGAGTGCAGGGTGCTTTTAATGAGCTGGGCAGCATCAGATACTAAAGCATACAGCGATATCCAACTCCTTGGAAAGTATGACAATGGATGTGGGCCTGTACATGTAGCCGTGCAAACACCAGTGCATGCATGATTGATACAGCATGACAGAGTATCTGCACACAAAGCCACGCAGGCACGGCAGTGTAGTTATTTCTACAGATGCATTAGATGTTCATCCATAATAGATTAGTTGCTAATTAGGGGATAGTTTGCCGGTGCTAAAGTAATGTCGAGGGCAAAAAGTGGAGAGGAAATGTAGATCGCTTTGCCAGCTAGATCAGCAGCCCACTCTCTGTCTTCCTCACTTTGCTCTTCCTGAAGGCCGAGCAGGTGTTTTACGATCCAAGGGTACTAACTCAGCCTCGGAGGAGGAGCTGGCTGAGGAGCTGAGATGAGAGCCCAGGAGAAGGAGGATATGAACTAGAGGCTGGTTTCCTCAAGTTAAGGAGGAGGAATGAGGGGATAAAAGAAACGCTTAAGTTCTCGCTCAGCAAAGTCTGGAAGAAGAGCGGGGATGAATATGTATGAGGAGATTTGTAGGGGATGTGACCTTTAAGTCTATCTAAGGTGTTAACTGGCTGATATGGGCTGGCACCCAAGGCCTTCACGCTCCACATGACATTTTCTTTGCCAGTGGACAAAATAACAGCTATTAGACAGAAGACAAAAAAGATATATGTGGCTTATGGTAAGTTGTAAAAACATTACAGTGTTTTAAACAGGTTTTATGTCACATATGGCGCTCATCATAAAACTAGATCGATGTTGCGCTGTCTAGAAAGAGCAATGCACTTTAAAGTGGCTAAAACTTTAAATTAGTCTTTAGAGGACAGTACATCTAGTTTCTGTCTCGCAGACTGAGTTCTCAATCAATTACACTGTTCTGTCTAAGAACACAGAGGACAGTGAAGATAAAAACCGAGACTAAATATTTTTCTTCCCGAAAAACATCTCTACTAAAGCAAGCTAATTTGGCACACAGGAGAGGTATTGACTCACTCAGAACAACATTAATCATAACTCAGTGAAACTTCAACAAAAGGGATGCAATAACACTGTGATTTTCTTTCTAATTAAATAGACTCGGGGAGATATAAAGCACTCTCAATAAGGATCTACATTTGCCTAAACATGTCCAGTGACTAAAAGCAGAGTGGAGAGTAAACTGGTCATACAATCAATACTTCTTTCTGAAAAAATCATTACAATTTAACCATTGCTGTACATCAAACCTCATGTGGCTCATTTTTCCGGGACAGAAAATGGCCACAAATGAGCAGCATTACATTTAGTAAATGCTATATAAAAATGTGTGTATATTTATTTTTATATACTGGCATATGGGATGGCACAGCAGATACTGCACTGGCAGCTTTAACGTCAAACAAGCACCTGAAAAAGTCAAAGCCTACTTCCAGTGAAAAGAAAAATCTGTTATCAGTTGCAGCAGTAGAGGGAGAATGAATGCAACTGTTCAATACCTTTTTTTATATATATATATATATGATGCTATGGGAGCCACTATAGAACATTTTCAACTCTCTCCCCTCTTTTTTAGTCCTTTGATTTTCCACTTCTGCTGCACATATGCAATTATTACAGGCATTTTAATTAAAACCTTCGCCTACACTGTGAAATAAAACACAAATAGTTATTTGTTAAATCCGTCTGCATATAAATAAAAGGTGAGCACATATTGCTGCAACAAAATCAGTATTAACGCACACTCTGACTCTTGAACAGGTGGAATAGCTGCTGGGTGAACTCAACAAAATAACTGCATAAAATCACAGTATATATTCAGCTGAGCCTGAAGGCGTTTTCTAACAATACTACACACTGTTTCAACAGAGAAAAGTCTTTTAACATGTGAAACATAGATGCCCTTTATTCTTCACCATTTCCCATTTAAGAATATATTGCTATATGGACCAGCTTCTTCAGTATTTGTGAATATGAAAATCTTCACATGGCCATAAAACTAAAGTGAGAACTGGAAGTGAGTGGTTCCCGTCTCTAACTCTGGTTTCTCAGTCACTTATGAAATATTTTAGGCTTCATACCCAGCTGGATGGCCCTTTCTACCGATCAAAGAATATCATGCATGTCAGGCTTCTCTGCAGTTTTCAAATTCTTAAGAGCTGTCTCTTTCTGCTGAGCAGCTCAACAGAGGGTGTTGATGAGGATCAGTGTGTGGAGACCAAACACACAGCTCTAAAAGAGCAACTCCACACTAAATGTTGTACTGTGAAAGAGCATTGTGCAAGATTGACAAAGTGTCAGACCGGAGAGACCACGCTCACATCATACTTGGGTGTTGTCACAACGCTCAGCTGGGATGTGGTGTTGCACTATAGTGAGGGCTGACCCTTGACAACTGCTCAATAAAGAGTCTCTTGGTGTAGTTTTAAAGGAGTGCATTTATCATTAGGTAGTCTCGCATTGTCACACCTTACTCCACAGCTTTGGGTAGTAAGGTCTGGCTCCTCCACACACGGATAGGAACAAAAACAAACTTTAAACCAATCAACTTGGGTGACTTAGACTTAGACTTAGACTTCTCTTTATTAATAATCCTTTTGGGATGATTCCCTTGACTTGAAAAGTTCCAGCAGCAGTTTTAGCAAGAAAAAAGAAATAAAAAATAGATAAAAAAGACAGTATAAAGACAACTAAATAACAATAATAATAATAACAACAATAAGAACATTCGTCAAGTAAACAAAGAAAAGACCATAAATTATTATTAAAGTGTCAGTGTTGAGTCCAGTGTTAAAATTATAAAGTGACCAGGTGTGAATTTAAGTCCAGGTGTGCATGTATGTATGTGTACTGTATGTACTGTATGTATGTATGTATGTATGTATGTATGTATGTATGTGTATGTATGTATGTAATGTATGTATGTATGTATGTATGTATGTATGTATGTATGTATGTATGTATGTATGTATGTGTACTGTATGAATGCATGAATGTATGTATGAATGTATGTATGAATGAATGTATGTATGTGTGTATGTATGTATGAATGCATGTATGTATGTATGTATGTATGTATGTATGTATGTATGTATGTATGTGTACTGTATGAATGCATGAATGTATGTATGAATGTATGTATGTATGAATGTATGTATGTATGTGTACTGTATGTACGTATGTATGGTCCTCTCTGCCCTATTTCCTCCTCCCCCCTAGTGAGGAGTTGTATAGTCTGATGGCATGAGCTTTTGGCATTGCTATGGTTGCTGTACACAAACCAGCCAGCCAACAGTTTGCATGGCTGCAGACCCGATAAGAAGGAGAAACACGGCTACTTTTAAACATCATCAAAGACTTGGATATCAACAGGTTTCTGGATATGCGGACACATCGCTACGCCGACCTTTTCAAGAAGCTGGTTGAAGGAATGAAAGAGGGAGGTTGTGTTCACACGGCCCAACAAGTCCACCACTGCTGGTAAACTTTGAAAAAAATCATATTTTGCACAGCTAATGTAACGTTACATGTAAATGGGAATATTAATGGAATATTCATTAGCCATGTAAACAGCTTAATCGGAAATCGTCTTTTTCCGAATAAGGGCATAAAAAAGAATATTATGTGAATGTAAACATAGTCAATGAGACTTGTTCTTGATTGTCACATTAGCCTAACATGTTAGCTTAGCTAGGCAAAATACTGGGAACACTAGCTAGTGTCAAATACTTCTTACACACATTAACATGTGTGTATTTATTTAAATGTCAAATAGCAATAAGATGAACTGTCAGAAGGCAGAACAGTTCAGAGTTTAAATGGCTTAGAGAAAGAAAATGTTTTGCCTTGGTATTACAAGAGAACATATACCAATATTAGGGCCTTGTTTCAAATACACATTGCAAGAAATTACACACACACACACACACACACACACACACACACTTTGGTCCTGACCATCCCCACAGAACCTTAAAAGGATATGCCTACTTTATGATGTCTCCTCTACTCAGCCCTGTATATCTGAGATTTCCAGTAACTCGTTTTATGTGGAAACTGTCCCTGACAAATCAGAACTGCATACCCTGTCCCCCTCCAACCTCCAACCTTTAAGGATCTGTGCCTGGAAACCACAAACAAGCTCCAGCCATTGGTCAGATAATAGACCCGTAAACCAAACATACACAAGACAACCATATCACCACATGTAAATGAACAAACAAAAGCACAGCCTCAAAGTTGTCCCACTGAGTGACTCGTGCAGCTCGCTCTTTGAGGTGATTGAAAAACATTTCTTGTAGTGGGGATAGAATCCCAACTCATTTTCTGTAACTTAAGTTGAGTGAATCTATTATTTTCTAATTGGGTATACATGACCTACTTATTCTAACACACACTGTGTGTGTGTGTGTGTGTGTGTGTGTGTGTGTGTGTGTGTGTGTCACCTGTGAACTGATGTTTTCCCATCTGTGAAAATAGAATACAAGTATGTGAATGCCGACCCCGTTTCTATGTGCTGCCTGGGAGGTATGTAGCTGCTGCAATGCCTCTCTTGGGACTAATAAACATGCACACACACACACACACACACACACACACACACACACACACACACAACAATAAGCTGCCACACATATGGGTGCAAAATGAGTGCTGGATATTGTCATCAAAGCTTTCTTGCTTGCCTGTCACCCACGTTTTTCTTCACTCACTAAAAAATTGCTATGATGAGTTCAGGGCTTCCTTATGACTGACAACAAATAGAATAAAAAAGAAGATAGAAGTTCAAAGTGAACATTTTTCTTCTTCTGAATCCAAAATGAGCCCTAGTTTAGTTTTGAGCTGTACATGTAGCGTGTGACAACACATGAATAATTAACCATGACAGAGCTCTTAAATGTAGAGTATTTAATTGGCGAAAAAAAAAAAAATCAATTGGCACGTTAAATCCCTTGTCACTGATTTGACATAAAATTATTCTGAGAGGGCGATTAACGCAGATTAAGGTTAATAAGCCCATTCTGTGCACGTGACACTGACAGCTCTGCTCAATTTAATACTTATGCCACGTGAGCACTATGGGGTATTTGACGAGTAAAGAGAGAAGGAGTGTGTGTGTATGTACAGTATTTACAGTATATGGCACTGGGGCGCCACACTCTTCCTTTCTGTTATTGCTACCTGCAGTCCCACACTCCTGCACCCTCTCATTTCCTCCTTTTCACTAGCCCAGCCCACAGCTCCTCTTGTCGCCCTCCTCCCTCTTTTTGAGCAGTGGTCCGTGACAGTATCCATCCAGTACAACTCACCCCACAGAGAGCCATGTCGGCTGCCTGTCTCCACAGGGACTCCATTACTTTTTTGCTGACTGTCTCAAACAAATGGAGATATGACAAGGACAAAATGTATGGTGTCTATTTGTACAAACAAACAAAAAAAGCTAATTATTGTCATGGCTGATTAAACTGAAACAGCCCACCTCCGACACTCACCTCATAACCAACAAGCAATGAACCCTGCAAATGTACTCATTTGCTGCCAAAAACGTGCAGGTCTCTGTGCACTTTTATTGTTTTTGCAGCATCACCAGAGGGAATGGCAATGGCTGCATAAAGAGGTTAAAGTCAACTGACATCTGGCCAGTGGTCATTCCTTTTGACTAGGCCCAGAACAACCTCCAAACAAGAACCTTCACAGCAGTGGAATAATGTTGACTTCTGGCTGCATCTAGCTGACAAAACCAGATATGAGGTATAGCGGGATAAGCAGACCTGAAAGAAATTGATTGAGTGTAGATTCCCTGTGGAGACAGTAGCAGCCTCAGCGGATGATTTCAGGGTGGACCTGAGAGATATTTAGCCTGGATTTGGATTTTTGCCATGTCATAGCCAGGAAAATCCAAACGTTAATAAAACAAAAACAAACGAGGAGCAGCGAGGTGAAAGGAGCACCTCAGCTGACTGTGATTGGCTGAGACATCTGTCAGTCAAGCAAAGATGCCCCAAAGCTTCTCTTTCATCCTAAACCCAATAGGGGACTTATAAGTACAAATGCAAACTGAAGCTTTACAATAAAACCCCAAAGAATACATCACTTTATATTTAAATCAAGATCCCAATAATAACCAAATATAATATGTTAATGTTGCATATTGGCATTTAAGATTTGCTGTTGTCAAGGATATTTCTGTTTGATGGTAGACTTTTAGTGTTTGAATGTTTCACTCAATATGAAAAACACACTAATTGTTTCAATGACGTTTTGAACAAGCAGATAAAGAATTGAAGGGTTTTAAAAGTACTTTTGGATCAGGGACCATCAGCCGAAGTGGTTATTAAAATTAAACTTTACAAGCCACTATGCATTTCCACTAGCCAAAACGGCTTGGTGTTCGTGTCCTGTGTTACTCTTTGGTTTTTTTTCCTGTATATGTTTCCGAGCCTGGTCCTGTCTTGTCTCGCGTTTCTCTTGGTGTGGTTTTTTTTGGTCTGGTCTTGTATGTGTTCTGTTTCCTGTTTTATTTTGAAGTCTGGTCTCTGTCTCGTTTTGTATTTAGTTCTACTTCCTGTCCCACCTCCGTGATAACCTGATGTTTTTCACTGTTTCCCAGCCCTCCTGTCACCTGCCTCTTGTGTCCTCGTTACCCCCTGTAGGTCTGTGTGCTTTGTTTGTCCAGTGTCAGATCCTCGTTCCTGTTGGCGTCCCTTGTGGTCCTGCTCGTTTCCCCACCGGATGCCGTTTGCCTTCCCCATGAGTTTTCCTCCCTGTGAGTTTTCCCTGCCCCTATGCTCTGGTTTTTGTTTTTCCGGGTTCTTCATTTTGGTATTTTTTGCTTGGACTCTGTTTTTGTTCAAATAAAACCTTTTGAAACCTCGGCTTTTGGGTCCTCCTTCGTCTCCCGTCACACTGTTGACTCAAATCAGAGTTGCTGTCACTACGTTATATTTGCAAAAAATAAAACATCAGATTATAATCCGTTTCCTTTTGTTTCCCATGTTAAATGTTTGGATCTGTTTGAAATCATCAGCTGAGGTAAAGAGATAATTATTAATCATTAAAGCCTTCACTTCTTGTCCCAACCTGGTCCTCTTGCACACTGCTCACTACCACCATTGTGCACACTTACGAGGGATTGTGCTTGTTTTTGTTATTTAGCCCTTACAATAGAGTAATTGTTACTTATATTTGGTAGGAAGTGAAGGATTCTTTGCTTCCAACTTTAAAGCTATAAAGGACATAACAGGCAAATCATGATATGAAACGTTAACCCTTAAAATCTTCATACTGAAGAAGCGTCTAAAAATTCCCGCCAATACTAATATAAGGACAAGTGAGTCCTCCAAACCATACGACCACAAGTAATTTATTCCTACCCAATAATACGACCCCTAGCGGTGGCAGGAAATATGACCCAAGGAGTGGTTTTCATTGCAATTTGTGAAGCTGTTGCAGTTTGGTCAGGTTTAGCCAGCTAAACTACTTAGTATTCCCTCCAGGAGTCAGCCAAAAGTCATTTTATTCTCCCCATAACAAGTTTCCTTTTTATTTTTAAAGAACAATACAAAAAAAATGCATAACATAACATAACGCAACTTATGTAGCAATTTTTTTTACAAAAGCTCCCGCAAAATCAGGCATTTTGGGCCGCAACAATCAAAAAATAATTCTGCAAAATCCTGGAGGGACTGACTTAAGTTTAGAAAAAGATCTTAGTTTGGGTAAAAATCAGTTAATTCAGTCTGTTGCTTCACATCCAGTTAAGCATGTGACGCAGAATCGTTTGTTCCATAAAGTTACCCTTCCACCACCCCAACCTGCGTCCTTCTGCCGACTTTTCTCTGTCACCTTACTTCCTGCTTTGCTCCTGTCATAATTATTGCAGCGACTAGAGGGCGTCACCACTATAGACATAAATATGGATTGAAATTGCTGCTTGAACAAACGACTTATGGGGTTGTTTTTCAGGAGAGAACGGCTCTCAAGGCATTGCTGCGCTGGCTTCAGCCCTCAGCTGTTATGGTTGCAATAAGATGTTGAAGAATGGCTCACATTGCAGCCACAGGGTGTGTTGGATTTCATACAGTGCACAAAATTCCTCCCTGTAGTAGAGGTCTATGGAGATAGTGAGACTTACTCCATCTGCCATGATAAATTAATGTCTGTGTCTAGTCTACTTGATTTTATCCAACCTGATGGATTAAATGTGTGTGTCTGCATGAGCATTATTACAACCTTACATTCAAGTTGGACATTCAACATTATAATGGATGACGCTTCAACCCTGCATCTAAAAGCTGTCAGACTGTGTAATAGTTATTTTTTTTGTGTGAAAGCATCTATTATGACATGATCTTTCTCCCTGATGACAGTACTGTCTCTCATTCAACACTGTGTCTCGGCCGTGGAGGAGGATCGAGGAGTAATGGGTGCTCTTGTCATCTGCCTGCTGTTGTTTCTGCTCTGCGGTTGTCCATCTTGTGTATGTGCTAAAGCAATGACGCCATAGATCAAAATCAGTGAGCTCCAGTTAACCACAAAAAGAATCACATCCACTATGGTCTCCCGATCTGAGAGAGAATCAAGTCCTCCTGGCACGTTTTAACAAACATTTGAGGATGAACATCGTGTGAAGTAAATGAGCAGATTTTTACTAAAAGTAAGAAGGTGCCGTACGAAGGTAAAAATATGGTTTAAGTGGGAGTCGTTTCATTTGGAGGCATGCACACATCACACAGTGTGCACATGAAAGACATTGTGCCAGTTACAAGTTTAAGACTGCAATTGAAACAAATGCATGGGCGATGAGCTCAGCAGTTGCCCACCCCCAGATTCCCCTTCTTCCTTACAGAAAGAGTGAGAGAATACAAAATCAACTTTAAGTAGGTCAGCTTTTTCCGGAAAATATAAAGAGATGAACTTACACGAGCCATGTTGTGAGAAAGTTGGGAAGAGGACAACACAGGCATATTGATCATCCCTCTGTGTCCCTTTGAAATGTAATCCTCAGTGTTGTACATGGAAAGCCAGGCTTACAGTATGAGTTTTCATGGGACTCATGGGCAGAGGGAAGACAATATTTTCAACAACACAGGTTTTGTAGCCCTCAACACAGAAAAGCCCTGCGGCTGAGAAAGAGCATTCCTCTGATCACTGGGAGGGAGTCCTTATTGGTTGGTGAGAGAAATAAGCCCAGAATCTGCTTTATGACTGTTCCCTCTAACCAAGTTAATACTGCCTTGACTGATGCCAGCAATTAAAGCCATATCCAACATTTATTATTACACAGTTGGGACCACTCCCTGGCCCTCTCCACATTGCCTCTGTGATCCAGTATAGCTGCATCAGATGTAACTGATGTAGAATGACCGTTATCTGTCTGGACATCTAGCACATTAAGGGCGGAAAGGTCACTGGCATCTACAGAAGCATCATGAACACACTGTAGCCTGAAGGAAGGACTGCAACAGAGCATTGGTATAAAGCCTGATCATCTTGTACTGAGGATCTATTCAATTCATTTGATCTAGCTAAGGTTACATTTAGGGCGGTAGTGGTGAAATAATTTCCCCTGCAGGAGTTTAGGGTGGCTAAACAGTGTGTTATAAAGTAAGTGAATATCTGCATGGTATGTATAAACTGTAGGTGCACATATAGCAGAACCATTTCACAGGAAACTTTAAGCTGTCCACCTGTGTGTTCCCGGTCTTCTACAATAGCAATGACAGATTCATGTAAAAGACCAGGATGGTGGGTTGGCATTGCTCCACTGTTGTGGAGACAATTGTGAATGGAAACACATCCAATATGCAAACGCACATTTAATCGCATCACGCAGATGCGCCAATCACTGGGATGAGGAAAAACCAAACTGCAGCCCTACTCCTTATTCCCGCTGCTTTGAAGCAGCCTTTAGACAGAGTGATTCAAGAAAAATTACACTCTTAAAATTTGTTTTCTTCATGAATTTATTCAATAGTCAATACACACACACACCCATTGAAGTGTAACACAAAAAGGCCTAGCCTCATAAAACTAGAATTACCGCCTTGCATATGTATGCCTCCGCCAACCAGTGCCGTTGTTGCCGTTTATATCCATGTCTGGACAGAAACGTCTAATTGTTTTCCTTGTGGCACAATAGCAAATGCTTCTTGCTCCAAATGATGGGAACCTTTGAATTTATTGGTTACTGATGGACTAATTGTTCAGTTTGATCACACAATAATAGTAACATTGAAAAAAATGAAAGGAGACTTGATGATCACTGTGGTGGATAATGAAACTCTAACAAGTTTCAACAGTCAGCTAACATACTGTACTTAATTTGCATGTTCAAAATGAATGAAAACCAATGGCTGTGAGGCATGTGGGGAGGAACTTACAGAGCTAACACATTGCAACATGGCCTGCAAAAATGGTGTGTGATTAACAGTATTTGTAATCAATAGTAAATGGGTAAAAGCATAAAAAAACCACTGGTGGCATGGTCCTTTTCAATACTTGTTCATGCAACTGGCCTTCTGCACAGTAGAGCACGTGAACAGCAACATAATCCCTGTGTTGTAATACTAAAGAGTAGTTCACTATTGATAGTCGGTGATGCTGCAGATAAGTGAGTGAGAATGGGAGTAAGTGAATGAACGAGCAAGTGCAAGCATCAGCATTGGATAAAGAGAAGGAATGAGAGAAGCACGCAGGAGGAAGCGATGGGAGAAAGCAACTGGAGCGATGCACATACGCCTGCTGCTCAGCGCTCAGCCCATTGAAAACGATATATATCTTTCTTTCAGAGGGAAGCTGCAGATGCCAGCCGTGTTAGCCAGACAGGCAGCAGGCTGCATCCCAGCAGCCCCTGTTGCATATTCATTCAGTCTGATTAATGGATCCAAATTTAGTGCGTGATTGTGTCTCTTGATATGTTTAGAGACTTTCTTCCCGTTGTACCAATACTCAAGGCTGTGCATCTGGTTTATTCAATGAGCCGGCGGAGGGAAGCTAAATCAACCTTCTACACTCACAGCTAATCACAAAATCAATGTGGTTTTCCTGTGCACACACGCTTGAAGAACTTTCTGCAATTCAAATTGAGATTATTTATGATTCAAATATCATTACAGCCTGCAGTGATTTCACCTCAAAGAAAAACGAGTTAGGCTCATTACACTAAGTTTTACAAAGCTCCCAGCGATCACACAACACTGCGATGTTGAGTCTTTGCTCAGTTTAATGCCTCATAGACAATATTCATTCATGAGTTGTTTGGATTATTGTTCAGGTTTGTTAAAAAACATTTACATTCTAACTAAGATTAGTTATTCTTCTAAATGAACAACATAATATAACAGATTATTTAGCGTGTCACACTGTATACAGCCTCCCTATTGTATGAAAACTATCCTAAAAGGGTTTGTGAGAAAACCTTAATTAAGGACTCTGGTTTCTTTAATCAAAGCAGTTTACAACATGTCAATGTTATGTAATGTTTTAGTATTTTCAGCAGAAATCCTATTGACTAAGCAGCTAAAATTTTGCAATGTTTCCAATGTCTACATAACCAACTCACTAATGACACCAGTTATGTCACAAATGAGCGGGTAATGTGTGCTATGTCTTTGTATTCTAGCCCAGCATCAGCCTCAGTGACACCAAACACCAGCCCTTAACAGCTAAAAAGCAGCTCTGACACTATGCCTCAGCATCAAAGACAATTAGCAAGATGAACTCTCTGCTGGGGGAGGACATAGGCCAGCCAGACTCCTGCAGCTGTGTTAAGGAGATGTTGGTGCACTGTGAAGTGCAACAAGGATCACCTCTCAGCTGCAACAACAGCAGCTGCACTGAGCTCCTTAAAGTCTTATCCCAGCCGCGTTATCATCGGCAGATCTAATTAATGTAAAAAAGCAGTTTAATCACTGATGGACTCAAAGTTTGCACACGGTTACTTGCAACCTGACGTACCCTCTCCCTCTGAGTCCCTATTCTGTGTATGTGTTAAAACATGTTGCGCATGTGACCCTGTGACAGGAACAAAGAGTCTTCGGGGCATGGACCCAAGTCTTTTCTTATTGTTTGTTTTCCCTGGTAATCTACAGGTTTGTTCCTGCTCCTTGAGCCTAAGCCAAGGTTGGGCTTGAATGTAGCCGCCACAGTTGAATTGGATGCATTTAAAGCCAGCAGCTGTCTTTTGTACCCAGTGCCCAGCGTAGGGAGGCACATCAAGAACCTGCGAGGGGCTTGCAGTCTGCCAGACTTCAGGGAAAGAACCTGGGCACGGCAGACGTGTCAGGAAGGCAGCTGATGGATGTGCTGTTGTTCCAGGCATGTAGCGTCTGGCAGACCTTATCCTGCTACTCTGTCTACTCTTTCAGCCTTTGCGCTTACAAGCATCAGTATCTTCCATGACACAAAACGTGCTAAGCAGTCAGGCTCTCGTTAAGCCTCACTGAAGTGCCACTGTGGCGGAGAGCTACATTTGTTTATTTAATCGATTATTTAACCATTTTTCCATCTGAAAAGTTAAACAATTGCTGCTTCACTAGGGAAGTAGAAAAGAGTGTTTAAAAAGAAGCAGATATAAATAGGAGAGAGAGAGAGGGAGAGAGAGAGAGAGAGAGAGAGAGAGAGAGAGAGAGAAGGAGAGGATGTCACCAAAGGACACAGAGTGAGTGACAAAACCTTATTGGATTTATTTGTCTTGCTCGGCTTCTCAGATGAATCTCATTTATTGTGGCTGACAGCAAGGGAAGTTCACATCAAAGAGGAGCCCAGCACAGACAAATGTATTTTTCTTTATAATGAAGGAGAACAGGTCCTCTTGTTGAAAAGCTGAAGCCGAACAGTTATGGGGCAAAAGACAGCACATTCACACAAAACAGACAAATCAATCCTCAACACATTAAAAAAAGGTATTTTATGGATTAATGTTCTATTCGTTCAAATGCTGGAAATGAAGCGTGATAATCTGGCACACAGATATCAAATCTTTTGCACCTTGTGGATGTCATTGTTTATGAAACAACCAAAATGGCAGCACATCAGCCTGCTGCATTACATTCATCTTTCCCAGATATGGACACCAAAGAATCTACAGTCCTGTGTGAAAGATCAACTCTGGCTAAGATCAGGTTGGGTTTCCTGTCTCAAATGTCCAATGGCTTTCAGGCACAGGGGAGAAGCTAAAAACCATTCTCTGATGGTTCATTCACTTAACACTCAAACCGAGATACATAAATTACATTTGCATACTCCCTAACCAACTCCGATACATTTTGACCTGGTTGCCGCTGGTCTTCCAAGGCGCAACCAGAGCCAGAAGCAATGATGGCGTGTACCTGCACTGTGCTTTGCCTCTGTGTCTGTAAAAAGCTTTGCGCCCTACCTTGCGGTTTTACCGTAGGTGGCTTAAATGTATTAAAAACACTTGAGGGAGACAAGGCAAAGAATGCTAACAGCGAGCAGAGGATCAAGTGTTTGTGACTTTAACCCTGATTGAAAGAGGAGGGGGGTTGAGATTGTATTTGGGAGATATGATCCCCAAACAGCTGGCAATGATGTAGTGTTTGTTTTCTGTCTTGCTCTGTGGCAGAGGAAGCAGATTGTCCTTGAGGACTCCGCATAAATCAACAATCGGCAGCAGAAGCAAGCAGCCCACCCTTGGGTCTGCCAAGGAAAGCATAAACTTAATTAAGTCCCATCTTACAAGGTGTGCGTGCACTGGGAGGCCTGTAATGAAAGCCTAATGCTGGCCACAAATTGGTCCAACAAGCAGCTAAAACAGATGCCTGACAAGGCAATAGTACGGAACAGCCCCGGAGTGGGACTAGAGTGTCTCGAAGCTAATATAGAGAGATAGGACAAAATGTCCTCTCAACCCCAATGCGCAGTTATGTCTGAGGTATGATACTGAAGCTCGAAGAGGTACTATAAAGAGTGCTTCCTTCAACCTAAAGTGATGCAAATGTAGAACAGACTATGAATGGAGTGATTAGGGCTTGGTGGTTTGCAATAACCATTTTGCCAATGCCTCACGTTATTAACGAGGACATTTCCTGATTGCTATCAGTAATAGAATAATCAAATTCATGTTCAGTGCAATAACCCGTGGTGAATGGCATCAATCAACACTCTTCACATCTATGAATTAAAAAATAACAAACATGATATGATCCCGACTGTAGGGCTGCAACAAACTTCATTATTGATCAATCTATTGATCTGATGTCGTTCTAATTGTTCAAAATCCAAAGAGGTTCACATTTTGTTGCTGTTGCTATAGTAAAAAAAATAATATATACTCAAATCCGATGAGATTGAAACAGTCGATATGTGATTTTCTCTGCTTGATAAACGATTTAAATGATTAATGGATTAGTCAATTGAAAGAAAAAGCTAATTTTGATCATATTATCATTTAACAATTCCAACTCCACAGCGCTGCATGGAGGAGGGTCTGGCTAGTCCACACAGCATTCAGGGTGGGAGAAAAACATGCTCATGCTTATTGGCATTTCTTTAAACCTTGTATGGTATTTGGGTCAAATTTGGTACATCAGTACATTTTTTTATACCTGAAAATCAATGGCCTTACCTTATTTTCTGTGATAAACATACTGACTCAATTTAGAAAATCATTCTGGATATGACCACTTATGCTTTTTCCATAGTGGATTTTTAACATGAATTATAACCTTAGGACCAAAAATGAATCACACTTCCATTTTTAATTGTGTTCTAGTAGAGACTGATTGTATTCCCTAAACATATATGTTATGTCAATTCTTTGAAATTGAGATAAAAACATTTATCATTTGTTAATAGATTATAAAGTAAAATTTTATTTCAGAATTGTTTTAAAACCCTAAATAAGTCACGGGTCAGTTTGACCCGAGGGACACGAGAGGGTCCCGACAGTGAAGACAATACAAGGGTTAAACCAATCACAATCGTCTTGGGCGGTGCTAAGCACCGGGCAGCTAGCTGTCTGGATTTATCCTGCAGAGATAACCATAGTCCTCATTAAATTGACTGGAGTATAAAATTCCAACACAAAGAAAGCAAAAGGTGATGGAAATCCGACCGAAAAAAGTGAAATCCGGCTGAATTTCCGGCGGCAACGGAGCAATCCTAGAAGTGGAACATGGGTGGATATAGACTAGGGTAGGACAAGAAACTACTTACATCAATCGATTTTCACCCAAAGGACCTACATTTAATATGTACCATGCATACTTTTATTCTTTGCATGTACTCAGTAATGGTGCATTTCACTTTTTTTACTGAGAATAACAGATTCAGAAAAGAAGGATTTTAATGTCTGACTGATGATGGTAGGCAGAGATCTTTGCTACAGAGTCTGAATCAAGGTGAAGGAACGCCATTGATCTTTACCATCAGCAGCACTTTGTAGCACCCTGTGATGCTGACCAGCATGAGTCACATGCACACACACACACACACACACACACACACACAGAATACTAGTTTATCATTCAGTGTGATTAAAAGCTAGTCACAAGTTCAGTGTTATCTGCTTATTTTAGCCTCAACATTGCAGACCTATGCCCCAAAATGTAAGAACAAATGACAGTAGTGGGATTGACTCAACCCTCCTTGATATACAATCCTCATGATTGGCCAGAACACATCATCTAGAGCAGTCAACAACAAATCCTTACAAAAACACCTTACCTGAGAAAGCAAAAAAATGGACTTCACTCACATAAATCCACTTGGTCTCACCGGGATCTCTCCTCCAAACAAAGCTGTCAGGACTAAATCTCCCGCAGAATCACTAGCTGTACATCAAACTCAAGACTCCAACAAGAAGAGTCCCCAGGGTGCACACAAGCACCCCCACAAACTGACTAATAAAACTTTATGAAACTGGAGCTTTCAGTAAATTGTAACTTAAATTGACAATTAATCCTCAAGCCAGTGGGCCGCTGATTGGACTCACCGCTGCTCCAGTAAGTTCATTCCATCTGTATACTGTTCCTATTACCTCCAAACCCGTAACCCCTGCAATTTATTGACTTAGTAGATGTTCAGGTACTTTGTCACTCGCTCGCTTTGCTTTTTGCCTTGAGCAGTGTGTCTGGTGTGATGTGCAGCAAATCTTAATTGATTTCTTGGGCTTGGAAATGAAATCACTAAACTGGAAAAGACCTGCTTTTGCACATTCTAATTAAGAATATTAATTCCAACAATGACAGGAAATAATAATCAGCTTCTTGTCTCGCGAGCAAGGAGGGCCATCTTTTTATCATCAAAATGAGCACTCAGAGGAATTACTTTACTGGTTGAATAATTCCATATTTTATGTAGTGATGTTTTATAATTGTTTATAATTCCCCCTCAAATAACGGTCGTATTTAAAACTAAAGTAAATTACTAACCACGCAGCAGAAAAGACTGCTGAGACATCATCATAACCGCCGCAAAAAGAAAAGTTGTTATTAAGGATTTATTTGCTTCAGAGGGCTAATCTGGGACAAGAAACACTGTGGTAATCATTTTAGTGTCATTTTTCACATCTAGGCACATCTGCTCAGTAAGAATCTTGCAGTAAAGCTGGCGATTAATACATCATTTCAATAAATAACAGAATGTGTGATTGGTGCCTAAGGACAATTGCATTTGTGCCCATTACACAAATTTAAAAAAAGACACGGCTAAGGAGGGAGAGGGTAGGAGTCTAGGAGAGGCCATTGTTGGGTTCTTCAGAGAATTTAATGAGTTTCAGTGAAAACCACTGACAACTGTCACTGAGCAGGGTGAGCAGGTGGAGGTGTTGGAGATGTTTAATATAGATGGAAGCACTCACATATTCTTCTTAAGGTGGCTCAGGTCTTTCAAGACTTTGGTCAATGTGTTGCTCTGTTATGGAGAGCTGGAGAAGCAGCACCAAGACTGAGGCAGGATAAATGAGCTAGTGAGAGTGAGGACAGTGTATCATATTGACTGGTCTGGATCCCCAGGAGACATTAACAGAGACGATGGAGAGGACTTAACTCTCTCCTGAACAACACATGTCACCGGCTCCGCAGTTTGCTGAAAATGCTCCTCGAGCGTCATTCCTTTAAAGTGAAATACTGAGCTGAACAAACAGTCCGGGCCTCGGCAAACAGCACTGTTGGATCATTGCATCTCTATTGCCTTCCATCATTTTGCACCATTTGACTAACTATAAGGCAATAAATGTCAAAACAAAGCAATAACCACTGTGTTGTGCCTTAAATGTAAATATTCTTTAAATATATATTATTTATACTGTGCCTCTTATGCTTTGTTATTGTATTTTATCTCTTTATATTTACTGTTACTCTCTCAAATTGATTTTTTATTTTGTCAGGGCATTTTTTATATGTCTCATTTGTTATTATATCCTAAATCTTACTACTCACTGTTTTTCTTTGATGGAGCGAAAGTGTTTTACACATTTGAACTTGCCTAACAAGCGTGACATCTTGAATCTTGATAATCTATTATCTTGATAATCAGTATAAACAGACTGCAGTGAGGTGTGCAAGGCAACATGGCTGAGTCCTAAGTAGACAAACTGTATTTTGGTAGGGTATCTCTATCAGAGATCCAAACATACACCTTCTGTACATTATGTTTAAATGTCGGCCTACATAAAATGTCATGTGATTTATAGTACATGCTCACGCAGATCTGTTAAGATTAAATAATACCTCATTTTGCAAATGTGTCCAAGCTTCACATATAGTTCTTTTCAGATTCTATATCTTAAAGTTATATGGATAATGCATACCCAATTCATTTCATTATCACTGATATTTAGCTTAGTTATTAGCTTGCTAATAACTTCTATTAGCAAGTGATGTACACACACTTAATTATACAGACAAGCAATTACCAATTAACAAATGTATAAAGAAGCCTCAACAAGTTTCCTCTGACTTGCACTTTTGCACTTTTAAACTCTATGTTTTTCTAATAAACGTTGCCAGCTTAAATTATGCTCATGTGAGTGTGATAAGGCTGTGGTTACCATGGTAACAACACAGTTCTTCAGATGTGGAATGGAAGGAAGAGGCACGTCCCGGTGTATGATTGTAACCTCCTATGGGAAAAAGAGAAGTACAGCTAATATAGAGGTCTAATAATAAAGTTGATTAATGTGTGTGGATAATGTAAGACACAGAAAGCCGGCACATTCACCATAACTGTGACTGAAATGCTCATCTGAATGATGGTTTTGGTAAGGGTAAAGAATTAGATTGCTGGGTCTCATGTATTAAAAGAAATGCCCCTCCTCGATGCAAATGTTATGAGCTGTTAATCCTAATGAGGCTATGCATCTTATTATCTAAATATATACATGTTATGCACTATACTGTCAAGCTTCAGAATAGTCTGTAGTAAGTAAGATTGATAAGACTGACAAACTCATCTGCAAGTCTTATGTCATATTCAAGCTTCATCGGAAATCACAAAGCACTAAAAGTCGGACTACGTAGAGTAGTATGAGTATTATTATAAGCACTGGCATCTTTCATTTTATTGCATATTCTCTAATAGGCTGAGTGGTCTCTGCCTGTAACCATTGGCAACATGCAGTCTTGCACTCTGCTGCGTTTCATGAATATTACCCTAGTGTTTTGTTTCTCTTTTTACGCCCAAAATGTACTCATCCATGGCTGTCTATCCACTTCTATTGCCAGATTAAGTCAATACAACTTGGCTATAACATGTTAAGTTCTGATAGGTAGAAAAAAGAGACTGAAACAAATGCGACTAAAATAACTTGGAAAAGTTCCCAATAAAAGTTAAACAGGCTTCATTAATATATGTATTTGGCCAGAATCAGTATGCTTGTGTAAATGCATTACGATGCCTTGATTTTGGAAGGATTAAGAGATAGTCAAGGAGACAGGCCGAGGGAGTCAAAGAGGTAACGACAGAGCAGAATAACCTGACTGTGAACTCGACTATCGTTTGCTATAAGATTGATAAGAGGCATTATGGTGCCAACGCTTTGGCAGGAGCTCCGAGTGACGGCCAGGAAGGAAGGACCGCAGGAAATCCTGTTTGTAATCTGATGGTAGTTTCATCTCAGCTGAAATAGAGCAGAGCTACCTGTCCATCCTTGTTGTCAGATGGATAGAAGTCTAATGAGGTAGATAACTCACTGGTGGAGTCCCTTGCTTGCTATAATGAAGCCAAAGAGCTCCTGGGTGCCAGAGCAACACAGGTAGCAGGTTATTAACACCTCCTCCTATAAGAGTCCAATCAATTAAATATGAGATGAAGAAGTAAACTGGAGTCATGCCTAATAGTGCGGATAGGTGATGATAAACAGAGATTTAATGCCCTCGTTTGATGAGCTGGAGGTGAAGAGGAGATATCCTGCGTGGTGTCAGCAGGCTCTTATCAGGACTGATTAGATGGAAAGCCAAAGGCACCACACTCTGGAAAGTGCTGTTGACAAGTACCTTAATAGCTTCAACCAAGTACTTAGTCAGACCCGCTTGCTGAGAGAATGATTGGTCTTGATGAAGGTTGGCTTTCCCTGTCATTGCAATAACTTCATATGTAAGACCATAGGTACATAGGAGCTTTATTAGAAAAATAAATGGGAGATCATGTATCTCTGAGGACTGGGAGCTCAAAATTATGAGTATGCTCTTTGCAAAACACATTTATTAATAATTGATGGAAAAACCAATAGTGTGTTTGTAGAGATAGAGCCCACAGTGAATTCACTCGTACATTTGAGAGGAAATAAAGTACTTAGGAAATGTGCAAATGTGCAAAGCAGTTCCTGGGCTCAGTGGAGCAGCTGCCCTGAACCTCTTCACTGTACACTGAAGAACTGTCTAGATACAGCGATGTCTCAATGGTGAAGGTACTTGCCACTCAAGTCTTTTTCTGCTTTATCTCCTGCACAAACACGTAGAAGAAATAGACTTATATGACAGGATGTAATGTGTATAGACATAATGCATGTCCGGAATGACTTTAACATGCATGAGTAACGAGTGGTGTCAACTTTAGTTGTCATTCTGCGTTCCGCTAGTGTCAGCGCAGACTGTGGTCTTCCTGTATTCATATTGTGACATTCAGTGCCCCACAGTATTATACTTGATTCAGAAGTTTTCAGTAGATCCCAAAATCGGTTATCATTTCCCAAAAGTCAATTGTTTATTTTAATATTTCCCTGAAAAAAAAATCTTTGCCTCAATTTAACCTGCTGACCAAAATAGGCTGTCACATCTTAATTCAAATGCTAAAATATTGCCATGTAAATGAGCCTTTAGCATGTTGTTTTTCAAGTACAATTATGGAAAGGAGAATTTTGGCTAAGCTGTAAAGCTAGCCTTTGCATGACCTATTGTATTAAATAATTTCTCAGGCAGATTGCACATTACTCAGCCTCCTGGCACCTGTAATTTTACTGAAGAGGGAAAAACTTCAGACTTCACCTTTGTGAATCATAAGGATATGCTTTTGCCCACACACACACACACACACACACACACACACACACACACGCATGCACGCACACGCACAGCTGTCAGCCTGACAATTCCTTGCCGACACAGTTTTCATATGCCCAATGGTCTCCATAGGAGGATTATTGCCCCTGGCCATCTTAACATGGACAAGGGGACTTCCTTTTTCTCCCCACACAGCCCCGCGGACACTGCTCGCCTCTGCCTAATGAGATTATGCCCGTCTCCTGGAACATCTACTCAAGAGGAGATGGGACCAATTAGTCTGCTGTCTGCCCCAAAGAGACACAATCGCCATAGCACTGATGTTATTACTTTAGTGTGTCAGCCGCCAAAGTAATACCAAACATGGCTAAAAAAAGAGAGAGAGAGCTTGTTTATGATGTGATTGGTCAGTGTGTTCAAGGCTATGTGGGAGAGAGAGAGAAAGTGTTTTCCGTCTTTTGATCTAATACAAGGTTGTAAAGAGTCAAGAGCAATAAACCGACCCAATTAGATCTGTAAGTAGGAGGGCACTCAACCTGACATGATGAAATGAGTTACATAACGGATCCTTTCTCAGTCCTGTGAAGCATTTTAAAGAATCAGTCATCATTTAAACACAACCCCAGCATTACCAATTCAGTCTTGACAAGTCAGTAAGTGATCTTTTTAATGGAGGCCTGTCTTGAATACCAGAGCACCACAGGTGTCATTATGAAAAACAGCAACCGACATGGAGAGTATGCGCTGTATTTAGATAACTGGCTACATGCTTGCCACATTTTTTTGGGGAAAACATTGCAAAACCATCCAATTCAAGTTGAGTCAACATAGAGACAACAGAAAAAAAATGTGATGGATAAGGATGAAAAAAGGAATAACCAAGAGTGCAAAAGCCATCAGGATGTGTGGAAGAGAGACACAAGGAGAATAAAGATCCCCCTGGTCAGAGAGAAGTGCAGAAGACTACTCCATTCACCGGCAGCTCCATCATAATTTAACTCCACTTTAATAACTCTGTCAGACTGAAGTACAGCCCAGTGATCAACAGCAGCAGTTGTTCTACGTTATTTTGGATAAGGCGCTGGCTTTTAGGAACATAAGCTTGTGGCATCCTCAAATATTCAGCCAATAGTCCCTTCTAAGTATTGGTAGCACGTGCAGAATCAATCATAGAGAGAACCAGCTGGGACAGGCTTTGTAGGGGATTATTTATTCCCCTAATTGATCGATCAGCCTGTGTGTGGTTGTCAGCTGCTGACACCTGTAGCCCTGCGCTGTGGTGCGTCAAGCGTGTCCGGACCCCAGCAGAGATTCATACTCAGACCAGTGCCTCAGAAAGACACGCTGCAGGGAAGCCAAGATACACAGTGGGAGTAGAATGAGTGGTGAGTTGATGCGTGTCTCAGAGAAAACGTATTTTTGATGAGTCTACTGTGTGAGCGTGTGTGTGTGCACTTTTCTTTTTCCTTTCACGTTTCTCTTGAACGCCTCTATGTGACTATACAACTACCCACACCTATAACAAAACTATCAGCCGTATCCAGAGATGTTCTCTATCCAGTTTGTCTATCTGGTGGCTGTCCCCATCCGGGTACTCCAGTGCCTCTCCACCCTCCGCTTGCTGAATAGCTGATACAGACTCTCAGCAAGGCTGTGTATGGCTTCAGCTTAACAGGGCATATCTCTGGCTGCTCTTCTTCGACCACAGACAGCACTCACTGGCCCAGCTGCTCTATTCTGAGCCGCATGCATGGCTAGTCTGTCTGGAAGAGACAGATAGCCTGACACAACACCGCCACTGCTGCCGCTGCCGCTGCTTCTGTGATGTACATGTAGAGAGCTGCTGGAATTATGAAATGATAAAGTGACAGTCTGCTGAATTCATCTCCAATTCAGTCGGAAAGTGAGACTGACAGAAATAATGTCAAATACAAATTCAGTTTATAGCATTCGTATATCAAAGATGTTTTCATACACAATGCAGTGCATTAAGTCTAGTTATACTTCCTTAAAATCTGATTGATTTTCCATTTAGAAAAAGGTATCTGTTCCAAAAAGGGTGGGGTTTAAATGTTTTGGTTTCTATTCCTGCCTTTGTATGAATGAGTCTGAATGCCATCGTTTCTCTATGCAGACAGACACATTGTCTAAATACAGAATCAAATTATTTCATATTAGTTGACTTGTATTTGCATAGAAAGTAACATGACTGCTCTGTCACAGTCGGCAAACGTCCCCTTTTTCATCTAATGTACAAGCATGCCTCATCCTGCACCTTTGGCTTACTGAATGAGCCAGCATACAAATATTCACCAGGGAAAAGTGATTGGCCAAAACTGGTTGCCAGGCAGCTAGCATATAGCTAGTCAGCTGTAGCAAAAATGTCAACCTGGGTTTGATTGGGGTGGGACACCAAGTAATGCAAGGATCAATATCGACACTGATACCAGTGCTTTCATACTATTAAAATGTATATTTAAATTCACTGAATTTCCTTTATCATCTCACATCATAACAGAAGTTATCTCGGGACACTTTACAGATAGAGTACGTCTGGACCACACTCTACTACACTATAATTTACCCATTTGGACCCAACTATTCCGCCCCAAGAGCAAGCAATTGGTTTGAAAAGTACTATAATGTAGGAGGGATGTGTTATAATCTATGAGGTCTATGAGGATGTTTCATTAATAGGCTACTTCAGAATGTATTTTCTATTACTACCAAAACATTTGCCAAACAAAAAGCATTTGTATTTCATGGTGGATACATGTTTATTGTGTGATCTCGTTGAACTGACGAGGTGATGGCTGCACACATGCACACAGCAGCAGAGAAGCAAGAGTGAATACCTTAAGGGATCTAGTTGATGTTTGCATCAAACTTAGAAGGGGACACGTAGTAAAAAAAACTTCCTTTCTGTGCTTGTGCACATGCATTTGGGTATCTGGAGTTCCTCCGAACATACAAACAGTAAAATAAGACATCCAAGTTAGATTTTTTTGGGCACCCTAGATCAGAAAACATGGATTTGGGTCCTGTAGCGGCCCCGGTTCAAATCAAACCTGCGGCCCTTTGCTGGGTGTCCTCCCCCCCATATCTCTCCCCCTTTCCTGTGTATCCACTGTCAATAATAAAGGGGAATGGCCCCGAAAGATAATCTACAAAATAAAGAAAACTTGGATTCAGCCAATCAGATTTGGCTTCCCTTCCTTATGTCACATGCAGGCTCATTAGAATACACCGCCCGCTATATCTATCTATATCATAAGTATCTCCAACCACGGCTTGAAAATGACCTTTGCAAAGGTGTGATATATTTTTCTTGCAAGCCAATCAGAGGATAGTGGGCCTTTCGGGAGGGGGGCTTAAAGAGACCGCCGCTAAAACAGTGTTTTAGACGGCGGGCTGCAGGTACCGGTATATTTAGACACACAGTATGAGAAAAAAATCTATAGTCATAATAATGATAACAATACAAATGTTCTAGTAGAAACCCAAAATACCTAGCCTGGACACAAGCATGATATGTCTCCTTTAAAACCAAACTTAGTATCTGTAATTACCATTAATTAGGTATTGTCTCACCCACGTGTCCTCGGCTTGTACGACAGGAAACACCGTCTTATGGGCTCGTAAGCTACAGACGTTTTCTTGTGGTTACACCCCTGTCGGCTCAGCAGCCAATCAGTTTTGGTTTTCCTTTCCTTCATTAATACAAATTATTTCAAATGTAATGACTTTTGTGATTTGAGTTGGACTTGAACGATGAGGAGCACTTTTGTCTTGAGACATAATGAACAAATAAGACTTTACCTATAGCAAAGGTGGGAGAAGCGGGGATTTGTTTCACTTGTTGCATCTAATAAAGCCTACTCCTTCATATATTTATAGCATCATCGTTTCGGCCTTGCTGAGTCGTCAACACTTTTAGCTGCTCTGGATGACAGAAAAGTCTAAAAGACGATGTCATAAATGTTTGAGAGCGTCTCACTTCAGGCGATGTCTCTCCCTTTACTTCACTGCTCCTTTGGTGTTTCAATCATGTGCCGTTTGTTGGCTGAAGCTGTTATTCTGCTCTTATAGAACCAGTCAGGTGTCTAAAAATTTCTGAGTGTTATCTCCGGTTCTGTAGGGCATGTTGGGTCTCTATGGCAACCGCAGCAGGGACAAGAACACTGTGTTTCTAGCTTTACCGACACCATTAAAAGATGATGTAGCGCTGAAAAAAGACACAATTACACTTTCCTGTAACAAACTTGCTCTGTGTGATGACTCGTGTTGTGGTAATATGAGGAGATCACGGGATGCTTTTCCAGTCTTGAGTATTTTATGATGTTTGTTTTGGTCCTCTTTGTTGAATGTAAGCAAGCTCTTGTTCTTGAATAATAATAATAATAATAATTCTGTATTTCTGTATTCTTGCATGATTTACAATTCCTTGCTTCTGTCCTTTCAAATTTACCCAGAGTGCAATATTTTGGCTTTGAACCCTGGTTTTCTGCCGCACTAAGTCAAATACTTTGGAGACATGCAGTAATATTTAGCACAAACAAAAATGTGTATTCCTCTTCACGCTGAAGATAGAGTAAAGAGCTTTTTGAGCTAAAAGCTGGTCACTGTAACCAAGCTTAGCAAATCTCCTCTTATGGTGTTAAGACGCTAACTTAGTAGCCAGCTCTGGGATGTTATCATCTCATAAGCAGATTATAGCCCTAAATATCCTCATGTGCATTAAAACATGCACCGTGCAAGGTGGATATTTCAGACCAATCACTGCAACACAGCTGCAGAGCTCTTAACTGTCTGATGACAATGATTTCTGCTCACTTACAGCTAATTTCTTTAAGATAATTAGTAAAGAGAGAGATTTCTGACTCCCTACAAAACAAATCATGCAACTAAATATATTCTAAATCAGTTACTGCAGCAGGACATCGACAGTGAGCACAACTGGAGCCACATGTGCAAAACTCCAACTACAGTCTGTACAGCAGCAGTTCATGTGGACCAAACTCTAGATTGTTTTCATATCTCTACACACTTCTCCCATGACGTTAATCACAACCTGCACAACACTGTGGATGTACAGCACTTTGTTCAAATGCTAACACACTGCTGTCAGACCTGTTAACCTCGCATTAAAATAGAATAGATTTCAGTCTGGTGCCTATCAAACACTGCTGATTGTGATTTTAGAAGAAAGCCTAAGCAGGTGTCTTGCTTTAGACTTGTTAATGAACACATACTGATGTATCTATATATCTTCAAACTGCAGATTTTCATTCCATCTTTCTTTAAAGAAAATATATTGATCAGTGTTAAGTTACTTAAATTGTTCAAACTGTAAAGATGAAAAGTTTGTATTTTCTGTACTGGTGTTTTTGCTCTGAGTGTGTTCTGAGTGACAGTGTGTGTTTTCTCCATGAGGGTTGTGCATAGTGTTTGGTGCACTGAGCCTGTTTAGAGACATGTGTTAAGAGTTGTGTTGCTTGGATGGAGTTTTCAGCTGATCCTGTTCAGCCCAGGGGACTGTTGGTAGTGCAGACTGTAGGTAGAGTTTGGAACATGTAGCTCCAGTTGTGACCGCTGTCATTTAACGATCCAAAACAAATGTGTAAAGGGAAATGAAGGGGAGAGTCTTTCCCTGTTCATATACTTTGACACTAAATAGCCAGGACAAGACCCATCAAAACCCCCTGGGCTGTCAGTGACAAAGTGTCAGGTGTTTAGCTTTGACTAGTGAGGCTCCAAAGTTGGAGATCAAGAGAAGTGCTGACACAGAGATAATAAGGAGAAAAGCTGACCTCAGGAGTTATACTGATAAAAAATGGAAAAAGGACCAGCAGCTGATGAATGAGTTTGTTAGTAGCACAGAAAATACGCCAATGGCTACATATTGACTCAGAGAGACGCTGAAGGTTGTCTGTATGCCTTCCACGTGTGTCCATTAGGATCCGGTTCTGTCCATGGGACGGAAATGTTATCATTCGCCATGTCTGCAAGGCTCCGGGCGGGCCACCTGCGTGCAGCCCAAAATAAGGGACCACGGCGACTGTATGCATGGCAAGCAAGACGAAGAATAACAACAAGAACAGGAAAAAGATGAATAAGATGAGAAAAGATTTACAAGAGAAGATAACACTGTATGTAATAATGTTTCTTGATTTGAGAGAGGTTGTGCGAACAATTCCACCATTACTCATATTTAAATAATGTGTCTTTAAAGGAATGCAAAGACCACTAACAACCAGCAACTGCAATAGACTGGTACAAAACTGCATATGCGTGGAACTCCAAGCCTTTAGTACAATATTCCCTCTTTGTGTTGCTATCCCTCCAACATGGCTTTACAAAAACACAGGGACTTTGGAGGAAAACCATTTAATATGACTAAATCAGAATGCCTCACATCAGCTTTGCTTGAACTTTGGAGAGCATTTTTGCACAAAACAAAAACTGTGGATGTTGTCCCGCATCTCTTAACCAACATCACCCCAGGTACAGTATGAAAGTGTGGAGAGACTAAACATGCCTGACTGACCACATCTGTTCACTTGGCGCCATGGCAACAGATCCATCATTAAACTCTTACTTTGTACTTTCAGAGGGAAATGGAGACAAAATCTTAGCACAAGGGAACTATGTTGTTGAGATTGACAGTGGAGCAAAACCATCGGGTTCACATTTTCTATATTTAACCATAAATTGTCTAGCCATCACAATGTAGATGGTGACAGTGCCATTGTTAATTGTGGAGTATTTTAATGAGTGCTCTGCTGCCTGTGTACTCATCCCTTTAATCTGCCCCACAGCATTTATGGAGTGAAATTTAAGACATTTAGTTTGTGAGGAAGCTCAGCCGGGTTCCCCCTTTAAGTGCCCAGTTTTGCCACTTGCCACCCACCCACATACACACAAACTGTATCTCCCACTGTTCCATCCATTCTTCCTTAATTATCTCTCTTCATGGATCTCCCCTTGCCATGCCCAGAAGCCTGCGGCATCTTCATAATCTGATCCTCTAGTCTGGGGCTGGCTTGTGTGCGAGGAGGTGGAGCATCTTAATTGATTGGAATTACTTCATTTTTTTTTAATTTAAAAATAGCTCTGCTGAAACAGACAAACTAGTCACATTCATGTAGGGGGGGGGAAACATCACAATTACTCAGTAAATAACATCTTATCCCTTCCAGGGCTGTTTTAAAGAGGAGTAAGAGGGAAATGGAGGGTGGAAGAACGTATTTGCGATGGAGTGAATGGTGCAACAACACAACTCAGAAAGTAAAACAGTTTACTGCATCGCTTTGATAAATAAGAATAGGGCTGCAGCTAACGATTATTTACATCATAGATTGACCTGCTAAGAACTTTTTGGGTTTAATTAAAGCAACAAAAATGCACTTTTCTCACTTCGGTCCCCCTACAGGTTGGAAGAGGACTTGTCCTATTATGTTTCTTTCAAACTACAGGTCCGCTACCCAATCTGGCAAAAACAAAGTGCCGTTCACCCTGTTACGAGTTGATGAACCACTGAAACAATTTGGGATTATTTTAAAGGTGCCCTGCCACACGTATTTCATTACTTTGTGGTAATGTCTGAAGCTCTACCATGGACTCTGTAACTTTTTGTGGAAAACATGCCATGGTTACCTTGTTCCAAGCCATTCTAGTGTGGTATAGAAAGTCTCAGTTCGATTTGTGCCAGTTCTCATTAATATTCAACGCGCTAAGATGCTTGACTCTGATTGGCTAACAGCTAGCCAATGAGAGCCTGGCTATCAGCATCCTTTACCCAGAACAACAGGGTGAGCTCATTAATAGTAATGAGCTCAGATCTGAGCATCAAACTGACCAGCTGTTTTAATTGGCCTGATTCCTCTGCTTATTTCTCTTCATGACTAGAGCTGACAGAGGAGGTAACAGTTCATTTTCACATTCACCACATAACACACACATATGGACCTAACAGATTTAAAAAAAAAAAAATTCAAGTAAAAACGTTTTTGTGTGGCAGGGCACCTGCAAAAATACAAAATGTTCTCTAGTGTTGCTTTAATCATGTACAAAATGTCAGAAAATAGCAATAAATGCCACAATAGGAATCACAATTTCCCATTGCCCAATGACACATGTTGAAATGACTTGTTTTGTCTGATCAACAGTCCAAAATCCAAAGATATTCAAGCTGGAATCCGCCACTGTTTCAATCAAAACAGTCATTTTGTAGATGAATTTATCAATGCATCGTCTAATCATTTCAGCACTAAGTAAAAACAACATGCTCTTAGATAGCCATCGTATTTTATGTCTTGTGTACAGATAAATCCGCTCATGCTTAAATAAAACATTCTCATGAATGGGTTCGTATGACGTCGTATGGAAACTCATGGACAACAATTCGTGAAAGCATGATATTGTATGATAATACAGCGAAGAGTGATGGTTAAACCTATATGAAATCAAAAAGATGACTGTGATGCAGAGTCTTAAAAACATAAGTGGGTAAAATGGCTTCACTTATTACCAATAAATATTCCCAAATATCAGCAAATAAAGAGTGGAAGCTGCATTGAAAGCAGGTGACACACTTTTAGCTCACCCAGTTATCACACATACCCCCAGCTTTATGAGCAGTAATAGTCTAAAACTGAATCCACATGAGACGTGTAAATGATCTTTTGGCATTCCCGGAGACAGCCGGAGACAGAGGCAGCAGGTTGATGCTGAAGGTGGAGACGCCCTGCTCCTTACCCTCCGTCTCAAGGCGTGTACAGGAAAAACAGGTGAGCACAGAGAAAGATGGGAAGGTTTGGCAGCTGGGGTCCTAGCACTCTTTTCAGGCATTCATTATTTAGCCCAGCTAAAAATACATCAGAGGCTGCCTCCCTTTCGGCACACGGTGCATCTGAATTTCACAGCATCCTGCTCTCAGCCGCTCAATCTGATCTGAGGAGCTGCTCGGTCTACTGTACATCAAGGTAACACACACACACACACACACACACACACACACACACACACACACACACACACACACACGCGCGTTTTGATTTAAACAACAAAGAAAGAACATCCATACATCCAACAGCATTTTTACTAGAAAATACAGGCATGAATCAAAAAAAGTTATCTTCCATTCACTCCAGCTCAAGTCCAATGAACACATTTCAAAAGTATAACATGCTCTGCGTGCCCGCTAATTTACAGCGACAGCACAGCAACGTGACAGTAATTTGTACAAAAGCAAGCAGAGCTCACAACACCTCAAGAAAATGAGCCAAGAGCAGCAGATATGGCTCCCAGGCAGCATCTCCTCACCCTGTGTCCCAGATGAGTTTCACATGCTGCCTCCTGTTAGGAGTGCTCTGTGTCTTGGGCTTGTAATGTAAGATGCGGTCCATGAAATCAAAACATCTATCGGGTCACAGATTGGACGGCGCTAATTGCTAATTGCATTGGGGAGAGAATGTCAACTTAATTATTTCAGCCGGAGCTGGAAATGATTCCTTGCAAATCTATTAGACACGTATGCTATGCGAGTCATGTACTGAGTCTCAGAAGTCAATAAGCAGAATGTCCTCCAGGACAGAGGAGCAGTTCTTACAGGCCAGCTGTGAATTAAATGGAAAGATTAAAATGGTAAACGTTAAATTCGGTCTATTTAGACGGGGCTTTTGTCGATATTTACTCGGCTATTTTACTCAGAAATATTTATAACTGCTGCTGCACTGATCATTATAGTGAAGGCATGTTCATTTGCATTTAGAGCTGCAACTAAAGATTTTTATTATTGATTATTCTGCCATTAATTTTGGATTAATTGACGTATCAGTGTGTCTATTAAATGTTTTATAGTAAGAAAAAGCCCATTATACAGCCCATTATACATGTTACCCATGGCATCTAAATGCCATGGGTAACATCTTCCAGTTGCCAAACAAACAGACTTTTATTTGCATGGGTATGAACATCCATGAGAAAAGCAGCAAATCCTCACATTTCAGAGAGTAGATTGAGGAAATATTTGGCATTTTATGTTTAGTCAAGTTTAATTACTTATATTTATAATTTTGAAGGATCTGCAAGGGAAATGATTTAACATTAAAAAAAAAAGGATTTTGACTGAGGTCATACAATATTCCATGGAGTGAGACCTAACGGGTTAGCGATTTTCAGTTTGGGGTAATTGACTGCAAGATCGGCCATCAGCTCAAGCTCCACTTGAACCAGTTCTGTGTTTGAGGACGAGGTAAACAGATCGATTCTGCATTTAAGCACCTCACGGTAGTAGATGTCCCTCTCAAGAGCCAAACAAATGTACCCTGCCAAACACAGAAAGTCTACAAGCACAGCATCATGCTATGCAAATAGCATCAGGCTGCTAAGCTAAGAGCAGCTCGTGTATCAATGCAAGTGTTAAAGTTCTCTCTTTTGGCCTGCGTGCACACACAGACATCACGGAAAGATTCAAAACTGCACGCATAGGAGGAACATCTGATGTATGCATTTATTACAAAACTCAGCATTATTCAGAATAAAGTGCTGTACAATTGCAGCCATGCCCCAGTTATGAGCAGGAAGAGATGGGAACAGAGCTCTGAGGGAGGTAAGTATTGGCTTGGGAGAAGAGGAACGGGAAAAGCAGACTACTTCAAAGACTGAATGTGAGCCGGTGGCTCAAAGCATGCTGATTGTACGTGACGTGAAATCTACAGCAGGATCTTAGCAGCCTGGCCGAGCAGATGGAAATGAGATTTTTCATCACTGAAGGATATGTCTGATAACTAACAAACTTTGTGAGAATATATTCACTGAACCAAAAAAAAAAATGCTGAGCATGTGAGATAGCATCTATGCTGTATGCATAAAAACTTCTAATTTATTTAAAATGTCTCTTAGCAGCTTTAGGATGCAGTTTATTAGTCAACTCAACTGTATATATACCTGTCTTTATTCATACAGTTGAGTTGACTGTATACGGTTTATTCATACAGTCAACTCAACTGCATAAATAAAGACAGGAAACATATTAAAATTAAAAAAAAACAACATCACATAATAGCATGAAATCTTCTTTTATAAGACTTCTATCTGCCTCCAGGTTGGTAGACCTAGCAAGCATCTCACTGTTAGTGTTGGACATCATATCTCCAGGGTTACCTTCAAATAGTTCAATTTTGGATCCAAGCTCCAAGTTGGTAATATTCCCGGATTCATTAAGCTCTTAACAATCTAACAAATCTCTTATCAAATCTTTTATCTCCTCTCTCTTCGTTTTGAAGTTCTTTGAATGCCAATCTGAGTTTTTTTAAATGATTTATAACTTGCCATTTTAAACTTTTAACAGCTGCATCTGAAAAGAACAGATTTTAAGATGATTTTGATGATCTGATTTCCTTTCGGAGACAGATTTGATATCATGCTGTCAAACTCCAGTCCTTCATAATTTTGTGTCGATAATTGAGCAGTTTTCTCCATTTCCTGGTACACTTGTTTGCATCATAATGCAAAACCTTCAATGCAGCAGTCTAAAAATGAAATGCTACGTATATTTTCAAATACTATTTCAGGTCTTGTTACTTAACGTGGGTCCTGAACTGAGTTGTATAAGCTCAGAGAAGCGCAGCACTACCCCTGACTCCTGAACTGAACATGTACATGGTGGAGTCATCTCTCCATCTCTATCATCCATCAAGGGAACACGTGAAGCTTTCAGAAGGTAGATCTCACTCTGCCAGCGGCAACATTCACACATCTAAATATGCATACATGCACACAGCATTACATAACGGACTATATTCACTCAGCCTTGATCATAATCTGATTGTAATTCTGACCTGAAATCTACTTTCTTGACTACTGTTAGGGTATGTGGTCGTGGCAAAGACTATTAGAAAGTATCTAAATGTATTTACTCAAGTACTGTACTTAAGTACAACTTTAAGGTACGTTACTTCATTTTTCTTAACCCTCTGAGACCTGAGGCCATATTTGCAGTTCATTGTCTGTCTGGATTTATTTTATAAAAACATGCTTTAAAACATCAACCCTGTTGTCTACAGTCAAGATATGAACATCATCTTGTTCAGGACAAACTGGGTTATTAGAATATTTGGGTTGCAGTGAGGTCACTTGAATGTTAAAAATGGTTGTAGGACCTTAAATACAAATAAATAAATAAAAGGGAACATGAATCTCACAGATATGTATTGATATCACAGACAGAGCAGTAAAACCTCTAAAACACTTCTCATATGTCCTGGGAGTCACACTGTGAAGAAATAATCATCATACCTTATACAGATGACACAATACAGACATTTTTTCAAAGAAAGTCAAGACGCTTTTGCCTTCATGACATTTACTTATGCCAATAATAACATAATAATGTCATATTTATTGATATTACACCCACAACAATGCTACACAAGCATTTGTGTGTCTAAAACAGTTCTCCTATATGCAAAAATAAACATAATAAACATTATAACTCATATAGTTATAGCCCAAATATATGCCAAATCTCAAACCAGTGGGGCCATTTTCCTCTAGATATCTATCTTGTGCACTATAGCATCTCTGATCGCATACTGGACTAGTTTGACTGGGCCGAGGGCACTTTTCACCCTCCATACAATGTGGGTGACGTTGTCCACACTCCATACATTTTGGTCTGCGTTGTCTCCCTAAACAACAGAGAGGAGAGACGGAGCGGGGAGCTAGCGGCATAAATGAGCGAAAACGGATGAATTATGGACATAAAGTGGATAAATCTTGGATGTAACGGTTTGGATTTAAAGCCCAACGACCCCGAAAAAGGCACAAGTTCCAGGCTGGATAGAAAATCTCCTGTAGAGGCTAGAAAGACCCGGAAAAGACCTCCGTAACCGCTAACTCGTAAGCTTTTAGCTGCAATAATTGGTGAGTTTCTATGTTTTATGGTTGTTAAATGATTGAACTATGAATCAGAGGTGCTGTTGTCCTCGTGGGCGAGTCGCTTGGGTTCAGATTAAAGGTGCTCTAAGCAATGTTGGGTGACGGCACAAACATTACTATCATAACTCAAACCGTGGTCTTTTATTAAAACTAATATATATACACAGTATATACACACATATACATATACACCTTAGTTACTTTTATAGTCGCCGAGTAGTTTACGCTGTGGTATTGTATTTCTATTTTTACTTAAGTAAAAGGATCTAAATACTTCTTCAACCACTGCTACAAAAAAACACAAATCCAACACATGGGTGCCTTCATGATCTGGGAAATGACACGCCTTGGATCTGGAAATACAGGCTCAGAGAGGAGCAGAGACTAACCCGAGGTGGCTCATAGCCTTCTGCTAAATCAACGGTAGGGCAGGCACATCCAGTTATCCACCTCTGCAGCAGACAATGGTCTATTCATCTCTACCCTCTCTTTCTGTCAGCACTTGGGGAAAATGTGGGCATGTTCATTCACTCACCTACATGCACACACACACAGACACACACACACACACACACACACACATACAGTACAGACATACACATGCGTGTGCTCAGCTCTTGATTCCACCAGCATGCATTAAGAGCTACGAGGAAAAAAAAGAAATACTGTTTTCCTTTTTACAGGCAATGCTTGAGTGATCTACTCCTAGACTCCGGGGCAAATGGTTCGACACAGACACATACCTTACAACAGCTCCCCATGGCAATGCCTGTGTGTGTGTGTGGGTGTGTGAGCACAATACATCTGTGTCCAGTATGTGTGTCTTCATGCACTTGTCTGTAGAAGGGTAAAAGTGAAGAACAGAGCCAAATAAAAAAAAAAAAAGGATGATAGCAGAGAAAAGAGAAGAAGAGGTGAAATGAGGAAAGAGGGCACTTGGAGCGGAAGAGCTTCAGTGCCTCTGCGGCCTGCCACCACGTATCACGGAGCATCCGCTGACAGATGAATGCAGGAGAGCCCAATAATAGAAATGCTCAGGCTTAAACGTCGGGATGAAGGGGAGGAGCTCCTGCATGCAAGCTGAAGAGGATCTGATGTGAGAGCAGTTGACAAGACGGGTTAACTAATTACTAACTAATTATTTTTATAATAATAATAGTTTTATATATGTATATATTTTATATTAATAGCTTTTTAACTAATTAAAACGGGTTAACTTTTTGGTTTCACGGAGAAAGCTTCAATGCTGCTGTTACCATGGAAACTTGAGCCTGCCCCCCTGTTTCTTTGACTGTGCTTCTGCTTTGTTTCTAAATGCAATTGTCAAGGGTCATAAACAAAGTGTTTCCAAAATAAGAGGATCTGATGTGAGAGCAGTTGACAAGGCCACACTATCACAATGTCTTTGACCTGGCAACGGCTTTCAGAAGACTCCACGCTACATTTTCTATTAAATTGTGACAATAAGAACCTTCTAAAAATAAATGATAACTAGATTAGGGGCGTATAATATAAGGTACCTTTGCAATATGTGATAACGATATTACTTGCAATAGATAAACAGATATTAAAGTGTACTCCATTCTGCTGCTTGCAGTATTCTGCTGAAATACAACAAATTGCTTGTTGAATTTAAAGCACAGTTACATGTTAATGCTCACTTTTCTATTGGCTTTCTTACAACTAACCCCAAAAAATCCATGGTGTGTCCATTGTGTTATTGCGATGATGAATCTAGATATTCATTCACGTAAATGGATTACCACATGGGCCCAGGGGCTGATGGGGGTTGAAGTCTCCTACACAACAGCCTTGCTGGTAAATGACGTATTTTTTGTTACAGGATGTTGTAGCATGCTGCATGTTGCAGGTTTGGACAACCTCATCCCCACCATTAACAAAATAGTAAAGTCGATGTGCCGTTTTCAAGCAATAACCACTTTTCATAGATATGCTTAACCTGAAAATATCAAAATACAAGTACTGCAAGCAATGTGGCTCTTCTGGGAACAGATCCTTTAACTTGTTTACAAAAAATAGCATTTCTATTTTTGGTCTAAGATATCAGGTATACATGTGTGTATGTACACTCCTTCCTGCTATTTATATTTTGTTATTTTTCCATCTGATAAAACAGGTAGTGCAATAGTGTGGGGTAGGGTGGGGTTAACAGTCCAGGCAGAGCTGACGTAAACTGAATGCAGGTAGAGGTAAGAGGCTGCTGGGATTCTTCCCATGTCTGTGTAAAGCTATTAGAATACGTGTCAAAGTGAAAGGAGCGATAAGAGGCCATTGGCTGCTGCTGGAAAATGAAATCCAGCTCTATCACAGCTACAATTGCTTTTCAGACTCACTGTGTGAACTCCCATACCACAATATGACAGCAGAATTAGCTTTACATATTAACATCATCGTATCAAAATGAAATAGTTTTGGGATACTATGTTGTTGGGAAGCTTTTAGCATGTTTATGTTTAGGAGGAAGAGGATCCGGAGCGATGTAACCCTGTTGGGTGTAGTTCAAATAGGAAGCTGAAGGAACATCACTGGTGTGGCTGGGTGGATCTGAATACCAATGCATAATCACTGGCATTACAAAAAATATGATTCAACCTATTCTGTGCACAAAGACAGGCAGGGCCTTCCAGAGGCAGCTTGTTCTTCTCCACACCTGTGGTTCAGACACGTTGTGGAATTCAACTAATTGGCCCACAAACACATCTAATATTTACACACACTGTGTCTCCGTCGTTCCCATTTAAAAAAAAGTGTTTCCTCAAGAATAAGAACACAAATTAGTGACTTAAATAAGATGTGAATCCAGCAAAAACACAGGAAGACATGGACATCAGCCGATAGTTCACAGATGTCCAGAAGTGCCCCGGCATACAGGAACATTAGAGGTGACAAATCATTTAATCCAGGTTGGAGCTCATGTCATGATCACTTATCCATGTTCTGGTCCTACAACGTGCATAAAATGTCTGACTTTATAAGGCGTGTTTGTCAAGATATTTTCCAAAAGAATGCATAAATCGCACTGCGTGATAGAAAAAAACATTTAATCAAAACTAGAAGAAGTGTAATACAGCGTGGGTTCCTGTTTGCCTCGGATCAGCTGTGAGCAAATATTGCACCAAGACATGAAAAGTGAAAGAGGGAGAAGTTCACAGATACCTCCTTGTCAACTATAAAGTCATGTATTGCAGAACAAATTAAAAGGAATAACCAAAAGTAAACCACTAAGTGTGTTTACTAAATTTTGTTAGAAACGATAAAAAATGAAAATATGGTGACATTTATTTTTAGTTGAAGGACTCTTTCAATGTGACTAGTGCTCCATACTTTATTCCTTCTTGTCATGCTTTTAAAAAAAAGTCAATGTATACAGTATTATGTAGATATATATATAAATATATATATATATATATATATATATATATATATATACACACACACACATACAGTATATATTTACACACATACACACACGCTTTTAAAAAAAAGGTCAATATATACACACATACAGTATATATTTACACACACACACACGCACACACACACATATACACACACACACACACACACATTATTCTAATTAATGTCTCGTCCTGTGAATTAAAGCACTCCCCTATTGAAGAATGAGCCACTTTTGTTACTATTTAAAGCCCCACTGACAACCATTGTAGATACAACAGATACTTTATGTACAGAGGAGGTTTTTTATCTGCAGTGGCTTACCAGCTAGACCATGAAAGGAATTCATTTAATAGCTTTTTTTTCTGTCCCTTTTAAAGGTCAGCAACACAGTTGAACCAATTTGCAAACATCTATCCTTGTCCTGAGTGAGACAGACAAATAAAAAGCAAGCAGCAACCGGTTTGACTGGTTTTCATCAGAAAGTTTTTTTCTGTGTCGTGGTGCAGCTATATGGATTCCATGCATGCCACACAGGTTGCAGGTATGTTCAGCCTGTTGACAGCATGTAAGCCTTCTCCACATCAGCCTGACAAGCACTTGTGTCGTCCTCTAGTCCCATAATCCCTTGCTCCTATCTGGCCTGTCAATAAGCCTGTCCCAGTGGGCAACATCCCTGTCAGGGAAACCCATGTCTGGCTGGATGGCTGAATGGACAGGTGGATGGATAAGTGGATATATTTGTCTGTGTCCCTCCAAATTTTGGGCTCCAAAATTGGTTTGGTACATAAGCCTGGGACATTGTGTGACAGATCTTGGGATGCATCTTCTTTTAATTTGGCATTCTTTTGCTGTTTATACAATGAAAAACTTCCAATGGCAAAGGTCTTTCATCATCTAACTCAGAAATATAAAAATATACCTATATGCGATACTGGGCAGCAAATTGGATTTTTATCAATATAAAACTCATCCCTTTTTATTAATTGGATATCATATGAAGTGTAAAATACAATAAAGAGGGGAGTCCCTAATTTGTGATTCACTATCACGCAAGATTTCCCTTAATTTAATAAGGTGCAAAAATGTAACCCTGATAAGTGGTTCTATGCATTATTTAATATGACAGCACCAAACAAGCAAAGGATGGATATGAGCATCCATCCCACTCTACTAGAAATGTAATTTTTTCTTTCCATATTTTAAATTAGAAGTGCCGTATCCGCTGGCCTTCACATTAGTCTTCCCAGAGTTAGGCTTTTCTGTTTTATTAACTGTTCAAATGTCAACCCGCAGACAGCCACAATCACATTCGCCATAACAAAATGAGTATTGCTTATGTCAGACTGTGATGCTAATTTGAAAGTAGGAACACCTATCATCCTATTACCGGAAATAAACCTCAGCTTGATGGACAGCTGGACCGCCTTTTACTGACTTCCACCTTCACCTCATCCAACCCAACAGTGTTGTGTAAGTGTGCACATGCGATTGTGTCTTTTTGGATATGTTCATGTGTGGGTGAATGCCAATGCTCAGCCAGGTATAAAAACAGCCACCCAAACAGGCTGGAGCTCGGGGTCAGAGTCAGCCATGTCAAAACACAAACTGGCTGAGTCTGTAATGAATCAGAGAAGAGCTCATGATGCCACACTGCATCATCTGGCCCCAAGCGCCAAAACACAGCCCCGACCCCTGGTGAAAACTAACAAATCTGTTGAATTGGTAGACTCTGCTTTTACAAGAAAAGCCTAACAATGTCAAGAGTCCATGTGTTTTAATAGATTTTTTTACAATAATGTGTTGCATATCTGCAGACTTCATTACACTGAATGATGTAATTATATATCAAAAGTCATTGTGAAAAAGTCAAAGTCATATGCGCTCCAACTTGTCAAATGTGACGATTTTCTAGTTTTCTTAGTACGCTGACTACCTGTAGGTTTTGGACTGTTGGTTGGACCATACAAGCAATTTAAAGACATCAGCTTGGATTTTTATTTTGATGTTCTATAGAGTGATTCAACAAAAAAGATGATCCACAGATTAATGGATCAAGAAAACAGCAGTTGATTGCAGCTCTGAATTTCTTTTCTTTCAGGCACCTGATACTGCATATACATTTTAAAAAAAGGTCCTTCTTTGGCTTTAAAGTGTGTTCAGATCTCAAAAGGAGTACCTAGTTATGTGAGACAACTTAAGTCCCGACTAAATTCTTCTGCAACAGGCCTCGACTTGTACAGACGACACGGGGTCAGACAAAAGACAGGAAACACAGACGGAGACTCTGTATCAAAATTTCAGAGGTAAAACCACAACTTGTGAACGTGCCACTAGTTATGTGTATGAACTTGCAGACACAGACTAAAGTGCAACAGAGCAGAGGACAGCCAGTGCTTAAACAATGGAAGCAAAGCTCACGGAGGAGAGCGTTCAAATGTTGAATTTTATTGGCCACTTTGGCAGCTCCGATAGGATAAAAGCTCGTCAGCAACAGCTGCTTGTATGAGCACACTGACACGTTTTAATTTAGTAATACTGACAGTATTGTCTGCACCCTCATTGAATCCATGTACACGCAACAGACATTTGATATTTTAGTGCAATTGGAGCAACCTCAAGTTTATTTGAAATGCAGATGAATCAAAGCAAAAACACCTTCAAAGCTCTCCGTATCGTACGCACACAAAAGGGAAGCAGCAGCCGTCAGGTGTCAAACCGGATTTTAATTGAGGACTCGTGGTAGATGTCGGTGTCTCTCTTTTAATCTACACTTTGAGAACTTTTCAAAGGCTTATTTTATGGGTTTTATTTTTGTTGCTTGCTTTTATGTTGAGTCTAGGAACAAATACATACTGCTGTTTGTTTTTTTCAAACCTGTTTTAATGGATTATGGGAATTTGTTTGCATCAGCTCATATCCTGTAGATGTCAGCTGCTGTTTTATCACGGGGCTTTAAAAAAAACATTTTTAAAAACCTGACTCATCATTGTACCTTGCATGCTGAGGACAGTCTGCTTCTCCGGACTGCTATATCATTATTTATAAAGGCCACTATGGGAAAGCTTCCTTCATATTTATGAGTCTGAATTAGTCAGAAGTGTAGAGCTCAAGATAGTTTGAGTCCCAGGATTCATTGTTGCTGACTGTCTTTAAAAGTTAAACACAGTAAGAATGCATTCATGATCCCCAGAGAACACGTCACTGTCACATCTAATGAAGATTTGTGTTAGAGATTGTTTGCTTTTAATGAAGTTCTGCCACATCGTTAACTCTCTTTTTCCACCCACAGTTTGCATATTATACTGTAATGCATTCTACACTTTTAGGGCTCTATTTTAACAATCTAAGCGCACGGCGTAGAGCGCGTGGCACAGGTGCGTTTAGGCCGTGTCCAAATCCACTTTTGCTACTTTAACGGCGGAAAAAAGGGTCCGTGCACCAGGCGCATGGTTCAAATAGGGTTGAACTTAATGTCTTCATTAATTCATAGGTATGTTTGGGGCGTAACGTGCAATAAACCAATCAGAGTGTCATCTCCCATTCCCTTTAAAAGCCAGGTGTGTTTGTACCTTGGAATTGCTATTATGATGGTGGATTTGCACCACAATTGACTTTAGACCAGGTTTTGGTCAATGACGCAATCACTTCTTGCTGCCTGAAGATAGCGATACACCAATAATGCAACTGAACACACCTCCCTGTAAGATTAGCACGCCCAGATTGCACCTGAACACACCTCCCTGTAAGACCAGCATGCCCAGATTGCACCTGAACACACCTCCCTGTAAGACCAGCACGCCCAGATTGCACCTGAACACACCTCCCTGTAAGACCAGCACGCCCAGAATGCACCTGAACACACCTCCCTGTAAGACCAGCACGCCCATGGGCGCAGGTGCATTTGCTTTTTAAACAACGCGGGCGCTGGATGGTCTTAAAAAAGCAAAGATTGGGCCTAGTGCTGATGCGTTGGGCCTTGTGCTTTGTCGGGTGCAAATTAGTGCCCTTATTGTTTGTTGTTTAACACTTTCAAAATCGTATGAAAAATAAGTGTTCTGACCGCGACCGGGCAATGACTGTAACGGCCCTTACTACCTATACATAGTTTAGTTTGACATTAGAACCAAACAGAAGTCCTGTTCATTTAAAGGCATGGTTTCTGATACTTAAATAGTATTAATATTAGCACCTCAACATTTAGCTTTATAATCAAAAGACATGGAAATCTTACTTTTACAATATGGGACTTGTGGCATGTGCCACATGTCACAAGGGCACATAGCCTAACAAAAGAAAAATAAGCTAATCAACTACAAGAAAATTATTTATAATAGATAATAATGCTAGCATCAGCATACGATCATTAATTAGCTCTGTGAGACCTGCTACCAACCTCGTGATGTTAGCTAAGGGATTTTGCCGAGCACGCAAACACTGACGGAACAAATCCACGACTCGCTCACAAACATGTATATTAGCATATTTTTCATTTGATAAAGTGAAGCAGTAATTCCCGGCATCTGCACTCTCAAGGGAATGCACCCTTTGGGAAGAGACGCGGTGGTTGCTGCTGTCAACACCAGGACAGGAGACTCCCACTTCCACATGTGGGCAGGTGAGCGCTCGTTGTGAAACGCTACATGAGCAGCAGTAGCAGGTGTTGCAGTATTACTGCAGAGTTATTAGCAAGTGAGCAGATCAGAGTAGGTACAACATTGTTAGCTCAAATATAGTCTGTTTTATTATAAAGGCTGCTTGGGATACATGTTCCAGCTATTGCAGTGTGTCCCTTTATGACTTATATATTAGTCTTTTGGGGTAATTAACTAGTTTTTACAAATCTGACGGTAAGCCAGCACCAGCTGCGACAACTCAGCTCTTGTTGCTACTCTCACAAACTGCAGGTAAGTCATATTATGGTGGCCTGAGAGGCAACAAAGCATAATGGATGTGATGTTAATCAGCATGAGCCACTCATCCAAACACACTCTCTGTACTATGAGGTAAGTAAACATTATGGATAATTGGCTATTGCAAATCACATACTGAAAATGCAGACCACTGCCAAACCCTACTGCATGGGTGAGTTATGGGAAATGTGGTTTGATGATAGACGACAACTACTCAACACATTAGGACTTGATAAGATAATTGTTATACAACCCAGACAGATAGATGGATAGGTTAGATTCTATGTCACAAAGGCTTCAGACCTGTTAACAGCACACAGCCCTGGTGATACCGTTACAGTATGATGCAGTAGAATACCATTATATGCCTTCCTTTTCCTAAACACAACAACTGTATATTACACAACAGCGTTAACCACAGCTGTTAACAACCATGGCTCGTCCATCTGTCTGCTCCGTGTCAGGATGACTGTGTGGAGCCGTCTGTAATCAGATTAGGCAATGACTGGCTGACTGGGGCTCCTGCATCTACCCATCACTCCATCCCACTGTTAGCAACATCTGCGTCATGTGGAGAACTATGTGCATGCTGTGAAAGAGACAGATTAATGTGTGTGTGTGTGTGTGTGTGTGTTTGTTGTGTAAGAGAGTTAGCATTTTAGCTCTCTATTAGTACACTTCTAGGTCCTGTGTTGTCGTGAACAGCTTGTGTTGTCTGTGTCACCTTCATAATTAAGGAGACACTATGTTCAAGATGTGATGTGAAACACACGCACACACACACACACACACACACACACACAGACACACACACACACACACAAGCTAGCAAACTACATGCTTAAAATGGACAGTTTTGAAGAAACATGTGGACAAAGAATATGTGTATGACATTTACTATCTAACTGGGACATTTTGGGACTGATTGGTGGGGTTACTGTGGACAAAATACACACAGCGATACACTTGTAAGTAGTGATATTTGCAGATAGTTTTTCCCCATGATTATTTACAGACAGGCATTTACAAATCAAGCACTTTATTTCAATGGCTACTTCTCAGGTTTTTTGTTTTCTTAAATTATTTCAATATGTTGACAAAGGACATTTTGTGTCTTATAATATGTCAGCAAGCAATGCATCATCTAGGCTGTGTTGTAGATGTTGATGAAATCCTTTTACCCTTTACAGGGTAACCATATGCAGTGCACCCATCCATATGATGCACATTGCACACATCATTTGGGTGATATGAATGTAAGATGATTGCAGAAGTGACGCTGATCTGTGTTTTTTCAAATGGCAGAGCAGATTCAGAAACCAAACCCAGTGTGGCAGGGTTTAAATGAGGGAGCAAAAGCAGTATCAACTCCAAATATCAGCACAAGAAAATCGGCAGCATGTATCGGTCATTTGCTAAGGCTGATGAAGAAGAAAATAAATAAATAAATAAATAAATAAATAAATCGCCATATCCACTAAAAAAATGCATATCGGTTGATCTCTACTTGTAAGAGCAAATTACCTTTAACCATGTATCTAGCTAATTTTAATAGCTTACATAACTATAGTGTGTGAACAGTTAACTTCAAAAGAGAAGAGAAGAGAAGAGAAGAGAAGAGAAGAGAAGAGAAGAGAAGAGAAGAGAAGAGATGGTTGCTTCAGTGTCATTTATCATTGTGTCATTACTGAATCAGAATCTAACAGCCTCAGTTTCTGGGGCAGTATGTTACACGGGAAGCGGCGTAGAGTCAAAGTCGAACAGAATGCACTTAGATTATCTCCCTCTTGACAGAGAAGCACAAGAGAGGGTGCATCCTGGCGATTAGGTTGCGCCCAGATAACCCAGAGACACAGGGCTCATCTTGCCGTGCAGCCTCTGGGAGCAGACATATGCACCCCTCACCTGGTGAAGGGCTCTCCAGCCACTGCGATCCCACCTGCCACAGCCTGGCCTGATCCACCCTGCCTCGACCCTAATGTCTCATTGGCATTCAGTTACACGCCTGCAGCAAGCGGATGGAAAGCTTGGCGCTAGCTCACCGCAATTGAGATTCTACAAAGCCAGCCAATCCCCTGCCGCCACAAGCACACAGAGAATCACACAGCCAAGGAATAATAAAAGAGCTGGGGAAATGGGATGAGCGTAGTGACCAGCCACACAGGCAAGAAACAGGTTTTGGTGTAAAATTTGTAAAAAAAAAAAAAAAAAAAAACGTTTATGAGGGCAGCACCTTGGTTCACTGTTCATACAGCAATATCAGCTACTGAAAATGATACACTTCAAGTGGCCAAATCACCACTGCACACGCATAATTGGACTGGCCCCAGTAACCCCCTCCATCCCAACCGTTGTCATCTGCAAAACCACACCGTGACCACTCCATGATGAGCTGTATTACTGGCAAGCATCCCATCATGAACCGCAGAGAGGCACCCCCCTTAGCCCTTGCCTGTTTATGTCTGCCTATCAACATCTCCCCAGAATCCTAAGCTGCTTGCTAATCAACCTTTGAAAGAGCAGACTAATTCAGATGTCAAGGCCCATTACCTGTGAGCTGTCTAGAGGTGACCTGAGCCCCTATCTCTGCAGTGATCAACACCAGTTGGAGGATAACGCACATCTGGATAATAGGAACGTGGGGAGTGACACGCCGGCCGAATGTGAACACAGCTGATGGGGGTAAGAGCAGCTGGGGCGTGTAGCAATTATCGTTGCATAAAGATAACGTCCTTCATGAAAGGGCCGGGTCAGCCAGCCGCCATATGGCTGCTGTGCCTCTGGTCAAATAAACAAGGTTCTCAGACCGAGGAGTGACTCCTCACCAGCCGTCTGCTCCAATCTTCTCTCAAACATGACAGGCCCAATGCTCAACCAAAAGATGACCCACAAAGCAACCCCGCCCCACATTCAGTATGACTGAATCTAAAATGAGACAGCGGGAAAAGAGCAGGAAAGAAAAATTCACATTAATAATATAAACACTCATATTTCCAGATTGTAGCTATATCACATATAAACATCTTTTGGGGATTTTTGAGTTCCTATTATGATCATATTTTGCAGATAACATATTTAGGGTTTTCTGTGGCTAAAGGGGATAAAGTGATAAAGACTAAATCCATTGTTATCATGCTACCAGATACAGGGGTTGTATGCTTAGGATTTGGACAAGTACTATATGGATGCATGACCCTATTGTAGATATACAAGCCATTTAGAAAAGATTGATGAAATCAGACAGAAAGAACAGCTTTACCCGCTGTTCTTTCTGTCTGATTTCATCAAGGGCACATAGTATGCAGGTAAAAGCAACATAAAGAACCAGTTTTTATAGCCATTACTCCTCTTCCATTCAGTCAGCAGTTTAACCCCCCAACAACTGCCAATTTGCCTCTACTGCTAGAGGCCTATATAAAACTAAAAATGTAATAAATGATTTTATGACTCCATAATAAATACACCTTTACTGGGACAGGATTGGAATTTGTAATTGTAGCACATTATGAGGCATTTAAGATAGAAACACAGACTTCAACTGGAACAGCAACTAAAGTCAGAGAGGAATTGAAATCCCCCAGAAGCCCCGACTGATAAAAAAGAGAAGAACAGCCCCGAGAAAATACTGTAAACATCCAAATGCTATTTGGCCAATGCTACTGTAAACAACTATGCAATTAGAGAATGAATTCTCCCATGATGAAGATTCAACTTTCCAAGATAGGCCATGTAGCCTAGATTTGAGTTAGAGAAAACACACACACACACACACACACACACACGTGCACGCACAAGCACACACAAACACACACACAACCTGGCTAATTTCCTTTTTGATATGCTAAAAAAAACATGGTGCCATTGGACAAATGATTCAGTTCAGCGACTATAAACAGGGTATTGAAGATAAAGCCATTTATTCTCAGTTTTACCACCCTGTCTCTTGTCTGTTGTCAGAATTCAGCAGTGACATCCTGAAGTGATTATAGAAGACATGGTGTATGACAAAAAGAAGTTAACGCTCATCAGAAAATTCAATGCACAGCCTTGTAAGATGATTCTTTGCAATGTGCTGAAATAAACAAAAATCCCAGTTTGCCAGCTGTTCTACCCACCTCTATTTCACTGAATATAAGCCTGGCGGACATCCGTGAAGCAAAACTGCACATACGTGTCACATCTACAAGGCAGTCATCACAAACCACACTTATAATCAGTTTCAAAATGTAGGCTACGGTTCCAGCTCCAAAGCGTCTCTGCGTCAGCTAGCATGCTGTTTACATTGTGATCGGTGCAGGTGCTGCTGAAGTGCGGCAGAAGAGCAGCGCCAATTTGATTAAAGTGGGAATATTAAGAGTTATGCTATTCTTTTTCACTGTAGCCTAGCGCTTTACTGTAATATCACCAGATCGTTGACTCTTGCTCTTGCTGACAAATATGAACTATATTTATACACACATATTTAAGCACTCTATTCCTTTTTTTCTTTGTTGACTGCCTTTTTTAACTTAGTTTAGCTGTTTGTTCTATGTGTCATGTGTTAGACTATGTAAAGTTGTACAGTATGTTTATCTCCTTTTAATTCGGTTGCTTGTTATATGTGCTATGTGTTTGGCTATGTACAGTTGTACAGTATGCTTCTATTTATTCTGTAGCCTCTTGGCCAGGTCATGTTTGTAAATGAGAAGTGGTTCTCAAACAGTTTACCTGGATAAATAAAGGTTAAAAAAAAAAAAAAAAAAAGATATCACACACATGCACACCCAGACACATGCACATCAGTGGAGTATCTAGTAGAGATGAATTATTCAGGACATGGAGTAGGGTTTGTTGTGTAGCCATATTATGTCCCCCCACAAACACACTGCGGGCTCTACTACGGGATGTTGGCAGCTGTGCTTTGCGTTAGCGCTATGGGAGACCGGTGCAGCACTGCACAGCAATACAACAACAAACAAGGAATTAATGCTGGTATGGAGTTTTGATATCGTACCCTGCTAAAACAAGAGTAGGGGTTGTTTCTGATGCAGATTCAATAAATTAAATGGACTCCTTCAACGTTGCTAAACATATGTTGAAAACGGTTTCACATCAATGAAATGAATGATTTAAGGTCTCCGTTTTAATTTAGATCACGTTTTTTTCACAGGATGGACATTTTTCACAGTGTACTTTTAGATCTGTGTGTGGAGGGAGGGGGGGGGGGGGGAGGCAGCAGCACTTCACTACAAGTCTGACAGCTGCCCCAGGCACACATGGGAGATGCTTGATGGGAGTCACAGAGGACAAACATGCTGTATATCAACAAAATGCTTTGTAGGATGATATAGCGAAAGGCCAAACGGATGCAAAAAGCATGGAGTGGTTTCAAAGTAAAAAAAGGACGGAAAAATAGACATATCCTCATTTCCACCCATTAGAATTTATGTTTTTAAGGCATTTGAAGGCCTAATATGACAAATATTTCAAACTGTATTTGGTTAAGCCAGGGACTCACACTTTCCTACATGTTTAAAATGCAATCAAAATTCATCTTAATCATCACGAGAATAAGGATATTCAATAGATGATCTAAACTGCCCTCATGGCATTACATCTTTCTGATACAAAGGGAAAAGGGACAGGAGCGTGCAGAGAGACAGCAATAAAAAGTTAGCAAGACGTTAATGAGGCGAGGTTAGAGAGCTGAGAATATCCAGCGACGGAACGACACTTGTGCTAATTGTCATATTCTGGTGCCGTGGCAACTGTCTTGCTTTTACAGTTTTGACAGTCTTGCGCAACTGTGTGCAGCAGTAACAGACCCCCGCCCTGGCTGATGAGCATGGTTGACATTACATGCCAGTGGCCTGGTGGTGTTAACCAAACAAGAGTGTTGGCTGCTGCTCCTCATCTCAAACACTGGTAGGTGTTAGGTGTCACAAGCTTCTGCGTAGTAGTTTTCATCCTCATGTTTTCTTTTCCAGGTCGTCCTTCAGTATAAAAATCAGCCTTCAGAAACATAAAAGCGTGCTTGACTTAATTAACCCATCAGAGTGAACATCACGCCTTTGTCAATGTTACGTTATGTCATTGTGCAGCAGTGCAGTTGTGAGGGGAAAATCTATGATTTATTGCCACATAATGATAACTATGACAACAATTAAAGCACACATGGTCTCTACATAAAGGAGGGTTTCTGTTATTGTAGTGAAATGAAAATGAAAACCACGCCGACCATGAAGGTAGGAAAAAAAAAGCAAACACACATTGAGCAATCTACACTACAGTGTGCTTTAGAAGATGGGCAGCCGTAATATAGAGTATACATATTAATGTATGTTAATGCAGTTAATGGGCTGAATCACCAATATGGTTCTTTTTAAGCTCTTCCATATACAACAGCTGTGGCGTTGCAATACATACAGCAGCAAAGGAGCGCCTGGTGCAATATTCTGCTTATATCTCATATAGGTGTCTAGTAGAGGTTAGCCAAGTTTCATATGTATACTCTGTATTACATTGTAAATTTTTAATGAGGCTCATGAGAGCTCACTACCACCCACCGCTTGTTGTGTGTACAGTAATCATTTCATCTGTGCGTACACTTCTTCACTCTGCCTTTAATTTGCTACTTGGCACCAATGAGAATAAGAATGGTTGTTTTTTGCTAAAGGCCTGGCCAAGAAAGCATTAACTAGAAAAATATCCAGTAACATGCATACGAGGCAACAGTGCAAAGCTCCATGTGCATCTAACAGGCAATAATCCGATGGCAGAGCAGCAGGATCAGGGCCCAAGCCTAAACAGAACATAACAAAGTAAAACAAAACCGAGCCAAAGTATTATTGAATCTGCATTTTTTTTTAAAAACACACACACACACTCATAATCTCTTTAAACTCACAAAAAAAGAAATGATTCAGCCTTTAATGACTCTGTTATGAGTTCCGTGCCAAAAGGAGCGGCGTACATGACGGCTCTCCTGCTCCATTCAGCTGATTGTCAGAAACATCTTTTAAGGCGAGAACTGATGTCTGGAGTTATTTGACCAGGCTCCCTGAGCTGCTGTATTTTCACTCCCCATTCTTTCCTACAGCCGACTACACATCTCTGCGCAGTGACAAAGCATCACCTGTCAAGAGGATGATTCCATTGAGAGGCACTTCCTGATATGAGAGGTGCATTAACGTGATTAACCCACACACACTATTGCCGTTTGATACGGGGGCTTAGGCGCTCATGTCACTCTGTATTCTTCTTTATTGGCATGATCAGCAGGTATTAGAAATAATGGTGACGTGTGAGCAGAAGCAGGCAACTCAAATTGTAATCTGGGTAGACAACAAAATATTCAATCTACTTGCAGAAGCCGCCGCTGCTTTAAACAAACTCACTTATGCAATTTGACTTAAAAATGCAAAGGGTAATTAAGAACCTGCCTCTGAAACTCAGTAGCTTGAAGAAACCGGTGAATTATGCCATTCTGCTTAATGTGCTCTCATTATCAAACCAACAATTATCAATCATTAAAATCAATGATGATAAAATTACTGTCACCTTCCAACAAATAAATGTTGTTAGTGCCACATCCCGAAGGTGTTTGAGTATTTCAATTCATTACCATTTGAATTAAACATACCTGCAATCTGGTGCCTGCCGTTAGATTTCCTTCCTTTTAAACAGAGGGCTTGTTGTGGGTTTCATACTTTCAGCCAGCTAAGATCAATCTTCAAAAAGACAAAAGAAAACTCGCTTCACAGGCTCCTCTGTGTACTGCCCTCTGAGATTATATATTTGATGTCAGTCATCATGCCTTCAACGGCATATAAATGGCTGCAGGTTGTAATATGTATGTTTTGATGCCACAATGACTGAAGCTGCAAATATAGCCTATATAGGCAGCACGGCTGAAAATAACAGTGGAATAAGAATTCTGGGATGCCATTCATGAACCTTTTTCATCAGTCATGTCTCCGATCCTTAGCTGAGGGTAGCGGCAGAAATAGATTCCTGTAACAAGCACAGAGCTACTGAGCTTTTAATAGAGGCGTCTCCCAGCTTAATCAAAGATAACCAAGAAATGAGCACATCCTCCTCACGGTATATTGTGAGGTCTGGTGTAGGCCCGGGTGTGAACTTCTTCAATTCAAACGGTGTGTATGATGTGAGGATGTATGCATGTGAGAGAAGCCTGTTGGCAGTCCTGAGAGAATATATGATGCGCCAGAAGCAGCAGAAAAGTAAGTGAAGTGCTGTGTGCAACTCTTTCAGCTTGCATTCTTTTCGATCAATGGCTGAGATGGATAATAGCCTCCATAGAGACTTGCCTCTCTGGCATCCTGTCTCTCTCTATCCACGCATCAAATCCCCATTTCTGCTTTTGCAACTCGGCACACACTCTTCTCTCTAGTCCCGCCTCGTTCCGCCCCAGCAGCAGGAGCAGCACGGGAAGCACACCAGCTCCAGAGGGCAAGGAGCACCAGAGGATCTTGGGATGTGATACATCTGGTATAGACAAGATAGCCTGTCCGTCGAGACCCTGCCTCCATCAGCATGCAGAAAATTTAATGGCAAACTCAATTTTGCAAGAGGTGTGAATTAAACATACAACACAGCGCAGACACATGGACAATATGGAATCATACAACATAAGAACCCCATCTGTATACTGATGCCAGGGGGGCATGTGGGAGGCCTTTTGCAAACAGAAGAGAACACGCTGGGCGGAACATTAGATATACTTGAACTGAATATGGGACAGACAGGTTAGAGTGACAGTGAAGAATTTCGCCATCTATTACTTCCCTGTGAGCTTTAAGGAGAAAAAAAGAGCCTCGCGTAGGAGTAAAGCCTGGAGCTAAAGGCGGAGCCGATTTTCTCCCCATCTCTCTTTATGCCTCTCTCTCCCTCCCTCTCTCTCTCTCTCTCCCTCTCTCTCGTTTCTCCATGCCCTTTATTAATCATCCTTGGTTAGTGGGGCAGAGAGCATGGTGTTAGGAGCTCTGGGGACTCTCTCTCTCTCTCTCTCTCTCTCTCTCTAAAAAAAACAATAAAATGTTAACAAAAACTCCTAGGAATGACTACACACGCAGGACCACGGACACACACCATAAGTAGGCATGTGCACACATACAGCTGATCTTCATGGATCCTGGTCTGAGACCCTGGGACCCAGCTGCTGATGCTGCTGCTGCTGCTGATGTTGATGATGTAACCTTATGAACAGTCTCAGTTCAACATTCCAGCTCCAGTATACATGCAGAGTAAGGGGGCATTTCGGCAAACCTCCAATCTCCAGAGCCAGTGAAACCCTTCACCGGAGGTCCTCAGCTTGGGCCAGAACCAGAACCAGTACAGTACAGCAGCAGCATCACCAAGCCGTAAGAGCTCATTAGCACAGTGGTTGGATGTTGCAGCCAGCACCCTTGGACAGGTGGAGATGGAAGGATAGGTACAACACAGCTAACTCAATGGGCAGCAGAGGAGCCTGCATAATGAAAGATGTAATTAAGGCCTAATTACATCTTTCATTATGCAGGCTCCTCTGTTTCTATGCATGTACACCCCAACTGGGCTACATGTCATTAATACCATTATCACGATCTGATCTCCCTGAGAAAGTAGTGAGAGAACTGACCAATTAGGTGTTAAAGGACAGTAGAGGTATGGGAGGTCATTTGGGACGTAGTGCTGGGGAGACCTTTTCATTCTATTTTTCAATGGTTTAGTCCACTTTAGCTGACATGTGTACATGCATGTGCCTGTTACAGGGAGACATATAATCATATTGTAACTTATATGAGGAGAGACTTTGAAAATGAAATGAATCTACGCATATTTTTGAATATTTTAAGGATGCTTGTTTTGAGATGATCACATACTGGCAGTAATACAGTATGTGCCAATGTTTTTACATTATTATTATTATGTGGGTTGTTGTGTTTGGTGGATGCCACATTATAACAACACGCTCATCTTACAAACACAGGTCAAATGACACAGTGACAGCAGCCGGTAACGGGGGGGGGCACGCACCTGGTTTCACCGTCTTCAAGCGAATCGGCTCCCGAAAGTGGCGTATGACAGCCAGGGTGTCACGGTTTGTAAGTCCACTCACGGGCGTCCCGTTCACCTCCAGCAGAACGTCGCCGTAGTAGGGCAGCTTCCCGACGTGGCACACCAGCACGTCCAGCTTCATCTGGCCCAGGTGGGGGAACTGTCCCAGCTCTGCTCCCCCCAGGACCTCCACCATGGTGCCAAAGTCCCCCAGGCTCCCCCATGACACCGCGCACTCCACCACTTTACTGGACCAGTGTTTCTTCTTCTTCAGTGTTCTGGACATGGTTACTCCCTTATTATTATTATTATTATTGTTATTATTGTTTTATTATAATTCTTTTATAATAACTAATGATCTAACTGGTTCCAGTCGCTTCGTCTTGCTGTTGTTAAATGAACTGGAAGTGAAGCGGCCTAATCAACCCTCCTGAGGTATTCTCCCGACATGCTGCTGGGGATTTCATCATCATGACATTTCGCAGGCTGGTTGTGAGCCCGTGAATCTGCCGCTGAGGTTGGTTATTCCGCGGGTTAACGCTCCGGTGTGCGCACACAGCTGCCTGGGTTGGAATAATTCCGAGCGCTCCGTGAGCGTAAAAGAGAAGAGTTATATAGCGGCGAGACTGTTAAAAAGAACCCAATTCAGGTGTCATGCTCTCCATCGCTACTCTGGAACCATGTCCGCGCTTTTCTTCGTCACCAGAGGAGCCTCCAGACGTCAAGTAGTCAGAACCAACTGTAAACTAGGGAGTATGTTCACTCGGCGGTGGATTGCGGAGTGTCTGTCTGTCGCTGTAATGCAGTGCGTCAACGAGAAATCCCTCATACCTGTGGGCCAGGCTGGAAACAGACGTGCGCCAGAGATCACCGGTCGGCGGGGTTCAGGCGGTTGAGATCCAGCCCATGGTGACTGAGCTGAGCGACATCTGCGAGCGTTGGTCGGCTACAGGTTTGAACACACCTGGCACCGCCGCGAGAGCCGTTGCCAAGCTCCAAAACGCCCCTTCTTACGCTCAGCAGCAGCAGCAGCAGTGTTTTGGAGACGCGCACGCTGGCTCCATCCTCCGGCGTGCTGTGGCAGCCTGCTACACGACAAACAGGATTTCAAATCACTTCTTAATCCCACAACGGGGAAAGTCACATTGTGGGAAAAAAGTAAAAGAATGATAAAGAAAATAACAATAAATATAAGTAAAGACAATAAATAGTAACTTTTAAACAGTCACATTTAAACTCAAAAACAGACTGTATGAGTCCAGTAATGGTATATTGTCATTTTTAGTCCCTGTCTATCTATCTATATATATTTGCTTCATGTCATTCCCCCCTCTCTCTCTCCCCTTTCGTGTCTTCAGCTGTCCTGTCATTAGAGGCCTAAAATGCCCAAAAAATAATCTTTAAAAAAATAAATAATACAGTATATATATATATATATATATATATATATATATATATATATATATATATATATATATATATATATATACTGTATATATTCTGTATGTTGTTTAACATGTTCAGGATTTGTCTCGAATATCAGGCTTTGATGAGTGTAACATATTAAGACTAACTAAAAATACACAGAGCATGTAATCCCAATAATAAGCGTGCAGAACCAATTACACCTCATTACGCCTCTTGATTTGTACAGAGTGAGGGAAGTATTCTAGGGGAGGACATTCCGGTTGATCATAATTAAATGTCTCCACAGCGACACCTACTGACACAGAGAGAGCAAAACCTCTGGCTCATCTCTCCCTCCCTCCCTCCCTCCCTCCCTCAGGTCTTTGATTTACACTTGCATACCTGCATACCATCACACTGCATTCTACTGTATTTATCCATGCATGGCCTATAAGCAGGATGGATATAATCGTTAATTGGCAACAGAATGGCATTTATGGCTTTGTTTTCCAATTGTTTGAGCATCAAAATGCTTAGAGTATAGCTTTAGCACTGTGTTTATGGATGCATTTTTATCATTTATGCAGGTGTAGTGCAGGGAAAGGGGAAACTCCCGCCTACATGTAAAAGCTACACATGCCATGGCCTGAGAACACAGGTTTTGCATGAGCTCACACACTTACATAAAATGTATGTGGTGGTGGTGGTTTCGTAATAAATGTCACTGGAGCTGGATGACGAATTCAAGATGATGCAAACAAAAATAAATAAATAAATGAAGCGGTGTTTAAGTGTAGCTTTTGGAAGTTAATTGAGATTGGTAAATGTCACTTCATCTCTGGAGATTACTAGTTGTGTTTCACAGCATGCTTCAAATGATACACAGTCTGCTTTGGCCAGAACTTCTCCAATACAGCATTTTATTTGGGGGGGGAGGGTTCATGTTGACTCACAGGACATTCATATGTCAGCGCCTTGTAGTGGAGTTTGTTAACTTTAGGAGTCAAAGCAGAGAGCACACCTTCTGTAGTATTTATGGAGCAGCAGTAGCTTGTGCTCTCGGTGTGTGATGCATTAGAAGTCTGTTTTAATACAGCGTTGCCACCCAGGACGTCGGGCTGAATAATTCATGACTTTGTAGAGGATGAATAACAATGCTATCATGTCTTTGATGGGGACTGGGGAGCTAAACAAACTGCAGACTTTAAAAGGCTGATGCACACTCAGATCTGACTTGTATTTTATGTTTTCTGGGATTGGACAGAGTTTATGTAGGAGGGACTTAAAAAAAAAAAAAAGGTCTTTTTCTTAAGATGGACTAACAGTTTTTTAAGGCCCATATTAGCTGGATTTGTATTGGCTTGACATGACTTAATCCAGATTATAGGTTGGCCTTTTAAATCGTTCCATGGTGTGCCAAATGGTTAAGACCCCCGTGTCTGGAATTACATGCAACCTAAATCAAAGCCTGCAAGAACATTCTCTTATTTTTCTTTAAACCCTCCTACTGTCAAAAAAACACATTCCGGGTTATTTTACCTGCAAAAATGATTTGCTTGTTCGAGCTTTTCTTTGCCTTTCTGTTCTAGATAAATTCAATACATCTTTGGACAAACCAAACCCTTTGAATATGACATGTTGGACTTAAAAGTCTGAGTTTTGTCCCACCTTTTTGACATTTTACAGACAAAAACAACCAATATTGAAATAGACAGCTTAATCGATTCTGAAAATAATCCTTTTTTTTTTTGTAACCTGAGAAGTAAGACGGACATTCACGATCCAAATGATCAGAATTCATGTTTAATGTCAGAGTAATGGCAATGTAACAAAAAGGCTCTCGAGACATGCTTTACAGAATGTACAGGTAAACAAGGTCCAAGAAATACAACTGAAAACAAGATGCAAAACTATAACAATACAAATAAAAGCAGCATTGGATATTGCCAGAGCAGTTACTGCAAACCTTTGGTATAAAGTCCTAAAGGACGTTGAGAGAATAAAAGCCAAATGCACATTGTGTCATGTTGGCAGAACGTATTGATCGTGGGGGACATGTGGCTCCATTAGGATGACTTATCACTGCAAGCTTTTTAATTTGAATTTCTCACTCAAAGGGGGAATGACGTTGATCTCGGCAAAGAGAAAACAACACATATCTGCTTTAACCCTTGTGTTGTCCTCCCGGGTCAAAAATGGACAAAATTTGACATTTTCATGCCTTTTTATATTTTTTTAATTTTCACTAACACCACCTTAGTACCACGAGTTTTACACTACTTTTTGGAATTCATGGTCAATAACCCTCATTTATATAGAATTATACCTAAAACTTGAGTTAAAAAAGCAGAAATTATGAATTATTTTGACGTATAGTTGAGATCAGAGGAACAGACAGATGAGTTTAGTCAGGAATGAAAGTGATCAGTTGTTTTTGCAAAGAGTGTTTAATGGAATCCAACCCATGTTTTGTGGTAATTTGGTTAAAAAGCAACTCATATTTCAGATATAGATATATATTTTTAAAAGGGGCTAAATTTGACCCGAGGACACCAGGAGGGTTAACACGGACAAACTCAGGAAAGCCATGTTGGTTTTGAGCTCGGTAATGCCAACATTCAGAGGAAGAAGCTTGGAATGTGCAGACGGGGTAATTAAAAGGCAAGCTGATGATTGCTAAAATATGAAGACAAGTTTGAACCAAAACAGTGCAAGAATGACATGCAAGTCATGTCGACTTTGTGAAATTACAAAACAGCATCAAGCTACGTCGTCGCACGTTTTCACAACGTTTCAGCATTGGATTTTTTTGCATCTAGTGTGCTACTGCAAAAAAAATAAATAAAAAGAGTAAAAAAGGAACATGACAAATTCTCTCTTGCTCAAAAATAAAAGAGCAGAAAGTAGCAGTACAGATTATCAAATAAAAATAAACTTTCAAATATTGTTGTCAGACATCATGTCTATGCAGTATGATATTACTCAGTTGCCGTAGTTACTGTAGTGCAACAGGTTTTAATGTTCAGTTTCAAAGGTGTTGATTATTTCAGTATGTTGTGGTGCTGCTGAACTGTATTACATTCAAATAATTGAAGAAACTTTTGGTATAACTCAATACAATTCAACCGCACCACATAGATCCTTGAAAATATCCATAAAATTGTGTCAACACCTTTCTAAAGCCGTAATGGTATGTATATATATATATTTATATATATATATATATAAAAAAGTTTTAAGGACAACTCATGACGTCAAATCTGATTAAACGAGACCATGTTTTTTTCCACACGAGAGGCCTTTCCATTTCCTTATCCTCAACGCGATTTAATATCACATTTAATTTCTGTAAGGAGGAAAATTACACACATTTCTCAAGAAAATGTGGTCACCTTGTTCCCTGAACAAACAGCTTAAAACTTCAGGATAATGCAATGTCAATAAAGGCATAAAATGAAAAAGCTTAAAATTACTGCAGCTTATGTCTCAAAACCTTTCTGCAAATAGACTAGTAAGACATGGAATTCAATACATTACTAGCCTTATGTACATACATACATGTATAAAATAATACAATACATTCTCATTTTTCACAGTCCCAAGTGAAAATCTAGTCTTAATCAATATATACGGAAGGATCATGAGCTTTGAGATTAAACTGTGATGATAAGTCCTCACAATTTAAAACGGCATGCACACTACATAAAAGTTTACCACCACTAAATTAAGTGCCTGCAACATATGATCAAGGGGGAAAACAAATCAGTGCATATATATAGAAGCCATAATATCACCTGATCGAGGTTACTAAAAATGCTTGTTAAAAAGGCCATCCGACAGACAACCATTGGAAAATAGCCAGCAAAACCATGATTGTCACATGTGCAAAAGAAGTTGTACGCTGTTCTCCCCTGCTTATCATTACCAAGACATAAAATGAAGAAATTAGCAATTGCATTTGACATAGGACAAAAAAACAAACAAGATCAGATAAAGATGATATAGGATATATTCATAATATACACCGCATTTTGGTGTCGCGGTCCAGATAGCATAGTTTTGAGTCAGTTTTGTCAGGAAGGCTGTGGGAATGTAGGACGTTTTCTTTCCTTACAACCACAAACTGCTGGTCAGGGAACAACAACTGTCAGCTGTTTTAACATCCATTTTCCCCACTTGGGGAAAAGACAGTTTGAATTTCATGTAGGCTGCTCAAACAGGTGTCTGTACGCGGAATGATGAGACAAAACTGCCAGCGTAACGTCCACTGGCCCGACATTTCAGCCCCACACAGCAGGGACGGAGGAGCGAGAGCTTGTAAAGACTCAGCCGTGTCTTGGCCTTCTCTCACGGCAGCATCCGACATGGCTCTTTAAGGAATACATTCATAGCTTTCTCTAGAAAGAGAACAAAGAAAAGTGAAGGGCGTGGGAGAAGAGGGTCCTGCAGAGGTGTCAAGGAGGAGGTCCATTAATCAATGGTCCGTTTCTCCAGTCTGACATTCTCTCCACTGTGGAGAACGATAGCATGTCCTCTTGAGCAAAAGGGGAATGTAAACATACAAGAGAGCATCTTTGGCAGAATGTAAGGAGTCTCTTTGGAGGTAGTGGGTGAAGGGAGGTGGGGGTGCAGCAACGAGGAGTCAGAGGCCGAACGAGGGCGGGGTGGAAGGACTTATGTGGGAGCAGGGTGCTCCTGAGGGTTAGTCCTATTAGAGGCACTTCTGTGGTCCTGTGTTAATTGGCTGGAAAAGAAGTCTGCCTCCGCCTCCCTCTGTTCCTCTGCCCCGTCGGCAGCGGAGGCCAGAGGTGGTGTCCTGTGTACTGTTACCGGGTGCTGGGATGCGCCCGTTTGGGGTTTCGAGGACAGATCTTCCCCTTCATCCCAGAAGGCACGGCTGAGAGAATCTGCAAAGACAGCAAAACACAATACTTAAGATGCCAATATTTATATCCATTTAACTTGAAAACCTTTGGATTTGGGGAGTATTGGTTAGACAAAACAAGATTGAAGATATTTTACACGCTCAGGATGGCTTGTGATTGTTTTACATTGACATAATAAAAAAAACAACTGTTAATCAAAAATTATTTCATATATATATATATATAACATTATATCACCCATCAACCTTCATAACAAGCCTCTATGCATCTAAATTTGCTCTGTCATATCTGGAAGATCAGTATCTATAATAATTACCATCTTTAAAGAGTTTACCAGTTAAGTGGGAAAACTAATCTGGCTTGAGTAAATCAGTGATCTCAGTGTTTAGACTATATAGACACGTGAGCTACGAGATAACTTTAATAGCCACAAATATGAGGACATATTTTACAAAATCATACACGGGCCAACCTCAGCAGGTGGGACACGCCAGCTGGCAACTAGACCTAAGGATGGTGTCACCACCTTGCTCTAAAAGGCAACACTTCTGTTTCCAAGTCTCACCGTTAGCATAATGCTCCGGGGGAGTGTGGCTGCTCAACCTTTTGTCGTGTGAGGTGAGAAAGACGGACGCGTCCAGGTTGTTAATGAGGCTCTCCAGTGTCGTGTCATCGTGTTGGCCATGCTCGCTGAAGCTCTCCTTCAGGCCCGGCAGAGCCCTGTCCAGCGGGTCGTCCTCCCCCAGATAGGCGTAGGGGCAGTACTCCCGTGTGCGAGAGTAGATGTTGGCGTTGTCGTAGCAGTCGGAGCAGATGACCAGAGGACCGGCACCACCTGGCCACAAAGAATACGCATCTTGATAACTATTCATTTCCATATGTTTGTCCAACCTGTTCCAGACTATGCCTTCATTTTGGAGACTCTTTGGAGATCAGCATGATGCAACTGGGAAAAGGCCACTTTAAAATTGCCTGATTACTTTAAATTATTATCAACATATTTATTTCAAGGAAAACAACTCTACTCTGTATTCATTGGTTTCATAATAGAACAAAATATTTCATACTGTCTTTGTTTTCCATGCCTTTTTGGAGACCTGGAATTTCATTTCTAAATGTCAATTTTACGCAAGAAGCGTTGACACAGTCTGACAAAAACCCGAAGCAGGCAGCCCAAAAAAATGTAAGTTCTTTGAACGAGGCAATGCAGCAATGCCACGCTGGCTCTGGACCACCAGAGGAGCATGAGGGCTGACAGTGTAGAAGACTACCGCCTCGCACATCTCCGTAAATGCCTTCAAACAGCCCAGGACACACATGGGACTGTATCCGCTTGTCGACAAAATACATATGGAAATTAGAGTTAAAGGATTACAGTACATTTAAAGGGAGTATAAAACACGTTACCTGTGTCCCACAAAAATGTGAGGAAAACTAATTAATGATAAATGTCCATCTTCAAATTGCTACCTTTCTAACGTTGTAATGTTTTGTTGTTGTTTTTTTCCTCCTTTAATGGAAAGGACAGCTAGGTAAGAAAGGGGGCGTGGGGGGAGACATGCTGAAAATTGTCACAGATCGGACTCGAACCCTGGACCTCTGTGTCGAGGTATAAACCTCTATGTATACGTGCGCCTGCTCTACCACTGAGCCAACCCTTTGTCACAACCTCCCCCCGTCCAATGCAGTTGATCTACTGTTGGGAATCTGCATACAAAACATATATAGAGGTTATATTGTTAAAACATAACTGTTATTTTACTTCCCTCCTCTTTTTAAATGTGTTAACATTTAATCTTTGTTTAATTGTCTGCTTGTTTTCATGGCTGTTTTGTAAAAGCCTTTGTGAAATGAGTTGTGTGCCATTTAAATAAAGATTATTTTTAACTGTGTGCATCATTAAAAGCATCTTTGCATGTACTGCTGCAATTATTACAACCATCCTGACCTGATTATTAAAGGCTATTATGCATTTTCTCTAAATTAGTTTATATGTTATATCAAAATTAAAATATATGAAAATAACTTTATGTGAATACACCTACATAAATGCTAGTTGAAAGGATGAATAAAAAGGCATAGCTATTGTTTCCAAATCATTTAGACACGAATAAACTAACTGGATCTAATCTGGACTGAACACTAAGAATGCAGAGAAAATAAATAAAAACCGCATAACTGCGTGTGTGTGTACCGGAGATGACACTAACCTGTAGAGAGTCCAACCAGTCCCTCACGGGGCTCTCCGGGGTGAAAGCTGCTACGGCCAGTAAACAAAGAGCCAACCCTGCAGTGCAGCATGCCATTCCTCCGTTTCCACCTCGCTGCCCGTGTCTCCATAACACACACCTGGGACACACATGGTAATTAGTCGGTGTCTCATTTCAGCAGGGATGCGATGAGAAAAACAAAAAGCACAAACGAGAACCTAACAGGCATAGGAAACCTTTGAATCCTGAAGAGTAAATCCAAGAAACTGTGAAATTTGATGTTGTTTTTCCATGTCTTTATGCGTTTGATGTCTTGTGGTCACATGAATTTTGTTACCAGCCGCGACAGCGACCCTGGTACAGTTTTCACCGTGTGAGTCTGTGTGTGTGTCGTCATGGCATCCAAACATGGTCTTGGAGACACCTACTGAAAATGTCCAGGTGTGTAGTTGAGATCAAAATGAGGGCAGAGTACAAAGATGGGTGTGATCCAAGCATGGCACCAAAAGTAGGGAAGGGGGCATTGGCCCCTCCCAATTTACACCCATGGCCCGATTTTCCATCATGGCAGGTGTGATTCCATCACAAGCTGGTCTTCAGAAATATTTGTGATGCTTTGTTTTCTTGCGATCACAACGCTGATGTAATCATGCCCAAGAGTGTCTAATGATCATAGCAGAGATTACCTTATGATTGCAGTTCATAGACTACACTTGATGTGTGCTCATGTTATGCAAGAATACCTTAGCAACCAAAGCTTGTTTAGATATCACAAAATGATTATTCCTCATCACAAGAAAACAAAAACTAACTTCACCCAAAAGAAAACATGGTTTGTGTTACAGAATCAAAACATAGTGGAATTCCCCAAATATGAAAAGAAGATTACTCACTATCTGTGCCCTTATGGACGTATCCATTGGAGAGGGGAGGCATGAGCTGCTGGTGGCTGCCTGCCTCAGAGGTACTGTAGCCTTCCTGAGGCTCTGACAAAGTACCCTGAGAGGACAGGTAGCTGGGGATGTCTGCTGGCAAATTCATCTCATCTGGAACAGAGAGACACATTTTGTTACATGGTACTGAGTTCTGTGAAACAGTCAAATACAAAGTCCCCATAAACACATGTATTGGTTTACAACATGCCATTATTTGGTTTATTTCACGTCACAGAGAGCTGTGTGTTTAGATGTGTCTGCTGACCTGTGTTGGTGATACTGTAGTCCTCACTTTTCCTGCGCATGTGATAGATTACAATGACCCAGACCAGCGAGGTCCCAACCACACAACACACCACCACAATCACCACAATGCCCACGGTGGTCCAGCCATCCTGGTCGTATCCCGGGCCGGTATCACAGTTTGGTGATGGTGAAACGCTGAGGTAGATGTGACCACGTTCTGTTCCCAGAGTATTAGACATGACGCAGGTGTATTTCCCAGCATCAGCAGGACCAGCATCTACTATGATAAGGAGCTGATTGGCTGCAGCAAAGAAGTGGCGCTCGGTGAGTACCAGGGGGCCGTCATCTTTGGTCCAGTTGAGACGAGGGGCTGGACTGCCTCCAGCTATACACTGAAGCACAGCGGTTTCACCACGGGCCACGGTTCTGTCTTCCAGCGGCCGCATGAAGGACGGAGTTTCTGGATGAGAAAATGATTCATTGATTTAATTAGGATAATCCCAATGGCATGTGTGTGAAACTGTTTAGATGCATGTCTACAAGGTAAGGTTTGTTATTTTGAGAAAAATGTGTTGTTTTTACATTAAAAGCATGTGAATGTTCTAGTAGAAAAGGAAAAAGATAGTATGAAAAAGCATTAACATGGAGTTTAATAGCTCTCCTTTAAGCCTTGATTACAAACTGCGTCGGTAATTATATACCACCATATCGCCTAATCAAATCTCAGAAGCACAGTTAATAAGATTTGCCATGTAACAATTGTGTCAGAGACAGTTCAATCATTCAGATTTAAATATACTCTGTGGACATGAGATAATAAGGTTTGCATTTACTTGTCAGTTAAAATTGCCAATGAGGAAAAACAAAAACAGGGGTATGTAATGAGTGACAGACATAAATGAGCAGAGTACTCAGCTGTAAATACCAAGTAATAAGACATCAGTAATATGCTCTGTAGATCAGGTGGGTGACTCACCCAGGACGGTGAGAGTAGCGTTTGCAGACAGGCTGCCAGCTGCATTTTGAGCTGTACAGCTGTACACTCCCATGTCTTCGGTCTTCACGTTAGCAATGAAGAAGATGTCATCATCTGGCATCACATGCATCCTGCGCTCCCGGGCAGCAGGGAAGTCAGTGCCTCCATCCTTCTGCCAAGCAATCTGGGGTGACGGATGGCCTTCAGCAGCACACTCCAGCCGGGCCATAGTCCCAGTCCGGATCGTGAGATCCATGGGAGTCTTAAGAAAGGATGGCAGCTCTGAAAGATAAGAAAATAGAAAGTCAAGGGTGGGACAGACATCAAATATAGACATAAAATGATATAAGCCATACACAAAGTGTATAGTATACTTGCAATACCAGAACCTTATAGCTTACAGAAAAAAGAGAAAAACATATGGCAGACAATGCTTCGCAATCAGTCATATTCTTGGACAAAGGGAAAACATCCTCACCATTGACAGTAAGCTTGGCCCTGTTGGAGTAGTTGGAGCCAAAGTGATTGGAGACCACACACTGGTAACGCCCCTCATCAGTGAAGTTGACATTGAGGAGGTGAAGCACAGTGGAGTAGATCAGTTCTCCCTCCTGGTACCGGGCATAGTTTTGCACTTCTGCATCATACAGCACCTCCCCATCCTTCCGCCAAGCTGTTGTCATTGGCGAATCACTGCTGCTGGAGGCAACGCAGCTCAAAGTCACGTTGTTCCCCCGCAGTGCCACATGTGTCTCTGGGTGAGTTGAGATCAGAGGCTTGGGGAAATCATCTGTGAAAGAGCCACGATAAAGAAACTCAACATTTTGCTAAAAACGGTTTTACGACAGACCTCTTAACTGAAATGTCTATCGGTTGGTGTTCAACATCAAGTATGCCAATACCTGAAGGGCAACATGGTGGTCAGCTTGGCTAGTAGGACCCAACAACTGTATATCCCAGTGTTTCAGATGTTTTGTGCAACTGGTTATGAAATTTAAGTTTATAAAACCTATTAACAAAACTTTCAGAGACGCAAAATGAGCTGTTATAATAAACCACACATTGTAATTATAGCTGTTCCACAGCAATGGTCATATGTGTGTATATATATATATTATACACACACACACACACACACTTTGTGTGTGTGGCATTGTTGAGCTTTGAAATCGCAATATTCAGGTCTAAAAACGCTGATTGCTATTTGGGCTACTGTATACAGTAAAACATTTTAATGCACTGTGGACTCAATTTTTGATAAATTAAAAATTTGAATGGTAAATTTGTGGAGGACAGTGTGAAGATGAAGTTGCCCAAATTTGGTGTCAATTGAAACAAACATGTGGGGGGAGATAGGATTAAGACGTTTTGCAGTTTTTGCAAAAAAAGAGTAATAAAAGCAGGGGTGGCAGTAGATCAGTCCATAGGGAGTGGGTTGGGAACCAGAGGGTCACTGGTTCAAGTCCCCATATGGACCAAAAAGTACGGAGTGTGGATTGGTGGCTGGAGAGATGCCACTTCACCTCCTGGGCACTGCCAGGTGCTCTTGAGCAAGGTACCATACCCCCCCCCAACCGCTCAGGGTGCTGGTTCAGCCCCCACTCTGACATCTCTCCATTAGTGCATGTATAGGTCCTGAGCATGTGTGTGTATTTCAGGCCTGTGTGTGAATACTAACAAAGTGTGTACACTGAGGGTAAATTGTAATTTCCCAACTGGGGATTAAAAATAAATTACAATTAAATTAATAGACTTCAAAATTGCTACAAGGTAACAGCAGAGCATAGTTTTTGCTCTATTGGGGTTACAGTTAGGCATAAGTTGCGACGTTGTAGCATGTACAGATATGTTTTGAATTTTTAAAGTTTAGAATTTTAGCACAATTAGCACTGATTAAGTTTAACATTGGACTGGACTTATGTGCAAAGTTTGGTGAGTTTTCATGCATGGGGAACATGAATGTCTTAGAAAGAAGAAGAATACAGGAAAATAATAATAATCCAGTATACAACAATCCCAACATGAAAACTCAATGTCCGTTCCTGGCTTACACCAACTAACATTTGGTCATTTTGTTGACTGAAGAGTACCTATAAATAAATAAATATGGTACTGACCACAAACAAACTTTTCCGGGCTGATGAACAGGACGTTGTGACCAAGTAGGCTGGCAGGATGAGCACAGATAGCAGAGACAGACTGCTGGAACGGGCTGTCGGTCAGCCAAGGCCCCAACCACTGCATGTGGCAGTCACACAGCAGGCTGCTCGTGTTCAGGACACTGAGGACACAAAGGAAATGAAGGGAGACGTGAGAAGAGTCATTTTAAAATAAGATGATGGAATCCACAAACTGCTGTGGGGATAACAGGATCAGATCAACCCACTGAACTAATGAATAGGAACTTAGGATAGCAAGAATTGAACATTTCAATAAGCGATTCATGATTTACCTTTTTAGACAAGTAAACCTGCTTTTACTTGCTTAAAAGTGAAGTTTGAAATGTACCTAAATAATATAAACAGGGCTATTATCTACTATGACAACATATCAAGTGGTGGGCGGTATACCAATCTATACTGTGGATCTATAGTCATTTCCCGTATGATATGAATTTTTCATATATCATAATACTGATGCGTAGCCGCAGACAGCGAAGCGTCTGATGTAGCTAAGCTGCGAGTGAACGGAGAACGGGAGCCCTGTTCACGCATGGTAGTAACTTTACAACACAACAATTAATAACCCACAACTAACTCTCTTATACACGATATGTGAAATACAATTTATAACACTAATGATTTTACATTTACACCGCCAAATGGCATGCTGGGTAACATTATAGCTGCTAGCTAGCCAGGTAGCATAACAGTCTGTTAAGCTGGGAGAGGCTCCGCTCGCTACTACACATTCATGAACAGAGAAGAAAGTTAGAGGATGAAGCTGAGCAGCTCCTTCAGCAGCAGACTGATACACCCTGACTGATATTACCACTGATATTTTTGTCATACCAAATATCATGAAAACAAAGCTCTGGGGTCCCTGTAACAATGTGTGGTGAATTCTTGCTAAAAAACACCTTGTTCCTCTGAACCCCGAAGGAATTGTATTGATTATAAAATGTGACACCTGTTGCATGAATACAATCCCACTGGACATTTTCAGGATATTGTATCCAATGGATCCATGATACTATGCATCCTAACAGTTCCCCCACCGAAATCCCTTCACCATACCTAGAGACTGGCATGGTTTTATTTCAATTAGCTTAATAGCTGGTTTGATTTACATTCTTATGGAAAGTACCCCATCTCTGCACGCATGGTACCCTGATCCATGAAATAACTGGCTTTTAATAATAAACATCAGCCTGCCTCTATGGGAATTTAACATAGGGGGGTGTATGTTTATGCCCCCTGTATTATAAAGAAAAACATTTATTTACAATACATTATTTATTCACAAAGAAAATTGGTGTCCTCAAAGGTTGGATTTTCCTAATCTTTTAGAATTAAGGCATTAAGATCAATTTTTTCTTTTTTCAAAGCTTTTTTATTCCTCTTTTTAATCAACTTTAGCATTGGTGTGTAAACTTTTTCGAGCCACTGTACATACATATATTTTTTTCACTGGATTAAAAATGCTAATTATATACTTTAATTGCAGTATTACTTAATCATGAATAATTTAAGAAAGAAATATTGTTAAAATCAGTCAAAGAAACAACAACACAAGGAACAGCTGGCTTCCAAATGTGCTTTAAGATTCATTTAGTGTCTACTCACAAAACTTTGAGCTGCATGTGGGACAGCGCCTCGGGGTGGATGGACATGATGCCATTGTTGCTGAGGTCCCTGCAGAGAAGACAGAAATATGAATTAGACATACCTACGATGGGATTTGATCAAAGTGGCATCACATCTCACAAGCATAAGACAACAGCAGCAGCACAAAAAAAAAAAAGCCTTTTTATTTTCAATCATTCAACAATAACAGGACTTTACTCACAGGTGCTCCAGCTCCTCCAGGCCCTCAAACGCTTTCTTAGTGATTGATTTGATTTTGTTCTGCTGTAGGATCCTTTAGAAAGAAAAGGAAAAAAATGAACATGATGTTCAGTTAAAACAGTTACCATAAAACCAATGAGTCGGCAGTTCTTCAGGCAAAATTGAGACATTTGTCCAGCCGTTTAATGCAAGTAAGAATATACTCGAAGAATTTTACAGCACAATAAAACCTGTAAAGTACAGAACAGACTTATTTGATTGAAGCTTCACATTATCAACAAACTGTCTGGAATACTGTCACAGAATTTGAAATAAAAAAATAAAACTAAATAATCCAAGGTTTTTTGTACTTGTATTCTAAATCTGTCAATATTCCCATCTATTGATATGTGTACAATCTGAGTGCCCTCACAGTGTGTTCAGCTTCTTCATTCCAGTAAACACACCAATGGAGTCTTCAATGGCCCAGGAGATTTCATTATTGTGGATATCCCTGAAAAACAAAGTCACATTTTAGATATTAAGCACACACACACTACACAGACAAAAATGTGATGTTATTTTGTTTTTAGAGAAGACCACAACGAGGGCACTTTATCCGCACTGTGGCTGTAGAAGGGAAATTAATTGGCTCTGTATAGCAGTAGGACGGTAGTAGGACAGTTCCTGGGTCCGCTGGAAGCACAGAGAGGCCTTGTGTTTACAGGCTGGGCATGGGCTCTTTTGTTTCTCTTTCATCATGCCTGGTTACACTCTTAATTCCCCTCTCCCATGAATGCTCCCAGGATGGTCAAGCTCCCAAAAAAAAAAAAAAAAAGACCCCTTTCTCGTTGCAGATCAGTGGCTTAATGGAAGTCTGCATGGCAAATAAGTTCACAACATCCTCCCTTACCAACACTTTTAAGCATACTTGCTTAATTAGGCTGATACTCTGAGCCTTAGCTACACAGTATTCTCATAACTTTTGTGATGGTGTTAATATGTTTTAGGTTGTCTAATAATCTGCAAGCACACACATTTTGTAAATGGAAAGGGGTAAATGCAGCAGACTTATACCCCTGTTCAAAAGTAATTTATTTTGTGGCACATATATGGGGTGCATAAGTGTAGGAGGGCATTAGTGTTACAGTTAGCTCCCATTAACTTAATAAACAGAGCGGTGCACAATATTTAAAACACCCAAGAGAGAATATCCCAATTTCTCCCCCTGACAAAGCCAGAGCTGTTTGTTGTTATGTTCAGTAGACAATCAGGTATAATATGTGTTGGTATCATTTAATCCCTGGTTGATGAAATATTACAAAACAAACAAACTCAAATCCCAGACCAGAGGAGTCTTGTCCCCCCCCCACACACACACAATCTAATAACCTTCATTTCTCAGCCTGTGGCTCAGCTACAGCTGGAGCCCAGTTTACACCCCCCCCCCCTCAATATTCACATGGAAGACATGGACTCATCATTAATAGTAAGGGACGTAGGCTTGCTTCTCCTGAGACTCGACTGTAGATTTTTGCAGTTTTTGCCATGACAGAGGACACAAAAACAAAGAACATGGTTCCTACTGTATGTGACTATCCACAAGAGGAGGCGCCACGGAGCTCATTGGTCTTCAATAAGACGCTTCCCCAACAACAACAAACTTATCTATTGTGCTCTGACAATAGTACTGCTCAGTTTGTGTCACCTTGCTGTTGTATTATACAGAGTTTACCGTTATGACAAGTGTTTTTGTAATTACATTAGTTAAGATGCTAGATGTTTTCTATTAGTAAAACTGGTGGTTTGATTTAAAGGAACACGCTGACTTATTGGGACTTTAGCTTCTTCCCCGTTATCCCCCGAGTTAGATAAGTCGATACATACCCTTCTCATCTCCGTGCGTGCTATAACTCCCAGCATTAGATTAGCCTAGCAAAGATGGCTCCAACTAGCCTACTGCTCCCAACAAGTGACAAAATAACGCCAACATGTTTCTATTTACATGTTGTGATTTGTATAGTCACAGAGTGTACAAATGACAAGGTCACATGAAACACAGCCATCTTCTAACCGAGAACTATATTCTCAGAAAGGCGAAGCCCTGCTACTTGGGTTGAGTGATTACATAGACATTTAAAGAAATAATAGTTAACGCAACGCCTGAAAGTACAGTTACTTCCATCAACAAAACCAATGTGAATATCTAGCTAGTAGCGAACAACACTGGTGATCATGGCTGACTTTGAGGATTTTTACTTGGTATCAAACCAAGATGTAGAAAATATATTTTTGAGCCAGAATAAACAGACGAGGAGTTACAAATTTTGGAAGCTGATAGACAAAATGCCAAACAGACTGAGGTCAAGGGGAGAATCAGAACGAACACGGACTTGTGGTGTATATGTGGAATCCAATTCATTAAGCAAGGTAAAGACTACAGACATGAGCGTTAGCTCTAGCATCGCTCATTTTATTCTGGGGTGAAAAAGCGCATTTGTGACAGCACAGTCATTAGAGGGGATAAATGTAGCCCGAGAACAACTGCAATAGTTAGTGGTGGCCACCCTATTCATGTAAAGCGTTACTAACGTCACCACTGTTACAGTAGTCAGTCCTCTGAAAACATAACGGGACATTTCCCGTAGCTGCAAGGGATCCACATTGTCCGGTCTGTACTATCGATGGGATGGCCGTATCCTTTCACATTTCATGGTCCGTGTGGCTAATTCCATTTTTCCATAATAATCCTCAGTGAAAGGTTCTGAACAAACACGATGGTTCTTGAAGGTGGTTACAGGTGTATTTGGATCCATATCCAGAACAAGTATAGCCATAGATTCAACGGCCCACGGTTTTGGTTGGACTTCTATGAAACATCATGGTATTACCTGGTCTCCCCTGTTAATTGTTGCAGCAAACACCCATGATTGTAGACCATGCTTTTAGTATCTAGTAGTTGTTTACTTTATTACTCCAACAGTGAGCAAACACAAGGCAAACTCTCTGCTCAGTGACCGGGCTTCTCAGGTGCTGCGAGGAAATCACTCCGCCCAAGTAGCAGAAGTACCAGTGCTTCGCCTGTATCGACTTGTCTAACTCTAGGGGTAACGGTGAAGAAGCTTAAGTCCCAATAAGTCGGTGTATTCCCTTAGGGCTTAACAGATGACTAATGACGAACAGGATCAGAACGCAACAAAGACTATAGAAGAGGATGCAGACTTAAAATACTGGCAAATTCTACTGTTATTTCTCTAAATTACTTAGGATTACTTGGGAAACGGACTGGAACTACACATGAAGAATGAAACAAACACAGACTTACTATAGTCAGCATCCTTCATGAGAATGCACAGAGCCAAGAACATGTCATCAGGGTTGTATTTAGCATACTGTGCTCAATTACACGTGTTAGATCAAATAGGTAAAACATATTTCAGACAGATTTATTTGACATGTAGCACTTACAGGGTGCGCAGACTTGCCAGGCCACTGAACACTCCCTCTCCCAAATGGATAATGGCGTTTTCTCCGAGGTTCAGGTTCTCCAGGAGTCCTAATCCTACAAAGGCTGTCTCCTCAAGTCTGGTCAGATGATTGAAGGACAAGTCTCTGCAACAACCAGATTTTGACATTAGTTCAAACAAGTTCTTTATGTAACACTAGTCTTGTATGTTAATGTTACTCCACATTCAAGAAGGATTATGTAAAATGAGGCATTTTCACAAAATTGGGAGGCAAGACAGCACTGAATCAGTTCCCAACAGTACTGCAGCAAGACACCATAACTCCTCTGAGCACAGAGAATGAATTTCAGAGCCTGGAGCTGAGGAAAGAAAGTGGGGACTCTTAGCCGCATGGGGATTTTAGCTGTAAAGCAAACACACTCACAGTTCCTCCAGCTTTTGGCAAAACTCCCAGGCGTCTGGTCGGATGATGCCGACAGCATTCTGGCTGACCCGCAGGATACGTAGCATGCGCAGTCCATACAGCCAGCCTTTGTTGACCTCTGTTAGGTTATTGTGCTCCAGCTCTCTGAGACACAGATGGAATGAACAAAATGGCATTAACACAATTGCTGATGAACACACCGTTTAATGTCACTTTGAAGAAGAAGAGTCCATAACATTGTACTTACAGTTCTTCAATGTTGTTAAGTCCAAAAAAAGCTCCATCCATGAGCTTAGTGATGCTGTTCCTTTGCATCTTCAGTGACCTTAGTGACTCCATCCCTTTAAATGTCAGACTGTCCACTAACTTGATCTTGTTACGCTTCATTTCACTAAAATGAGAGTAATGGACAGCTTCCTTAAAAAGGTGCAGTAGGTAAGACTAACTTTCTGTCATATTTGCTGAAACTGACCCCATATTTGAGTAGAACTATGTGTAATTACAAAAAACAAATCTGGCTCCTCTGGCTCAACATACAGCCTGAAGTGCTATTTTCAAAAATCCACCACTCCCTGTTCATTTTCACCAATCAGGGCAAGGGGGTGGGTGTCTAACTGCGTGTCAATCACTGCTCATGCACACAGATTTGATCTCCCTCGTGGGGAACATAAGAGTCCGCTTGGGCTCTAGCAGAAAGGGGGGGGAGGGACTGAGAAGTTGTCAATGTTCAAATCCTTTGGCTAAATCCTAGATCTTCACAATCCTACCTACAGCACCTTTAAACACCACACCAAAAACACCTACAACCACTCAAACATTTCCAATTGTGTTTACAGTAAATTCAACCAGTTACTTAAGAGTTGTTACAACAGAATTCAAATCCACAAATGTGTCTGGCAACTACCAAGTGTTAAAATCTTAAATGATTTTAGTTTTGCACCAAAAACATTATGCAATACTTACAGGAACTGAAGCTGTGGAAGTTTGAAGACTTTGGATGGCAGCACAGCTAATCTGTTCCTGTTCAGCTTCAGCACCAGCAGGGAACTGGAGATGTTTTCAAAGCAGCCAGGCTCGAGGACGCTGATCTTGTTATTACTCAAATTCCTTTGAGATAAAAGAGCAGATCAAATCAGGAAGGAGAAGACTGTTTGCACTAGTTACACCTACTGTATGTGACTATCCACAAGAGGAGGCGCCACGGAGCTCATTGGTCTTCAATAAGACGCTTCCCCACCAACAACATACTTATCTATTGTGCTCTGACAATAGTACTGCTCAGTTTGTGTCACCTTGCTGTTGTATTATACAGAGTTTACCATTATGACAAGTGTTTTTGTAATTACATTAGTTAAGATGCATGATGTTTTCTATTAGTAAAATCATGGTACCAGGATTTTAAGTTAAATTTAAGACTTGTAAGACCTTTTTAATATCACTTAGGATTAAATTTAATGCCAACTTCGGCCAAATTTAGTTTCCCTTCCTGACAACTGACTGATTTGCACCGAGCTTGGCCAAAGATTTCTCACCTAATCATGAACTATGTTATTATTATTATTATTATTATTATTATTACACATCTGCGTGTCACGCACACAGCAGACACACCATGGTGAACACTGACGTAACAGTACCTTTACGGCCGTATAACATCCAAGTCACGGCAAACGGAGTAAAATGTAAAGTCGCACACACAACTCATTTATTTATAATATTACAGTATTTATTTATTCCTACTAAAAGGACATAAAATAATTTACGACCAGCGTAAACTAAATGTAATACTCTGTGGACAAAATATAAGACTTTTAAGGCCTTATTTTTAGAATATTAAATTTAAGACAATATTAGTGTTTTATTTTCTATTACTTCCAACTTGCAGTGTTTCCCCTATATTCCTTCTTCATTCAACCTAGTTGAAAGTCAACTATTCTTAGACTATTTTCTACCTTGGGCCCTGGCTGGGCCCACATTTTCTATGGGCCCCTCCACAGCTATTCACTCAGCTATTCACATCTCCTTGGCCCTCCTCACATGATGGCCCTGGGTACTCAGACCCCCCTCCCCCACAGTCCAATGCCCTTGCCTACCTTCATTGATGAAAAATAGGTTAAATGAAGGTGATTACTTCACTTACAGATATTTCAGCTGCATGGAGGGGAAGGATCCAACTTTGAGCTCAGAGATTGAGTTGGATGTCAGGTCCAGCGTCTCCAAGGAAACGTATGGCTGCAGCTGATGCATCAACAGCTCTGAGATCCGATTGTGGACTCTGAAAAATAAACAAATGTGAATTATTAGTTGGTTACTAGGACATATGATGTCTGTAGTATACTCAGCATATATATGTACTGTATAATAATGTATACTCTTTATTGATCCCCTATGGGGAAATTACACTTTACACTGTTATTACAAAAGCCTGAAATACACACACATGCTCAGGTCCTATAAATGCACTAATGGAGAGATGGCAGAGTGGGGGGGGGGGGGGGCTGCCAGTGCTGGACCAGCACCCTGAGCGGTTGAGGGGGTTTAGTGCCTCGCTCAAGAACATCTTGGCACTGCCCAGGAGGTGAACTGGCATCTCTCAAGCTACCAGTCCACACTCTGTACTTTTGAACCGAAAGGGGACTTCAACCTGCGACCATCCGGTGCATGCATGGGTACAATGAATTATACAATAGATACACTGCATTCAAAGTTTAGCTAAAGCTAAATTGTTTATTAAGACCTTGACCATAGTCTGTCTGTGTCGTGACTGATGACATATAGTTGGTTATGTGGCTGTATGTATGTACTGTCTGTCTCTTTACAGCAAACGACCTCCAACAGGTGCATCTAATTTAGGATAATAAATGCAGTGGAGGTGGACAATTTTGTCTCTAGTGTCTTTGGACAGCTCTTTGGTCTTGGCCATGTTAGTAGTTGGATTCTTACTGATTGTATGGGGTGGACAGGTGTCTTTATGCAGCTAACGACCTCAAACAGGTACATCTAATTTAGGATATAATAAATGGAGTGGAGGTGGACATTTTGAAGGCAGACTAACAGGTCTTTGAGGGTCAGAATTCTAGCTGATAGACAGCTGTATCATACAAATAAATAGTTAAAAAATCATACATTGTGATTTCTGGATATATTTTTTTTATGTCTCTCACAGTGGACATGCACCTACGATGACAATTTCAGACCCCTCCCATGCAAAATAGCAAGGTGTTCAAAAAACTGTGTACACACATTATATATATATATATATATATATATATATATATATATATATATATATATATATATATATATATAAAAAAAATATAAAGACCAACCAATACCTAAAAAGGTTATAGCATAAACTACACAAAATAATGCATTAAAAGCTTAAAATATCCAACGATTCCAAAAAGGTCTAAACTTAACATAAGATAGATAAGTTTTGCAAAAAAGGTCTTTTATCTTTAGGAGAAGCATGTAAAGAAAAAAAGACTTTAAAGACTTATTATGAGAGAGGCTAAAAAACCTTAAGGAGATACTTACAATGACAGCGAGGTGATATTTGAGGAAACATCTCCAAGAGACGGAAAAACAGTCAGCTCATTGTGATTCATGGTGCTGGAATTAAATTCAACAAACATTAGTATCATATTAAAACATCTGCTGAACAAAATCTGCTGCAGAATTATTGAAATGGGCAATCTAATCATCATCATCTCATCAAAATTAAAACCATTTGCATCAGTCAGACATGGTGATTACAACTCCTTTCCAAAACGTTGTAGAAATTATGATTAAATTCTGATTTCCTCAGGTTCAGGTTAACGGCTTGATATTTGAGCCAGACCGATATATCCGGCCGATATTAGGCATCTTCTAATCTACCAGTATTCATAATGACAAAGTATGTCTGTATGTATGTATGTATGTATGTATGCATGTATGCATGTTATGGTGCATCCCTCGCTGGAGCAACAAATCAGTGTTACAAGACCGACGTTAACGTTACATCAACACAACTTGCCTCTAACCGGTTGTGTACTTACACTTGTGTTATCCCCTCCGGTGGGTCCACGGGAGCCGTGGACAGCCTTTTCCTGTTGCAGTCCAAAATATGGACCGCATCTTGTCCTTTAGAACACGAGCAAGGAGCGGGACAAGACTCCAGAGCCCAGGCACTCAAACTCAACAGCACCAAGACGAGGGCCGAAGGAATGGGCCAGCCCTCCGCCATTTTAAACGTCCTCCTACAGAGGGCTGCGTACCGTTAGCTACGCGTCTAACTCGCTAAAACTGATACGTTAGCTAGCTAACAGTCAAACAAACACATGCTTCAGGTTTATAGTGTTATGATTCTAGGCGGAACATTAAAATACATTTTTCCTAACTTGCGTGAGGCATCCCAGCAGAGACTTCTTCCCTTCTTCCCAGTGCTTGCTCCAATCTGGTCAGTGGCTAACTTTAAAGCTAACGCTAACTAGCTCGACGCTAAGCTGATTTGGTCCAACAAATACGCCACTTTTCACCAGCCGACATTGGTTTAACTCTACGATTGGCTGGGGTTTGATTACATCGAACCATGTGAAATGGTATCTCTGCTTAACCCGGTTTGTTTACAACGAATTAAAAAGGATTTTCTCCGTCTGTCCCGCAAGAACAACAAAGCGTACTAGAGTTGATGACGTAGTCTAGATCCCGCCCTTTCAGCACATTTCCAGGTATTCCATTAGTCCGTTCTTAAGCCTGTCAAACGTGTGCTTGAATCTGATTGGATTTGTGTCCGATGTGTTTTTGTGGTAGCCGAAATCCATGCTCTGAGTCCTTTAATAAAGTTTTTTTCTTGTCTTTCTTTTTGTTTTTGTCTCTCCATTCGTTCAATTATAAAACAGTTCGGCATCATAGTTTCATACTCAATAAGTTCGCTCTCAATAAGGGGATAAATGCCTTTATTTTCAGGATACATGCCATTTTTTTCAGGACAGTATGAATGTAAGCTATTACATTTCTCTTATATTAAATGTAGGACAGCACACTATTATTATTTACTGATTTGCTATCAATAAATAATAGTAGTTAAATAGATAAACTGATTGAAAATTTTGAAGGTTCAAATGCCAGCTTAGACTGAGAACTTAGTTTTGTGGATGGGAAATTTTCCCAGTAGAATTAATAAGTTAGCTGTATGGCCTTAGGGTTAGGGGGTTATTTATAGGATTATGGTTTTCATAATGTTACATACTTGGCTTCCAGCTTGGGATTGACATTCTGACTTCTTTCATTTCACAAAATTCACATTTGCTAGGCTATACTATCGTCACAAACCTTGAAACAAATGTGTTAGTGAGATCAGTTATTGTGCTGAAATATTGTAATATTGTAATTATTTCAATGCATTGGGATAACAGATTTATATGGGAGAAGCCATGCAAAAGTCCTTGTATGTATGACACTTCCTTGTTGTTATTGGTCATTTTCGATGCCTTTTAAGAGTTTCAAACGTAAGATCCTGTCTGAGTAGTCATGTCACTTAGGTTAATTTCACAAATCGCATTTAAAATGAAGCTATTTTTTATACTGTATATATTTACACCTATCAAACGCATAATGCCTCTTTGAAATCAATATAATCAAAAGTATTATTATTATTACTATTAGGAGTATAGTAGCCTACAAATGTAAACAAATTGACAAAGTTTGTAGGCTATTGGTTTTTAACTTAGGTCTAGTTTGTTTAATAAACATTTCAAGTCAAATCATTTTATTTGTTAGCACATTTAAACGACCCAAAGTGCTACAGGTAGCTGGAAGGCAGACTCAGTAGGCCTTAAAGATTCATAAACAAGTGTGCAAGATTACATGAATATAGACAAAAGTAAAATAATGAAAACATAGAATAAAACAGAATGTGCAAATACAAAAACATAAGAAAAAGTTCAGTTTATCGCTCTGAAAGCTAAAGAAAACGATTCTGGGGAGTTAAAAGCAAGAGAGTAATGTCTTCATTTCGCCGTGCAGGTGCACCGTGGGAAACCCCGCAGAACAGAAAAACTCACCTTTCCATAAGCAGCCACACCTATCAGCTGGAGAAATGAAATGCATGAGTTCACATAGGCTAATGTGGTTGTTGTCTCTCCCACTACCTGCCAGTTTGTCTCGAATTCAAACATCGAACAAACTTCCAGAAACCCTTCAAGTCTGAGCCAAACATGTCGCAAAGAGTGTCCCGACCCGATGCACCTGCTTCTGTGTTACCCAAGAAGAAAGAAGTGACATGTCGCCTGGACACAGAAACCCGACAGAGTACCGTCCATGTTATCGGCACATATTTAAAGGCTTCTCTGAACAGGTAAGCTCAAATTGGATAATCGACTGTAGAGACACAGGCTATAGCTAATAACATGGATGCCTACGGTTTGCAGGTTCATAGCCTATAGCCTAGCCTAGCCTACTTGTATTTTGTATTTAGAACATGATTAGCCCGCATGCTTTATTTGTTATTTTTGTCGTGCTACTATGGCCGCTCCACCTGATATGTACACAGACAGACGCTGCCCCCCTCCCCCCCCCCTCCCCCCCTCCCCCTCCCCTCCCGACAAGCTCTCTGCTCCGATTGGTCAGCAGCCATTTTTAGCAGCCTTTATTATGGCTCATTTGCTGCTGACCTGGCAGTGTGCAGGACTACTGTTCGCTTCCTGATAACGGAACAATCGGCGAGCATTAGTGGCAGTAGCCCAGCAGTGTGAGTGGAGGTCTGCAGCCATGCTTCACCCCCGGACTCTCAGCCTAGGTTATCACCACACTACACGCATTGTATGCGTGGTCGGCTCGGAACTTAACGTCCAGCTGAACAGGTAAACTCGTTCAGCAGCATGCACGCGCACACACCCTATATTATATTTATAGCAAATTGTTTGTGGAGTTTACTTAGAGTATGTCATGATCTATTCCATTGTGAATCTATTTTTATTCTGTTGAGTTAATACTCGCATTATATTCTGAAAATATGTTCTTACATTCTCTCATATTTTTGGTTACTGTTTATGGTTTACACAGCTTATGTCTCTTTCCACATTTTTATTTGAATGATGTGAACTTGTCAACAGCCAGCTGTTTGCCTCCAGGGCTAAAATGAGTTGTTCAGCCAGTTTATTAGGCAGCCTATACATATCTAAAACCAATGCTGACTAATACAACCGTCCTACAATACATCCGTCCTTCATTACGTTTGTAACGTTCAGGTTTTATAGAAAACTGTTTAAGGGAAGTGTTGAGTCATCTGTGTGGTTATTTTGTCAGCTTTAGTTATTGTGCTGTTGAATTACTCCACCCCAGTGACATTAATAAGGGTAGACTAAATATAGCATCCTCCAAATTATCATGGAATCAAAACCTCTCTAAGCCAAAAACTGAACATAGCCTTCATGAATGTAGAATTTACTACAGGACTGTTTTTTTTTTTAGTGCATTTTAGATGTGTACCTAATAAACTGGCAACTGAGCGTATATGAATTCCATTGTTAACACACAACAATAGAGCTGTGGGTCGGGTGTCATTTGTATGCAGATGTTAACGTGGACTTGTAGAGTGGATACAGTCAACAGTCCTCCATTGTTGCTGTCCAACAGAAAAGAGTTTGTCCTAAAGAAATGGAGGCAACACGCTGTGCCAAATGCCAGCCTCCACAGCATAACAGAGCAAGGCTTGATTACAAACTGGACAGAGTGGGAGACTGGCACATGTTCTGGACTCCCAGGGGCTAGGAGTAAAAGTGTGCTATTATTTGAGAAGACACCCATTCTCAGGGCCTTCTCATGAAAAGTGGCCCTGTTTTCAAATCTTAAAGAATGGGTTCATTTCAAAGCAATACTTAGTATTGAAAGTGTTAAGAGTTGTTGTTGTTGTTGTTGATGTAGTCATTCCTCCTCTCCATATCGGCCAACAGCAGATCGTGTCCCAACGTGATAGGAATGTAAGTGATCAGTGTCACAGACCAGGCTCACTGAGCTAAAGAGGGGCACCACAATATTTAAAAGAATAGAAAACAAACAGGAAAACCAAACCAAAAAGGGTTGTTGTTGATGATGATGATGAGGATGGTGATGATGATGATGATGGTGTGAGACAGACAGACAGCCTGCCTGCCTGACTGAATAACCTAGGTGTAAGATATCATGGCTCCACCCATCTCCACCTGAAGAAAACCTGAGACGAAAAAACAAACAGCAAGAGGAGAACTGACAAGGCCAAAGGCTGTCACTTGAGACACAATCATCATCATTGTGATATATAATAATTAATGTATAATAATGTATACTCTTTATTGATCCCCTATGGGGAAATTACACTTTTTCTCTGTTATTACACAGATCTGAAATACACACACATGCTCAGGCCCTATACATGCACTAATGGAGAGAAATCAGAGTTGGGGGGCTGCCAGTGCTGGACCAGCACCCTGAGCGGTTGAGGGGGTTTAGTGCCTCGCTCAAGAGCACCTTGGCACTGCCCAGGAGGTGAACTGGCAGCTCTCAAGCTACCAGTCCACCATCCGATGCATGCATGGGTACAATTCATTATACAATAGATACAATGCATTCAAAGTTTAGCTAAAGCTAAATAGTTTATTAAGACCTTGACCATAGTCTGTCTGTGTCGTGACTGATGACATACAGTTGGTTATGTGGCTGTAAGGTGCTTATTTCTAGAGATCTATGTGGTAAAGGCATTACCACTAAATAGCTGACACATGCAAAACCTGAGATCTGATGGTAGTATAGTTTGGAACTATCATATGTCTTTGACCTTAGGCACAATATAAGCATGCCTTAACTTGAGCACATTTTCTAAGAAAAAAAATACCAGGGACTTTGTTGTCTATATTCTTCTTTTTCCTGGAGGCATCAACATGTTCAAACAGGCTCTGCAAGCAAGGCGTAAGAAATTTGACCAGTAGTAGTTCTTTATTCAGCCTCTTTTAAAATCCTCTGCATCCTCTATTTGCAACTTCATGTCATTTTTTATCACGTCTGTTTGAATACATATCATCCTAATGATTTGTTTTAATAAAACCATATGTGCATGAATCACTTTTCTTGCGTTGCTGTCTTCCAAGCAACACAGAATAAAGCATAACTTACTTTATCATGACTGCAGCTGCTACTTTGGCTCGCCACCTGTCATGAAATTTGAGCTTCCCTGCATATGGCATTGCTCGTCATCACTAAAAAGTTGTGCGGTCGACGGGAAGACAACACAAGGGTTAATAATGTATCACTCTTCAAATAACCAGAGGAGATGTTCAACATTAAACAGAGCTCCGTAGCTTTTTGCCTTGCAATGTGAAACTCATAGTTTTCATTCTAACTAAATGACTTGTGCTTTTTTTAAAAGTTGTTTGAAAAAGTCAATGTGTGTATTATATGTTTAATACAGTATGTTTAACATACAATATGCATCAAAAGCTGCTGTTTCTCTTCTTCATAGGAGTTCCCCTCCCAGGGCCAAGTTCTTCTCTGTGAAGTGCACTGCCAATGTTCAGTACAGCATCAGCCCCCCCACCCTAGGAGAACCCCTCTCCCCCATCCCTCTCAGTGGAAACTCAGTGCTACTCATCAGCATGAGCCGTGCCAGTGAATCTGAAAATGACAGCAAGGTAAAGTAGAGCAGCAGTGCAGCAAGTCAAATGTCTTGATTCCAGTGAGTGCTGAGGTGGAGGAGTAGAACAGCTCCAGGAAATGATTCATTTATTAAGAAGAAAATCCACACCCAGAAACATGATTCAACGTAAAGCAAAAACAGCCATGATTTGAAGAAATATTAGCATTTCAGATTTTGAATATTAGTCTGTTTCAGAGCCTGATCTTTAACAGCAGAACGAAGAATCTGTGACTTCTGAAATTCTGCAGTTATTAGAACAATGTTTTGATTTAAATTAGACTTTAACTAGAAATATATCAAGGACAAAGTAATCATCCTTGAAGCATTTGTACCTTTTTTTTTTTTTTCTTCATTTGAGTAACTTTCCTGTTGTCCTCGGGTCAAATTTGACCCATATTCAAAAAGTTTCTTTATGAGAAATTTGGGTTTCTTTCAACCAAATTGTCAAAAACTAACGTGGATGGTTCCATACAACCATTACTGTTCAATAGTTAAATAAAAGATCATCTCAATACTTTCATTGAATTTGGGTGTTTTATTCAATTTTATAGCATTTGGAGTAAAAAAAAAATGATAAAAGAGTGGCAAAAATTTTGGAAATAGCTTCATAAACGTGGGGGGGAAAGGAAAAATGTGACTAAAACATTGGTAAGAAGTGACAATAAAAACTTTGGGGAAAAGCGACAAAAGTGTAGAAAAAGACAACCACAACGTTGAAAAAAAAAATAAAAAGTTGTGCTGTCGGGACAGGAACACAAGGGTTAATAATGTATCACTTTTCAGATAACCAGAGGAGATGTTCAACATTAAACAGAGCTCAGTAGCTTGTTGCCTTGCAATGTGAAACTCATAGTTTTCATTCTAACTAAATGACTTTTGCTTTTTTTACAAGTTGTTTGAAAAAGTCAATTGAATATGCAGAAAACACGACCACTTGATGTGCTTCTCTTTGAAGGGAGTTGAAGAGAAATTATTGCTTAAAGGCTTTTATTTAATGGTCTAGTTTTATGTCAGTGTTGATGCTTCTTTAACCCTTGTGTTGTCTTCCCGTCAACCATGAAAAAAAAAAACACTATTATCGCTTTTTCCCCCATTTTTGTCACTTTTTCAATGTTGTGGCTGCTTTTTTTAGATCTTTTTTTTTTTTTTTTCCAGTTATTTGATATTTCTATTATTGACATTTTCAGGCACTTATTTTGAAGGCCCATTTTTTGTGATTAAAAAACTGAAAACGGGTCAAATTTGACAGGAGGACAACATGAGGGTTAAGATTTTACAATTCTAACTAAATGGCTTGTGCTTTTGCTTTGTAAGCTGTCTGTCCAGTACTATGGGGAGAACAAAGAGGTGTTGGGGAGAGCAGTCCTGCACCTGACAGCTGTTGGTAAGTTACAGCAGCATGGCGTAACGTTGGTATTTTTTCGTGATTTTGTCACCTCTACAGTTCTGGAGCCATGCGAAGGCACTCTGTGATTAACAATCTGTGTCTGTCATGCAGAGATCTCTCTGGATGTGGATGCTGACAGAGACGGTGTTGTGGAGAAAAACAACGTTAATAAGGTGAGCTCAAATGTGTCAGACGGCTGTAAAAAAAAACTGAAACCTAATGAAGGAAATATTTTCTTTTCTTTTCACTTTCTGATAAACAATAACAGTGTGACAAACTCAGCGCTGCATATTCATTTGATCAGATCATTTTCTCCATCAGAGGCGAGATCTCTCTACGATTTGTGTTGTTTAAACATGTATTCTTTCCACATTGGTTGTGTTTTCTAAGTTTGATATGTGTCAGGGTTGTTGCTGAAGTCAAAGTTCAAGCTGTTTCACAAAACCTTTTGTACCTTTTAGATCTTCCTGCAAATCAAATTCATTCACATCTGGTTTGTTGGGAACTTATTAGGGATCCTGGAAATGGGGTCCTAATGGGCACGGAGCCATCCTATTGGTCAATTGTGACTCAGAGCAGAAGTACCGGAGCAAAAAACTCGATTTGGAGCACGACTATGTCACCAAGGTGTCAGGTAAAATAGTACAGCTCTCTTTTGTTCACTCTGCACCAGTCACTCTTTAGAACTGTTGTCAGCAATGCAAGGCCACTCATATGTGCTTTGGTAAAGTCAGCAGATGAAAGTGTTGATAGGGTAAATAAGTGTGATTAAACTACAAATCTAAAGACCTCTGTGTGAGTGTAGAGGGCAGGTTGATAAAGCACACCTCTCAAATGACGGGAGTATGCAAAGCAGTTCAGCTGAAATGTGAAAAACAGATGTTATTCATTATAGGTGGGTGTGTACTTCCCAGTAGTTATTGTAAATATTACCCACATTGATTTTAATATTTAACTTTAGAGTTTAAAAGCGTAAAAAACAACAACATTGCAACCCATGCATTTAAAATCCATGACACACTTGGCTGAACATTATAATGTCCAGATCTGAAGGACATGTCTGTCATGGTGCTGCGGACCAGAGGCCCCGCCAAGCTCCCAGAGGGCTACAAGCTCACCATGCACATCTCTCAGGGCCACGCCGAGAGCGTCCGAGTCTTCAGGTCCAGATCCCCTGGAGCAAAGGAAAACACGCTGCGTGAGTAAAGATAGCTGGTTAATTAAACCTTTAGTGCGTAACTTTTTGATTTCAATGAACGTCTGTTACATTCAAGTTGTTGCCAAATGAGTTGACACAAATCTGATTAAGACCATCAGCTCCACACAACTCTCGCTGTATTTCTCAGTAATTTTTGTTCAGAAACTGGTGTCACCCGGCACCAATAAAGACAATTACTTTTTCTGAAGAGTCAATCATATTTTTTTTTTGATCCTCCGTGTCCTCCTTGGCTTCAAAAACTGCATAAAAGAGGGGTGGGGGTGGTGTGTGATCACAGAAGGCTTGTATCATGTGGAGGCGGAGCAAGTTTTTTTCGTTACTTAGAATTCCTCATCGGAGAGACAGAAACTACGCACTCTAGCTTTAAGGCACTGTGGTGTTTTAATTTAACATCTTTAAACCTTTTTTACTAGTTTTATTCTTTTTGAATTTTTTTTCCAAGGAAGCGCCTCAGTATTTGAGCCTTGTTTTTGTTGTTTTTGATTAAAGTGGAAAAATTCCTCTACACCAACTTTGTGAAGAACTATCCCCTGGTGCTGAGCAGGGACGTCCTGTCCCAGGAAGTGCCTTACCTTGGAGGCGTAGCAGAGATGACATTTCACGTGGAGGGCCTCAGGTTTCCTGACAACGACTTCGACGGGCTCGTCAACATCAACCTCAGTCTGTTGGAGCCCATCGCCCATGTAAGATCGGCAACATGACACGCACCATGTTACACATCTTTATTTCTTCTCCTACCATGAGTTCCTCATGCTATTTAATCATCAGTTCTCTATAAGACAAGGGCTGCAACTAAGGATCATTTTCCTCCGTTGATTCATCTGTAGATTATTTCCATTAATTAATCGATTAGTTGTTTGATCTATGAAGCATAACATGACCTCCTCAAATGTCTTGTTTTTTTCCATAACTCCAAGATATTCACTTTACTGTCATAGAGGAGTGAAGAAACTATAAAATATTCACAAGGAGCTGAAATCCTAGAATTGTTTTTTCATAAAAAATGACTAACTGAATAATCGATAATCAAAAAGTTGGCAATTAATGTAATCGTTGACGACTAATCGATTCACATTTGCCGCTCTATATACGACTCTACTCTAACTGTTCATGATGAAATTACAAAAAACAACAACAACATAGTTTGAGTAACATTCTTAACTCAATATTTATATTCATAGCTTTCAATCATTTTTCCCATTCTTCCTCTTTTCATTCTGGTTGAAGGCTCTCTACGAAGCTAGCAGATGGACTTTGACATAAGATTTGTTTTTGTCACACAACTATTTCCAAAGTTAAGAATGAATTTTCACATGAAATGACAACCTAGCTGAACTTAGCATGGTATGTGAATTCACTAAAGTAAAGTTGTTTACCAAAAAAATAAAGGTTAGATTACATTTGTGCTATATTAGATTTATTTTGTCCAATGACTTGTGAATGTGGTCACATTACGTTACACATGAATATAAAGAGGAGTGTAGCTAAATGAAAATATTTGTATAGATATAGACCTGATAATGTAACTTCCCATCCACATAATTTTCAAATTTATTAGAAAGATTTATTTGATTCTATTTTGGTGTAGATTTATTTATTTTTTATTTATTTATTTTGGAAACTGAAATGAGGTAGAAAGGTTTTTGTTATTATATACTCTTTACAGTAAAGGCAACATGTACATGTGTTGATAATGTATGTAGCTAAATGTATAGATTGTATGTTTTTGTTTGTGTTTGTATCATTGTTGGTGGAATAAAAAGGAAAGAGAGAATAGGAGTGCAGCTGGGAGTACTCAGCAGCCTCTCATGTTTTGACAGGATATCCCTGAGACGCCTATCTTCACAGACACAGTCCTGTTCCGAGTGGCACCGTGGATCATGACACCCAACACCCTCCAGCCCGTGGAGGTGTTCGTTTGCAAGTAAGAGCCGACTGATGAATAATAAAGAGGATGGGGACAATAGTAGATGTGTCAACACAATGTTACAGTATGGACAATTCCCTTCATTTTAACTTGTGCTACCAAGAAAATGACGCTTCTAAATGATTTGTCATTGAGGTTTTATGTCACTCCTGAGTCATTTTGAAAGGACAAAAATAATTGCGAAGTATTGCTTAATGAAATCTTCTTCCTCTGTGCTCACCTTCTCAGCACTGCTGATAACAACCCGTTCCTTAAAGGAATGAGGAACCTTGTCGCAAAGAGCGGGTACAAGCTCAAGATTTGCCAGGAGTATGTGAACAGAGGGGATCGCTGGATGCAGGTAATGAATCTGAATGTGTCACATAAAAAAAAGTCTTGGAAAAGGAGACAAAATGACAAGCTAGAAAGTCAATTTGGAAACACTGCAATAACATTAATTGATTTTAGATCATCTGAACGAAAAGGAATAATAATTCAAATCCCCAAAGTTACATGAAGCATTCACAGAAAAGACAAAAAAAATGACAATATCAACATCTGTGAAGTTGTAAGTTATTAAAAACATCTGGTATGTGTAAAGATTTGACACGGGAAATATAACTCCTATCACCTATTGTTCAGGATGAGCTGGAGTTCGGCTACATCGACTCACCTCATCAACAGTTTCCTGTTGTTCTGGATTCCCCTCGAGATGGAAAACTCCAAGATTTTCCATATGATGAGTTACTGGTGAGATGGAAAAAATGTTTCTTGCCAAATCAGATACATGCATCAAACACTGCTCCGTTATACAGGAGCACTTACCCCAGTGAAAACAGCATGTATTTGTCCCATAGGGCAAACATGAGAAAATGGCTCAATCTGGTAGAAAATTGTAAGCCTGATTTCATAAACTGCTCGATTCAATGCTGTACTGGCCATGGAATCAAAATTAGCGGTAAATTTTTTTCCCTTAAGGTTCTGGCTACACAGTTTATTATAGACTTATAACTGAGGTTGAACTTCCAAAATTCAAAAATAAAAATAAATAAATAAACTCAAATGCTAGCTAAAATGTATGCTACATGCATTAACACAGCCAAAGTTTTTTTTTTTTTTTTTTTTTTTTTTTTTTTTTTTTAAATAAAAAAGATGACAATGTCAAAAATATCTCAAGTAAAGCCCCACTCTACACAAAAATAGTTTTTAATGAATTCATGATTCTGGATTTCTCAATTAGGGAGATGGAACAGATGTAATTTTAAGCACTTTAAAGTACCACAGACACAAATTATTGTACAAAAGAGAGTATTTTCAAACGTCTTGTAACCTATCTGGATTGGATCTTCAAATGGTGTCATGTCCTCAGGGCCCCGACTTTGGCTATGTGACGAGGGTGGCCGAAAGAGAAGATGTGAGCAGTCTGGACTCATTTGGTAATCTGGAGGTTAGTCCTCCCGTCACTGTGAATGGAAAAAAGTACCCCCTGGGCAGAATCATCATTGGAGTGGCCTTCCCTACGTGAGTTTGTTACCGATCGAGAGTTGAGTCCCTGACTTGTTATAAAGAATACAAATCAATCGTTGTTGTAGGGTAGCCCGGGACACAAAGCAGAATGTGGCCGAAGATGTGTGAACATTACTTGTATTGCTCTCTTTCTTTAAGGGCAACCAAGGGACGGAACATGACCAAAGTAGTTCAAGACTTCTTGTGGGCTCAGAAGGTTCAGCAGCCCATTGCCTTATACTCTGACTGGCTCTATGTTGGCCACGTAGACGAATTCATGACTTTTGTTCCTGCCCCTAACAGAAAGGTATGTATTACAAAAACCTCAGCTGCTATATTGAAACATGAAATCGTTGACGGGGAAGACGGGGAACTGCTAGATGTAACCTGATAGGCTCTCAGGACAATGAGTCAACAGGTGTTATCTTTGTGTTTTTCTGTGCACAGGGCTTCCGGCTGCTGCTCGCCAGCCCAGACGCAGGCTACAAACTATTCAGAGGCTTACAGAGCAACGGACACGGAAAAGCCAAAATGTTTGAGGGTAGGCCCGTCTTTAACAACCTCATCTGTGTAAAATCAACTGTACAATGGGCATCTTAGCAGTAAACAAACTCATCATGGCATTAACACTCTGTAAAACACTTCCAAAAGGTCTGAGAGGTGAAGAAACAATAACTGTGGATGAGATAGTTGATGACGAGAATCTCCAAGCTCAAAATAACTACGTACAGGTGAGTGGGATTGCAAGGTTAGACTTCAGCCCAGAAAGGTACTGTACTGTAATGTATGTGGACAACCAGACGTTACACTCATATCCTATTGTTGAATTCCTCAGTCCAAAACTATGGCTGTTAAAATGCTGCTGTAACACAGCTGTCTGTTGGAGGGCTTTGTACAGGATTTTGGAACCTGCCTGCTGGGATTTGCTTCCATTTAGCCATAAGAGCGTGAAAGCCTGCTGGCACACCGTCAGCGTATCCGCTCATCCCAAAGGTTTTGGATGTTGGTAAGGTTGGGGTGCTGCCTGGGGCATTTGGATTTCCCTTCATTGGGACCAAGCTAAATCATGAAAGCCACAGACTGTGCCTATTGTGACAAACTGTTGGCATCGTGCATGCGTTCAGGCAGCAGTGGTCTCCACGCAGCCATCCAGATAATGAATGGTCCATCAGAAAGCCAGGTAGTAAAGGAGGATTCATAGCTTTAGCCAACATGGTTCTACTGTGCTAGAGTCAAGTCAATTTCATTCATATAGCCCAAAATCCCAAATTTGCCCTAAGAGGCTGTTCTTTACACCACCTCAGCCATGTTTTGGCATTGATTGTTACTTGCACCTCACTATAACATGCTGACTCATTGGAAAGCTGGCATCCTATTACAGACCTACGTTGAAAGAGAAGGTCTTTTGCGACCAAATGTTTATCGGCAGAGATGCACTCATTCATGTTGATTTTAGAGAGCTCTTAACAATGGGTGTGTCTGAGGCAGCTGAACCTACTAATTAGCAGGAGTGTCCGCATACTTCTGGCCACACAATGTCTAAGCCCAGACAAAGATTATCTTGAGTACTGCTAGTATTGCTTATTTTGTGTAAAGCCACTTTGGAACATTGGTTTTGAGAATTGCTGCTGTATGCTAATAAGAGACAGACCAAGGTTACCGAATGTAATGAGTTATGCAAACTCTGTATTGTACAGTATGGGCAATTTATGTCTTTTTGAACTGCGTGCTCTCTCGCAGAGCTGCATTGACTGGAACAGAGATGTGCTGAAGAGAGAGTTGGGCCTGGATGAGGAGGACATCATTGACCTGCCAATCCTTTTCAAATTAATGACGGGTGAGGAGGAGGAGGAGGACAACGTGCTCAGAGCAGTGGCTTACTACCCTGACATGGTGTGTTCAGACCTGAGCTGGTTTTTATCAGTGGTTGTTTCCAATATAAGGGGCATTAAAGTACTCGGTACATTTTAGGAGCTGATAGCACTACTGTGAGTCTCATGATCTGTCACTTGTGTTTCCAGGTGAACATGATAGTCCTGGGGAAGAACCTGGGCATCCCAAAGCCCTTTGGCCCCAAGGTGAATGGCCGATGTGCCCTAGAGGCCGAGATGTGCTCCCTAATGGAGGGCCTGGGCCTCAGTTGCACGTTCATCGACGACTTCGCCACCTACCACAAACTGCTGGGAGAGGTGCACTGTGGCTCCAACGTCCGCAGGGAACCGTTTGACTTCAAGTGGTGGAACCTAGAGATGTGAACCTGAACTCAACAGTGGATGGAGATAGAGGCATTTTCCAAAAAGTTGATTGTTTATGAAAATAGCACATTGCCTTAACTTTAGATTTTCATGTCAAAGCCTTACATTACGTCCAAGTCTTTAAATGATCTTAGCTTCTTTTAAGCTGTTAAATTAATGCTGAATTCTTAGCATTTCCCACAATATTTGCTCCGTAACCATCAACTTTAATGCAGGAAGAATTACCCCAGGCGTTTGATCTATTATGCATCTTCATCTTTTTTAAACATTTTTGTTGGCTTTATTTACAAAAAGGATGTAAAGCAATATGTACAAACATGTCTTTTGAACAAGGGCTTAAGCAGACTGTTGACAAGAATAGAAATACAATCATTGAATCATGTCAATCGAGCACATCGAAGATCCAAGACTCCCAATCTTGTGGTTTGGACCGGCCGTCGGCATATAGCGCAAGCACAGTTAGATGAATGGTACCACAGGGTGATGTGCTATAATAATATAGAGCCACAGGGGGGCAGACTTCATCTACTCAAGCATTTCCGAAGTCCAGAGGAAAATAATTTTGAAACTTATCTTTTCATAAATCAAATCTAAAAGGCTGTAATGTACAAATGTGTCATTATATATATAATATAATATAATATATAGCCAGTTCTACATTTGGTCTAGTGTCTTAAACCTGTTGTCTTTTTTATAAACTGTAAAGGCTGTCTTTAATTTGCCATAGACGATACAGCTCATGCCTGCTTCAGTCAGACCACTGAATAAAACAACTCCATGTCTCCATCAGTTATTTCCTTCTCAACAGACTGAGGACAGGGAAACGCCTCTCCAGACTTAAGCTTTCTATGGCTTCAACACAGTATCACTATTCATTGTGACAGATATATTTATGAATAAATAAATACATGTCTGCCTAGTTTTACATTCAAGCCCGCCGGCAACACAGTGCCTTTGAATGTGACCCTTCCTTTAAAGAAGCTCACGCGACACAATCGTTAAAAAGGCAATTCCAAGAAGAGTCACAGTGTAATTCATATTCAGCAAACAAATCAGTTTTTTTTCCAAAAGGGTCAGCTTTCTGGCAGTAACTCTAAAAATTTAGCGCTTTAAGTCACATACATATATAATAAACTTTACAAATAAAGTAAGAAACTGACATTTGGCTCTTTATCAGCAATGTGCACTGCATGTGGAGATGTTGGCTGGTTTTCAATAAAACACAAATCACTGGGACAACACCTGGCACAAGTGTACAGAGGAGAGGCTGTTGGCAAAACGATTTACACCATGTACAGTACCATTGTATACACACCTGTGCATGGACATCAAATCAACAAGTGGTGTGTGACAAAGTATTTGGAGCCAAACGGTCTAAACAGCAGTACCTTGAAGTGGGGATGGAAATGCATGTTGCTGGTTGGGGGCATTACCATAATTACACTTGATACTCTAACTATAAAGCATCAATACAGTTATGTTAAAATAGGTTTGTTATAGACTTACTGTACAATTAAAATTTTGAATTTAAAATTTCTTTTTTTTATTCCCCCCCCTCCACCCCACCAGGAGGAAGGCAATTGATGCTAATATACTGTTACAGCCAACAACAGCACACAGTACCCTCCATTAAACATAACAGATTTACCAAAGCCGTCGTAAAACATGACAAATATCCACTGCAGAATACTCACAATAATAGATCAATAAAAACACAAAAAGCAGCCCCGACACACATACGCACACACACACACACACACAACATCAAAGTTTAACCCATATACAATATCACAGTGGGATGTGAGGTTGACATTAAAAAACATTTTTCTCTCTAGTGCAACTGTCCTCTCTATAGACGGTTTCACAAGATAAATAAACACCAGTTTTTTGATCGGTCTCAATTTCTTTCACAACTCTTTTAGACACAAGATTGAACCCCTGTTCAAATCCTGATCTCTTAAAGAGGACATTTGAGTGTTTACAGTAAGACTTAGCTTTCAAAACGTCCTGGCTATAAAGTAAGTAAGCAGCCAGACTTCTCCTGCCGAGCCGGCTGACAGAGGACAGACAGTAGTGATGCTGCATGGGTGTGGACATCTCCCTTCCTTGGCCTTGAGCCACATGGAGCTGGAATGAGGCCGAGAGGCAGCAGATCCATGCCAAATCTACCAGTCTCTGGTCTCAGATCTAGCTTCTAACTCTACTCCTCTTTTGTGTCAGTGGTGGAGGTCACATGTCCTTGGCTTGTTTTTGGTAAAAGGTGCCTCTTATGGGACTGCGGAGATGAAGAAAAGACAAAAAAATGAGACAAGCATAAAGTAGAAGCATTAGAATGAGGGGTAAAATTGTGACAAAGTAGAAAACAAATGAATATAATCTTCATGGTCATACAGTCATTAAGTAGCCCCAAGATTATGTGAACATTATGTCTAACCTGAAAATGGATGCCGATGCAGTGATCAGGGGAGTGTGTCTAACAGTTCTGCATACAGATATGGAGAGAAAATGGCACACTTAATATTGCTAAGCACAACAACAGAGGACCTGCCACAACAGAACTTAACATCAGAGCAGCGCTGCACCTTCATCTCTCCCTCGAGCACCCCCCAGGAGGTTTATATAGGGTGTGGAATGAAATGTTATGACATTCATGTTCCCATCAGGATGACTTGAATTGAACTTTGGTGATTCCTTAACTCTTCGTCTTTTCTAGCGTCATCATCAGGTTATAATTATAATTTGTCTAAAGCTTTGGTTTATCAAAAATATCTGCAAAACTAATCGCATTCTCATCAGCCTTAGTGCCACTTTAAGTGTAGTGCACATTATCAAATGTCAGCAGGACGACGCGCTAAACTGGGATGGTGAACAACGTAAACATTAGACTTGTGCCTGACTACAGGCTAGTCTATTAAATGTCAGAAAACTGAGGACAAAAATGACCCATCACAGGTTTCCAGGACTCTGGTGACATCTGCAGAAGCCAAAGATATCGGCCCATTTGTTTGACGTCTTGTGTTATTTAAACCCCAAATGTATCACTAGTAAACTTTATTTTTCACAATTACGGTTTCAGACCGTTTATAGACCTCAACGTTTCCGACCGCACTTGACAGCAGCTTTATTTCACAGGAGAGAGAGAGAAATACGATGAGTGAGACACAGAGTAGGCCTACTTTGTTTTTGCAGGAAACATTCAGCTATTAAACCAACTCCAGGCCAGTTCAGGGCCTGTGTATCGTTTTTTTACCCTTATAGTGTATTAACATTTTCTTGTGGCAGCAATAAAGTTAGTAATGTTTGTGTTACTCTACGGGATTCCCACCAGAGATGGCAAAAATACTCACTTCCCGTACTCAAGTAGAAGTACAGATACTTGTGTTAAAAAAAAAAAAAAAATACTGATTTAACTTCTTTACTCAAGCAAAAGTAACAGCTTGTAAATGTACTGAAAGTATAAAAGTAAAAGTAGCCTTGCAACTGACAACCATTATTTATGCAAAGCTACCTGGACCACACACACGTTACTAGAGAGCACGCTGAGGAACTTCAGTGGACGTGGAGAAGTACCGATATTTGTGTTAAAATGTAAGGAGTGAAAGTAAAAAGTTGCCACAAAAAAAATAGTAAAAGTAAAAATATCTGAAAATCTACTTGAGTACAGTAATGAAGTATTTGTACTTTGTTACTCCCCATCTCCGATTCCCACACTGCCTCAAAACACACGGACATGTCTGATCTCCGGTTACATGATCGGCCACGGGGGGGTCGCATTTCCCGGAAAGACCGTCTGGCGGCTGACGTAGGCAGGGTGAACGACAGTAAGTAAAACCCATCACTGATGACAAGCAGGTCTCACCGATGAGAACTTGTGTTCCTGGGAGGGGCGCTCTGTCTTGGGCCGGCTGTCTGTCCCCTTTGGCTCTGATGTCTTCACTCCATCTGGTTGCTGCTGAAGACGAGACGCTGCTGGGAGGAAGGCGACAGATGCGTGGCTGTCATGGTTAATAAACTCAAGCACATAAGGCTGCCAGCTGTTGTAGTCTAAAAAAATATATCCCATCATGCAAAAGATTAATGGTCCAGATTGAATCATCAGTGATGATAAAAAAGTGCACCATAACAGAAGTTGCGTGGGATTTACAGATAAGTTGGAAATGCTGTACCCTTCAGGCATACTTAACTTCATCCGTTTTAATACAGTTTGCTAAGTTACACAGACCTTCTGGTGTTGGCAGTGAGCCGTGCTGGTGCAGCTGAGGTAAAGTGATCAAGTATTGGGTGATACTAATTGTCTGGGAAGCAAAGAGTGTTATTCTTAACATCTGCTCCATTTGGATTTCCCCCAGATACTCTGGATATGTGAAAGAGTCGAGCTTCGGTGCCTCTTCCTCACACCTCCACGCCATCAATGACCCTTTCTCCTAAACTTACCTGGGACACTTCCCTGGCTGGTACTGCACGCACTGTCCTCCCCCGCAGAGCTGTACACAAATGAGTCTCCCTTGAGTGGCGTAACACAAGACACACTTTCCTGTAGGAGGGGTAAAGGATGTTAGAAATATTTCCCTCTTCTCTAGCAAAAATGTATAAAAAGGTCAAGGATCCAGCATAATATTAACCGCAGATCTACTACTCTTGTTTAATAAACACATTAATATGTATCACTATGCAATGCATTTTGAGACCTGTCATTACTGGGATATAGAGAAATCCATCACACCTTATCCTATCCTTTGTTTCAATTGTTTAGGTAACAGATAGAGAACAAGTGGATTGTGCCCCCCCCCCATACACACATACACACACACACACACACACACACACACACACACACACACACACACAAAGTGAGACAGATACTAAATATGTCATCAACTCTGAGAAACTGTCTGCTGTTTTGGTTTTGGGGAAGTTAGCACTTTCATTATGTGTTATCTCTCTGCCTGGCTCCACTCACCAGTCCAGTGTCATACTCGTCCTCCGCCTCGTTCTCGTTCTCGTGCTCCTCCACTACGCTGGCAAAGCTGCTGGCGTTGGAGGAGGAGCGGGAAAGATCCTGAGCCTCAGGGATGGACGGCGCCCTGCAACACATCGCCAAACTACACACCTGGGTCACTCTGACCGCACCAGCGCCTGTGCGTTCCATACGCTGAATTTTATTTGGGCAGCACAATCAGATCGTGTTTTTTTTCCCCCTTCCTATTTTTGTATTTGTTATTTTTCTTTCCAAAAGTCTAATGAATTCATCATCTTTATTTCACGACACATCAGGAAGCACTTTCAAGGAAAATGACAGCAGTGTGTTCAGCCGTTAATGCAACCCTCTTAATAATACTTTATATTTTTGACCCAACAAATTAGTTCAAGTGCAGCCTTTAAGACCCATTAAAGGACTACTCAAGCTGTATAAAGCCAAAACTATAGTCCATTCCAGAATATATCTTGTCTCATATTAGCTGTAGACTGTGCATGTATATCATTTTATCAAATGTAAATGTGTATTACTGATTCTACTGGTTCTTGTATTTCCTCTAAACTAGACACCTGCATAAATGAGAAGAGGATGTTGTTGGACCATCACTTAACATGGACATTGTGAATGGAATCGTGGATTTGGTGGCTTGTTTCATTCACATGGCTAGAGAGGCGTAATGATGAGGGTAATCGTCCATGCAGAGTTAATGTTCCAATCTATACAAACGGATTCCCCATCCGCCCGCCCAATTGATCAATCACATCATGTAGCTTCTCAATGTGTGCAAATATAATACAGTGTACTGTTATACAACACATTAAAATGATAATCACCTGTTTTTAGTAGCAGGGAATTCTGGAGAGCTGTGATTGGAGGAGTTGTCTGACTGTGAAAAGAGGCTGCCCTCCGGGGTCCTCTGGGTGCAGGGTGACACCTCTCGGCTTCCGGAGAGGGACGGAGATTGATGCATGAAAACACTGTAAGTTTACTTATTTCACAAGGTAAAACATTAGACAAACTCTTGATGAATTCTATACACATGCATATTATCTGAAGATGTGATCTGCATATGTTGCCCTTTAAATGACCTGAACCACAAACTGCAGTTTAACTACTGTTGACATTTTTTTCTTATTGAAGTAACCCACTGATCAGCTGCTATAGCACAAATATTACATGAAATAACAGCCGAGTGTGTGGTCATCTCCAAACACATTTGTTATGTTGTTTCATGTAAGTGAGCCTGTATGTTGGATATTTTCAGTAGCAGCTGAACTTGCTGCAGGTGTCAATATTGATGGACGACGTACAGATCGTATTGTTTATCCTGTTCTAACATTATTTGTCTGTTAGCTGCAGCGCACAGGCACGTATCGTGGGCAACCCCACCTACTGAATATACGCTCCTGCACGCATTAGGCATAACAAATTGTTAGAAAACCTATGAGTTGTATTCTACTCTCTTCACTAATGATAAAACTGTTTGCATAAATCATATTATACTGGTTGCTTTCCCACAAAATAACCATGGAGCCATCGTCTGTCCTTGTGCAAAGGCACCGGATGTTTCTAGAGGGGGACTCCCAGACTGAAAACAAACTAATCAAATCTGTCGATTAACACTGACGACATCATCTTTGTATTATGATTATATTTCACTCATAAATATGCCAATGTGGAGGGTTTCAGGTCAGTCACTTTCTGTACTTGGACTGAGAGTACTGTAAGCTGATTCTACTTGCAAGTAAACAAACTTTAATATAACTTCAGTGGTTTCTGTCTATTCTTGATAATGAAATTATTCTAACACATGTAAAGTAAGGCATTGATAATCTTCCCTCTTGTTTAAAACTTCCATCCAAGTAGAGTAAAAAGTGTAACTTCTAATAGCTGATTTCCTCATTTTGTTCCATCTGTTGCCACACTATTCTCTGTTCACTACCCACTCCCTGCTGATCAGCTGCTCTGTCCTCTCACCTCCTCTCTTGGACCTCCTGGATGTTCTCGATGCCAATGGCACTGCTGCGACGGGAACTGAAGGGACCAGACTTCTTCCTGGTTGGGCTTTTCCCAGGAATGATCAATGACTGACGGTGGGCAGGGAGAGGATAGTCAGACACACACTATGGAGATAGTGTTACCATTTCACAACCACAGTCTACATTATATACAGTATATGATACAGTAGGCTACTGAATGTATACTTATACTGCAAAATAATGATGAATGGATGGCTTGATGAATCCTGTTATGACATTCATTTGGCAACATGTTTTACAAATCCTTGATGCTCTGGGCTTCTGGCAAGAATTAATTAATGAATAGATATATATTCTATATTATCTAAATCTACTGCCTTGATTTTTATTGCCTCTAATGGTTTGTTTTTTCTTCGTCCTTTTCCCTGGGAAGTATCCTGTTGGGTAATCTTTTTGGTACTGGGGTCAGACTGTGGAGTTTTAAAATGTCTGGTACACATTTCTCACTGAAGATCAAATATGATTCATCAATAAGTAACTGTGTAAAGGAACACAGGTGGGAGTCTGTTTAGAAATGTCTTTTCGAAATCCCTGAGATCTGCTGCAATGGAATGCATGAAACAAGAAATGCAATAATCTGAAATGAGATGGCCTACCTGTAAAAACAATCTACATTACAGGTGAGAATTAGAAAAATAAATGAGCTATAACAACCCTGGGTCCATGATGGATCATTCCCTTTCAGCAATACTGTATAATGCATGAATGAAAGAGGGTTACGCCACTGTAGGAATGCATGAAGTTATAATTAAAACCATGACTTAAATGTCACTAACACCTAATTTGTAACTCTTAACTTCACATTATAACCTCTCACAGCCATGGGAACTAAAACAGGCACATTTTAAACTATAAACAACTAACTGCACACTTCCATCATGAGACATTATAAGACAAAAAACAAAGTAAAGACCAGAGACACACATAGTAAAGAAGAAGGGAGAAATATACATGAACCTCTTCTATTGTTCCTATCCCTATGGCACTGCATCGACGTCCATATTTACTGGGACTTTTGCCTGGAACAAGCAATGACTGAGCCACACAAGACATGGCAAGGGAAGCACACAGAGAGAGAGGAGATGATGAATTGAAAAAAGTAAGGGGAAGGAAAAAGAACACATCATAAGATCCCATGCACAGAGCAAAGATCAAAGAATTTTAAGGGCTTGAAAAGGAGCTCGCAGCATGAATTATTAGAGCAGACATGATATTGAGAAAATAGTGAGAAGCAAAAGCAGACTGGAGATCCGACACAGGAGAGAGCACAGCAGGAGATGGAGTGCCACCGACGTAGCAGGCATGTTGGCAGTTTGTGCCCTGAGGATTACAGGTTTGTTTACCGATGCATCCACAAGGAGTAAAAATGACAAAGAGGGATGACAAACTCCAAAGCTATAGATTTAAGAAAGCGTAGTCCTTTCAAAAATGGGTTTAATACAGCCGCCCTCAGAAGCAAGATAGAATCTTTTTTTCTAATTAGTTTTATCTCCTGTGACTTAAAAACAAGCTTCAAAAACAAAGGTTTTGCCGGGATAATTAATCAGTCTAAATTCAATGCTTCTTTTTTGGTTTTGCCAGGTGGTGATAATTTTCTTGCCAGGATGATTTTTCTAAATAACTTTTTTTCATCTGTGAAAACGTGAAAAGAAGTTTTTTAGTGACTTTTTGTGTGTTTTTTGTTGTAATAACTAAGAGCCTGAAGTGCACCAGTACCCCATAAATAGACCTAAAAGCATTCGTGTTATCCAGGTGAGTTTTAATTTCTCCCTGCACACACTGTCCATATCATATGTTATATATTGTGTTAGCAAGTTATATAACAATAATGCAGAGTCTTTCTTCTCGCTAAAAATGTATTTGGGTCGTCACTAGAAGAAGACAGAGCCCACCAGGATCAATCAGAGGCTGAAACGCCAACACAGTGCCTGTAGCTATCTTAAAAACTTTAGATTCAAGCATGTCAAACGACTATTTTAGCTCTCTGTGAAGGACAAGTTAGGTGTCTGTTAGTAAGCTAATGCTAGCTATGTGTTAGCAAGCTAAGGCACTTGCAAACATAATACTGCTTTCTGATTTACCCATATTGCGTTATAATAAAAATAATTTAATAACTAAAAATGATTTAGCTTTAGAAAAAGGGTTAGCTCAATTTGACAAAATAACTTAGTGACAAAATGCCTGCTGCACACGTAACATTAAGCATTATGTTAGTGTCAGGAACCCACAGTTTCCCCATTCTTCCTGCTGATGCGCCACGTCTTATTGGCTGTATCCACTTTTGTCTTCTTAAAAGCTCAGTTTTTGGTTTTGGCAGCTTATAAAAACTTAGTTATGGGTTACTGTTGGCATCGCATCCCACCACACAACAGTTTCTATTCTGATTCTGTTGTTTGCTAGCAGACTTAAAGGTCCAGTGTGTAACGTGTTTAGTTGTTCATTATCAAAATCAGTGTTGCCCGTTCACAAACGTGTCATTTTTCATAATTATTTATCATCATCATCAAGTATTCCTATTGGCTTGACATTTTACATTTGCACGAACTGGGGTCGTGCTCCATATTCACGCGCCATCTTGTAATACCTTAGCCGGTAAGGGACATACAGGATATAGTGCTCCGCCTTTTGCGTTTTTTGCTGTCACATGATAAACAGGAGTCTTCTTCTTCGCCGAGAAAAAGAAAAAGGAGATTGACGATAGCAAAAGACCGGCTTTTTGAAGCGTGAAGGCTAGCGTAGCTGTGATACGTACAGTACTTTGAACTGCATGGCGCCAGAGAGTTGATTGCGATATATGATCTCCACGCTAAATGGGAGAAATTCTTACACATTGTACCTTTAATTCACAAGGAGGCACCTTCACGCAACATAAAGTCAATGGAGATTGGTTGTTTTACTCTCTAGTGTGGTTTTACTCTCTATGAGGTAGTGGTGGACTTTAGCCTCTTGTGGCAGAAATTAACATTACAACAACAAACACAACCTGTTTTACAAAATAGTAACGTAGAAAGGTTTTCCTTGCAAACCCCTTTTTTTTCTGCCTGTCCTTAAGTCATAAACAAAGGGGAGAAAACAATTTATATCAGAGACAATTTATTTTTCCTTTGAACTTCCATAGGTTAATTTAGTCCAATTTAAAATACTGTCAGTGAACAAATCCCAAACTTCAATGAATGCCCAAAGAGTTGAAACACAATCAACCACATCTTTGAAAGAGACGCAAACAGGACGGTGTTCTCATTGCATTTAAGGCTTCAGCCATACATACTCAGCAGCCACACATGCACATATACAAGGCTGCGAGAAACCAGTCATGACAAAAGCAAAGTAAGGAGGGAGGGAGTCTGGGTAGTCATACAGCCGCTACACTGAGCTCACTTCAAGACTCAGGATGGAGACTTAACCGTCATCTTGCATTGAGAAGGAAACCACCTGATTCTTTCCACAATGGATAGTTTTTAACATCCTCCTAGATATCTAAATGATAAGAAGATTCTCTCCACAGAGAAAAGAAATGAAATGTCGTAAATGAAAAAAGGTGATCAAAGAAAGCAACTTTAGTAAAGAGCAAGAGTGAATTTAAAATGTCAGGAATGAAAGCGAGTGCTCCGATGATAACATACTGATGAAAGTAAAGTGATAAAATGTGCCAACAGGAGTCATTTGCAATTTAAAAAGTGCAGTTTATAAGAAAGAATAGGGGTTAAAGCAGTTTGTATGTATCCACTGTGCTGTGAATGGGGAATATACTGTATCCTGAAGGTATGTGTTAATTGGGCATCATGTGAACCAAAATGGGCTACTTACAATCCCTGGGGTTTTGGGGCTCTCTGCGGGATTGTGGGTAAAGCTGCCACTGTGACTAGTGGAGACTGTGTGTGACTTCTTGTTACTGAGGCCCATGGCATCCATAGACTGGCTTCTGCTGCGGATGACCCGCTACAGAGAGAAACGAGGAGATACCGTCAGTGGACCCACTTTGATATTTGTGGAAACGCAACTCACTGACAGAGTTTTCAAAGCATACCACATATATGTGCCTCGATACTCAAACTAAATTCTATTAATCCAAATGAAGTCAATTTCAAAAGCTGACATGTACACGTTAGTAAATACTTTGCCAATACACAGATCGGTTCGAGTGTATGTCTCATCAATATCGAATATTTTACAAAATTTGATGGTAATGAGCCTTTTTTTTTACAGAGGACATTTTAAAATGCCACAATGGGAAAAGCAAATGTGTACATAAAAAAATGAATGACGGCTGAATTCCATTTAGCTGCATCAGTTTTCAGGGTCCTGGTATTGTGAATGCTGGCTCACTGTCTGGCTAACAGGGACCCTTGACTAAACCGAAGCCATTGTTAATAGTAACATGTAACGCCTAACTAATACATATAATTAATATTATGTACCTTAACTATATCACAACTCCAGATGTATTTTACATAGTATCAACATTTCTGAATTTTATTATGGCTTTGCTCAATTGGCCCTTTATTCTTTTTTAACAAAACTCAATATGTCATGTTTGACAGCATGCTGAACCTATTATGAAGTACTAATATCTGTGACTATTTTAGAATAAATGTGATAAATCGTAGGGCAGAAATGTGTTTGTTCATTGTGCGCACACAAATAAACACACATGTCCGCATACATAGTGCTTTGTGCCTACGTGTGTGTATGCAGGACTATTTCTAAACACTTAGGGGCAGTGCAGGTCAACAGGCAGGAGGGAGAGGCTGCATGAAAGAAATGTAGGTTCACAGAAGGTTGAGGAGAGTGTAGGCTCGGTGTTGGAGGAGGAGGAAATCCATTATCTAAAGTATCTTTAGTGGGGTTTTGTGTCGTGGGAGGGGAAGATGAGACAGTGTGAGCAGAGGAAGACGGTGTAGGAATTGCAGATGTAATTTGTGGAGGTTAAAGGGAGAGAAAGAGAGGCAGCAAGATGGCACAAGACAGGTAGAAAGAAAAACAGGCAGGAGTTGTCGCCAAGAGTACATTTATACACAGGCAGTGTATGCTTGTATGGAGAATACATGGCTCTAAAGACAGAGACTGAGAGAAAAGGGGGATAGATTTATCTGAAGTTGCATGGAAATACAGAAAGGATGGTGACACAGAGAGAAGAGAAACACAGCGAGGGAACGCTCCCCACGGGAAGACATGCAGACTGCATCATCAGCTCCCTAATGAGGGGCCATTAAACCGTTCATCGGGCACACACAATCACAGCTCCTACCACTGAGCAGCTCCACCACCCTAATGGCCATTGATGAAGCACTCAGTCAAAGAAAGTGCCTTTCATACACAACAGGACACTCCACAGCCTCAAAACCACACCATCATGTGAAAACATATCAAGTGAGGCCATCAAATACCTCTGGACTGGTCCTTTGACGTACTGCAAATTGTCTGTGTTTTTTTTCCCCTCATGTGTGAATACCCAGAATCCCAGCCATGAGCCAGGGGAGGTAAATAAAATGCATCCTTAAATACTCTACAGTCATAACCATTCTCTCTCATGCACGCAGAGTTGCAGATTAACGGTGCACTCCTCGTCAAATGACGAATTGGGGCTGTACCTTAAAGGATTCAAAGAAGCCCCCCCTCCAGCGGCCCCGTTCTCCAGCTTATCTTCGTCTCCACCCAGACCCATCATGGACTGGCTGTTTATGTGCAGCTCCTCATACAGAGTCTCCAACAGGGCTGAACGTGTGCGCTCCTGACAACAACAACAACAACAACAACACAGTCAGTCTGCAAAGGTACTGACACTGACTTTGAAATGTAAAACCCAAGTTAGTTCATAATTTCAAATTAAGGTTTATCAGTATGGTAGACATCAACTCAGAAGCTCATCTGCATTGTCGTTTGATTCAGACGGTGATAAATATACCAGCGGGTGTGTGCTCAAGTGTGCTAACACACACACGCACACACACAAACTTCTATGGCGTAATCTGCATTGTCGTTTGATTTAGACGGTGATAAATATACCAGCGGGTGTGTGCTCAAGTGTGCTAACACACACACACACACACACACACACACACACACACACACACACACACAAACATGGCGTAATCTGCATTGCAACACTCTTTTCACCTCTAGTTTGGCAAACTTCTCAGCCTTGTAGCAGGCGTACTCTGCATTGATGAGCTTGGTGAAGAGGAACTCGTGGAACTCTGGGCCCTGAGGAAAGTAAATATAGTGAAGGAAAGGCGGAGGGAAGGTTTGTGATGTCTGCTTGCAAAAGGGAACTGAGTTTGTGTGACTGCTGACCTTTTTGAAGACTGCAGGGTTAGGCAGAGCCGGCCCAAAGAAAGGTACATCATCCCGCGCTGTCACAGACACCTGGAGGAGAAAGCAAGAGGGCACTGACTATAAAATACTGTCACATGTGCCACAGAAAGAAAAAAAGATTGATGAATGAGTAAATCTGAAATGGTGTTCATTGAAGGTTTTCATATACAATATTGGCTGTCTTTGGAACCAACCTTGTAGGTGACACTGTCCGTGCATGCATTCTCCACCTGCACTACCACATACCCATGCAGGAAGTTGGACTGGATCATGTCTGGTACAAAGGGCGTGTTCTCCTCCTGGAACACAATGGCTACAATATCGTTGCCTATGTGCCTCTTCCTCTGCAGCTGGATGGCACAGATAAACAAAGACTAGTGGAACAACAGTGGAAACACTTCAAATGGACAGTTAGAGAGTCGCAAAAACCAATGTATGACACCCTGGTTTTACACTGATAGCAGCCAAAACAGTTGGCTTGTAGTAGGTCTTGTGCCAAGCATTTAACACAGTAAACAAGCTATGTCTGAATAGCTTCTTTCAAACATTAAACAAATGCAAATAAAATAGTATAACTCATCTATCTTTCTATCTATCCATCCATCTATCGGTCCCCATTAATTGCCTTTATCCATTTTTGTGATCTGCTACTGTAACACCAATTGATGTTGATCCCCCGCTGTATCTTGTGCTCATTGCAAAAAAGTCCTCCAAACTATACGACCACATATGCCGTTTGTTCCTACCCTGTAATACAATCCATAGGAGTGTTTCATAAATTAGTGCTTCAAGTGCTGGCAGGAAATACGACCCACAGAAGTGTTTTCTAACCTACCTAAACGCAACCATTGTGGTTTTATACAAGTCACTTAGATTAGGTGTACAAAATACTGAGTTAAGAATAAAAAAATGCGGTTTTGGTTAAAAGCAGTACTTTTCTTGCATTACTTCCATATATGGGTAGTTTCCTCTAAAAAAAGACACGAACAGCAGGTAAAAAAAAGTCCTGTGTTTGTTTGACCCATCCACCTGTCCCGGACATTCTTGGTTTACAGTTTTTCTCCATGGCTTTGATAATAATATGATTCAATAGCAGATGGATGCAAACTATTTTGATCTGCAAGGCTTACTCAATGCATTTTGTGCCAAAGCAATGACAAATGACTATAGTCATGTGAACAACTCACCTCATGTATATATAAATAGTCATATATTTTGATGAAGTTTAATAGTCATTTGACGATTGTGCCGAAGCGATTGAGAAAAACTGTAATTCCACGTAACATGACTTCCTGCTTTGCTCCCGTCACTACGGTAGGGCATCGGCTAGCAATAATTGTAAATATAGGCCCAAGCTTTCGAAGGCAGTTGATAGTGAGGAAATTAATGAATATGAATACCAATGAAGGCAGTGCAAAGTCAACCAAAAAATGGTTTATGATGACTGTCAGCAACCCAAATCGTCTCTTCTGTATAGCTTCATTATCCTTGATGCCAAAAAACATAAAGTTGCCAAAAGCATACGTGTGCACTTTGAGTACAGAGTGACTGTGCCCCAAGTATTACATTTTTATCCAAGCAATATCTTTTGCCAAGCATTAGGGACACCTTTCTCTGCTGGAATCTCTCATTGCTTTTTGCTATGAACTTTAATTTAGGCAGGTCGGAAGTTCCCATAAATATCAGAGAAGATATGTTTTTTCCCTATTTTTTAAAATTTGAGACATCATAAACACTGCCCCAGAAATGTTTTCTTTTCAGCATTCAAACAATAAAATCCTAGATTATATTACAAGGTCAGATTTCTCACTCACGGGGGGGGGGCTTTTGAGTTCACATAGCTGAATAACATCCATCCCACTTTCTCTGTGCAGATACCATAATGCCAAACTCACCATGGACAGTAAGACACTAGTGTGGGGATGGATTGAGTCACTGGACATCTGTTAATACTGTAAATCCGCTCCTGAAAAACAAATCCCTCCTGAAATAGTGCCATGCTATTACGGTTGCACTAGTACCCTCATGAATTTATTTAACATTTATGTCCTTTGTGTGTCTCTTCATGACAATATGAACCATCTGCGCAGGCTAACTGGGGTAACAAAGACCACTTTAAGATGCAGTGAAGAGCAGCTGGACCAATGTAGCTCACTGCAACATTTCATCAAAGAGATGAAAGTCTTCGGCCACATGCTATTGAACGGCATCCAGATGATATGAATGACTTATATTCGTTCAGGTTACTGCATGAAGCTGCTGCATGCCCGTGCTCATCTTATGACACTGGACAGAGAGGGAGAGCTGCAGGAGGCGGAGGTCTCACTCCACTTCAAATTCTTCACTTTCTTTGCTTCATCTTGAACTTCAACATTAATATCTTGTTTATTTATTCTATTAAAAAAAACAGGTTAAAAATGACAACTTGTGCTAGAAAGAGGGTTGTTTAAGTAATAGTACTACACCTATGTCTATTAAACTGCAACTTTTCATTTAAAAAGTTTTTTAGTACAGATAAAACAAAGAAGATATAATGTTATTAATGAGTTAAAGTAAAGATTTTGTTCACAATAATTCAGGTTCACAAAAACGGCCATAAAAACACAAATAAGTTACCGGGATTATAAATCCTTGGAAGGTCACTGTACCTGCTGTGAGTCTCCCTCTGTGTAAGGCAACTTGGTGGACACATGGAACATAATCTCCTTATTATGGAAATTTGTGTAGACAGATTCTGTCCCTGTCTGTCCATGAGTGACATCCAACCCACCCCGAAATCTGAAGAAGAAGAAAAGGAGAGCCAGAGAGAGAGGATTTAAGGGCAGAAGCAAGAAAAAGGAGGGATAATAATAAAAATGAGAAGATAAGGAAGAATGAGAAGGAAAGGCGAAAAGAGGATTGAGGTGAACAGCCAAGAGGGAGACAGAAAAGACAAAGCTGTGTTAGAAGTGGAACATAAGTGCGTGCCTTCAGCGGACTCCTATCGCCTATCCATGCTCATCCATCATGAGGAAATGCCAAAGGCACTTCTTCTGCCTACTCAATCACAATGTCAGCAACCCTCCACATACTCGGACACTCTAAATCGCTTTTCAGGGATTTATTTAAAGCCAACTCTAAAGAAATGCACCGTGAATGATAACCTGCTTCTGACAGACATGAAGTGAAGGGCTGAGAATTAAGCAAAAGCACTTGAAAACGAAAGAAATTGAATTAAAAAGTGTCTGAACCCTTTGAAGTCGTGAAGCTCAATCTTGTGGCCCAGAAACTCCAAGAACTCGACAAAGGCAGGACTTTCTTCCATGTTCCCAAAGAGCTCCTCCTCTGTTGTCTGCATGGAGGAAGCAAAAGGACATTTCCAGGAAGACTGACACATCACTTCAAAAGCAAAGATTAGCAGCGGTATCTGGGAAGCGCACTCACCTGGCCAAACTTTTGATAAATAACCCCAAACTTGAAGTTGTTGCTGATCACATGCTCGTCAAAGGTAACAATGAGCCTGGATGCCTGAGGACAAGAGGACAGGAAGTTTTCAGTCAGGTTGATGGAGATGTGGTGTTTATTTGGAAATGAGAACTAGCGCCTACCTTTGGGTAGAGGACAGGATAAAACCTATCCACGTTTACTTCTTCACACACAAGCTGCAAGGGAAAACATACATTTAGCTTTTGTCATTTGAAATATATACTGAAATTAAATGTTTGACTAGCTATTCTGTGCCATAATAACTGCCTACCTTGGCCATCTGAACCACATTGGGGAACTCGGTTAGACAGGAAATGGGAATCACATCATCGTATGTTTTTAGCTTTGTGCTGAAAGGCAAACAGTTTGAAAAGTCAAAATGCACACCGTTTGGTTTCTAATCCAAAGCAATCCTCTTGCTTTAATGTTTTTCTTTCTTTGATGTTTAGCATTCATGCAAATTAATTTCCAGTTCAAAGAGGACCTTTTCTAACTGCTCTATCCGAGGGGTACAATAAACAATGCCATGGAAACTGTGTCACATTAATGGGATACATATAATTATTTTATAAATAAAAGCATTGGACGTAATTTGCATGCATGTCCACATATAGATAATGGCCCGCACTGTGTGTACGGCTGATTTAATGCGGCACAAATAAGACAGATGTACTAATATACGGTATATTCATACAGCTTCCACTGCTGTTGATGCTCAGAGCAGCTATTTGTTTTGTGATATCCGGGTTTGTGAGGTTTTCCAACTTTCTAAGTCGAAAATCTGACTTCAGGAGGCGTTCCGGTTGTAATTTCAGACTGGGAACTTGGAAATTCTGACTTCTCAGTTAAACTAGAATGCACCATAGGAACTCCAATTGAGGAGTGTCTGCCACTGTCCTAACATAGAAATATTAGGGGTACTAAAACAGGGAAAACCCCTCTGTATTCTACTTAACATGGTACAGTCTGAGTTCCCTTTACTATAAAGCCCATTGGAAGCTCATTTCCTCTTTGGCAGTTTGTTTTGGACATGGTCCAATGGACATGGTCCATTAACTGCAGGTAATATGGATGGGAGATCATGCAACAAACATTAGATAGTGGTACTAATGATCTAATTGGGGAGAACAGTCAATCAGAATTGACCTTCTTCAATTCTCTGAATGGTTAATTTTGTGGCACGTCGAGTGAGTGTGTGCGGGCGAGTTGAGCACACAGAGTGGACAGGTTGAGAGAGAGAGAGGGAGACATGAGCGGTGTGCAGCAGCGGTCTGCCAGAGTTTGTGAGAGGGGTTATTATTGCATGATAATGTGGATAATAGCAATGCAAATACAATTTTTAAGCACATAATAGATTGTTTGCTTAAACTAAAAAATGTGTTTTGTTTGTGTATGATTTCTTTTCAATATGCAGAGTATATGCTTGAAAAATACATTTCTCTGTGCTTAAAATAAGGACCCAGTTTTAAAAAATCAAAACTCAGGAATGATGTGCTGTGTAAGAACCATATTACAGTCAATGTGTAAATTCATTTAGCAACATTAAACAAGGACCCAGTTTTAAAAAATCAAAACGTTGGGATGGTTAATATGTCTGATATTAATATGTGCTGTGTAAGAACCATATTACAGTCAATGGTGAGAACATAAGCTTGACATTTGAAGCAACATTAACACAGGAGAGTAACCTGTAATCCTTCTGTTTGAATAGAAATGGGTGTTTTTAGAGCACTGACAGTAAAATAATCATCATTATGTAGATTTCTATCAGACGCTTTAAATATGGAATGTCAGTGTGAGTTTGTCTGGGATGCTGGGGTGACTGTGGGGACTGTGGGTGACTGTGGGGGACAAGGGGACTGTTCCAAACTGTGGGGACTAGTGGGTGATTGAATAAGGGGGACTGTGGATAAAACCAAATGGGGGACTTTGGGGGATTTGGGGGATGATGGGGCATGTTGGGGACCAGTGGGGAACTGTGGGCGGCCTATGGAGCAGATGTCCACCAAACCAGTTGTTACAAAGCCCTTCCTGAGATGAAAATTATTTTCTTTTAATCACACTTCAAAGCCAAAGTTAGTTTGGTAGAGGAGAATACAGTAAGCACACAAGTTGCAGTCAAACTGTGTAAAATAAGCAGCAGGTGTCTGAAGTGATATATAACTGAAGATGAGATAGATGGGAACATGTAGTGGGTGCCCTGTGCCACTGTGGGACTATATCAGCAATCAAGATGGAAATACATTTTAAAATTCAGTGAGAAATGAGAATGCTCTTCTTCCTCTGTGTCAGTTTCGCTCGACTGAATCCTATTCTTGAGCAAAGAATACAAAATAAATAAAACATAATCTATCCATAACAGTTAAGTCATGTATGAAAATACTCTATATAGAATGGTTCTGTTTGAAGGATTTATGAGTAGATGCCAAACATCACTGCATTACATGGGTTTTTGAAGCCAGGGTTGTTTCAGGTTTGACGTGAGAAAACATAGAAAGGGAAAATAGAGTAAAGGCAAAGAACAATTTCAGGAAATTGTAAGAGGTAAAAAAAAAAAAAAAAGCACAAATGGAAGAGACAACAGGTCAAAGATAAAGATAATAGGAAACTGTACCGAAGCATCAAGCGCAGATGCTCCTGATCCCCAATGACATCATACTTTATGGAAAAGACCAAGTGGCCCAGGGCAGCATCCATGGTGTAATAATTAAAGTGTTCCTAGGGACAGATAAGCAGAGGAAACTTAAATGCAGGGATGAATACTCCTGCAGCAACTGAGAATTAAAAATGCTATTATAAATTAGAAATGGAGACGCGCCGAGAGAGTAACAGTCTTGTAATTAAAAAAAAAAATTGCCCTTGAAGAAAAGGTGTGAAGCAAGGAACCAACTTGTATTAATCTATTTTGAACACACAACTTCTCAGGTATATATATATATATAACAAACTGTATTTACAAGTAGTATCATGTAAAATAATACGGCGACATTTAGTGTTTTTCTCACTTTGAGGGGTGTATGTACTTCATCACTTTGGGAGAGAATACTAACAGCGTAGCAGCTTTGTAAAAGTAAAGGTTTTCAATGGTAATGTAAGGCTTTAACTGAATTAATTAAATGATTTTAATGTCCCATGCAACAACTGGCAACTGGTTTTTGTCCTCATTTCTTTGCAAGTATGCATTGACTGTGTCCTATATAAAGATGGATGGCTTGACAGCTCCACTAACCAGAAGCCAAAACATGGTGGCCCCCTGGTGGCTCGTTGCGTATAGGTTATAAACCCCGCCCCCTTCATGTTAGCCGATTGGACATGGACCAAAATCCTAGTTCTTATCATGTTGATGTTTGTTAGAGTGTAAGTTTGTTTTTAATCGGTTATTTGATGCTACAAAAACAAGCTAAAATGTCATGATTGATAGCGCTGATTGACGAGCAATTAGTCAGGCAGCTGCAGGGGCGGGACCTCGATACCGCGGCTCCACCGTCCAATCACTACTGCGCAGACTGAAATTACAAGATGGCCGGACCCATATCCGGGATATTTTTGGCGTCACTCTCGTACAGTACAGTGGGGGGGATGACTCATCGCGTCATCTTTTCATACAGGACAGTCTATGTTTGCCACATCACAGAGTTCTGCAATAGTATTAACTTAATATCAAGTCATTTAAAATGCCATTTTTCTTGTTTGATATATAGAATTTTGTAGGGGCAAACATTACTTCAAATCAACGTAAATCACTAATATCAAGCCAGTTAATGTAAGAAAACAGAAACAAGGGACATTTCCCAAATTTTATTTTTAATAAATTGTAAATTAAGATATATACTTTGTGCTGTTTTATTTGCATGAATCAACAAACCCCTTTTTTCCTATTCCCACCTTGCCCATGAATTGCTTCCTGTAGATCTTGGCGGTGCTCTTTGTCTCCAGTTTGACGTGGGAGGTCGGACAGGGGGGTTGATCTGCCTCCGGTGGGTCTTTAAGCTCATGATTGGTCCCCTCGATCCAGTAGCCTCCAAACTGGGGCAGCAGGATGAGCGGGAAAGGGCTAGTGCGACCAAGAACCTGACAATGATGGACAATAATCATGTGAACAAAGTATACTGATTAGTAAATCATAGTCGGTGTGTCGCATTAAGCACTGCATTGCTGATATCTGTATAATGTATAATGCATCGTTGAGTTCTTTGTGCGTGGAGTGTGTTGTATGTACCTCATGAACGCTGGGATAAGGGATGTAGTCCTCTTCTGTCTGCAGGGAGGGAAACAAAAATAAGTCAAGCTGACAAACAGCTGCTTCTAGTCCTACTTTCACTTTTGGTTCTTTGAGGAAAATAACGATGAACATAAACACTGTGACAGAATATGAACTACTGTATCAGCATACATTTGTTTCAGGTTTGAATATGACGGAAGCCACATTAGCAAGCCTTCTGACGAATGCCTTATATTCCTCTCTAGTGAATACATTTCATGCAATTAACATTTATCTGAGACGGAAATCTGCACTCATTGCTCTTGTTATAATGTAAATATTGGAATTCTTTCAAATGTTCAATAAAAATAAAATCCAACATTCTCAAGGCACATGGAAACTTTGAAGACTGGGTGCTGGATCCTTAATGTGGATAATATATAAAAGGCAATCCCGACAACAGTCCGAGTTAGTTTTTATTGCCACACGGATGTTTTGGGGAAGGCGCCGAAACAGCAATAAAAATATATGAATTTGAGTACTGTCCTAATTTCCTTTATAAACTTGTTTAAACGTGTCATTTGGGAAAAGTTGAAATAGTTTATAACAAACAAGAAATTAACAGCAAATAAAATAAACAGGCAGCTCAAATAAAATATGCTTTCCAATGAAAGTTTTCAGAAGACTTAGAGACTTGAAAGAAGACACTGACTCAGATAGCCTTATTTCCTCGGGCAGGTCCTTGCAGACCCTCGGGGCCCTGATTACAAACGCTCTGTCCCCTTTAGTTTTTATCCTGGACTCTAGAAGAGACAACAGACCAGTGCCCGAGGATCATAAACAACACAAAGGTTTATAAGGGAATTGCCAGGTCATGAAGTGCCTTAAAAGTAATCAACAAGATTTTAAAGAATGACTCCTTAAACAAACAGGGAGCCAATGTGAAGAGAGTACTTCTTGGCTCTGGTTAAAAGCCTAGCAAGCTTGTACAATCTGAGTAGAGGTGGAGGTGGTACTACAGGAAAAGTCAGAGGATCGCCAAAGTAAAGAGCTCAATGGATACCTGTACCGGGCTGTGAGGAAGAGGGTTTGCTCACCACAGGTCATTAGTAAAGTAAACACACAGTCATGTTAGTTTCAGTTCCCTTTTATTAGGTTGCAAGTTTAAACATGGTTTAAAGTTTTCCCTGTATTGATACTTACAATTCTTTGTTCAGTTCCACCATGCAGGACAATTGTTTGGGGACGGGCCAGCCTAAGTATTTCCTGTTTTATAAGAATAAGGTGGTCACGGATGACATCACCGGGCCAAACCAAGTAGAGGGTTTTCTTTTGTCTAGGAATGTTTATTTTGGTGGTTTTTGGTTATTGTATAAAAAAGGTATGCAAAATCCTGACCTGTTTTGTAGTCCGTAGGAAAGGAGGGAACTGGTAACCAAGTTCCCTTTAAGAGATGGCTAAGTATTAAGGTTATGGAGTAGATCAACCTGCCTTAGGATGGGATGGACTGAAGCAGTGGGGTGGTAATTGACAGCCCTGTATAAATGGTGGGATTTGCCCTCCTTGGGGGAGGGAGGAAGGTGAGGCTGTGCTGCCAGGAACATGTGTCTGTTATTGCTACTATTAGTTTAATGTACAACTGTCTTTAAGTTTGATGGGTTAATTATCTGTGTACTGCAGACCATGGAAATAAACTAATCACCTTTGAAAATGTGCAATGTTTGCATCTGCCTACCTACCACCATCCTAGCCACTCTGGTCAACCTACCACACGGGCAATTCACCCAATAGTTATCAAGACATTTCATTAATGTCAAATTCATGGTGGCACTGGAGGAAAAGACAGGGGCTTTACCTGAAAAAGCCAGTCTCCACTGTAGCTCCATTCCATTGTCTACATTTGTGCAGTTATCCATGGGAAAACCAGAAAAATATCTCACCACAAAACAATAGTGACCCAGATACGGGCCATGGTACACTAAAGTATATTAAATATATTAAATTTAGTCTGGGGCTGTTTTCATGGTATGAGCTTAGCCCATTAGCGCTAATTAAGGGAAACCTAACTAAGATGCTCTAATATTTTGAGCCATAGTGTTCTTCTAACTTTGTGGTTTACAGAAGACCCCGTTTCAACATGAACAAAGCCAGGCCCTTAAAGAAATAGTTATCCAGATTTGGTGTGGAAGAACTGGACTGGCCTGCACAGAACCCTGACCTAAACCCCATTCAACACCTTTGGGCTGAACTGTAGCACACAACTGTTAATTGCTCACTATCAGTGCCCGACCTCACTACTCTTTGTGGCTTAATGGAAACAAAATTGCTTAAAAATAGGTTTAAATGTTTTGTAGAGAGCCTGTCTAGAAGAGTGGAGGCAATATATTAATGCCCATGGTTTTGGAAGAAGAAGAAGAATACCTTTGGCCATATCGTGTGCATCATTGATAGCTAATTTGTTACTTTCTTTTAATGATTCATGTCAAAAGAAACTGTAGAACTTTCTCATCCAACACTATGCTGCATGAGAGCCTTTATTTAAATCTCCAAAACGGCATTATGCATATTAGAGGGCAGCCAGACCCTCACCAAGTTACCTGATTCTTGTCAGCCCACAGCGATAAACGGCTTAGTTTTTATTTCAGATGATGATACCATCTATTCTGTGCCCTTACTTGACCTCAGATCTCCTGCTTAGAGTATCCCCCAGTCTTCACTGCCAACTGCATAAGCCTGTCTAGGTAATAGCACAGCTTAGGATTTTGCAGGCCTAGTCCCCGCTGAGTTCTGAACTCAGTCGTTGAGCATGCTAATGCCTGTCTGACAGCTGATAAGAAAAGGTTTATAATTCTGCCAGTATGTATGCTTTACCAGACTGTGCTCTAGGAGGAGATGTGAGGATTTGCAACTCACTTTGAGGGGGGGAGGGAGGGAGCATCTCTGCTCATCCATTCTGCAACCCTGTAGAGAGAAAAAAAACGATAAGGAACAGGTGAAATATCTACAAAACAACATTCACAAAGAGACACATTCACAGTTTTGATAGAAATTTCTTGTTCAGCAGCATAGAGCGAGATCAGTCTTTCTGGGAATAATTGATGTTTACATCACCAGATGTGCCCGAGAAAGAGGAAGCCAAGAGGATTGATATATCTTGGGGGCTATGTGAAAAAGATAAGCAGAGGTGCATGTGAACAACCATCAAGCCATAATGCAGATATCATTAATCACAATTCCACTCAAGGGCCAAAAAGTGCCAAAATAGGGCTTTGCTTCAATTCTATGTCCTTATTCTGCTGACTCATAACTACTGACAGTTTCCAAAGCACAAGAGAGAGATGAGGAACAAAGCATTCATGATCAGTGGCCTCTTTAAGTGGAATACCCTGCAGCAAGATTTGAATCGTATCAAATTTGATGCACCATTTTTTTAGGACTGAGGAAGATAAATCAAAAGGAAATTGATAAGGCTTTCATTAAATTCCTTCTTTGAAGACGGTTCCACTACTTCTGATTCTCTTTCCCTCCCGCATTTCCTTTACATGTTGTAGAATATGCATTATTAATAAAGTGTGTTTGCTGTAGTGTTTTGCTGGTTTAAATAAAACACTCCACCCAAATAGCACAGAAACATTACATTTAAAATGAACGCAACCCTAGAACTTCAGAAAAATTATGTTGTTTGAATTTTACATATTCTAAACCTAAATCATGTTTTGGTGCCTCTTTCAGAAATATTCTTTTCCAACAAAGATATTGTCATAGTAAACTATATTTATTAAAATATTGTTCACAATGATACCGGAGCTGATGTTAAGCTGGCCCTGACACAGCAGTGCCCACATTACATGTTCAATATGGGCTTTAAAGCCACTCTAGAGAACATTTTGTACCTAAAAATAATGTTTCCAAAATCGTTTCAGTGGTTCATCAACTCATAACAAGGTGAACAGCACTTCTGCATTCACTTTGTAGCTCTCTACTGGCTATAACGGCACTATGCAGGTTTGCCAGATCGGGTAGTGGATTTGTAGTTCCAATGAGACATAATGGGACAAAGTCCACTTCCAACCTGTAGGGGGACCGAAGCGGGAAAAGTTACATAGTGTTGCTTTAAAGACCACATCATTCATAATCGAAAGGCAGACGCAAAAGAGAATGAAATTATGATTCTGTGAAATAGGGACTGAGGGATCTTTATCAGAGTTATTATATCAATGTACAAAGTATGTTTTAATCGCTTTTGACTGGCTTATTTGAGAATCTCCTCTTCTTGATTGTGGTTTGTTTAACTCTGGAGTTGAACATTATTGGGTACAAAACACAAACTACATTCCTACAAATCCATCATGACATGTCACAAATCTGGTGACTCAGACAAAACACAACTGTGAAGAGAAAACACAAAAGGTTCTGTTCAGCACATTTAGAAGCATCAGGTTTCTAAAGGCAGCCTGGGACTGCCACTGCTGCAAAACACACACACACATACACACACGCGGAAAATAGAGGCATAGCAGAGTTGTAATCTGGAATGCAAAAATAGCAGGAAAAGCAGAAAAGTGGGAGACTCAAAATAGACCTAAATGGAAGTTTTATGTCCAAAGCGAAGTGAGTGAAATTCTGAAGATGCTCTTTGATTAAAGCGTGGGAGGAAGAGCAAATGAGCAGAGCCTGGGGACCAACTTACAGTACCTGCATCCTCTCGATCATGGCAAACAGGTCCGAGGTCTGTGGAAGAGAGTTGACACTGGGTTTGACAGTTGTGTTGATATGCTTTTCCTGCAATTTTCACTCATCCTTAATCTCGGCCCACTGCAAAAGCTGGCTGTGCAGGCTCAAGACACGAGAGCTCCTGTTGGAATCTCTAAATCCCTAATTCCATATTTCCCTATGACGCTCCTTAACGCATCCCCCATCCCACAAGACACCAATCTCACTGAGACTCCTTCCTTCACGCTTGAAGACAAACACACTGTAAACAAGTAACTCTTAGGGGGAAATGAGCCTCTAAGCTCCATGGTGCTACTCTCTGTTGCTACAGCCAACAGCTCATGTGATTGCGCACAACAGCCAAATTAGCTGGAAGGCACTATGATTTTTTAGTCACATTAATGTGTGAACAAGGCATTTTTGACCAGATAACAGTCAAGTAGAGAGTGTACAAGGCATGAAATATATCTAAATTGACATGGATGCTGTGGCAACTGATTTTTACGTCAACAGGGGTTTAATCTTGATGTTCTGTGTCCACTGACACCGGTGTTTGCTTATTAGACAAAAGAGGTTTCAATCCAGCCTCTGGATTTGTAATTATACCTTGACCATGCACTACCAAAGAACATAAATTAGTGTTTTGTCCAATTAGCAGAGGTACTGACACAGGTTAAAGTAGAAGAAAACACCCTCAGGCATGCATTTCTCTTCTGCAGAGGCCACGTTATGGATTTTAAGCAGCTCCGACCTGAGATTCGGAGCAGCCCTGGCGGCACTGCTTGTTGTGCGGTGAGACCTCTGTTCACCATGTAACACAAGTGGACTGAAGTGTCAAAATGATGTTTCCACATGACAGCTTAAATTTACTGAGGCCACTGCAGAAGGTGCAAAACACACAAACACACACACACACACACACACACACACACACACACACACCTCTTATCTTAACTCGTCTCACTATCTTTGTGGGGACCCGCCGTTGACATAATGCATTCCCTAGCCCCTTACCCTAACTTTAACCACCACAACTAAATCCCTAACCTTAACCCTTACCCTAACTTTAACCACCACAACTAAATCCCTAACCTTAACCCTTACCCTAACTTTAACCACCACAACTAAATCCCTAACCTTAACCCTTACCCTAACTTTAACCACCACAACTAAATCCCTAACCTTAACCCTTACCCTAACCTTAACCACCACAACTAAATGTCTGACCTTAACCCTTAACCTCAGCCTAACCATAACCTAATTCTAACCCTAATCATCAAACCAAGTCTTAACCCTCAAACAGCCCTTTAAAGTTGTGGGGTCCAGCATTTTCCCCACAAGTATACTGTATTCCTGTTTTTTGGACCCCACAAATGTACAAACACACACACACACACACACACACACACACACACACACACACACACACACACACAGGAAAGCGTATACGTGCATGTATATAAACATTTTGACTTGTACGTGTGCTAAAACATACTTAAACGTACACCTATCACCACCCATAAAAGCACACCCAAACAAACAGACACACCTGACCTTGACAGCCAAAGGTGCAGCCTGGAGTCTACCGTTTCATGTGAAAATAAACAAAGCTAGACAATATTCAACGAGATATTGCTCTCCTGACTGCTAAACAAACATCAACAAACATTATCATATGCTGACCAGATAATCAGTGAACCGTACAGTAACTACATCACTGCTCAATCTCTACTGAGAAAGATGGGAAGCAATGCACTCCTGGATTGTGGAGCTACTGTTGTAGTGGAGCACAACGTGAACCATAGCTATGTAGAAATAAAAAATAATTGTCTACTTGTATTTTGCATGTTATCATTAGGTACAAGAAAAAGAAAAAGTGCTGCAAACAGCTGATCTGTATGGAGCTAAGACGGCTGCTAGAGCAACAAGGTACAAAAATAATATATCTCCTGTCCTGCTGTGCCAAACACATACACATGTCTGTCTCTAAGATACTTTAATAATTAAACAAGCAGCAAGATCTAGAGGGGAAAAAAAATCTCTCACTTTATGCAAGTGAAAAATACTCACATCACTGAGGCATCGTCTCTTGAGAAAAGGCTTAGTGGGGGGACTGTTGAGCAATCCATCCAATAAGGCATTCTTAGGTATCCTGAGATCAGTCATCATTTTACAAGTACGGGTGCAGGCAAACTGACAAGAGGCGAGGTTGACAATGACACTCCACACTCACTGTCACTGCTGAGACGATAGACTATCAGAGAAAACTAGAATGCTGTCAATCAGAATCCACATATCAGTGTGTGAGAAAAGATATGCCGGAGTGTGAGAATGTAATTTCCCTTCCTTCCCCTTTTTCACCCTCCCATAGACCCACACAGCTGTTCTGTAGGCTGTAGGAGGAAGGGAGGAACAATGTTTCTCCCCTCTCTGCTGCACAACTATCTTTTCTTTTGCAAACACACACATACACGGGGATGCACACAAAAAAACGCAGTTCTCTTTTTTGTTTTATTGCAATATTAGACTATTCTCTTCCTCTTTTCTTTCATCTGGTATTTCTCAAGCCTCCCTCTCAGAAACTCTTCTCCTTTGCTGTATACAGAGAGCCAGACATAAATTTGAAAACAGGCCAGTGTAGTCATTTATTTTACCTCTCGGGCAATTAAGGACAAACCTGGACGTACCTATACATTTCCCAGGTAATGTTACGGTAGGTTCTGTTTACAGACACATGTTGAGAGGTAGGTTTGTTATACCTGCAGTGCTCAACTAAATCATACAGTAAGTGATGATTATGAGATGTTAGTCATGTGCTACTATTTCTGTACAAGCACTTAGACAGATACTAAAGCCTTTCCTTTGAAATGAATGCTTAATAACATTGAGTGGCCATTATAAATGAATGAAAAAAGTTAATAAATGAGTGGTGCATTCTGGGGACTCTACACATCAAACACTTTACACTGCATGGTGTCCTTGGTAAGAAAGCAACAAAGTGAAAGTTCCACGTGTTACCACTTCCACCAGAGGAGATATGTGACACAGGCAAGCAGCAGCCCAACTCCCTGCATGTGTAGATGCCACAGCATGACAGGGGACCTCAGCACCTCTAAAATCGTCAGTGCATAGTTAAGTATACTAGGAGGAAAGGAGAGGTAATCAAAAAGCGAGGGGGATGAAAATGGGGAGCAGAGACTTTTCTGTGCAGCTTTCTCCCTCATGTGCACTCCCAAAAGCAGATATCAACAAACATGACCTACTTTAAAAAAAAAAAAAACAAATGCTGAAAGGTTTCAAGAAGACAGATTCTCCCCATATGTGTTAAGTGTTGTTCATTTTGCATTAGAAGATAAACATTGTCAGCTAACGGTCTGTATTGATTTCCCTTGAGGAAATCAATGGAAAATACACAAAAGGAGGAGAGGTTGCAATGTTTGAATTGAAGTTCACAAAGTCCAGATTTTGTATGGACAGAGATAATGTGGGACTTCTACTAATCTCTACAGTATATCAAGGGAATCCACTTTCTCTTCTGTTATTTTTGCTTGATTATGTTAATGCAGTGTTCTAATCCTTTATTAGCTAGCACAATATCTATTTATTTAATAACGCTGGGACAGTATGTACAAAGGCACAGGCACTGTGGGCAGCTATGAGGGGTCCTTTACAATTCAGTATTAAATCCTGAGTTAGTGCAGCTGTGAATGAGGCTGATATGTGTCGGTTCTGTGATTACAGGTGAGCATAGAAGTGGCTAAGGTGTTATAGTGTACTAATACAGATGTGAAAAACATACGTGTGATATTGGATATTAATAATGCAATGTTAGCTAATGTGAAAAGGTATTTAGTACATCTCTAAAAAGGGCACTCAGCTCGACTTAGCTAAGCAGCTAAGGGGAATTCTTTGTAGTTGCCAGAGGCCTTGTGTTTCTGACCTGTGTAAATTTATGTACTGTGCAAGATTGCATATGAGCGCGGGTAGTAATGTCCCGAGTTAGTGCAGCCGTGAATGAGGCTGGTATGAGTGTGTTCTGCGATTACAGAAGGAAGAAAAGAACAAACTTTCTTAAAAACCATGCACGCCTAGAAAATGCGTGTGACAATAACTTGCAGTTGAGTGACTAGCCTGGTCTCATCCTGAGGTTACAATTCATTACTGCTGATCTGTTTACTCAGGTGTCAGCTGAATGCCAAACTGGGATTTGAGAACATTTACAGAAGAAAGCTGAATGCTAATTACATACTGATAATCATGTAATCATATAATTGTTACTTGATGGCAAATGTGAGGGAGATCTTAATTGCTATTCAGGATCACACTATGATGAGCACTGACATTGTTTCAGTCATGAAGCATACTGATTGCCAAGCTGCGTTGGTGTGTGCTACATTTCAGTTCAAGCTGTTGGGAAAGTCAACACACAGTTGCACAGTCCTCCTGGTGACCACAGTACAGTATGTGGTGTTTGAGCAAACGGAACAATATGTACAGTAGAAGACCAAGATCAGCACTACACAAGTGAAAGGATTCACAAGTTTGACTCACAAGTGTCATTGCTGCACTTTCAGACTTGCTTCAGTTTTTTATGCTGCGCACGTTTCGACTCATGCCTTCAGAGACATGGAGCTGTTGCAATGAACCATCACTGTTCAAACTACCAGCAATTGTAGTGTGTGTGTGTGTGTGTGTGTGTGTGTGTGTGTGTGTGTGTCAAAGAAAGAAAGATGGGAGTGCATGAGTGAGAGTTAAAATTGTCTGACTGATCAACTGATTGATTTTGACTGACTGACTGAGCTGAATGGCAGAGTGAGTCAATCATCCAGTATGCAAGTGAAAACACATGATGTATGGGTGTTAAATGCATGAACCATACAGTCCAGACCTTTCTACTTAGTCTGCCAGCTGAGGAGTAACTAAACTTTGACTCCAGTGCTTCATTAACCCCTCACAACCAGAGCCCCATTTGAATTCCCACAGTCAAACTGTCAATGCTTTGCATCCAAAGCCAGCTCTCCCTATCCCTCAGTGCTCTCTGGGTTAGCCGCATGCTCAAAGGCAATATGGTAAAATGGAAAACTGAACTTCAAAGAGAGTCAACCAGTGGGCAGAGAAGTCTGTCATTTCAGCCAGAGAAAATCCATTGGGGTCCATTCATCAGGTCTGGCTCCAGAGACTAGCCTGTCCTTACTGTGGCCAACGGGGCCTGTTGGACACAATGGAGTTCACACAGATAGCTTTGAGCCGCTAGCCCTCAAGCAGAGATGCAAAGTGGGCTACATAGGTCTGGTAAACTCAATTCTGGCATTTTCAGAACTTGTAGTGTTCAGCCGAGTAACATCACTTGAGGCAGTTCATCAGCCTTTGTGTAGGTCCCTCCGGAGACAACGGGCTTTATTCTTCTACATCATTCACATATGCAGTTTATTCCCCTTTAAGTTCTCCTTTAGGACAAACTGAATGTGGGAATATTTGTGATGATCACTCATAAAGCACATGTCATGAGCATGAGTGGGGTGAATAAGTCACTTTGTTTGAAAAGGAACTCCTGTGTTGTAATCGCACTCACAACCTAAAACCTTCAAGCCATCAGCTCTGATAAGATTATTAAAACACACACTGATAAAGGTGTCTGACTTGCAGAAATGCAGAGTAAACCTGTATAGTTCCACAACTAAAAGACACAGATGTCCTCTCTTCAGCTATACGTCTATGAGCAAAGGTTCCACTGCCACTTACAGACCAAAGTTAGTGTATTAGAACTGCATGTGTCTCATGACAAGACCATCAAAGCACCTCTTAATATGTCCCATTTAGTATAACCATCTGAAGTACTCTCTGCAGATCTCTGATCCAAGTTCTATTATGTGAGTTTGTCTCCATTCCTTACGTCAGCTCTGTTCTATTCAGAAACACTAGGCTGAATTACTTAAAGAGCTTTAGACTAAACTACTGGCAGCACAATGACTAGAAAGTTTCCCAGTCTGGTTTAAGCTCTTGGCTTTAACAACCCTATTAAGTAACGTATGACGTCATATATGTACTGTATAGATTACAACTTCCTGTCACCATAGACACACACAATCCATTTTAACATTGTAAAATATTTAGGTCTACAGTTTGACAAAATATGAAATATATAAATGAATGAGAACATTTCTCACATGAAGACAGCTCCATATATAACTACATAATATAAATCCCTTGAAAATTGTATTTCCACTGCACGTGTGACAAAAATACTGACAATGTGCCTCCCGTGGTATGAGAAGAGGAACAACTGCTCCAGATCTATATTTGTCCCAGAGACATGTGACAGAGGGCACAGACTCTTCTGTCAGGCACCACAACAACCTGCCAACAGCTCCCAGGGGTGGGGGGCATCACAGCCACCTTTCACCTGGTGTAACAGCTAAAGGATGTCATGCAAAAGAGAGAGAAAAATGAGTGGATTAAAGGTAGGGATGGACTGGTAACACTTTTCCATCGCCAACAGCCACTCTGCTATCACTGATGCCATATACTGATTGTGACAACGCTTTAAACTGTTACATTATTCTATATTTTATTTCTTACTGTCAACAAATCCCGTGAAACAACCTAAAAGGTGCCCCGTCTGTGGCTGGTGTGTCTGGTTCATCCTAAATGCTGGTGTAGCAAACATTACTCAAACTCAAGCAGATAGCCACAAATAAATTCATATTCGATGTACTGGTGAGGTGGTTTGCAACCTTTCCAAGTCACAACATCCAAGAATAATCAGGTTGGTGTTTGCAACGCCCCCCTTGATGTCAAGAAGAGAGAGAGTGTGTAAACTTTATGAGCAGATTATTGGGAATGGTCTGATTCATAAATGTCAATAAATAATGCTTTGTTTACGATGACAGTTTAGTTTAGTTAGCATCTAGTCCATTGTGCTCGAGGCACGGTGGATTTTATTTCTTCTATATCAGGATTTGCCTACGTGGGCAGTATTTGTTAATAAGAGAACTTCATTTTTGGTTTTGGTCTTTTCATGGGATTTGTTAACAATAACAGAGTTTAAAACATCACCAAACTTCCTTAAATCCTCTAAAAAACAATATATAATATATATATCCATGACATTTTGTTTTTTTGACATTTTTGACAGTTTGTAACATGGTTCATTAAGCAACTGAAAATCTATTTCTGTGTACCTGTGATTTTAATGCAAACCTGAATAGAGAAGAGAACAGGTCGAAGTCTTGTGTTACCTTTGGAAGTGAAGGAGGAGGAAATGGAGGTTGGGAGGGTGCTGGTGAGGGCTCTACTTCATCAGATACACGAGGAATCCTTCCATCTTGTTTCCTGTGAGTCAGAGAGGATGGGGGGGAGGGGGGGGGGAGTGAGAGAGAAAGAGAGGTTATGTCCAGCTTGATCTCAGTTTCACACTTAAGCAATAAGAGCACAGGAAAATGTATGTAACAGTGACCCAACTGACTGATTGTAGAGGATCATTCAATTCTTACTTCAATGAAAAGGGTGTTCTTATTACACCACTCTTAGTATTTCTTTACTCAGGAGTAATACATAACATCCTGCCCTTTTGGTGTGTGTATAGCTTGCCTGCAGCCTTTGCCCTCCCACCAGCTAGGTTGAAGGCGATGAGAGGAGTGAGATTAGAGGCGGGATGTGAAATGTTAGAGTTCAGGAGAACTGCACGGAGGGAGAGGGAAGTGAAAAATTGACACAAAGCAAAAAAAAGAAAGGATCCGCACCTTCGTCTCTTCACCAGCTGCGCTCACCTATATCTCTCTCTACCCCCTTGGCCCCATCCATTTAACCAGCCTGGCCAGGATTCTGGTCACAGCATATTACTTCACACTTTGTCTCACACAACAAGTTAGTTGCTAGAACTGGGAACCCGTCTGTGCATGCAGCCGGTTAACAAACCTGCAGCAGAGGGCATTTCTAAACGTTGCTTAGGAGCAGAAGACTCACAGAACAATAACACAATGGGATTTATTGGTGAGAATGGAAGGAGAATTGGCGGAGACTCGCGCACTCACATGTTTCCCCCTATTCTGCCATCTTAGCACACACCACATTGGTTTGTGATGTGTTGAACTAAGATCATTTACAGAGTGGTCTGTCTTCTGCAGACAGTCCATTATAGATATTGCAGCTCCTCCATGTCTGAAAATGCTGTGCCTTTAACAACTGAGGAGAATCTCTGAGTAAACAGAGTTGCACTTTTATGACAACAGACTGCTGACCTGGACTTCAGGTTAAGAAATCTATTTGTAACATAGCCACAACACTGTTCTGTGTTGCCTCTGGCGTCTGCACATATAAAGGCTATTCTTTTAAATTCATGTTTTTTTCATCATGTTTTACCCTTTGTACACTAAGGGTAAGTCACCTGCCTGTTGCTTCAACCTCCAATTTGGGACTACCATATATCCAAATAAGAAAGGCAAAGCACAAAAGAGCAAATCAATCATAGATTTAGGAAAGCTCCACAGACAGAAAGATGCCACAAGACATTGTGCCACGTTAACTACCAATCGCACGCTTGGTGGCCCTCATCATGAAACATCTTTTTGTAGTGTGTGTGTGTGTGTGTGTGCGTGTGTGTGTGTGTGTGTCACTGCCTTCATTTACAAGGCAGATAATATATCTGGTGATGGGGTAAATGCTAAGTTTGACTCAGGGAGAGATTTCAGGCTGGCATATTCTGCCAGCACACCTTATCAAATACCACTATCCTGATATATGACATGATGATGACACTGCATGATGGGAATTTAGTTAAGTTGCAAAATAGAGAGCATTATTCAGTAATTCACCATCTGCTGTGAAGGCAATTTCAATTGCGATGGATGTATGAGGACTATGGTCACCTGCTCCTCAGATGTCTGCATGGGTTCTGTGCAGAGTTTAGCGTTGTGGTTTGACGATTCTGACTGGTTTAAAGAAATGCTGATAAACCAGAGAACGTTTTTCTCCCTTCCCCGAATGTTATGTGGAGTAGCCAGACCCTCCTTTAGTGCGTTTGGACGAGGGTCTGGCAAAGCAGCACTAGGTCTCTGTAAATTAAAGAGTATGGTCTAGATCTGCTCTATATGAAAAGTGTCATAAGATAACATCTGTTGCCATTTGGTGCTTTATAAATAAAACTGACTTGACTTACATTAATAATGCAACTATGCAATGGACGAACCAAAATGTCTGCAATCTGCCCTATTGTGGTAATAAATGTACATACAAAATCACACATTTTATCTAGGAGACCTAGAGTTATTTAAAGAGCCCTCTCTTTTATTAAGATGAATTACACTGGTGTGTCCTAATGAGCTTTGGACCTGGTGACTGGCACAGGTCAAGCCCGTGCACAGCAGCAGCAGCAGCAGCCGCCCGGTGGCTGGGTCACGTCAGCGGGATGATTGGCACACTGGAGGCACATCCCAGGCAACCTGTACCCAGCCACCTTAAACAATCAGCTCACTGCCTTTTGCCAAGCTGCACACTCGACCACAGGTGAAAGGTCCAAAACACATTGCTCATGCCAATGTTAATTACTAAAAAGATCCTGCTTTTATGGACAGAGTGTGTGGTCACTACCACAAAGATTTGTGATTTCATTTATCTGACATTCATCTTGCAGCACCTCTTGCTCTGTGGTATGGAAACACAGCGCACACAGCTTGAATTACTTACGATCACGTAAAGCTTGTATCGTGTCATGACAGTTTTGTTGTCATTACTTAGAATTCTACATGAGGCGACGTCAACTACACACTGTAGATTTAAAACAGCCCATTGTAAAGTTTTTACATGAAGTCCCGGAAGAAAAAAATGAATGTATGGCTAACTTAGATATTTATGCTGGTATAGACCATGAGCAAAACTCCAAAAGAACTGGTCTTCACTTTAAACCATTCACAATCTGGATTACGATGCTTTTCATTATAGAATAATAGTTTTTTTTTTTATATTACAGATACAGAAGAAAGTTTGTAAATTAGACACAAAGCATTCTGAAAACACTAATTATTCCTGTGTGTTGCCAGCAGCCGCCTCCACTAACTGCTGGGTCACGAGCCCTGATAAGACTTCCATCTTTCCATAGTCCAATCAAGGCACAGGCTGGAGGGGCATTGCAAATACAAATGAGCTGGACTACACTGAATTCTCCGCAAACTGAATTTAAAACAGACATTTGAGTAGGACGGGTCTGTTTTGGGGGGCTGTAGTTACAGAGAGACACAGAGCGGGTCAAGGTTGGTTAGATACAGAGAAACAGGTGAACCATTATTTGTGTATGTTAATGTATCAATTACACAATAAAACATATTTTCTCGAGAAGGGTAACCTTTGAAATGAAGCCCAAAGCTTCAGTCCAAACCATATGTGACAAGTCTAAAACATAACTATTATTTTACTATCACTGTGTATTTTGATAGTTGATGCTTAGTCATTACCATTTATCATTAGCATGCTGTTAGACACAATAAATGTAGTTTTATTTAAAAAAAAAGTGTTGCTAAGTTTCTGCCATCAAACAACGTGTTTATCGTAATGTTTAATAAATGAGTAAGATGATTATAATGTAAAATCTTTGATGATAATTCTTGCATTGACGTTGCACTACTCAAGGACACATACAGATAATTTGTCAGTATCATTATATATCATACCACAAACTCTAACCAGAATAACTTTTAAGTCATTAAAGTTACAAAAAGATATACGTTATGAAAGCAAATAACACTTAAAGCTTATCATAAAAAGACAAAGAATCCCAAGGTTAATCTAAAGGCTCATCTCGAAGGTTCACCAGCAGAAATCTACGCTAGTGAATATTGTTGATTCCAGGCTAAATACTGGAGGAAAATGAGTACAGCATGTCCGCTAGCTCAACAGATGCATTGTTTTTGTTTGCAAACAAAAGATAGACTCGCACAGGCACTGCAGGAAGGGTTAAATAACATCGGATTGAGTCTATTAATGGTAGACAAATTGTCCGTTAAAGGGCTTGAGCAGACAAGCCTTCCTCAGCAAGAACACCGCGGGGCATCTTGCATTAATAAAGAGATCAGGAGTGCTATCCATTACTTTGCCACTATAACCCAAATAAGTAATTATTTATGTGTATGGAACAAGAAGCAAAACAAACTTTGAACATTTCTTGTGGGTAAAAGCAATGATCCAGTTACCCATATCTGCTAAACTATTGTAATGAAGCGTAAATTCTTTCAGGAAGACCTAATTATAATTGATGCAGTCCTAAATCAATTCAACTGTTATCCAAATACATGTGTATTTTATCATACTGTATATAACTGTTGCATATCTGCAACTAGTCTCTCCTGATTGGAACGTACAGTATCTCAGTGTAAATCCTTCAGGAAGACCTCACTCAGATCAGCTGTTGGAGGTGTTCACCTTCCTGCTAAACCAATCAGATTGCTACACAAATGGAAAGGGCCAATCACAGAGTCATAACCCTGCTTAAAATTTTAAATTCTATAATAGAGACCGCCGGGGGCGTTGTTTGTCTTCTATTACTGCTGCAGGTTAAGCATGCAGCTTCTGCCTTGCGGGTGCCGGCTCTTTTACGCAAAAAAAGTTCCTTTGCTGATAGCACCACCTGACCTGCTTCTGGAGCTTCAGCGGCACCTGAGCAGAGCACTGGTTTCAGCATTTATATCAATCTGCGTTGTTGCTTATAGTGAGGGAAATTCCTTCTCCATCCACGGGATTTGTAGCCTATTCTTTTCATGTATTTTAAATGTTGAAGCTTCTCTCACGGGTAACCTGCGTGATGGACTAGTCGACAGAACTTATATGCTAACCAATACAGGATATGCATCCGCTTGGGGGTTTCATTGCGATAGTATTAAATGGCACCATTGCAAGAGGGATGGGTCCCATGTTCAATCTCCTTCTCTGGTTTGTCGGTTCTGGCAGTCAGCCACTGTCCTTGTGACTTTCAACCAACCTGAAGTATCGTACTGGAGGCCTTACTGCCAAATTATTTTATCTCAAGTTGTAGCTGCTGTGGTTGTTTCCACTGGCACTGTGCTACTGTCCAGAATCTGGGAGATATTCTGATCAGGATATATATATACATTCACACCTTTCTGATGCAATCTCAAAACCAGCTTTTTCTTCTTCGTGATATTGCAAAATTGGGACTATCCTGTCTCGACACAATGCTGAAATCGAATCATGCATTCGTTGCGTTATGGTGGACTACGGTAGTTCAGTACTATCAGGTTGCTCAAAAGACTCTCCAAATGGTCCAGAATGCTGCAGCGCAGGTTCTGACCAAACCTAAGTCTGGAGCTTGTGCTTCTCCTGTACTGACTTCTCCGTGTTGGTTTCCTGAACATGTGGTATAAAGAAAATCCTTCTCCTGACTTACAAAGCTGAATGGTCTTGCACCGACCTATCTAGTTGAGATCTTTGTGCCCTAGTGTCCACTAGAGCACTACACACCCAGGTTGGGTTCGGGGGACGGAAACATCACCACATTTAAGAACATCCTTAGTAAGCTTGCATGTAACCGGTGGTGGTGTGCTGTTGTCACTGTTGTGTGGCTTATGTGTTTATGTGATAATGACGTGTTAGCATTTATAATGTTGGTAATAATTCTATTGATGGTGTTTATTGTTTGTTAGCATTTATAGAAAAGACATGCAAGGTGTCTTTCGTATGCTGTTTTGGGGGACGGATCACTGCTTTTGTTTTCTATTTACCGATTCATGGAGATGTTGCCGTACCAGCGATGGTGCCGTTATGCTAGCCTGAGTTGCCGTTCCATCAGAGGTGCCATGTTATGAAGGCCTGAGTTGCCGTACCGGTGGGGATGCCGGTCATGCTGGCCTGAGCATTGTGGAAACCACGTTATGGCGGCTTGAGTTGCCGGTGCTGGCCCAAGTTTCTGATGCAGCGTGGGTCGCTGTAGACCATAGTATGGGAAGTGTTTTGTTTACCGTTTTGGGGAGGGTCTCCTGCTTTTGTTTTCTACTTGCAGGTCCTTGGAGATGTTGCTGTACCAACGGTGGTGCCGTGTATGCTGGCATGAGTTGCCGTTTCGGCGGAGATGCCATCTTCTTACTTCTCTCGTGACTTGAATGCCTAATTACAGTCATGTTTTGGGGGTCTGATGCTTCTCTACCCTTATATAGATATACGAAAGAGTCGTATAGCGATGGAGTCTAATTGCCAAAGACTTTGCACATTTTATTTGAGCTGTACAATAAATCTGGTGCAGCATGCTCATCTTGCCAATCTGTCCACCAGCTTATTCACCCGTCAGGCAGCAGCCAGACTTGTATGTCAAGGTTAATCTGAAGTCTTCTGTCTGTCTGAATCTGTCAACATGATTACAGCCTGTTGGCTATGACTGCTCTTCAAAGAACTGAACTGAAAAGAAGAAATGATTGGAACTCTGCCAAAATCAACTTTTATTTTTCTTATCTTAAGTGTGGCAGCATACAGGGTCATCACCACCAGTCGGTCCCTCTCTTGATGTCACCAAAAGACAATATCTGGAGTTGCTCCAGCAAGAGTGAATTGGGGACACAAGCACAAACTTTGCAGACTTTACATTCTGGCACATTTTTTTCTTGGTAATTGTTGACGTAACAGTTAAATGAAGCTTGACTGAATGTGAAAAGCTCAAAGCAATCTTGTTTCTCTAATTCATTTTCACTGGAGCAGCTCCAGGTTTTGCCTTTTAACGCCATTATAGGATTAAATTCTTGCTCTGAGCTTGAGTTTCTAGATTCATAAATACTGAACAAATTTAATATTTAGATCATATTTTAGCTTTAAGAGTACTGTCTTGCTTAGCTGCATCTTTCCTTCTACCAGCAACACACACACACACACACACACACACACACACACCTCGAAGCTTTGCAGGATCACTTAGTAGAGAGCAACTAATCTAATCAAGTACAGCAGCTAATGCACAATGAAAGCAGTTGTTTACTCGAGATGTAGCCGCTTCCTGGGTGGACAATATAGAAAGGGTGAGGAAGGCCGAGAGACACAGAGACACAGAGAGAAAGTTGACAATGTAGAGTGACAAAGAATGAAGAGGTCAGGACAGATCAAAGCTCAACAACAGGCAGACTCTTCCTTAGCTGCGGACAGATGAGCGAGAGAAACTGACAGACTCGATACGTTTCTCTCTCTTATCTGTCCGTCTCGTACGCTCTCTGAATTTTTCTATCTTTCAACAATTTCTCTCCCTACAAGCTCAGTGCACTCCATCATCCCAGCCCATGCTTACCTGTCTGCAGTGTCTCACTTGCAACTCAGTCTCTTCTCCTCAACAACTTGGTGCTCCTCTGCGTATCGCTCCTTCCGTGCGTCTGACTCAGTCTCTTTATGCTCCAACACCTGCTGTCGGGGATCAGCCTCTCTCCCGTCAGATGATACTGAGAGTAGCCCTCCTTCTATTCTCCCTTTCAGCCCTACCCTCCTCGTCTTACTCACTCCCTTGCTTCCCCTTCCACACATGCGTGCATTTTCCTGTGTTTATTCTGAGGAGAGCAGCAACGTTCCCTTCTCTCTAGCTCCTGCTCTCTCGCTCCTGATATTTTCCCTTTGTTAGCTTTCCATCTTCATCTCCACCTCCCCTCTTTTATCTTTTATCTGAGTGATTTCCATTCAAACGTTGGGTGTTGCTTTGCTTAGAAAGAGAATAGAGTCTGCTTGTTTGGAACAGATTATGCTATTTCAATAGGAGAAAATGCTGCGGCCGGATGACGGATGTAAAGCAAAGTTTTCCAAAACAAAAGGGACATTACCTCATCTAAAATGCGACATCACATCTGTCTGTCCAATTATCTGCTTTGCACTGACAGCTTCTTCCAACATCATATAAACCCTTTTGCAGAAATTAGCCTCACCATCCCATTATCCACTTGACACATTAGTGGCAGACAGCTGAAAAGCTTTCAAACAGTGCAGATTTGGAAGCACACTCACACATGATGGAGAAAATCACTTGCCCAACCCACAGAGAGATAAGCACAGGTCAGTTTTTGTCCAATGTATCACCGAGAAATCACATTTCCCTAATCCCCATGCATAAGACAGTGGAAGGCATCACTACACATTATGCGCACGTCACAAAAAAGTGGTCTCTTAAAAGGCATTCACTGGATTTTAATACCAGTCGCCTGTTCATGTACACCCCTCTGCACCTAACAGTACAAACAACGGTATACATTCTTGTCCTTACATAGTCATAGTTAAAGATCCCATGACATGGTGCTTTTTGGATGCTTGTATATAGACTTTAGTGGTCCCCTAATACTGTATCTGAAGTCTCTTTTATATAGACCTTAGTGGTCCCCTAATACTGTATCTGAAGTCTCTTTTATATAGACCTTAGTGGTCCCCTAATACTGTATTTGAAGTCTCTTTTTTATAGACCTTAGTGGTCCCTAATACTGTATCTGAAGTCTCTTTTATATAGACCTTAGTGGTCCCTAATACTGTATCTGAAGTCTCTTTTTTATAGACCTTAGTGGTCCCCTAATACTGTATCTGAAGTCTCTTTTAGACCTTAGTGGTCCCCTAATACTGTATCTGAAGTCTCTTTTATATAGACCTTAGTGGTCCCTAATACTGTATCTGAAGTCTCTTTTATATAGACCTTAGTGGTCCCTAATACTGTATCTGAAGTCTCTTTCCCAAAATTCAGCCTTGGTGCAGAATTACAGCCACCAGAGCCAGTCCCACTATGAGCTTTCTGTAGTATGTGCCATTTGTCTGTAGCTTTTGAGGAGGAGAAGGGGGAGGCGGGGAAAGTTGGAGGTTGGGGGTGTGGCCTTGACCAACTGCCACTTTGCTCATTTGAAAGCCATGATGTCTCTCTCTCTCATGGGCGGGCAAAGCAGAGAAAGGGGAGGTAACCCTTCCCCTTATGACCTCATAAGGGGCAAGATTCCAGATCGGCCAATCTGAGTTTTTCAGTTTCTCAAAGGCAGAGCAGGATACCCAGGGCTCGGTTTACAACTATCACCATTTGAATGCTTGTTAATGTAAAAAAAAAAAAAAAAAAAAAAAAAAAACCTCATAAAGTGAAATTCTCATGCCACGGGACCTTTAATAATTAATAAGATATTGCACCCATCAATCCCTACACTGTTCTCTTTATCTCACCTTTATCTGATTGACTGAGTGATTTTTATGTACAGTATGTGATATTATATATATATGTGTTTGTTGTGTTATGGTTGCCTAAGCTACTAGAGGCCTAACATTTCCCTTGTATCTAGATAGTATATCTATCTATCTAGTTTAAATGATAAATCCCTTCATCTGAAAAAAGTCCAACATAGAGTAGGAGTATCCGTCAGCTGCTCCAAAGTACATTCTGAGTTCACAGGAGTGGATTTTTTCACAATAAAGCGATGATTCAGAATGTGTCACAGACATTTCTTTGGTATTACACAACTTTGTAACATCCATTGCACTTTTATACAGGTATATCCCACGCATATTGTAATCCATGCAGGGGAAAACAAAAACCAAATAAGATCTCTAGATACAGGATGTGATTCCTGAAGAAAGCAGAGAGGTTGGGGGGAAATGATTTTTGATCGCGCACAACAAAACATGCAAGCATTAAATCCCCCTCCCAATACCATGGATAGAGTGCCACTCGGCCAGATAAGCTAAAACCCGTGTGCACTCCAATATTGGAAAATAACTTCTAAATAGCACAACGTGGTGTCAACATAAAACGCAGCGCTTTCAAGCTGGAGAGCGGAGTTCAGTACAAAAATATATCCATTCCAAATCTTTTTCCTAAACTTAACGAATAGTTTTGGTTCTTGAACTTAACTGTCAGCACCGCATGACACTTATTTTTTCTGGCTTAACTCAACTACCCCAGCCTCTGTGGGTTAGGGTTGTACCCGGTTCACAGTCACCTGTCGGCGGCTAAACAACTACCGCCAGTAGGCGGCGTTCTGGAGCGGCTTAATACAACCAGGAACTACCGCTTGAGTTTTAAGGTTCTAAAGCACTACATTATTTTGTCCCCACCAGGGATAGAGATATTTCAACAGGGTCAGAGACATGTAGACCAGAAAGGGGCAAATCACACATACACACACACACACACACATTTTGGAAAACATCCTCCAGCGACGTTGCTCTGAGGCATCACCTCTGAAAACAGATTTATGCTTTCTAAGGTTACAGTTACAGTTCTACTAAGAGTATCGAGCTTGAAAATGTTGCTGCTAGAGCCAATCGATAAGCCAGGCTGCAGGCCCTGAAACAAACCCATAAGGGGATGTGAGCCAAGCTTTTGGTCGGCCTGTCGGCTCGTCTACGCCCTCATGGGTGTATAATGTTTCAGATGGCCCAGAACTATCTTACACACACACACACACACACACACACACACACACACACACACACACAGCCTGCATTCTTTCATTTACTGCTCAGGAAGTTGTGTGCTACATTGATCACAGAGAGTGCGTTGAGGCTTTTCAGTGGTAGCAGTAGGGTCCCAGGTAAGCTGCTCTAACACTCACGCAACGATGTTACCCCAAGGAGGGCAAGAAATACCTGAACAAAGTTGAGCTCCAATGAATGAATGAAGCATGCAGGTCAAGTACAAGCAACTCCTCTCTGCCTGTTTGAAGCCTCTGCGCTGTCAGTGGTGTGGAGCTGGAGATGAAAGAGGATCTTTGTTTTCACACAGCAGAACAAATGAGAGTCAAATCAGGTCAGGAGGAGGCTCACAAACACATCATCAGTGTTTTATACCAAGTGAGTCCATGGGAATTTAGAATTGTCAGTATAATCAGACAGTGTGCAATACAAGAGCAATTGTATGTGGGTCATTCTGAGACCCTCCCCACATTTCTTATTTCATTAGTTTCTCTCTATCTGTCTCTCATCGTGGCGTTCTGCTTTCTACTCGGTTCACAGTCCTCTCCTGAGGCAGCCGGACTAAATTTAACATTTACACACCACCCTACTGCAGAGAATACTCTTCATCAAAGAATAAGTAACACTTATAAATACGTCTGTCCTTGTAACACCCATATGTGAGGACAACATCTTGCTTAAGTCTTGCTTCTTAAATGTAGTGTAGCTGCAGCCTTGAGTGACACCTAAGGTGTAGCTAACATCTTTGGAAAACTCTGCCAAAGGGCTAGCAGCTCTGTGGATGGATGAAACATTGCAAAGATTTAGGGAGATACAAAATATAAAATGCATGTATCTAACAACAGCTACTGTATGTATAGCAGAACAATCATACATAACACTTTGTTACACCTCACGGATACACACAATGTGTTTTGGTGATTAACACTGAATGTGACCATAACTTTGGTATGTTTACAAGAAAACTGGGCACCTTTAAATAAGGCAAGAAAAGAGGAACAATATACTGTAACTTTCTATCAAAACTAATTATTGAGTGTTTCCTTGGGGTGCGAGGTGGGAATGGAAGCAGTTCTTCTTCACAACAACAGTGTTGTCTGCAATCCCAGAACCCCGCTGACTCTCATAATTACCTCGCATTTGGGCAGCCTGCTCTATTGATTTGTGCAGCGATAAACCTGAACCCAAACTGGGTGTGAAAGCACAGACCCATCAGGGGGGCAGGTAGCAGGTAGCAGACCGGCTGGAGCTCATCCACAGTTCACTAACATAACAATTCCCTGATTTCCTGTCAGACTGCACTCAAGTGTTATCTTTTGCACTTTACATTTGATGTCATTAATGTGTATCCACTAAATTCTACGAACTACCTTAGTGTCTGTGAACAATATTGGCTACAGGGAACACCAGAGTAAAATTTATATTCAATCAATTTAACCACACAAACACAACTTCTGTAATGTCAGCAACCTGTTTTTACATTCTTAATGTAACATTTTAAGTTATTTCTTAGTAGGTACATTAGACAGATTTTACCAAACATTTAAAAAAAAAAATCAAATTCTAAAAGTATTTTATTTATCCTAAATTGATTGATGAAGTTGATTGATCCTAACCCCACTTGTCTGTGTTTCTGAGTGCCCCAGTAACTAATAAAGTGATTAAAGTGTTCATACGTGGACATGCAGGGCTGTCAGCAGCCGTTCCACAGGGGCACTGTGGCTATGCACAAAGAGGAGACAAAACAACAACAACACAGCCGACCTCAAGCAGAGACTGACAAGATAATAGTTGGATGCAGAATAATAGTTGAATAAGACATGTCGGGATCTGACATGGTAATATGGTAATGTTGAAGCATAAAAACAGCATACAACACTAGAAAATTAAAAAAAATAAGTTATTTTGTTTGCTTGATACTGCAAAATGCCTTCATGGCTTTGCAGAAAATAAACAAAAAAATGAACTAATTGCCACTTCTGACCACAAGGGTTTCTGGGTACCAACCATGTCTTCACCATCATCTGCAGTGACAACTTGTGCCTTAAAAATGAGCGTATAAACTTACAGCTGACAACATTGATTGGATCAATAAGATAATAAGAAGGATTTGATAGTTCTGAACAATGGTCATAAATGGCACAAAGCAAACTTCTACCATGTCTGGCCAAACAAATGTTCAGCAGTGTACGAGTCATTCATCTTAGCTCCCGGTCATTCTACTTAAATTGACACATCTGCGGAATTGAGATGCAATAAAAGCTTCATTATATGTAGTTGACCTCCTGATAAAATTAAATGGCTACAACTGCAAGCAACATTACTAAGTCAATTAGTCGGAACTCTTTAATTAATTAGCTGATGCATCTACCAGTATATTAAGTGGAGAGGCTAATGAAGTAGGACTGGGAGGACTACAGAGTAGAGGCCTGCGTGTGTTGTATCATAATCTGCGTTTGAAAAGTACCTTTCAACATTCAAATAGCAATACCACATCTCTGTCAAAGTGTCTTAAAACTGAACATATATATACGTATAATCTTCAAAAAGATGCAATTTAATGTGTGGCAAGAGGGTGGAGCGTACTTAAAAAAACATCCTAAAATGCTCTCATCAACCATGGCAGCTGCAGTCTACCATGTACTTAACTGAACAGGTGCACTGAGTAACTGCTAAAATGACCTCTAACACCATGGTGCTGCTCCCTGATTGTGCCCTCTGCACAACCTGTAAAAGCAGACCACATCGCAAGGGCTTTAGGTCAAAATGTCTTCCTGGACACGCCTATCTGGGTCTCGGCAGGGGTCTCCTTCCTGCCTGGTTTCGAATCAATTCATGTATCGTTATTTTGGGATTCCTTTCTCTAGAATCAATATGTTTTATTTATATATTTTTTTCCAATGGTTCACCAAAACATTTTCTGTTTCCATGGTAGCGCTGACGGGGGACTACATCATATCTGTTTTCTGACCGAAAGCAGAAAATCCAGGTTATGTACTTCTTTACAAATGAAATAGATGTCTGACGTGATGTGCATTCTTCTTAGAAAACAATTAGTGTTTAGAAATGGCTCAAGATGTATTGTCTCTAGAAGTGTAATATTCTGACTCAATACTATCAAATCACAATACTTCTAGAAATCGCAATAAATAAAAATCACAATACAAATATAATTGGCACCAATGTATAGTAAAATAATCAAATTGGGACAAAGCATATCATCCCAGCCCTATGATGAAACTAAACCCCTCTGGCTCTGTGAAAAGGTTCCACAGACTCGACCTGCATGGGTTTATTGAGTGCTGTCGTCCTGAAAAAAAAGCTTATGAAAGGATTTTGTTCTGTTATCACTCAAGCGACAATTAACACATTTGTTTATTATGCAAGATATGAATAGTAAGATAAGAGGTTTCATAAAATTACTGCATATTTGGAAGTGGTATATTGCATCATGTTTTCAGTATAAAAGACTCTTGCTAAAGTGGGATATTGTAGGATTTGTGTTATTTTTTTTTAGCACTATGGAAATATTTTATTCAGGTATATTGTTGATATTTCAGGCACTGGGACATAGACACACTTCGAGATAGTCCAGCCAAGTGCAGGCTGGTGGAAAAAGATACAGATGGCTTTCACGCCTATAGTTTGGTAGCCTCGATGCGATTTGGGGGTGAAGTTGCAACACTGTTGCATTTTTTTAGTTTGATTCGGTTAGCTTTCACACAGTCTAACGCACCAAACCTTGTAGACAAATCTCACGCTGTCGAGACGCTCCCTAATGGTCTAATGGATAGAATATCAAAGTAAAACTCGCCAACACACACTGGTCTTAGGAATAATGGAGCAACACAATGAGTCAATGAGCTTACAAAGTTCCACATCTTCATTATTGAACTTTTGTACAATGAGGAGTTGTGGAAATATTGACATGGAAATAAATGGTGCCCATTGGCTAAACCTGAAGCCCAGTTATAATCTTATAATCTGTACAGCCGGGCTAATACTGTCCAGGAATGGTTCAATGAACATTACAATGAATTAAGTTTGATGCAGCGGCCTGCTCAGCCATTAGATCTCAGTCCAATTGAACAGATTGTCTTTGGGTGCAATGCAACATTAGGAAAGGTACCCAAATATTTTGTTTACTTTTTACCTTAATGTCTATAAAGGCAAATGTAAACAGCCTGTTTATCACAATGACAGTCAAGCCATGCCCTCGCTCAGCCCTTGAGCCTAGCGTGCCCCTTAATCTTGCCATTAAGCTACAGTTGGCTACTCTCGTTTCCTCTTTACTTTCTCCATACGACACTGACTCTTATATTAGGAAGGAGACCAGCCATTAACAGCAAGCTGAAAAGGCACAGATGCCTAGTTAGCGTCCTCTCCACCCACTCTTTCCCATCGTCCAACATTGAGGACCACTTCATGACCACGCAGCTACTCGTGTCAGTCAAAGGGTTGCTCCGAATCACGGCCCTGGCGCTGCTGAGAGTCGATGGCTGCAAGCTAACAGACATGTCACATTATCTCGAAGAGGAGACCTTTGAGGGGCGTCCCTAACCAAACAAGTTACAAGTACAAATGTATTTAATATTTAGAATACAATAAAAAATGCTGATCACATTGTTCCATAAAAATTACATGTAATGATCCGCTTTATTAGATGCATTACTAGACTGAAATGTCATTGTTAAGCTTTTCCCCCATTAGTGCAGCATTGAGTTGTAAGGGACTATGCATGGATTCTGGCCTCCTTATTGCAGCACTGCAGGAGCTTTAGACTGAGAAAGATAAGCACCACCATTATCGAGAGCAATCAAGCTAATAAGCCTTTAATTGGGAACACTGTGCTGTGAGCTGTTTTGCACCTCAAAATATGTGTCCCGCCATCATGGAGAGCAGCCAGGGTGAGATGATAGAGACGGCTGTGACAAACAGAGTGACAGAAACGTATGTTTGTCCCCCCCCCCACAGACTCACACCTGGCTGGTTGAGTATACCGTTGTGATGGATATGAGGAAGTGGCACATGACAGGGGATCCTGGAAAGACACTTTTTAATGACGTACACTGTGGTTTGAAGCCGCTGTAGTAAATCTCACTGACATGGTGCTGCTCCTAACACAATAGCTGTGTGACGACTAGGTAGCAGACATGGAGAGAGTCATACACAAACAACAACTGAGATGTGTCCTAATTAAGTCATAACCCTTTTCTGAGGCTATCCAACCATATTCAGTAAAATATGGAACAAACCCTATTGGATATGGAGAAAAACGGAACGCCTCAAGAAATAACTCCCAGTGCCCATGAGACAGACATTAAATACTAGGTGTGTTGTTGATAGTTTTTAATGCTTTTTAATCTAAGTTTTAGACTGCTGGAGTACAGAATTGGCATAATGACTCAGTGATTATCAGAGAGCTGTGCTGTGGATGCTCCATTAGCATTAGCATGCTACAGACCCGTCTGTGACAGAGAGAAACCCCAATCCTCATAATGAAACTCACCGGGTGTCTAAGGTTTTATTCTCCTCAGATGAGTCTGAATCCTCCTTGCACATTCAATTTTCCCTTTCCATTATACCCTCTCATTGTCCCTTCCAGACTCATGACTGTTTTTTTTTATGACCCTATAGCCCATTTGATGTATAATAACCAAGCAACACAATCTTTTTTCAGCTGCTGGCGAGCTGCGCTAAGAGCCTTGCAAACAAAAGGACAAAATCCCTCTGAACATAAATTGCTTTATTGCATGTGACACAGAAAGAAACAAAAACACTATAGAAAATGCAATTAATATTTTGTCGCTCTCCCTCCCTTCTTTCCATTTTTCTTTTATTTCAACTCAGGGATGGACAGTGTTTGGCTAATTACCAAATAATTGATAATTTACAGCCGGTATATAGTGTTTGAGCCCTTTGATATTTGCTGCCTTGAATTCACGTCATCAGAAACTCTCCACATTAGTACGCCAGCATATTACAATTATATAATATCAATAAAACATCACATACATGTAGAATATAAAGTCCCATAACTCACATTACCACAAACAAATGAGTTAATAGGTTCAGTACTGCAGTATATAATAAGAAATCCATCAAACTTTTACTCAAGTTTAAAGTGGTGTTATCAATCTTTCTGGTTGAGACCTCAGAGGTGTGTGCCCCACATGGCCAGCTGGTATGATACACATATGCTCCCTTTCACCCTCCATCTGCTCTTACCCCTGTATTTACAGCCACACATTCATTTCTCCATGCTATGAGACTACCTGCCAATAGGCAACACTGTAAGCCCCACTATCTCCATTTGGACCATGCTAAGTGAGGGAATAACCAGGCAGGAAAAAGCCGAGGTAAGAGAGAAGGAAGAGGAAATGTGCGCTTATGGCTTTACTGCTCTAAAATTAGAGGTCTCGTCAGCCTTCACTTTTTGTTACTCTATCTTTACTCGGATCATCATGACTTCACTTAAAAAAAAAGGAGCTTTTTGAGAATATTAAAGTGAAGAGAAATTCCTTTATCACAATCCTTTTTTCCTATAAGTAACTGACAAAGCAATACATTCATGGACCAACCAAATGATATCTCTATTCTCCTCATGTTGAGTCAACTGGCTGTTAAAGTATGGAAAATGTCTTCTTTATTACTGCAGCACACAACAGAAAGTCATGCTGACAGGCTGGAACAAAAAAAACCAAAATACAGTTTGACCTGCCAGTCTGACATGATCACCTACATCGTATACGCTGTGTGTCATGTTGTTGCAACTCTTCAATGAAGCTCTGTGACAGTTTGACTCTGAAATATAGCTGCACCATTCTTTTAAGTGGAAATATTCACCCTAACCAGCACAAGTTTGTGTTGACTGGCCTCCTCTGAGGAGCGATGCTTGAGAGGTTAAATGAATAGCAGAAGACAGGTGACATCGACCTCCATGAGGTAGAAGTGTGAAGAAATGCATTCTTAAGTGAATTGTGTTACCCTGTCTGCAGAGTGGGACAGCGACATGGCATATCTTCTTGTACTGCTCGATCTGCTAACTCCTCAACCAGAAGCGGCCCAAAAACACAAGCGTTGGAGAGGCTACGGATCATTTGGTTACATTTCACAAGGTTTGTCAAAAACAGTAGGATTCAATTTCAACTTTTGAGGTCCACACACTTTTTTTCACTAATGGCTTATATGAAGATGTTTTTCTTTGTGTTTCAGTCGTGCCACAGCCTTGAAGAACACCTCATGATGATCGAAGGAAACCCCCAGCCGTATCTGCTGCCCACAAGGACTTAAAAAGCACAGGTTTTCAGCTTCTACATAGTCTTGGATAGAAAGCTTCTTCCATGTCAGTCTTCTACATCCCTGGGTGCATTTGACGAGCTGTTCTAGTCCCACAAAGAGTTAAGAGCAAAGCTGCTAAACAAGCAGTAATTTGCTAAAGCAGAAAACATTTTCAGATGTGTCCTTTGTGCTTCATCCTCTGATACAGCTTTACTTCTGTTCAGACACCTCAAACTAATTCATGCAATGTATCCTGGGAAAAATGTGAGACAAAAATGTGGTCAAATAGGATGTTGCTTGCAATTTAAGTTATTCTGGATTTAGAAGACATCTAATTAGGATACATGATCCTACTGACAACACATACGGTATGTACCCCATGAAACCCCTTCTACCAATGACACTGCACAATCCTTCTCAGTGCTTAAATGATGAAACACCCTCTACTTCCTCGCAATGCCAAAATGTTGAAGCAGGCCCTTCAGTGTCAGCTCACAGCAAAGTGTGCCTCCATCATGGCCAAATGTTTGGGAAGCGGTGTACCCAATACTGTAGTTCTTTCTAAAATTGAAAACTGAAGGTTTGTAGGAGCCTATCATTGGAAATGCTTAAATTCAAATGCAGTTGAGTCTGGTCCAGTCAAACTGTGTTTACTTGAGACACTGGAATATGCAGAAGATATATCTGCATATCTTCACATTGACACACAAGCCACCTCACACACTGGGTAAATTGTGGAGTTGAATAGCTAGATGTGCAATGCAGGGCAGATGGTCCAGAATGGGGGGGCAAATAGTGAGATAGAGTCAAATGCCTATATGATTACAAAAGGTAAATTAAGGCATGCAGGAAATATAGAAGCAATTAATTACAAGAAATGTTGCTGTTGGATGAATAATTACCGAGGGAGAAAGATAAAGTATGTGTGCTTGCAGGTAAAATGAACTGCCAAGGAGCGAAAGAGGGAAAAAGTGAAAAGGCATTTTCCCTCTGTTGGTGCTTTGGTGTAGGAGTGATAGGGGTTTTTCTTCTTCTTCTTCTATTTACCATGTATACAAATGATGCTGGGAAAAAACTCCCACCTCAATCAATCTTTGGGTTACTCCCTGAATGCGGAAAATCAATCTTCTGATTATCACCGCTTATTCCTTTCTCCCAGGTGGCCTGGAAATCCCGACCCAAATCGAAAGATTAAGGGTCTGGCATTGAGTAATGAGGGGCGGCACCAAGCGTGCATTTGGATAACACTACGACCAATCACAGCAACAACACTGGGTGACGTATCCAGAGGCCCATACCAGCGGAGCTAACTGGTAGATTAAAGTGTCGTCATCTGTTCAACTCGCCTGGCCCGCATATATAGATACACTGATGATGATTGGTGCAGCTCGGCTACAAGGGTAAAGTTAATGAGCATCAATACTCGATGCCAGAGTAACTCGCCGAGCAAATTCAAATTGTGCTCTCGCGAGACCTCCAGATTGCCCGGGTATCTCCCCAAGGCTAGGCCAATCAATAATCACCATTGTCATTTGATGTCGACACAATCACAGTCGCTTGCTCCATTCGTCAGTAGCAACAACATGAAAATAACATAAAAGGTAATAAAGCCATCCTGCTAACAGTCACATTTAAGTGAATAAAGACAGTTTGATTAAAGTGTGGTGTGCAATAGCAATGTAAGAAGGAGACTCAGGTCAGTGTCATCTAAGTAATTACCTTTAAAGACATTGCCACACTCTCTGTCTTTCCAAGATTTCTCAAGAAGTAATATGCAATCCAATGGGTAATGTCAACTTATGTGCCTTTTGACATGTCCAGTAGAACGTTAGGTGCTATAAAATCAATACTTGTTCACCTACAGCTTGAAACCAATATTTGTCTACATTGAACGAAAGACCACATTAATTCTAGGTCTCACGGAAAAAACCTTTTAAAAAGATGAATGAGACTCCCGACAGTCACAAACCAATATTCTTGTTTGGAGTAAGGGATGGATTCAGAGGCAACACTGACTGCACATCTCATGTGATTTACTACACCCATCCTAAATGATTCATATTTGCTTTTAAAATAATTTATTTATGCCCAGGGACGCTTTGGATAGATAAGAAACGAGTGCACATTCCGATACTGTATGGTTTTCTACTAAAAGAGCAGCTTTAGCTTGGACATGGTCTCTTTGCATATTCAACAAATGAATTCAAATACTGCCCCGCCTTATTGCCCCCACTGATGTTTTGCACTCATTGCTTAAGATCTACAGTACAGCACTACAGACTGGGGCCAGCATGATACAGTAATTTAATAAAGTAACTAACAAGTATTTTCAACACATTCTCATAACTAAACAACATTAAAAAGGTTGATTTTCAAAGACTCACAATTGAACAAATCCGACCGTTTTATTTACTGTCGCACTGTAGCGGTTTAATCATGCGAGTGTAATCATGTGACTGTTCTAATTGAACATAACGAGCGCCGTATAAAACATGTAGCAAACACCTAATGAAACATCAGGGATTGGCTTTAAATGAGTGATAATAAAATATGGATGCACATCATTGTGTCACAGACTAAAACTCTTGCCGAATTATGTTCTTGATTCATCGTTTTGTCTGAAAATGTTGAAAATGGCAATCACCTTTTCCTAGAATCCTTGGTCACATCAAGAATATATTACATTAAAGAACTATTACTCTGTATAAAAAGTGGAAAATCGTCACATTTCAGCAGCTGGAACCGATGAATGTTTTGTATTTCCACTTGAAAAATGACTGACAGGATTTTTTGATTAATATAATAGTTGCCAGTTAATTTAATGTTGATCCACTAATTTAACAAATTACAATTTTCAACAAATTATAATTCTGGAGTTAGACAGAAGAAGTGTGAAATGGTTAGATTGTTGGACTTTTGGAGAGAAAAAATAACCTTAGCTCGGCTCAAATCTACATATTGGAGGTTTTGGGGTTTAATAGAAGTTGGTATTTAGGATGCAAGAAGGGTCTAATGAAAAGTGCTACCAAATTGCATTTTAGGAAATAATAAAACTAAAACTAGAACTGCAAGCAGTTACAACGGGGTCCAAGCCTCCCCGCGCAAGTCGTCCCCAGCGACCCGGGGAGCGCACGAAAGCGGAACCCAAAGCGAAGCGGCGGGGAGGCAAACGTCGGGAAACATCGAGAGGCACTCGTAACGATACGGATTAATAGCGCAATGACCCAGAAAAACTCTGGTCTCCTAGGCTGGATACAAAACCTGGATAAAATGGCCCAAAATTGTCTACGTTGATCATAGCGCCCCCCAATGGCCTATCTTTACCAAATTTGGTACAGAGCCTCTGTGTGGGATGGTCAACAACCTTCACAGGTTTGGTATCGATAGCATTTATTGTGGCAGAGATATTGCAATTGCAAATTTCCCATTAAAATGCATTGAGTGTTTTGAAAACCAATAAACGTTGATTATAGCGCCCCCTAATGGCCTATCTTTACCAAATTTGGTACAGATCCTCCGGGCAGCATGCCAAACAATCATCACAGGTTTGGTGTCGATAGCTTTTATTGTGGCAGAGATATTGCAATTGCAAATTTCCCATTAAAATGCATTGACTTTGTCGACAAAACCAACAAATGTTGATTATAGCACCTCCTAATAACCAATCTTTACCAAATTCATCAGAGCATTGGGGAGGCATGTTGAACACTTCCCTAAAGTTGTGTATTGATACCATTTAATTTGGCTGAGATATGATGTGTGTTTGGTAGTTTACTAGAGAAAATCTGTTTGGTCATCAAATGCGCACACGTTAACGTAGCAAAACAGAACTTTTTGTCAGGGCCATGTGGAGATGATACATTGAATATTGACCCGACCGAGAGGTCAAACCGGGTCAGTGTATCTGTGCATGTCTGTATTCACACCTTAATTCAGCCAACTAGCTCACCAGCCTGTTGAAATCTCTAGTTCAGTCCCTCCCCTCTGTCTCTCATCCCCTCTCTCCTATTTTAGTACTTGTATTTGTTGTAAAAAATATTGAATAAAAGAGGATGAAGAAGAGAGGATGGGATGATGTAAGAAATGGAAACAGTATCACTGCAGTGTGTCTGACATCGAACATCAACTTCATGCACACTCTGACAACCTTTGGTTCTGTCAGATACAACTCACCTTTGTATTATATTTGCATAATTCACAATGTTCGTCATGCAAACATTATGCATGTTGCTGTGAGTGCTCTGCTCTTTTCCTGTGTTTGTTGCTCAGTGTTGAGAATGGACATTTTGTTTGCAAGTTTATAATACGGTTGGCAATTATCCCCCTGACACAGGCAACACACTCTTTTGGTGTGAGGAGTGAAAAACAGACAGGCACATCAATAACTCCACCTCCAATCACTGTTGAGGCACATGACACTCGAGGATGGACAATCAAAGAGATAAAAGGTAACAAAATGGGCTTGATGTTGTAAATTTGCTCTTGCCTTCTCTGCACCTTCTGTCATTGCAGCCGGGGATGGCTGTATTAAAGTTTAGCGATTTCACAATGTCCGACCACTGCTAAATATTTTACACAGCCAAAGAGGGGCGAAGGACACGGCTTTACTATCACTCGATGCAGAGAAGGCCTTTGACCATGACGGATGGCCATATCTGGTCCACGTGCTTAACCGCTCTGGTTTTGGGGATATATTTTGCAAATGGGTGAGATTGCTTTGTACTGGATCTACTGCGGAAGTCTTGACCAATAGTGTGGTTTCTAAACACTTTAATATATCTAGAAGCTGCCCGCAATGGAGTCCCTTATCACCATTGCTATTCATTCTTGCAACAGAACCACTTGCTATAGTGTTGAGGGGACATACTGGCACATATAGAGTTTGAGAAGGTCTTTAGAGCAAATAAAATAACACTTTTTGCCAATGATGTAGCAGTTCTATTCCTGCACTTCTAGACCTTACTGACACATTCGGGAAAATATCTGGATATAAAATCAATTATTCAAAATCATCCAAAATGTTACTTAACGAATCAGAGAGGGAAAATAGCAATGTTTATGCCTCTACCTTTAAACCAATGGATGATTGTACATATGTGGGGGTAAAAATTGTTCCTGAAGTGAACAGGATTGTGCAGATTAATCGTATTAATCGCTAGATTAATAAGATTAATTAATAGAAAGGTTGACATTCTTACCTGTCTCAATGATCGGCAGGATAAATATTCTTAAAATGAATTATCTATTCCAGAATATCCTCCTGCCCCCTCCCTCGTCTTTGTTTACTAGAATTAAGAAATTCTTTACCAACTTTCATAATAACAACAATAACAAAAATGTTTACTTTATTAATTATTTTAGCAAAATAAAAGTCCTAGACTGCGTCTATCTTTATTATACCTACCATAGGACAGAGGAGGCCTTAAATGCCCAATGATCCAACGGTATTATTGGGCTGCTAAACTAAAATCTATCACTTTTTCAGTTTTACTTCTTGGCTGAAAGTCCTCCAGCTAGATCTGGACTCCTGTGCTGTTGCAACTAAGCTTGCCTTTGTAATGTGTTGGATTTGTAGTCAGCAAATCGCAAATACCTGAGAAAACATACAGAAATCCCTAGTGTACTAAATATGATTAAGGTTTGGTTTGACAGTTGCAAGTATACTTGAATATCAACTCGTCCTGGTCATGTTTCAGTCCCATTTGGGGTAATGTCAATTTTTAACCCGTATAACGTGATCCAGGTTTTTGGATATGGGCTGAAAAGCGGTTAAGGAAAGTGCATGATATGTACAGAGAAGATGGAATACTCCGGTCTTTTGCAGAAAATATTATATATATTATTATATACATTCCAAAGAGTTATTTTTTCAAATATCTCCAGATTAGAAGCTTTATAACCTCATCTCAATACCATTCATTAGATATGCCTGCAATTTCCTCAGGTTTAAGGTTTAATTTCATATTTGTATGACTTATTTGTGTCTGGGTCCAATGAATCCCCCAAAACGCAAGTAAAGACACTGAAAGGAAGCTATAGATGATGAAATACCGTTGAAAAGTCTGGAATGAGGCATGCAACAAGGCTCAGAGACAGTCAACAGTGGCCTGAAACATTTACAGTATAAATGGTTGATGCGAGTATGCATAACCCCAGTTGAATTGCACAAACTTGATGATAACATTCCTGATACATGAATCAGCTGCAATGAGTCAAGAGGCACAATCTAGCAATATATATGGGAATGCACGAAAATGAAAATGAAAACCCCAGCTCCTAATGCTTAGGATGGGTTAAATGCAGACAGTGTGATGAATAATACATTTTATTCTTCCTTTTCAAAGGGTTTCTTTTACATTGTTCCTATTCTCACAGCAGCTGCTTTATGTGGATCTACAGAGACGGCAGTGGACCAGAATTTTACCAGCCAATTTAATTTCAATGATGGCAGCTGGGAAATTAAATTCCAAGCTGACTAAATTGAATGCAGCTTTAGTAGAAGTGACTAACAAACTCTTAAGTGGGAAAAGGCCGCAGTTGGCAGGATGCTGGGAAATGGTGCAGCTCGGCAGCGTCCTCATAAAACAAGTGGTAAACATTTTAATCTTCTCAAAATCAAGTGAAGATTTGAAGAGAAATGAGAGAAAACAGAAGAAATCACCAATATGATATCTGGAGTGAGCATTAAGTTGCCTTTTCAAAAAAAAACAAGACTTGTTAAGAAGGGAATAAGAACGAAAGGGACACCAAAATAAAGGTCTATGTTCAGTTACAAAAATGTGCAAAAATGTTGCATTTATTCTCCAAGAGCTTAATTTGAACATGTGCGTCCCAGAGAAGAAAGTATTTTTCAACCACTGATTGCAGTTGAATTTTGTTTTGGCTTGATTTTTGATGTAGTCGTGGTTGAAATCTAATCCAGAATCGGTTGACAGTTATGTGTGTTATTTATTCACAGATTTTTAGTGTTAATCTCTTAATAAATAATACCCCTACAAAAACTTTACTCAACATTAATGTTGCTTATTTAGTCATGTATATTTAATGTTAGAGAAATGATCAGATATCAAAAAGATAACATATCTCACTAAATGCATCTGTATCAGTATGCAGATACATTAAGGCTGCAACTAACGATAAATTCTCATAATTGTTAAATCTGCTGATTATTTACTATTATATTTGTTTGCTCTATGAAACATCAAAAACAATGAAAAATGCTCATCACAATTTTCTAAATACCAAGTCGATGTTATCAAATGTCAAAGAACCAACTAATCATTGCACCTCTAGAACAGCTCAAACTCTTGAGAGTGAAGGTGCACAATCCCACCATGCTCCTCCTGAACATCACCATCGAGTAGGTAGGACACCTGAGGGAAACTCACACAGAGCAGAGGGTCATGCGCACAATCCTAGAGTCTTTCCCTTGGCTGAACCGTTGCCAGTTGTCTTCAGGCTTAACGCTGACTTTGCTCACCAACCAGCCAGCTATAAGTCTAAGCCTGTGAAAGTACCAACCTCCAATCTCAAAATAGGCAAGTCTCTCACATCAAGCTAGACATTTAAGCTTGTGTAGGGATGTTTATGGGTAAAGTGGTGCAAATATTCTAAAACTGAAAGTTTAAGTGTTTTTTTAGGTGTCTTAAATACATTGCTTTGCTTTCATGTTGGTACTCCTGCCGGATTCTCCAAAACTGCGGGTGTGCTAACAGTCATCTACTGCAGGCCGACTATCGATAAGTACCATCATACAAAGCCTCGGCAAAAAAGGCGAAATATCCCTTTAAAGTTTATCAACATTAATTTATCAGAACAGCACTTTAAATAACTTGTCTGAACAGTTGCCAGTTGTTTTCAGGCTTAAAGCTGACTTTGCTCACCAGAAGGGAACCAGCCAGCTGTAAGTCTAAGCCTGGGAAACCACCAGCGACACCGATTGGCCTTCCTTAAGTCTTCAGTTCACCAACCTCCAATCTCAAAATAGGCAAGTCACTCACACCAAGCTAGACATGTAAGCGTGTGTAGGGATGTTTATGGGGAGGGCATTGACCTTGCCTTCTTGTCCCTGTGCTTTATGGATTTAAATAGGACATTTAAAGAAAAGGTTTGCTGAATATAATAAAAAATAGCTATTTACCCACACAGTTGTCAACCATCTATTGTTTTATCCTTTTGCCCACTTCACATAATTGCCCACTCAGATTTTGCATATTACAAACACAGGCAGTAAAACTGATTGCTCAAATAGATCACAATTTCCAGTTGTCCTTTTTTAGCTTATCTGCTTTTGTTTGCCGTTGTTTACGAGTGTTTTGTAGAAAATGCCACGTTATTATCTGCTAAATGCAATTTCCATTAAATTGTTTGTGGAAATTATGCTGCAAGAAAATAACCATTTTCAAGGACAGACAATGAAACAAATGTAGACTGGTTATTTGATGGTCCAAGTCAAGCCTGGGCACCATCCATTTCTGTTAGAGAATCCGTTCATTGTTATTCATTTGGCATTCATTTCCCTGGAGAGCCAAAACGAGAGCAAACAAAGTTAGGAAAAGGAAAAAAAAACTCATTTTATTTTTTCTTGAACCAAAAATGCCAATTCATCTCAGACAGCTTTATAATTTCAAAGAATCCCGAGGAAAATGTAGTTTATAGATTACAGTAGGAGGTCTGTGACTTATCAGATAGGATCATACTTGGAGGGGAGAATTTGGGGGCAAAATTAATAAGGAACACAATCCCTCAACAGGCAAGCTATAAACTTTCACACTGGTCCTGTGGAGTTCTTTAAGGACAATCCGGGGGACTACGTGGACAAGGACAGGCGTTGCTCTGCCAAGCTCCACTTACAAACAATCATCCACTCATTTCAAGCACTCATTTGAAAACTGGGTTATAAATAATTTAAAACATGCTCATTAAACCTTTAACACCATTACCACATTACCATTCTACACACCCAGGTAGATCTTTGCTACTGTTTAATGGTTTGCATTCCAAAGTACAGTATATGAATCCAACCTTTTCTCACCTCACTTGATTAAAAATGGGAATCATTAATAAAAGTAACTTGAGCCAGTGGCCCGTTGTGACTACATTACTTAGGGTCAGCAGCAAAACATCCTTTAGTCACCTTAAAAACGGAGCACATTAAAACAATCAATATCAGTTTAAGTCTATGCTATGTATAGAATATTTTCACTGCTTTACCTTGCCATCAGACAACCATTTCTTTGACCGTATTGAACGTATTCCTACACAAAAGCATAACTGTGATGCACACTGTATTGAGCTGTAGATCAGCTGTTTTGATCAGACTCTCCTCGGTTTACAGTATGGAATAAAAAAATAATATAAAAATTTGCATTTAATGTGAAAACAAGAGGATGAACCATAGGAACTTTTGCAGAGAGAGGCCGAAGAGCCAAATGAGAGAGAGGAGAAACTTCTGTGGAACCTGGAGGCAAAGGCTGTCTGACAGCAAGGTACAGTGAAAATCTTCTAAGTATAGTATATCCTTAAAGTGAAATGGTTTTTTTTAGGTGGCCCCCCGCCGCCTCCACAGCAGTTTACAGTTCATTCCTTAGCTTCTCTACCAGTAATCATGCCTGCCTGCCACAATGTATGCAACCTCATTCCATTACTGCATGTTACTAACGACTTTGACTCTTTCCCGTAGTCTTGTGCTCTCTCGCCCCTCTCCCCTCTCCTCCTATTGCTTCCTGCAGGTGTTTCTGGCTCTGGATCTGTGGTTGGAGTCACCTGCTGCCTCCACGTTCCTGCTCGACACCCTCTGCTACAATTCTCCATGTCTCTGTCTGTCTGTCTGTGTCTCTCTCTGCCTCTCTGTGTCTCTTTCTCTCACCCCCAACCAGTCGAGGCAGATGCCCGCCCACCCTGAGCCATGGTACTGCTCAAAGTTTCTGTGTCCTAGTGCTTGCTCTTGGTGGGAACGGTTGGGTTTCTGTAAATAACATCCCAGAGTACGGTCTACACCTGCTCTTTTATGAAAAGCGCAATGAGATATCTGTTGTTGTGATTTGGCACTATATAAATAAAATTGAATTGAAATTTAATTGAATGACATCCTAATTGTGCTACCCATTATCAATCCTTTGCATGATGTTCCAAGTTAGAAATGCATTCTTTAGAAACACAGTACTAATGAGGAAATCCAAGCACCTAAACAACCAGAAAGTTTTGTTGCTTCCTCCACTTTAAGACTCTTGATGGAATTTGTATTTTAAAGTGATTGCAGTTTCCACAGCTAAATTCCAACCTCACAAACACTAGTCCACCGGGGTTTTCATAAGAAGCAAGCACTTCCAAGAGTCCCATCTGGTGGACCTGAACTGTCTGACACCTAATAGTCGAGTCAATATTAGCACCTCCTCATGGTCCGGTTGGCTATGAGACTGAGGAGAACCGTCTGTCAGGCATAATGGAGACTGAAATCTCATTTATGTCTTTTCCACCAAGGCTGACCAGGTGCTGGTTCTGGGCTGGTGCTTTCGCCAGTTACATTATCTAATAACCAGCTCGATTTTCCACAGCCTGAGAGCCAGAGCAGGGCTACGTCACAATGTCACTGCAAGTACCTCCGTTGTCATAGCAACCCATCATGACAGTCAACAATAATGGAGGACTACATACTGATACTTTTGCTCCTGACTTTACAAATTCTCACTGGAATTCAAAGACGGGCCTTGACAGCTATTGTGACCGCTATGGACAGAGGACACGTCCAAGAAGAAAGGGAATCACCTCGCATGATTTAGCGTTTATTATTATCTTTTGCTAGCTTGCGAAGGCAACATCAGTAGCGTCAAGCAAAACGCTGTTAGGGTGAACAGACGTCCCGACAAAAAGCCTATTGGGACACGCTCCCAGCACCTGACGTAACCGGTTCTTATCTCTAGACCAGCGCTGAGTTGATGCTGAGTTGGAACCAGTTTTCTTGGCCCTGAGCCAGGTTTATTTGTGTGGAAAAGCAAAGAACCGGTTCGATATCTGGCACTGACTCCAAACCAGCACCAGAACTGCCTTGGAGGAAAAGACATATCTGACATGCAGAGCAACAAAGGTTTTCTTGAGTGGCATATAAAAACTGTGCAGCGTCAATCCAAAACTGCATCTGCATCCCGTAGCAGAGTGGAGCTGAAAGGAGGTCCCACATCGGCAAGAACATCTGGAAAAGACATAATAGGTCTTTCTCTGTGGGGTGAAGATTTGTGATACAACTGAATAGCCTCAATTGCCTCAACCAGTCAATCATTCCGTTTATACATGTATATAAAAAAAAATAATCAGAATAACTCTTATTGCACATTTTCAAAACAAAGCAGTTGCTGTTCCAAAAATGTTGTTTTCCATGCCCTACATAGAACTTCCTTGTCACAGTAACTGCCTGAGCACTCAGGCTAGTATTTCAACCTGACTCCTACCACTGAAATATCAAACTGAGCCTTGTGAGTGTTTTCTAGGCAGACTTGGCACAGCCCACCAGCAGCAAAACACAATAGCCAAAGTAATTTAATTGCCTCATGAATCGTAATACACTCTGGGCTCACTGCTCATACAAATACTTTTCATATCTCAGATTCACATTCTGACAGCTACAAAAGCCATGACTTGCGTACATGAGAGCCTGTGACTATACAAAATTGCATGCTTTCACACCCTCCTTTTCATCAGGCTGAAATTCAGCTGATCACTTTCACTTTTCTCAAAGTATACTACCCAAATAAGCCTTTAATTTAATTTTACAACTATAACTCAGTATTACCAACATTACATTTCTTTCTGAGAATGACACACCACTTTGGTTGATGATGAACAACCAGAGATATTGGGGTCGAAAAAAGGCGGCACTCCAGAAATGATCTTGATTGTTTTTGGATAACATTATTTACCACTAATTCTCTCAAACTACCAGTGGGTTTACAGTATTCACTATGATACATTTAGGTTATTTTCCTTTTGAGTAGTCTGACTTGTAGTGTCTGACTTCTGAAAAGGTCTTTAAAAAACCAACATGACCGAGACAATCAATCATCATCCCAATGAGCCGATCAAACACACTGAAGCAATCCCTTTAACCTCTCCCTTTGCGGTTATTATTTCTAGCATTGTGGCAGCTATTCACTAATTATGGTTAAAGCTGTAGATTAGGAGAGCACAGCGTTGACAGCCTCCGACCTTGTCAGAGTCGTCTAGTTCTGCAGCTGTTGAACAGGTGCAGTGCAACTCCCTGAGCTACAACACGCAACAGGTACACTAACAGTGACACATACACAAAGCTGGCAACTCCAAAATTGCACTCAGAGACTTTAATCCTCCATCTTACCCTCCATAAGCTCCAAATGTGAAACTCCTTTTCCTCTGAGGCATCCTGCTGAACAGCTGATGAGGCTCCCCAGGTGAGCACAGGTATTAGTGCAGTTTACAACACCAAGCTACCTCCTGCTTACTCTATCTCTGTTCCTTTCTCTATGCTGCTCTCCTCTCTTTCTACATCTCTCTCCTCCCTCCTTGTCTCAACCTTTATCCAGTGTGTGTGTTTTTGTCTGAGAGTATTTTATGTGTGTACACACCTCGGCCCTCCCTCCTTGTGTCTCCTCTGTGCTCTCTGGCTAAGTAGCTTCTATCTCAGCCAGATTAAGAGAAAGGTGCATCTGGCTGTCCTGTTGTCCTGGAAACAAACAGGACTATTTTTTGGCTCTATCTGGCTTGTTCTTTCTCATTCTTAGCAAGAAGGAGGAACAAGACACTTACATTTCCTGCCTAGGTCCAGGGAAGGCAACTTTCCCCTTTGCCAATCAACTCTGACAAGCAATTCACATGAAGTGAATCACAAGAGCCCTTTTTTAAAAAACATTTTTGGGCATTTTTAGCTTTTATTGATCGGACAGCTGAAGAAATGAAAGGGGAGAGAGAGGGGGAGCGACATGAAGCAAAGGGCCGCAGGGCGGAGCCAAACCTGGGCCCGCTTCATCGAGCATCAAACCTTCAGATATGGGCACCTGCTCTACCAACTTGCAATGTCAAGGTGCCATACCAGTCATTTGGCACACCTGCTTTTCCTTTTGATGAGACTATTGTTGAAGTGTCAGTTTAGAACCTGATGATTGCAGGTTTGCCGATAGATTACCTGGTTCACATCTTAGATGACAACTAAACTGAAAAGAGGGCAAACCAAATTATCTGATTTACACAAGTCTCTCCTGTTACCTGACCTATTTCAACCTGGTCATTCCAGCTCTATAACCCATATTTTAAGATTTTGCTGTGATCCCACTTCTCCTCAAAGAACACAGAACAACATGTTTTCCACTGAAACTCTGCATCACAGTCTCATAAGTCTCTGAACTCACTAGGTAAATCAAATGGAGATCCTTGTTAACGTGACCCCTACATCAGGGTATGAGGAAAGTGATATCTTTCCCAATCGGCTGGCCGAGTAAGTATTTATGGTCAAACAAGAAAGGGGCAATCTTTCATCCCCATCCTTCGCCCCTCTCTCCCTCTCTCTCTGCATCCTCCTCTCTGCTCTTCTCTCCATTCATGTCCTCCCTCTGCTTGTGGCTGCCGTCTCCGCTGCCTCTCTTACATACAGGTTTATCTTAGTAAATTACTACGTGTTCAGCCATGATGAGACAGTATATCCTACCCTACCCTGTCAGGTCCAAGTGCATTTATTGTCCTGTTGTCCCCCTAAGCATCTGTGATAATGTGGGGGTGCTGATGACTCCCTTGTCGACCTGTTTTTATTAGATCTGGCTGGACTCTGGCCAGACATGGGCTATAAATCATATTACTAGCTTAGAGGAGAGGACACAGGAATGTGACATACATATCCACAGCGTCCCCCACCAAGGTCATTCAGCTCCTTTACTGATGGATATTGATATCGATGGACCTACATTGACACTTGCCTCGTTGCCATTTTGTTTCTTAAATAAAAACAATCAATCATCTTTTGTGACAATGGACCTGAATTGTTGGTTAACACATTTTTATTAGGATTAAGTGACAGTGTTGGAGAAAAACAGCAACTTACAATAGCAGAATGTTGCATTTTGTCATATATCTGGGGTATGACCTCAGGGCTAATGTCAAACTTGTTACTGCAGCTACAGTAATGTAGTTTCAAGAGAGATCTTTTCACTGTTGCTTTCCCCGTGTTCCTCAAAAATTGTCCTTCGTGAGCATGTGGGAAGAGGAAAAAAGAAGCTATTCATAGTGATTTGTGTGAGGTAGATGAAAGGGCAGTTTGGTGCAATTAGTCTATGTCCACGGGTTTCATTTTGGAGACGTGGCAGGCTGGCTGGAGTGCTCTTCTAAAGCATGTAAGCCTCAAGTTTAAGGACTTGACTTGCAATGGGAGGACGAGGATGGTAATGAGAGGCCGTCCTCCACAAGCTGAGGTTAAGTTCACCCTGAAACACTGCTGTCACAGCGCTAGATAAATACACCGAGAAAACAGACAACAATAGGAAGGAACTTGATGAGTAACATTGTGAGAAGAAGAAAATTAGAAGTAGAAGTTTCTTGTCTACAATCGTTTGTATTTGACAAAGGGAAGACAATACAGACAAAAACCCAGAGGGCTTGTCTAGTCTTGTGGTTAAAATTGCAATTAACATCTCTGCACTTGCAACAGATTGCTGCCTTGATCCGGTATCTGAATATACAGTAGCTAATATACTGCATGGTGAGCACAAACGCATTGGCTGTCCAAATGTCCACACTCCTCGGGTAGAATAGTCAGTAAAGCTTCATGTGCAGCAACAGCTCTTCTCATGTGGGTCTCTTAAGGACAAAGGAGCAAATACTGTACAGTGGGAACAGCAAAGCACAACACAGACACATTAAATATTTACCAGCTGTGTGCACAACTACACCCCTGACAAGATAATAGGGACAGTGGCTTGAAAAGCTCACAGACATGTTTTCATTTTGTTTTTTTGACTGACACTAAAATGCATTTTTGCTATGCTTCAAACAGCACCATTAATCTTATTTTCAGTGGGATATTTTTTCAACCCTACAAGCAGCGAATGTCAGCATCACAAACCCATTAGTTAAAAGTAAAGACTTTGAGCAATTGCATTTCAAGCTCTGTTCAACAGCAACCCCCAAATTTCAAGTATTTACCACTGAATGATGAAGCTGAATATTAAAATTGCATTCAGGGTTTTATGCAAGAAAGGCAAACAGCAAAGAGGAAGCCAAATGAAAAAAGGAAGGCAAAAGACTAATCAACATTACCCCTCACTGTTAGCCAGGGGAACTACTTTTCATCCTCTCAAGCTGCTGAGTGTCTCAGGGGCTGTTTGAGAGCTCAGTTTGACACCAACACATTGGAATTTTAAGCAGACTGCCTATGATGAGTTTCACAGCAAAGAGAAAAGACAACAGTAGAGGCAAGAAGACGCACGAGCTCACGAACAAAAGCGTTAGGACTTTTTGTTTTTCCTGTAGTTTTATGACACTGTCCATTATTCCAGTTCAGGTTGTTGCACAAGTTACTGGTCAGTACAGTTGCAAGATTATGGAGAAGAAAATGGCTCTTCAGAGGCAGCCATTGTTCCGTAACCAAATGCAACAAATGAGATTCTCTCTGTCTGCCACAAATTGCAGGAGCAATATTATCAGGGGTGCTGACATTGTATAACACGAGATTCAAGACACTATTCTTGTCCTCCATTCCCTAGCACCCTCTAGATCTGAATGTCATGAATTTCACAACTCCTCTCCAAGTCATTATAACAGAGGAGGATGTGGAGTGGGCGTCACAGAAAAAAAAATAGAAAATAAGAAATTAGGTAGATAGAAAGAAAAGACACAAAAGAGAGATTGTGTGTCTGACAATGGTGAAATACATAGCATGATTAGACATGACAGGATCCAGTTGCCTTGATTTCTACTTTATTTGTACACCCTGTTCACAGTCACACAGATGTTGGAGAGGAGACAAAGAAAGAAAATCAAGACACAAATCACGACAGAATGGGAGATTTTGGTGAATGTTCCCCAAGAGCGATGTAGAGTGAGGGCACAGCGAATAGCAATTTACAGCATCGCTACACTCACACAATCCCACTGAAAAACCCCAGCAGGACACGTAACTCATCCTCCAGGGTGGAAACAAAGAGCAGAAGCCCATTAGAACAAATAAAGAGAGAGATGTGGCGAGTAGGGTCGAGGGAGAGAGAAACCAAGTATATTTTTCATGTAACGATTGAGTCAAGCAGATGAGAGCCCTGCAGGCCACATCCTTGGAATAATGACTCTACAGACAGAGGAGCAACAGAGACTCAGTTAGGGGCTGACTTTGATTTATCCACATGAGAAGGCTAAAGAGGAGGCAGCCAGAGATTTCAAATTCTACAGCCTCATCAAAATGATCATTCATTCAGACCTCAGGGCCTGTCCACTGCCAACAACCTCAACCGGACCTGCACAGACGCTTTAGAGACATCACATTAAAAACTCTTACAAAAAACACAGTTCAACAAGATGTGGCTGTGAATATGAAAAGGACGTCGTCGATGCGAAGCTGTCCATCAAACAAGAGATTTTTGTTGGTTTCCTGTCTTTTTGGCATTTGTGGATGTAACAGGTAACTGGGGAGTGGTACTATTCAAATGACCTGTCACTTTGCAGTATAATGACATTTACGTATCTGAGAGAGTAAGAGAAAATGTCTGATTATGCAACCATATCAGCTTCAAGTTTCATAAGTACTGAGCTCTTAATTTAAAGTAAAATAAAGTAACAATGCATGGTCATTCTTTCAAAAAGGGCTTATTGATGGAGATTGTTTTTAATTGTACGTTTAATTACATGCCTAATGATTAGTCGATTGATCGATTAGTCAATCGACTGATAATTATTATTGAACATAAATTAAGTAATTTGTCTTGTAAAAGCACCAACAATTCTCCAGTGTGAGGATTTGTCCTACCACTGACAGAGAAAGCGTCAGTGTCATAGATATTGGTAATGACGCTAATGTTACAAAAACTACACTACCCAGAGGGCACTACGTGACTTACCTCAGATCTTGACAAATCACGTAAAGGCAAGCAGTCGGCCCACCCTATCAGAAGTTCGCTTCTCCACGGGCACTAGTTAGAAAAAGCTGTCCGATTCCCGCGGTCTGGCCGTAACAGATTTTTCACTGCTGAAAACCTAGAAACTAACAATAAGCATGTTGAGTTTCTAAGTCGTTAGCCGCCCGGCTTCAGAAAGACACTCAGGCGTGTGCCAGAGAGAAACGTCAACAGAGGTCCACGTCCAACCAGAAACATCCGGTGGGATTCATGAGCTTCAAACTAACAACAACAACGTTGATGTGAGTGATGTGAGCGTTAATGAGGAGTCTGCAGCTACCAACCTTAACGTTACCTTAGGCAAGGCAAGGCAAGGCAGCTTTATTTGTAGAGCACATTTCAGCAACAGGGCAATTCAAAGTGCTTTACATAAAATCAGTTAAACAGATAAAACACATGTACAAACAGTTAAAAATCATAAGCATTAAAAACCGATAAAACACATGAATAGTTAAAACATTAGGACACATAAAACAAGAATAAAAGTTACAGTGCAGCATAAGAAATTTAAAGAAACGACACCGACGTCAACAATAACCTGAGTAACAAAACACATGGATGGCCTGAATGTTGGTCAACGGACCAAATAATGTATTTTTGCGCCACGAACAGCTGGCTCGTTTTTAAAGATAACAAACTGGGCTGCAAAACATGTTGGAACAACCCCTTCACTTGCAAATAATATTCAAATTCAACAAATAGTTGTTGTACCAGCAATATCTCAAAGTTTTGTTTTTCACTGTAGAAATCTTAAATGTCAAAATGATTTGCCAATGCAAGAGAGCACCGGCACCTTATTTCCCCACTGGTCTAAAGTAATCATGGATTCAGTATCTTTGGGTGTTTGGTCTGTTGTTCAAACAAAAGGGCAAAAGGAAGCTAGTGACGACATTATTTTGTGCTTCAGTGAATTGCAGTGGACCTTTCTGAGATATTTTAGGCCAGGTGATGAATTCCTTTCTAATCTACGTTGAAAGAGTTTTTGAAGCGTGGTGTGGAAGACTGATACTAGCTTAAGGTGACTGATGTTGTACATTATCTCTTCTATTGCAAACACTTGGGAAGGCTTTGGGGCCAGTATAGAGAAGAGGAAGAAGAATGGTACTACAACAGCACCCAATCAACCAACAACACATTGCCACATGAGTACTGTTTGATGACAGACTTTAGAGATGTTGTACTTACTTGAAAAATCCAACGAGTTTTAGTCCTGTAGTTTTGTAAGTATTATTCTAATAAAATAATATGTTTTAATACTAAAGTAGTAGTGCAGCAGCACCTATTGGATGCTATTTGTTCTGGATGTTTTGTCTTTGCTATACTCAAGAGATGCACTGTGAAACAAATAAAACTTGGTGGTCCTGGAGAGATGCCCTTCACCTCCTGGGCACTGCCAGGTGCTCTTGAGCAAGGCACCGTACCCCCCTAACCGCTCAGGGCGCTGGTTCGGCTGGCAGCCCACTCACTCTGACATCTCTCCATTAGTGCATGTATAGATCCTGAGCATGTGTGTGTGTGTAGTTCAGGACTGTGTGTGATTACTAACAAAGTGTGGACACAGAGTGTAAATTGTAATTTCCCTATTGGGGATCAATAAAAACAAATCACAAGCTATTTAAAGTTCAGCAACTTCTCTATTTGAAGAAGACAATGGGACTGTGACCAGCCTGCTTTATAAGAAGCAGTCTCATACGAAGCTGCAGAAAGCGTGGACGCTGCTGTCCCCAAGCAGGACTGGACACAGAAGACACGGAGCTGCTTTCAGCACCATGGACAGCGGCATCATGATAAAAAAAAGGGTTCCCTTTATCCTGTTGACCATTAGGTAAATATATCATTGCAAATTGAAATTGCATGGACCAGCATGCTGAACTTATTTTAAAATATATTCAAGATCCATAATTTCCTGTGTGTCACGTTAAATTAAAAAAAATTAAAATAAAGCAAAACACATTGGTTACTTTCATTTCATGTAATGCTGAAGCAAGAATAACACCAGAATAATACCAGATTATTTATCTTTCTTGATTTGGTTTTCAAACATAGCCTACTACACCTCCAGAAATGGGACAACTATGACCTCACAGGCATGGCAATAACAGCTCATTTAATTCATATATACATAAACTTGAGCTCGGTGGAAGCTTACCAGGCGCGGTTCGGTTCAAATGATGCCTGGAGCCAATCACAGCTTATTCCTCATATATGTCATATGTTATATGTTAAGTCATATGTTAATCTGAAACTGTCAAAAGGGGACAGATGGAAATATCACAACTTTAACTTTCCCACAATCCTTTTTTTTTTTTTTTTTTTTAAAGAACCGTATTTGCCAAATGTCTAAAATACTAAAAACCTGTTAGCAAACACTTACAGAGCAACATGAGCATCCATTGTAAGTTCTGTTTTTCTTTTTTTAGTCTCCACTAACCCCCGAGGGAACTATTTGGCTCTTTAGCTGCTAAATGCTCCTCAATGTTCACCAGCTAGTTGCTAATTGGTGCATACATTTGAATTTGCTTAACGGGCCACCATAAATGGACCACTCACACACATGGACATACACACACTTGCTCTTAACAAATGCTCATATGTTTCGACATTTGCATGCTTATTCAACACAACAAAATCATTTCCATAAAGTACAACCCTAAGATATGCCTGCTTGAAACAGCTGCTGAAGGCAAGGGAATGTGCTTTGTGGTACTGAGGCTCAGTGGGCAGTGTGATCTCCGTGTTCATGCCTGTTGGCAATAGTCCTGGACTTCCTTTGTAGCATCAAAAGGCAAAACCGCTCTTTCATTTGCCTTTGTTCCCATCGTGACATTTCACCTAATCTGACAGCACTGGAATAGTCCAATCCCTACTGTGGCCCTGACCCTTTGAGGGCCCCCAGACTCCAGCTGGGAATGGGTAAGCATGCTCCTATAAGAGACGACTTGCTGTGACAGGACCTATGGGATGGCATTTATCTTATAACTAGAGGTCTGTAAGTCAAATCAAGACCACTCTGACAGGATCAGGATCATCCCCGAATGCATTTCCACAGGACATCCGAGTATTACAAACAGCACCTTTTAGTATAGACAGGAAATATTATGTATCAAATAGGTTTAGAAATTTAATAAAATAAATGCTCCAGAAGTCAGTACTATGTAATTGGCTAGGGAAAAAACTGATACTTATAGCAGATTAAGTGCACAAATATTAAAGGACGTGTGATTTTACTCAATAAAAAAGGGGTAATAATCATCCTTATCAAATGTCAACAGTCTCAAAAAGATTGCAGTGCTCAGACATTTCTAAGAGCAGCCAGAGGAAGCGGTTATAAATAATTGAAAGACACATGTCTACCTTAACCCTGTATTGAAAAGAAATATACAATAGGTCAAGCCTATTTCTACACTGAATGCTGCTGTTTTTTTCAGAAGTAACATTTAAACTATGCAGTTCTGATGTTAGCAATTGTTCAATGCATGTATGCTGAGAGGGGAAGATGGGTGTCACGTCTACAGTATGTCATGTTACATTTCTAATAAACAGTATTCAAGTCAGGGATGCAAACACTCCCCCCCACCTCCCCCCTCTATCCCAAATTTCAGACCGGAACCAAAGCCAATTCAGGATGTCTGTGTTTTGGAATGATGGATGATGGGCAACATAAGGTCACACCAAGACAAGACTTCCTTTCCTGTGGGGTAGGCCTACCCCAATGGAAAGGAAGTCAGTCAACCAAATTGAAATTTTCATTTTTGTGCAACATGAAATAGATTTATGTTCCCATCCTGCCTGGAGTAAGCCCTCCAAATTAAATGACAAAATGTGTGGTTTGTGCATCCTCTCAACAGCAACACAGATAAGAAGAGTTTTTGATCTATGGGCCCCATCAGTAGGACAACATCATGTGTATGTGATTATCATATTAAATCAAATTAGACACAAAGTTACTGACTTTTTAGTAGATATTACTTCTTTTTGTTTCTATCCACCAGCTCCAAAGAAAGTCAGTGGAAACAAAGGGAGGATTTTATAGATTTCCATTTGATTTGACTACATCAGACTGCTGAAGCCTCATATAAGCTTTGAACATGGACTATGGGTTTTGCATTGAAAGTGTGTTGTAAAGAGATCTTTTTGTGGCCAGCATGAAAACGAGAAATTATAGCAAGCAAAACCTTTTTCAATAATCATAGAGCCACCTGACTATTGTTCAAAGACAGAAGAAAATGTAAACCTAGTTGTTTAAGGGAACTTTGTCCTGATGGGGGTAATAATAAACATGCAGATATGGTTGTACTCCCCCACTGTCTCTCTCACTGTCCATAACTTTACATCAGGAACCATGTTTCTTTCTTTGTTTTAACTAGTCCACATCAAATAAGTGTGAAGGACTGCTCCAAGTGACATGTGAAACTGAACACTACCGTAGGCTTTATGCCATATGTTATGCCATATGTTATTTATTTGCACAAAGCAAGCCGATCCACTTTTCCATGTCGACTTTTCCATGTTGATAAGAGCATTAAAATGAGAAAACAAATAATGGGACAAAAAGAAATCCAGGGACATTTATGATAGATAAAAATGTGCAATTAAATTGCAATATTTTAAATTATATTTTAAATATATATTACACATTTTAATCGTTTCACAGCACTACTTTTTACTCAAAAGTCGGGCTGTGTAGTGTGGCGTGTGCAACAGCTGGCTTTTTTTCTAAATCTGATAGTTGTATGACTGTAACAATCACGTAACCAGTGATAGATTAAATGATTGCTTATCATTCTGGAGGAAAAAATGGATGCAGATGATTACATTTTAGAGCAAGCATGACATTCTGTATGTGATCACACTGCAGTGTCTTACAGCCAGTAAAGGTATAGATTCATATAGATGAATATCTAATATGATGGTCTCTATGCATTGTACAGGCTCTCTTGCCATTCCAACATTAACCGCTGTCTTTTACAAATATAAAATTACCTAGAGTGATTCATACCAAGAGTGACAATAAATTAGCTTAAATACCTTGACCACCAGCATTTTAAGGAGCACAAAAATCACAACCATATGGAAGGAATCATTTATAAGTATTTTACTTCAGTAAAAGTAGCAACATCACAGTTTTGAATACTATTTTACAATTAAAAAGGCCCTGCATTCAAAACCTTAGTTAAGTGGTAAATCATATACATTATATTAATGGATTATAATAGTGATGCATTGTGTACATCCTTTAATACCACAGCTGGTAAAGTTGGAGTTATTTTTTTGACTTTATATACTGCTGGGTACATTGAGCTATAATAATATATCATAATTTATCAGTACATTAATATTAATAATCTGATTGAATAAATGTAATGAGTAACCATGATACAACACGTACATGTATAAATAATTATCAATGACGCAGTAAACTTAAACAATAGACTGACGGTTTTGTGTGCAGGTGTCCTTCAAACGTCTGCAACAAGATTTTCTAAGACACAAAAAGGGAACTGGCAACCACTGTGTCGATGTGGAATGATGAACAGGATTCTGCACCCACTGAGACTGGGAGCTGGGATTACGGGATCACAAGATCATCAGGTTTGGGAAATGTAGCGCTGAAAATGCAGCACGCCCTACTTAACAGGGTTATCTGTCATTTCAGGTCATGAGCTCTGCTTACTACATCAGAGACCTCACAGCTCAGAGGGGTCAAAGTCAACCTTAAAGTGGACGGCAAGGAGTACGGCAAATATAAAAACAAAGGAGATGTTGGATCTATTAAATGTACTGAGTCGTAACCCTGCGCACACACACACACACACACACACACACACACATGTATAAATGAGTCCATGGTCACAGAATGAAAAATGAGTCACAAAACGGAAACGCCAGGACCACATCTGCACGCTTTTTCAAAGGAATTCACTGAGTGCCTAATAGCTCCTTTCTCTGCAGAGATAACCATCGATGTATAAATGAGTCCATGGTCAAGCCAGAATGAAAAATGAGTCTACAAAACTGACGGAAATGCCAGGACCACATCTGTCACTTCTGTAGGGGTTTTCAGAAAAGTGGAATATATTGCAACCCACATGAGATTTGGGCTGTCATGTCTGCCAATTTTCTGCATAATATTTTAATTTCTTTGTATAATAAAGTAGGAAAATACATGCTCAAGATGTGTGTTTTTTTAATGCAAAGCAGGGCTAGGTGATGTCACTTCAAAGCTTATCAGGAAGTCTTCTATGCTTCACATTTCTCTCTCTCCCAACCTAATCAGCTGCATTGTTATCAGCTGAGTCTGGGCATCCACTCTTTCAGTCACCAGATATTGCCACAATCTCCGTAAGCTATTGCGTATTCAAACTTTAAATCAGTTCCACTCTGCTGCTGTTAGTTGTTATTACAGGCAAAGACACCGCGACCCTCCTCAATCCCATTCACCTCCAGGTCTCATCATTCCCAGCTGATTTAACTGTTGAACATCAACACATGAGTTTTGTCCCATGTCAAGTCACTTCTATGTGTGTCCTTATTCATGAGAGTACGACTGGTTAAAAGGTTTTGGACATCTATTAAATATCTGGTCTCTAGTTGATCTTGCAATTATCAGCTTTATAGGATTCAGACAATTCATTGAGAGAAAAATATGCATGTATGATATTTGATTTGATATGATCCTGTATGAGTAAGTTCAAGAAAAAAAACTAAAATCATTTACAATTGGTTCTTTTTATGAGGCCTAATTCGTTCAAATAATCAGCTGCATCACTTACAGATTTAATAAACTGCCAGTCATTTTTAATGGTTCTGGATTGGTGAGGCGTGATTTCCTGTGTGAGAGTAACCTCCACTTTGTTAGGCATTCAATTAAAAAGTAACACAGCATTTGCATTCTTTACAGAGAACCGGTTTTTGCACTCTGAAACCCGAGCTGCCAAGTCATGAATTATTCAACCTACAGTACAGAGGAAACTCATTCAGATGGCTCTCTTGTTTACTGTGGCTTGCACTACCATGACTGTCGATAACGTAAGAATAGAGGCACTCAACTGTAGTAGTGGAAATAATCTGAAGTTAAAAAGTTGTCTGCATACAGTATATGGCTGCAACACAGGACGGAATAGGGAAGATTGAAAAATGTTGATTACATAATTTGCCCATTTTCTTACTGCTAGCATGGTCTCAATTAATGGAATAATTCCATCTGGCATGAATATATAGTTCATAAATATTTCATATAACAGAAAACAACTAAATGGTGGTAGGTAATACATCTAATTTCATAAACTGCTTTAGTAAAAAATACTTTTTTTTTCAGGCCTCTGGGTTACGTGACAAGTGGAGTAGCTCACTCCTGAGACCATTGTCAACGCATATGCAGGATGCAAAGAATGAGAGTTACAGTTGTACTAGTCTTGACATCTTGCATCTAGTTTCGTGTATATTTGGACTTGTATACGTTTTATTCCACTTTATTTAAACGGCGAAGTGGAGAGGCCTCGCTCACGTTTGGATACACCGCCGTGAATTACTTTTGTTTCATTGAATTACGGCAAAATACGCTTTATGGTATGCACTTTTAAAACAGACATGTGTTCATTTAGCATGTTTGTTTTGTTTATATGTACTCGTGCTGTGTTCCCCATGTGGTAGGACAGGTTTACACGCTCCCTGTTTTTTTTGCCCCCCCGGCTCGAATGTCAAACCTTGCTTATGACGGGAACTGAGTAAGAGAGTTCAGCCACATTGTAAATAAGTACTGTATTTTGAGTACTACCACATAACAACAAAAAACAACACAGAAGTTTGGAGCTTCACAGAAGCCTTTATAAATATGATGACATAAGTTCACTGTCAATGTGTTTATACATTTTGGAAAGAAATGAGAGCCTGCATTTGATAATAATGCTCAGAATGCCCTCTACTTCCAGATAAATGCAGGGAATAAAAGGGTTAGACCATGTTTCCTCCCTAAGCACCAAGTGAACAGGTCTATAATTACAAGGCTGTGCACTAAAACCTCTTTTAGTTTCACATCAGCGTCAATGCCATTTCAGTACTGAGGCTCAGAGTCTTTATGAATCCAGCAGGGTTCAAAGAGCTGCATGCTGCTGACTGCCCATGTTGCTGACTCCATGCAGAGGCAATGACCTCAACAAACACCGGTCACCGTCATCTCAAACACCACAGCAAGTGACCTGGAGCACTCCCACCGCATAGCAGCTCGCCATGCACAATGTAGCAATTAAACACCCTCTTCACTCGTTTTTTTCTTTTTTTCTTCTTCGTGCAGGGTAGATGACAACATCCCAGCCTGAATTCTAGTTGGTATTTACTTTTGTTGTCAGTAAGATGAAGCGATGATGTGAACAGGGTAATGTTTTGTATAAATGATTGTTGAGCTACTGTACCTCTAAGCTGCAAAGATGTAGGATCCTCTTGTCAGCTGTTGCTGTGGAGAAAGAGAAAAGACATATCTAGTTTTTTTTTAAAAAGACGGAGGTATGCAGTATTTCTACATTTTCACTGATAGTGGTGGGAAACTCTCTGTAAGAGCCATCAAAGTAACATATTCCATTTTCTAAAAAGCACAGGTAGCCAAGCTTTAGCTGAATGCACTTATCTGTTGCTCAGCAACTCAACAATTAATGTTAGTATGATATTCACTGTATGACATTATGTGCGCCACTGAAAACATTATAGTTTGCATTTGAATGATTTGATGATTTAAAATCGGACACATCAAGCAGATTAATCCACCCCCCGCCCCTGAGTTTGTATACACTGAATTTAACTTGCCGCTGAAAGAACACACATCATTAATATTAATTATTGCAAAAGTGGAGCTGTCGAAATGAACCGGCGGTTCTATTGTGTCAATGGAAACTCAGACAGGCCTTTAACTGTATGATTAATGCCAGTACTAAGCCACCGGGACAATTCTATCCTTGAGCTCGAAAAATACATTGGAAATGTGTGTGGACCCAAATGATTGGTTGGCAACATGCATGTAACATAGTATTTATTAATAGAGAAAAAAAAAAAAGGACAAGGAAAGAATGATTTCAAAAAAATGTTGCTTCTAAAATGATGTCATTGTTTTATATCTCAAACATAAAACATAATACATTAGTACCTTCAGATACAATAAAACAGCCATTGTGTAATTATTATATTAACAGAGCATCTTGGAGGCCTACACCTGAACAGAAGCAACATGACTTAAAGTGCTATATTAAAGCTTTTATTATGAAATTACTCGGTTTTATCTATATATTTGATCATATTTTATTAAGAAGCTTCCTTGAGTGTTTGTTTGTTGCTAATACAATCTCAACACTTCCTGCATCCGTGTCCCACTAAAACACATCCAGTTAGTCCAAGTAGTGTGATCCCTTTACTTGTCTTGGTCCTTTAAGTTCCCATGGAGACAAAGCCTGCCGTAGCTTTACATACGACTCAAGTTTTAGTAACGTTTGCTCAACGCTGCAGCGCGTAGCTGTTTTGGGGAATTACTATTACTTAAATTATCTGTTTTTTCAAGGGTTATGTCTTCAGTAAGAAGCAATTATACACAAATTATACAAAATAACATCAGCTTTTTCTTTTGAAAAAGAAAGGCAGATATAGGCTGAGGTTTCTTCTGCTTTCTGTACCCCCCCAGCAATCATTCAAGACCTGGCCATTGTGGCAGATGCCATTATAGCAGTTAAATGGCAATGCCAAAGTTTTAGGAGTACTGAATGGCTCAATTCATTGTTAGTGGATGTTTTTTCTACTTCAATCAATGAACATTTAATTGGTTTTTGGCCTTTTGAGTTTATGTTCGTATATCCTCACGCATGCAGAATTAAAATGAACCTTGGTTTAAATTTCCACACATGAGCCCACACTTTACTTCCAATCTAGGATTGAGTTCCACAATACATCTCAAGGTTTACCTGGATTGATATAACCATTAAATTACTAACTGCTGCATGTTTCGCTTGGCCTAATTTCCATCAGTAGAGCCACTATCGTTATCACCCCCATCAATGATATAAATGGTGGGCGCACTAATTCTAATCAACAGTAGGAGGTTGGGCTCATCAGCCTGTCCAGTTATCCTAATTGATCTATTCTGCCAAGGAGAAAATGGAGAAGTAATAAACGTAATTGAGCAACAGCTGTTATCACAATGACTTAGGATAATCGTCTCTGATACAGCGTGCATTCAGGTGAAGGAAAAGCCCAATGAATGATTTTAATATGAATTGTCTAAACACAAAGGAGATAAAGTGAGTGATGATGGCAGAGTAGACCTAGATACATATTCTTGATGGAATAATTTAGAAATCTCAGGTTATTTGCTCCATATTTAACGCTGGTATCAAGCAGCTTGCAGAAGATAAACACAAGCCCTCGTGTGCGGTTGCAGGGAGGACTGACCAATATCAACTAAAATATTTCCAACCTTCACTTCTGCATATATCTGGAGCCCAGAGCCTGTTAGCATAAGCAGCTCTCCTACGCAGGGTTTTAAAATAGCTTGGTCCTATTGGACTTCACCCTCAGCTCTGACATGGTAAAAAAATTAAAATGTGCAGCGATCAATACTGTACATTAGCAACATCTAAACACTTAAACACAGCAGTTATCATAAAAAATGAAGTATGTTTCTTTGTACATAGGATTTTCCCCCCTATTTGTTTTGTCTTTTTTAAAGTCTTCTTTAAATTTATTTTGATTGATTTTAATCCAGCTCTGTGTCATGGCAGTGTGGGCAGGTTAGCGGTGTGTGGCTTTCCTCTGTGGACAGCTGGGTCAATACTGTTTGTTGTTTATGAAGTTAAGACACATGAGACACAAATAAATACCCAGCTGTAAACTTCTCTGCAACAACACCACCTACACTAAAGCACAAAGCTCTTAGAAAGCAGCGCTCACAGATGGCTTAGCAGAAAGCTGCTCAAATCCCTCCGACATGGAAACATCTCCACAGATCCAAGTAGGATGGAGGATAGGAAGAACATCCCAAACTCCGCCAACTTCTGCCAGATAACACGGTAAACACAACACGGTTTAAGTGTAACTGTCTCTTTGAAACCAGCAAGCCATAAGCTTTTGACACAGTTGAAAAATACACAAAGCCAACGCCAATGTGTCAAAAAATGCTGAATTACTGAATACGTGCTGCAGTTTAGACACTGGGATTGCTTCATTTGAAAGTTTTAAAAAGCCTATCAAATAATGTTTTTAATGAATTTTTGATAGTATGCCTAGTCTCCTGAGGGTTGACAAAATGTAACAATAAAAAGGAAATAAAAGCATGCTTAAGTCGTGGCTGGCAAAGGCAGATGTCCCTGAGAGCTGCGGGCGTGGAAAACATTTGGAGGACGAGAGGACGAAAAAAATGGAGTAGCCAGAAGGTAGGAAATGAAAACAGGGAACATGTTGAAGTAAACAAAGCCTTTACAATTAGTGTTCACATAACAGAATACAGGACCTGAGGGAAAATGTTTTGTGGAGCAATGATTTAAAGAAAGGGACTGAAGGAAATGTCCTAGAGAATTGATAGTGCTCTTTTAGGTGTTGAATAAAAGGGTTGTAATGTAGGTTTAGGTCCTATTGTTAAGGACACCGTTCTAATCAAGTTAACTGCCAAAATGTTGAATAAAAGAAAACTCAGACAATCTTTTTTTTTTTTTTTTTTTTTTTTTTTTTTTTTTTAAAACATCACCACAATCGATCCTTAGACTTAACAATTATTGCAATTATTAACTTAGAACCAAAATGCTTACAGGAAATAAAAGTTGTCTGGGAAAACTCAGACTGTTCCCTAAATTACATATTTTTTTTTTTTTTTAGGCATCTGACACACAACGCACAAAGCCACAGTACATGTGCGGCCAGAACAGCTATCAACACAAAGACCGGAGAGGGACGACCGACAGACCGACAGACAGACAGAGACACACACACACACACAGAGACACACACACAGAGACACACACACAGAGACAGAGACACACACACACACACACACAGAGACAGAGACACACACACACACACAGAGACAGAGACAGAGACACACACACACACACACAGAGACAGAGACAGAGAGAGACCAGAGAGAGAGAGACACACACACACACACACACACACACACACACACACGATTCGATATCGTCACGATACTTATGCCATAATACAATATTTTTGCGATTTTAATTATATTGCAATTCATATCTTTTTTTACAACTTCTAATTTTTCCCAATTTCAAATGATGTCCCCAAAAGGAAACTTTGTCAACATCTGTTTTATCTAAAAAAGAAACATTTTGTCAAACTGACCACCACATATATAATAGATAGATAATTGCCGCCTGTGTATCGATACACTGAAAATATCACGATACTATGCCGTATCGATTTATTCCCCCACGCCTACACACAACTGACGTTTGATGTAGGCAACTTTGGTTCACTGAAACTATTTAAATGACAATAAACTGTGGACAAACGCCTCTGCCAAGAAACATACACAGAATATTTTTTGAAACATACAAAAAAACACCACCTTATCCGGGTCCTTTCCCATTTGTTGTCCTGCAGATAACACAAACAAGCACCTGTCGATGTTTGTGTGCTCCTATAAGAAAACAGCAGCAAATCTTTGTTGTTGGGGCCTCCATGTTTTCACACACCTGATGCTCTAGGCTACGCCCAACAGTTGTTGGCAGTCATGCAACAAGTTGTTATGCCAAACGGCACTATAACAGAAGAACACGCGTCATGTGAACGCTGGCAGTGGGGAAAACAACATAATCACGGGGGCGGTCCCTGATATTCCCAGGTGGCATGAACGCACCAAAAATACTAAGAGGAGGCAATTAGACACAGGTGAACCACATTAGGCAGGGGCAAGCGATCACACAGACGGTAAAGCAGAGAAAGACCAAAAGGGAAGTGACCTGACACGAGACACAGTGTAAGTTTCAAAATACAACAGGAAGTCACAAATATTGACCAAAAAAAAAAAAGGAAATAAAATACCTAATTTCTTACGCGGAACGTGACATGTGTACAGCACCTTTAAAAGATGTTGAGGATTTTAAACCAAATCACCATCCCGAACCTTAAAGATGTACTAAAATATACCTTAGTACATCTTATGGGTTATAAATTTAACCCAAAATATGATCCGTCCCTAAGTTGTTTTTGTGACTAAACCTAACCAAACCCATCACAATTTTTTTTTCTGTGTTTTAGGATTCATTTGGTTTTTGAAGGCACTGATGAATGATGCGTGATACCAAAAAACACTTCTCTGGGTCATTCTAGAGTAATCAAATAAGAAATACCTTTGCTTTATTAAAGAGCAATAGTAAATATACAAAAGAGAAAAGAAGAGAGGTCTCTCAAAATAATATTACAACTAACCCACTCAGCTAAAGTGAATCAGCTCTGTGGCCCCGCTGTGAGGGCATCCGACCCAGGTCTGGTGTTTCTGCTGCGGTTAGCTAGTCTGATTTTACAATAGACACACTGTACACACAATCTCTCTTTTTCACTGGCTTGTGTCTTCTCTTCACCTCTCACTAGTTTCTGCCTCTAACACTGTATGCACTGAACAAAGTAATGGAGGTGAAGTCTGAGGTCCAGAATCCATTTGCCACTAACTCATGACTGAACAGGGATTTCCCAATAATGTGTGACATACAGTATATTATTTGTGATTGTCATGTTTTAGTCCAAAGACTATCAATCAGCGGCAACACCTGCCTCAAGGCTGTACCAAGCAGTGATGATAGGCTATCAGGAGACTGGAGAAATATGAAATATAATGTTCTGGCGTAGCCCAGGTCTGCTTATTACTGTAACAGTGTTTTCCTCTTCTCTTTTCCCTCTGGGGAGCAGCAAAGCACTGTTGCTTATCTTGCTGACATTTCACAACAGCATGCTCTCTGCATGGCTGCGTCTGAGCGAGCATAAGTGAGTGTATGTGTGGCGAGTGGGTTAGTGGGTTTTGAAGTGAGCTACAACTACTAGTGAGTGACCACAACTACTTTTAAAACTTTGTGGTTTAAGAGTGTTCTACAAAAGGAAATATATGTAAATAATACCACTGCAAGCAACTGGTACATTGGCAAAAGAATTACAATTTAAACTTCCTTGTCAGCTTGAGTATACTGAATGTTAATAACATTTTCTGCTGTCCTATTTGTGGTTGTAACCTTGCTGCCTGCCTTGTTAAACCAAATACCCCACTAGGGCTGTTAAAACTGTAGAAAGAGATGCATGTGGCCCTGCAAAGGTGATAGTAGAAATCCTCTGATCATTAGCGCATTCGCTTTGACCGGCAAGTCTTTCACAACAAGGTAAAGCATGTGTCTACTGTATTTATTATCATTGATTTAAGTATTATTCATATTTTTCTTAAGTAGATTTAAGCAGGCATCAGGGTGGACGCCATCACCCTTGTTAGCAAAATTATCAAAATGGGTCCCTCTTGTTAGCCATCCCTCTCCATGCTCCCCAAGGTCACTAATAGGCAGACCACAGGTTGGGGCCGGGCCCGGGCGTTGTCCTAGTCTGACCCAGACCTATAACTGATAAATTATTGACAACATTTTTAGCCTTTACTGCACTTGTTAAGGCCCGGGAAACTCACAGACCAATTGCATGCATTTTAAATCATCATGGGATGCTACTTAGCTAAAAACATTGGTGCATTACGAGAAGCATTACGAGAAGCATTGCGTCAGCGAGTGAGACACACACATAAAACAGGTGAGAGACAAAACAAGAGACAACAGAACGTAGAAATAAGTTAATCCGAGAAAAGAAATTTCCCATGGCGTTAGGGCTAGCCTGGTTTTGCACGCTCTAAAAATAGAAAAGTAGATAGCAAAAACTACAGCTTTCAATCAAGAATAGACAGATATGTTCATTCTTTCTACAAGCAGTCCAAACCCTGTATGCCTCATCAGTAGGCAGTTTGAGCAGGAATGAGGGGAGATGGGGGTTAAAAAATGAACAAACTGCTTGTAACTTTCTTCTAAACTTGGCATTTCTGTGGCAGAGAATTTAACAATGGGGGAGATGTGTTTGGGGATGCAGCGAGATGAAGGCTAACTGGTCATCATCGTCATCGTCTGACTCATGTCTCCTGCAGACTTGCAAGCAATGCACCGTCCAGGCTCTCCCGACCTCGCATGTCTATGTCTCATCATAACCACTGCATCACTAGACTCTAGACTGTCTGGCCCTGGCCTGGATGTAGCATCCAGTCTGTCTTTTTATTACATCTGACAGGCGGAGGTTTACATAAAGAGGGCTTAGAGTTACACCACCGGCTTCTTCCTAAAATATGTCTTCAGTTATTTTTGCTCGGATTCAGATTTTATAACAGTATTTCAACAATTGTTTACAGTTGTCTCCTGCCTTTGCATTTGTGTCAGTGATACAAGATATGTTCTTATAGAATACAGGGTTTCACCCAGGAAATCTGTTATATAATAATAATAATAATAATAATAATAATAATAATAATAATAATTTAACTTTAACCTTGACGTCCACTCTTTTTGGTGTCCTGGCGGTCATCTATCTAACGTCAGCCTGGTGCACACATCAGCTTTAATTGTGATTGACTTTAGTGATTGGCCGATCCTGGTTTTCAACGCAGATGACGATACTAATACCAGTTATTAGTAGTTAAGGAAAACAATATCTGGAACCGATATGCATTTGCTGTGAAAATGAAAATCTTGAATCCAAATTTAAGATTTTGGAATGATACAAACTCAAAAAACACAAAACTTTGTTTAGATGCTTTAAGCAATTATTTGATAAATTAGAAACTTTCACCCGAAGCAGAGGGACGGACACAGAGCTGTAGCGGAGCCAAAGTAGTGCACTTTAATTAACTTTATCAGTTATCAGGCAAATAAAACGCTGACACAGATAATCTGCAAACTGCCAAAAACTGGCTTATACTCTGCCAGAGCCAATAATCGGTTGATTTGTTGGTTTCTACTTTTGCCAACTTGATAGTCCTGACATTGTGTGGCTCTAATTACTGCAAAGTGAACATAGGCTGTAAATGACCAATCAATCACCTACTAAGCTGAGCCAGACAGATGCTGACACATCTCATCTCATTCTTTACCAGGTAACGCCTTAAACAATCACCTCACTCATTAAATATATGGATTCTGCTGTGGTGTGGTGCCACTGCTTCTTATATTGTTCGCTCATAATGTTATAATTCTGTTATTATTTCTTCTGAACCTTTGTATTTAAGCGGAGTTAGGGTGCCTGTTGGAGCTATTCAACACAATGTTAAATATTTATTTTTCTGTTTTTTTTATTATACAGCTACATAAGTTTAATTACAATACATCGTAAGAATCTTTTATTTTGGTTACTTTAAGTTTCTGCTAGTGCTTTTGTTTTGAAAGTACGACGCACCAAGGAGGGTTGATGGTTTTTTACCAGAGCCTAGAGACGCCACTGTTCCTTTGTTAAAATGTAAAAATGGGATAATGAACCTTACAAAACGTTATCTTTGCATAGACAACGAACGTTTGTATCTCTGCGTTTCAGATTCCTTCCTTTGGTGACTCTGTGGCTTTATGATTTGGAGTTTGTTTTTGTTCAATCTGAGGACAAATCGCCACTACATTGCTTACACTGTGAAATGCTGTAAGTAACCTGCAGTATGGGCAGACACAAGAAACATTACTCATCGCCAAAAAACAGCCTCTTGCAGCCTGTTGCCTGTGAACACATTTTTTCCCAATCAGATTTCGATTTAAGACTTGATTTGTTGTTTCCATGTCTGTGTTTCAAAACACTGACATGGACACAAGACGGAGCAGAACTACGCTGTTCTGTTCAGGGTTTCCATGTGTACTCCTATAGGCCTACACTTGGCATCAGCCGTTAAAACAAACTGTACCAAAACACCAAATTAGACTACTATTTAACGCGACAACAAGACGTTTTTAACCAGTAATGAAATTGTGTCAATTTAAAACTGATGCCGTCAGACGGCCGCACAGACAGACAGCAGTCGGAGCTCTGGCGAAGCTCTGCACCAGTCTGCAGCCGGCCCCCCAGAGCAGCACGATCACCTGGAGGGTCCGGTACAGGCAGACGTTCCCCCAGAGCAGCAGGATCACCGGGAGGGTCCAGTACAGGCAGCGGGTCCCCCAGAGCAGCAGGATCACCTGGAGGGTCCGGTACAGGCAGACGTTCCCCCAGAGCAGCAGGATCACCGGGAGGGTCCAGTACAGGCAGCGGGTCCCCCAGAGCAGCAGGATCACCTGGAGGGTCCGGTACAGGCAGACGTTCCCCCAGAGCAGCAGGATCACCGGGAGGGTCCAGTACAGGCAGCCGGTCCCCCAGAGCAGCAGGATCCCCTGGAGGGTCCGGTACAGGCTGAACCGTGCTTGATTTTGACTGAACGGCCCAATTTGAGTAACCTCTGATTGGGTTGGTCGACCTAACTCGGGACCAGGCCGGCCGTTGCTGACTGGCCAAATGCTTAATTATTATTATTATTATTATTTATTATTATTATTATTATTATTAGTATTATTATTAAATAATAATAATAACATAGTGAAATCGTGCAAGGGATACAAAATAAAAACATAAAATGTGAACAGTCCACATACACAAAAATGGTCCGGCCCCTCTGGCATTTGCCAGAATTGCCAGATGGCTAACGCGCCCCTGGGTGGCTGTCATTACACAAGCTAATGACAGAGGTGACAGATCCAAGGTCCTCATGCTACATGAGTAATGGAAGAGATTGTGCAGCACACATTGCCCAATCTGCCCCAGAGTGCATGATGACTGTCATCAGTAAACTCATTCCTGCCTCGTGACCTTTCCACGGTTCAGGAGTGGCCCATTACCCTTTCCCCCACAGCACAAGAGACTATTCTTTTTTAACAGGTAATGTCCAGAGAAGCTGCAAAGGATTTCACTCGAGAGATGCTGCCTAATCAAATTGACACTGCACGGCTCTAAGCAGAATGGATCAATTCTCATTGTTTTTTGCAGCCCTAAACTTTCAGTTGGTGTAACGGTTTGCCAACACATTCACCAAACTACATGTTTTATGTCAATGTTGTGTTTATGTTACACCGGTCGGACTGGAACGGCAAAAGTGGTGTAGAAAAACATCTCTTTATTACTCATCCGGCAGGACGAAAAACATGCATTAAGTAACTCTCGCCAAAATGCAACCGAGGGTCTTTTGGTGAATGTACCCGAGTCAAACTTTAAAGGCATATTTAGGACTAAAGCGTCACTTTTTGACGCTGATTTCATGTATTCTCGTTTTTACGGTCAAATGGCCTTTTGAATGGTATTTTACGCTAGCCTCAACATTTAACATAACATTTTTTTGTTTACACAGAGTTTACTAAAAAGAAAGATTTCAAGCAACTCACTGTATTTTTAAAGGCAGATACAGATACAAAAATACCAATATATATATATATATATATATATATATATTTTAAATAATCCAGAAACGCGTAACAAAACTTAAACAGATTTCACCAACATTAGTTATTTTTAGTTTAACAGAAAAGAGGAACATCAAAATATATTACATTTCTGATAAATAAAATGTATACAAATACAAACCTAAGACATTTTATTATTAGTCGATTATTTTTTGTTATTGTTGTAGTGCTGCAACGCCAACACTGATAACATGGTTATTTTTTAAATATTCATTTATCAGAATCATTCATTTGTTATTATTATTTGTTTTTTTTTTTATTATAAATTGGCCATTATAAATGCCAATACTGATAGTTTGGGAAATGCCTAATATCGGCCTATAATATCAGCTAGCCAATATATCGCTCGGGCTCTACTCACAGCCGCCACTTCTTCTATAGCTATATTTTGCCACCTACTGATAAGTGCAATAATGTGTAACTAAATAAAATGATGAAATGTTAATTATTAGTTTCACATTGCCAGAGCTTCCTCCACAGCGCTGCGGCTGAAGGTACACTAGCTGTGAATCCGGTTTCGGTGGTTTTGCTTCTCCTTTCGCTACAGTGATAAAAAAAAGTGTACTTAGGGTACTCAGTGATATTACATTTCTTATCTTCTTCTTTTTTTTTTTCAAGATGATTGTTTTGGGCTTTTTATTAGATATTACAGAGAGACAGGAACACAGAGAGACAGAGAGGGGATGACATTCGTGGTCAAGATTTAGTCCTCAGTACTCATCCTACATGGGGTACACGCTCTACTGGGTGAGCTAGTGGTCGCCCTAGTGACATCACATTTTTCTCATCAGAGGCTGATGAACCTGAATCGTTCTAAAGGAGGCAGAAAAACACAGCTTTTTAAGTCTAGTATTAAGTTCCTCTTTAAGATAAAAGTTCTTCTGCTGGCTTCATTAGTTCAGTGCTGGATTCTGTATGGTCCTTACAGCTGCTCCTCTAGTCGACTGTTCATTTTGAATGAGAAAAGGTGTTTGGTACATGATTATCTATACGATTACAAGGATTTTATTTATTAGAACTACTGGCATCTCACAGCTAAAACGCACCCCTGGTCATTACTAAACAATAGTCAACCCTGTAATCCACTGGTCTATTGTGCACTGCGTTGGTACAGCATGCATGTGTATTTGACAGTTTTTACAAAGAATGTGTCATCCTCCGCCCCAGCACATAACCCCAGGCTGCTGATGTTTGTGTTATTTAAAGACTCCCACTGTGACCCTATGTTTCATAACCAATTTAGCTTTGCTAATCGTGCATATTCTAAATTATAATAAACATGATTACTCAGGGAAATGTATGAGAGATAAGTGAGTTTGCATTATCATAATTTCCAACACTATGTCATTTTGTATTCTCTAGCAGCCCAATGTTCCTGAAGAACAGGCTTTTTTTAAATAATTACACCATGGAGTTCAAACTTTGGGGACTGCCGGTTTTTAGGTTAATTAAATGTACCTGAATTCAGCAATATGCAGGACTTTACTGCAGATATTCCTGTATTCATATGTTGCTAATAGTGTATCAAAGCTTTTTGATATTGATAAATGTCGGTTACATTCAAGTCATTGCCAAATGAGTTGCTATGAAGCAAATTAAGACTATCAGCTCCACACAACTCTCTCTGTATGGCGATGATCAGAAACAGGTGTCATCCGGTGACTTTCCCCAAGCAGAAACTCGAGTGAAGATAATAACCTCTTCTGAAAAGTCCATCATGTTTTTTTAATCCTCCGTGTCCTCATTGGCTACTAGCAACTGTGTGGATCATCACGGAAGGCTTGTATCATGTATGGATGGGCCACCAGTTTTAGTGTCATTACTGAGGAGACAGAAACTAGGCACTATAGCTTTAGGTATTGTCAGCTGGAACGTGGAATTGTTTAAGGTATGAGTTCTTAATTTCCTCATTCCTTTTGATCCAAATTAAACTACTAACAAATAAAGCAATATTATTGACAAAAGAGAGAAAATCTGTACCCCCAGTCCATGGGGTCATTGGCTCAGACTGCACAATCACCGTCTGCAGAACATTGTTCCAACTCATGGTTCCAGGTCGTAGCGATTAAGATAATGAATTACTGCTACTGCTCAGGATTCACTGATGCCCAATACCGCTTCTCTAAACCTCTCCACAAACTGCCTCACATAAATTGAAATCTCTCTCTCTTTCTTTCTCTCTGAGCATCAGGGTTGATGCTCCTCAGGAGGAGAGAAGAGCAATGACTCGGCTGAAACCTCATATTCAGTCATTTTCCAGCTATGAATGTGAAGACAGAAGGATGTTAAAAATCACCAAAAAAAAAGTCTGAAATATAATAATATGCCCGCCTTCCTACAGTGTAATGAACCACCACAGTTCATGCATACATGTGAACTGCAAATTAATCCTGCCCGCAAACAGGAATGTAACAGTGGAGGATTTTTTTTATTGTGCTCTGCCTCTGTCAGGGTGCTGATACCTGGATAACAGATTCCATTGTGCTGTGAAGCACAGTGGCAAAAAGCTATCAAAGAACAAATCAGTGGCACAAAAAAAAAAAAAAAACTGCATTTGGGAGAGTACAAAGTTGGCTGCTAGACATTTATTACATGCATATGAAAAATGAAAACAGCCTCACTATTAATGGAAGAGGGAAATGATGAGGCTGGTCTAGTGCTTCTTTCTCCTAACAAGTGGTTACGTTAAATGGGATCTGTGGCATCAACACAGAATACCAAACAGGTTTCCTGTTTATAATGGCTGACAGAGCCTCGATTTCTCAGTCTGTGAGGAGCTGCATTACAGTGCTTCACTGATGTAAAAAGAGGAAATTGTAGAAGAAAAATGTTCGACAATAGATGTGTTGTTTTTTTGTTAGGTATTATTTAAATTTACAATTTATTTTGCTAATGTGTCAGCAGGACACAATGCTGTAAGCAAACTTCTGGATGGTTTCTATCTTCTCTCATCTGTTGATTTATCTGCCCTTTATTTCATTATGGAAATATGTTGTGAACATTTAGATAAAAGGATTAAGTGAGCAGTAATAAAATTTTAATAAAACAAGGGGCCAAAACAAACCTACAGTGGGTACGGAAAGTATTCAGACCCCTTTAAATTTTACACGCTTTGTTTCATTGCAGCCATTTTCCAAAAATCCAAAAAAGTTAATTTTATTTCTCATTAATGTACACTCAGCACCCCATCTTGACAGGAAAAAAACAGAAATGTTTGCAAATTTATTAAAAAAGAAAAACAGAAATGTCACATGGTCATAAATCAGACCCTTTGCTCAGTATTGAGTAGAAGCACCCCTTTGAGCTAGTTTAGTCAGTTTTTCACATCTGGATTTGGGGAACCTCTGCCATTCTTCCTTGCAGATCCTCTCCAGTTCTGTCAGGTTGGATGGTGAGCGTTGATGGACAGCCAGGTCTTTCCAGAGATGCTCAATTGAGTTTAGGTCAGGGTTCTGGCTGGGCCAGTCGTGAATGGTCACAGAGTTGTTCCAAAGCCACTCTTTTGTTATTTTAGCTGTGTGCTTAGGGTCATTGTCTTGTTGGAAGGTAAAACTTTGGCCCAGTCTGAGGTCCTGAGCACTCTGGATGAGGTTTTCTTCCAGGATATCTCTGTACTTGACCGCATTCATCATTCCTTCAATTGCAACCAGTCGTCCTGTCCCTGCAGCTGAAAAACACCCCCATAGCTGCCACCAACATGTTTCACTGTTGGGATTGTATTGGGCAGGTGAGGAGCAGTGCCTGGTTTTCTCCACACATACCGCTTAGAATTAACACCAAAAAGTTCAATCTTGGCCTCATCAGACCAGAGAATCTTATTTCTCAAAATCTGGGAGTCCTTCATGTATTTTTTGGCAAACTCTATGCAGGCTTTCATATGTCTTGCACTGAGGAGAGGCTTCCGTCGGGCCACTCTGCCACAAAGCCCCGACTGGTGGAGGGCTGCAGTGATAATTGACTTTGTGGAAATTTCTCCATCTCCCTATTGCATCTCTGGAGCTCAGCGACAGTGATCTTTGGGTTCTTCTTTAACTCTCTCACCAAGGCTCTTCTCCCACCACTGCTCAGTTTGGCTGGACGGCCAGGTCTGGGAAGAGTTCTGGTCCTCCCAAACTTCTTCCATTTAAGTTCAGTACAGCAGCAGGAGACTTTCAGGGGAATCAGTGGTGTTAATCATTACTGTAAGGTAGACAGTGATTTGTCTTGCTATTGTCCCCTATCTGTTTGTCTTCAGACAAAGTCAAACACAGAGATTATGGCCTTAGCTGGCCATAAATAGACTAAGAACAACACAAGTTTCTGGTCTCTGCAATGTTTGATTCAGATTTTTACTGAAGTAAAAATACACCATACTACGAGGATACTTTTGAACAAGCAAACTCATGCACTGTAAATGTTACTTGAGTAAAAATATGTATAATTCCTAAAACTAAATCGGCACAGGTAGGTAAAGGAAAACAGACAAACACCCCTTGTACTGTTAAACTACTATATATTAGATTATTTTTACTCATGCATTAATATAAAAGCTGTCTTTTATTGTCTTCCAGGTGCAGCTTTTCTTTTTTAAAAACTTCTTTTGTATAGGACTGAAACTAATGATTATTTCCATTATGGATTATAGCCTATTGTTTGTATAATTCTAAAATAGTGAAAAATGACAATCTAAATTCAATCATAATGCTTTGGTGTGTCAAAGCAATAGGACAAACCTCAAACTGATTAAAAATAAGTTTGAAGGAAAAGTAGAAAAGCATCACATTTGAGAAGAGGAAATCGTGATTCTAATGACTTAAAACACTATCAAACTTAACTAATTGATTCAGCAGTTCTTGTAGATAGGATGTTGGGTAGTTTAATTTGTAACAAAGCATCATATTATATATGCTCTTGATATGTTTTGTATCTAAAACCAACATTAACATTGGAGCTCGCTGTGCAGGGTTTTCTTCCTCTCACTTGTCTCTCAACTTTGGTTTATAGGATTAGCATGCAAATAAAATCCCTTTCAGCTTTTCATCCTTCATAAAAAATCAATGTCAGCTAACAAAACAAGGCACACTGTGTGTCTGTCTGTCCTACTGTTTAGAAAATAAGGGCACACATCACATATTGCATTTTAAATGCATTCAACAACAAATGCATCTCTCCTTTGTCCTGTTTTTATGTTAATGAATAAGATGGTCCTTACTATTATTACATTGTGTACAAATTTTTTGACTTTTTTTCCAGAAGTACTTACGAATAATATTTCCATGAAAAAAATAATTGATTTATGTAAATGTGCACATAGTTATAGTTAATAGAAAAATGGAAGTTGAAAATAAGGAACAACCACAGTGAATATTTCAAATGTACATCGCTGCAGGGCAAGAACATCTGTTTGATTGGGTGAACTATATAATACCCAGACAGACAGACAGAATGTCTTCCAGTCCTGTTGTAGGCTTGCTGTGCCATTATGAAGAATAGAAATTAAAGACAAAAGGCATCCCTCAAGAATGATGCAGGAACCCCTTTACCCCATGCATGAGACATGGCCGAGGGTTTTACATTTTGATCGGTAGATTTTTAAATGTCAGAGCACAGTAACAGTGTAATGTTTTAGAAACTTTTAAACTAAACACTTTGATGGAGGAATGTCCTTGAATGTTCCAAGTCTTATAAAAAGGAGCACATATTTATGTAACATTGTGAAACACAAGCTTTTATAAGTGCAGTACTCTTGATTATATTGAAGCGTTTTGAAAAAGCAACGTGTCCTTTTTATGATTACATGTTATTTGTTACATTCACTTAGAGTGACTGGCATTTCTTATAGAGATAATAAAGCACCCCTAATACTGTATCTGAAGTCTCTTTTATATAGACCTTAGTGGTCCCCTAATACTGTATCTGAAGTCTCTTTTATATAGACCTTAGTGGTCCCCTAATACTGTATCTGAAGTCTCTTTTATATAGACCTTAGTGGTCCCCTAATACTGTATCTGAAGTCTCTTTTATATAGACCTTAGTGGTCCCCTAATACTGTATCTGAAGTCTCTTTTATATAGACCTTAGTGGTCCCTAATACTGTATCTGAAGTCTCTTTTATATAGACCTTAGTGGTCCCCTAATACTGTATCTGAAGTCTCTTTTATATAGACCTTAGTGGTCCCCTAATACTGTATCTGAAGTCTCTTTTATATAGACCTTAGTGGTCCCCTAATACTGTATCTGAAGTCTCTTTATATAGACCTTAGTGGTCCCCTGTATCTGAAGTCTCTTTTATATAGACCTGGTACTGTATCTGAAGTCTCTTTTATATAGACCTTAGTGGTCCCTAATACTGTATCTGAAGTCTCTTTTATATAGACCTTAGTGGTCCCTAATACTGTATCTGAAGTCTCTTTTATATAGACCTTAGTGGTCCCTAATACTATCTGAAGTCTCTTTTATATAGACCTTAGTGGTCCCCTAATACTGTATCTGAAGTCTCTTTTATATAGACCTTAGTGGTCCCCTAATACTGTATCTGAAGTCTCTTTATATAGACCTTAGTGGTCCCCTAATACTGTATCTGAAGTCTCTTTTATATAGACCTTAGTGATCCCTAATACTGTATCTGAAGTCTCTTTTATATAGACCTTAGTGGTCCCTAATACTGTATCTGAAGTCTCTTTCCCAAAATTCAGCCTTGGTGCAGAATTACAGCCACTAGAGCCCACAAATGCAAGCTGGGGGAACTCATTAATGTTAAAAAAAACACAAAAAGTGAAAATTTCATGCCATCTTGAAAAGGTGTGTTAAAAGAACAGGGGCCACATCCACTGCAACGTTAACAAGAACAAAAGAAAAGCAAGGACATATTATGCTTTTTGGCTTTTTCCCCTTTCCTTTATAGTGTTATATATCTTTTTTGTGCATGTTATAGGTTTACAAAGTGAAAAAGCCCAAAGTCTACCCAAAAGGGACTTAAAATCTCCAACAGAAAACACTGTTCAAACTCATCTATTGTAGTCCAGCCTTTACTTCTGTGACGAACGTGCGTCACTTTGTAACGCGTTACAATGCTCGTCTAGTTACTCCCATGGCACTCCCTCATGCTCTGCAACTGACAAGCTGGCAGTATTTACTGCGCATGTTCGACTCCAACAAAGATGGACTAGAAGTGAGATGTTTCCCTCTGTAGCTAAACCAGACAGCTCAAAGCACAGGGTGAAAAGAGGAGATGGAGCAATGTGCAGTACAAAAATAAAAATATGGTGTTTTTTTTTTAAGTTAAACCATGTAAACCTATTCCGGTACAACCTCTAAATACAATTATGAACTTGAAAATGAGCATAAGCATATGTTTTTCATAAATCCATCCATTTGCTTTCAAAGCGGCATCTTCTAGTTTTGATTGAATATTTTTTGAAATCCCCATCAGGGGGAGAAATTATACTATTTGTGTCAAACAAAACTACAAACGTCTCCTAATTCAACATTCAAATGTGTGACTTTGAAACACTAGGCATTTTATACTGCTTCTTTTATTACTGTGCTTTAGAGGATGGAAGGTCTTAATTGGCCAGGCAATCAGCATCATGAACAGATGATAGACTTATCTATCATATCTCCTAGACTATTCCTATGGCAGGTAAGGAATTATGTGTGTTAACTCACAAGTAAACTGCACCATTTTCTTCAATTTGTATAGATGGAAATATATATTAAACGGTCTGGGTACATCTGGGGCACTTATCTGAACATACCCAGTTTTGTGATGATTGGCCTTAGGTTGCTGATTTGTGTTCATGTATGTCCAGAGCCACGCCCCTTTTGAAGTTCTTTGTTCAATAACTTCAAAAGTAATTGAGATATGGACATGTTTGATACAACTTTGGTGTCATCAGAGCTACGGTGTAAGAGGAGATCTCAAAAATGTGTTTGTCACATTAAGCTGCACCTGTGTGAGAAATTTCAAGTCAATCAGACTTATGGTGTGGGGGGCGTGGCCTTTCAAAGTTAGCATTTTGAAGCCTTAATTACAGCGCCACCATGTTGCTGATTGGGTTCACATTTCTAGAGAATCACCACGTCCAGTTATTCCCCCAAGTTTCATGTTTCTACCTCATTCCTCACAGGAATTTGAACCGGCGCAGCAGACCACTAATAATATAGCACTTTTCTAGTCTTAACTACTCAAAGCGCTTTTACATGGTACAAATATTCACACACATGCTTATCATTATCACACACACCAATGGCGCAGCATCAGGGGCAAATCAGGGTTCAGTGTCTTGCCCAAGGACACTTCGACATGGGACTGCAGGGCCAGGGATCAAACCACCAACCATCCGATTGGCAGGCAACCGCTCTGCCGCTGAGCAACAGCTGGAATAAAAGCTCTGCTGCTACAGATGCTGTATAGATCAAGGGATGAAATGGAGCCTGGTGATGAAGGGGCTGACAGCTCTAAGCTTTCATGATTTGATGGGTCTCCACTGAATAGTCTGGTATTTATGAATAATCAAATCACAACCATCAAATTCACTCACATACACAGCTTTCCACCAATAGTTCTATGGACAGACTTTTCCACACACAGGATTCAAACTAGAAGCCTTCAAAGCACACGCTCATCCCTGCAACTGTCCCTTTAATAGGACAAAAAGGGATATCTGCCATCTTTAAAATTAAAGGATGATATAACAGAAGGAGAAAGATCTGTAATATTTTTCTCCTATAAGCTCATCTGCAATGAGGTCAGTTTTCCTGAGTTTCAAACTCACTGCTGCCATAAAAAAAAAAAGATATTTACTGCAATAAAATACATTAAATGAAAAAAGGCAGACTGGTGGTGTAATCAGGGTTGTCTCTGCATATTAAATCACTTCAATTAAATGCATTTTCCTATATTTAGTTAGTCATTTTTGGATTGCAAATTGGAAATGGGGATTTGCAATAATTGTTGAAGGCTGAATTAATTACACATCCAATGTTTAATTGGTAAGTAAGTAAATAATCCTATAGTATATTATACGGTATTCTTTAAGTTATGTCATGTTGACGCAGTATCAAATTGCCTCCTCCTTGGCTCTGCCACAGCATGCATGAGATGTATTTGTTAATAAAAAATGAACAACTGTGTGAATCGAGTTGTTAATTGGGTTTGGACCACGCGGAACAACGCGAGATTACAATCAGGGCGCAACAACAACAACTACAGCAAAATGATTGCTTTAGAAAGTTATTTTTCTCTTACCTTTTTGTTTGGAGCATTAATTGTGCCCCGTCTGGACGCGATGCTGTTGTAATGATGAACGCACCAAACGGGAACGTCAGTGGTTTTAAATTAGCAGAAGCTGCAGGAGGAAATGAGTGTTGTCGCAGAGGTGGAACAGCGTGCTTTTTTGTTTTTGGATCGCTTTTGTTTAAAAAAAAAAAAACAAAAGAAGGGAGAAGCGGACTAAAGCTGCTGTCCCTGTTCAGCAGAGAGTGAAGGGGGTGAGTTCAGCTAGATCCCTGGCACGCATCAGCCCGCATCAGCCCGCATCTGATGCCCGAGCCTCTCTTTTCCTTTCTTTTAAATCGAACATGCTGTCACTGCCATGTGACCATTCCCCGCCGTGCAATGCGCTCCATACTACTCCTCCACTCACACACACACACACACACACACACGCACACACACACACATCCCATAATGCTACAGCTTACTATGCAGCTTTTAATTAACAGCTGGGAGGAAAGATGCACGTAGCCTAACTTGCGTAAACTGGCAACTGTGAATGAATTGTAAGCAAAAACCAGTTTGGATTAATTGTGAGTGATTTAAAAAAAATGTGTTCATTTTTTATACCATTCACAATATGCTCACTGATGCACCACCTTTTCAAGCACCTGGTAGGCGATTCATACCATAACAACTCAGAATACTAGACCCAAGAACAGTTTCTTCTGTTAAATGGTTCCTAGCATCATGATTCATCAAACCACCTCTACACCTCCAAGTTACAGTACATCTGTATGTATCTATTTATTACTGAGGCTGCTAACATATAAGGCATGTGTCTTAATCTGTTGTCTGTAACATGCATTACATAATGGGACATTTCCCCCTCTTGCTCCTATTTAACTGCGCTTTTAAAAATGCATTTGTTTGTTGTGTTTTTTTAATATCAACGTAATACTGTCAACCCAACGTTGCAATGGCAATAAAGCCTCTAAGAGAAAGAAGCACCCAAGAACTGAACATCTCAGAAATCTTTCATACACCATCCTCTTTTAAAGCATCATCCATCTTTCAAGTGTCCATCAGTGATTCATGCCAGGCTGTAGGCTTCCGCCATTGCTGACGTGAGGGATTTAATGTCTATGATTCTGTATGAATCCAGCTGGTGGAATCACAGATCTCACCAGTGTAACAGATGAAAGGGCTATGCCTGATCCACCAAAAGCAGAAAGTTTGATTTAGACAGAGGTGGTAGTAACGAGTTACATTTACTTGAGTAAGTTTTTGAAAAAATTGTACTTCTAGGAGTAGTTTTAAATCACTGCACTTTTACTTGTACTTGAGTAGATTAGTGAAGAAGAAGCTGTACTCTTACTCCGCTACATCAGGCTACAATGAGCTCCTTACTTTTCTTTTTACCACTTTGGTATTCTACGCGTCATCGTTTTTACCCCAGCGTACGTCTCATTTTAATGTTTTATTTAGACAGAGAGAGAGAGAGAGAGAGAGAGAAGAGAGAGAGAGAGAGAGAAGAGAGAGAGACAGAAGTCTTCTGAAGGCTCTACCACGTGACTGTGTTTAACCAATCACACGTCGTTGTGCAGTCACGTGACCATACTCGATCTCAGCGGCGGGACAGGTTAGCTTTACAGTCGTAGCAAAACAAAGATGTCAGACCGTCGCCAAGGTAACGCAGACCAGGAGGAGTAGTAGTAGTAGTAGTAGTAGTAGTCGAGTAGTTTTTTCATCAAGCACTTTTTTACTCTTACTCAAGTAATTATTTGGATGGCTACTTTTACTTTTACTTGAGTCATATTATTCTGAAGTAACAGTACTTTTACTTGAGTACACTTTTTGGCTACTCTACCCCCTCTGGATTTAGACATACGATTTTTTTTAAACAAAAAAAAGGTTACGTTACACTCTGAGATTGTTTTTAGCAAAGTCGGTCCAGACTGAAATATCTCAAAACCTATATGGATTTTATTGAAACTTCTTTCACACATTCATGAGAATATAGCAGACTGACATCAGTGGTCCCCTCACCTTTCTCTAGCACCACCATGGGGTTGACATTTGTACTTTTGAGTGAAATGTTTCAGCAACTGTTACAATGATTGTCTTGACATTTGGTACAGACCTGATGTCCCCCTCAGGATGAGGACTTTGACTTTTCATCTTGCGCCGTCATCAGCTCAAAGCCCCGCTGTGTCTCACATGACTGAAGACTCTTCATCCTGTTTGCCTATGTTTTGGGTCAGAGGTGGTTGTGTAGTATAGTCTTGGTGGGTTGGGGTATCCAGAAAGGACTTTCATGTCCACTTGTTCCGATGTGTCCAGTCACTGCCTTGCCTCTTGTCCACCTAGAGTGTGACCAGACTCTTTGTTAGTGAAATATTGGTGGTTTAACTCTTGTGTTGTCTGTCTGTTAACCATGAACTTGCCCTTCCAGGTCAAAATTAATTTTTTTTTGGTTTCTTTTCCAATATTTTTGCCGCTTTTTCTGATTTAGTTGTCACCTTTTCCAGCTTTTGGCACTTTTAAAAAAAAAACTGAGCTGGTTTAATAATTGGTTTTACACTTCTTCTTGGAATTTATGGTCAACAAACCTCATTTATATCAAATTAGACATACGTTTTTAGTTTAAAAAGCAGAAATTATCAATTATTTTAGCTAATAGTAAAGATTAGAGGATGTTGAGTAGATCACAGATGGGTAGATGTCAAAGTTTAGTCCGGATACTGTTTTGAAACCATTAAAAAATAAGAATTCAAATGTTATAAGATTCCATAAAACACCCAAAAAAATCAATGAAAGTAGTCATTCATTTTACCTAAAGAATGTTGTATGGTATTATCCATGTTATTTTTGGACAATTTGGTTGGAAGAAATCCATATTTCTGATATAAACACCGCTTGAAGAAATCTTCAACTTGTACCACTGTTCACATTTTGACCAGTGGGAGAAAAGCTAAAGAAATGTATAAAATTGAAAATGGAAGTTCATCCTCTGGGAAGAATAAATATGTCAGACAAAATCAAATTTTTGTTACTGCATGCTGTGATTTGACCAACTCCCATTAAATAGTTTGGCAATGTCAAAAACCATTTGAACCAACAGCAGAAACAGTTGTAGTGTGGTGTGACAAAACTCGAAACAGTTTATTGGTGCTCTCGCATTATTTAAGCTCATATCTAATTTTTTTAAGAGATGAATTAAAGCCAGAAAAAGTTGATAGGAAAATCCTTTCTTAACAGACTCTTCTATAATATACATGCAACATGACATCAGGACTTTGCAAAAACATAACACGCCGACTTTCTTAAGCCAAATGGCGTGTTATCTGTAAGCATATAGAGCTATCTAAATGATGGCACATGTATGACACACGGGACACGTTCCCCGGTCTCCTGGGTGAAAGTCCTGTGTTTTACTTATCCACTAACCCGACCAACCTCCCTTCATGGATTTTACGGCCTAAATTAACACACAATCGCAAGGTAAAGTAAGTCAATGGAGGCCAAACACTAAAAAGTAAGTAATACAAATTGGATTGGATTACATACGCCATTTCATGAGATCAGTCTGGTACATGATGATGGTGCATCTCTTGTGTTTGATGCATTTTAATGAAGAGTGTATTACCTCAGCCCCCAGACCGCACTGTTTGTGGTCCCGCTTCAGCTGCTAGATGAAGCCTGGAGGCCTTCTTTGTAAAATCCCAAACCAGTTTTAGGGAGGTTATTGTCTCGCTCTTCGGTGTTAAGATTGCATGCTTTAGGCAGCATCCTGACTTTTTACTGCACTGCTGTGTGTGAAAGAGACATAAGTGACAGTAGAAACCAGTGGATTTAATGATATTGAGAACATCTTTGTTTTTTTGTAGCATTTCAGAAACCATACTGTGCCCATAGTGCTTTCTTCTATTTTATCTCTTCTTTTCACCATTTCTCGGTATTCTTTGCCAAATGCTGTTTATATCTTGTCTCCTATCTGTGCTTTTCTTCATTTGTTTTTTTGTCTGTCTTTATTATTTTCTTGTTTGCATCCCACACAACTCTCACAGATTTTGTTTTCTCCACTGTCACTGTCATTCCTTGCGAAATTATAACACATCCACGTATTGGAAAAATATCTCTCAGCAGCAGCAGGACACCTTTAGAAATTAGATGAAACCTCTCTATGGGGTGTTCTGAAGCAAGAACTGACTAAAGGTGTATATTTATTTGTCCTTCCTCCCACACTCCGACCTCAAATCCTTGGCCTCCTACTGAGCCATCTGTTTTTCTGTTTTTCTGCAGGGCTGGAAGAAGCAGATTCAAGTCTTTGGTCAAGCACTCGCTAGACTCCAGGAATGAAAAGCTGTCACCTTATGAATTAAAAAGAAAATACCACTAAATTGTGACGGAAAGTCAAAAGACCCTGCAGCTCCATCTGGGCCATTTCAATGTATATACTGGACTAGATGTCCCAATGATGTCCCAATGAGAAACATTACGAATAATAAGAGGAAACAATCTTTTGTTTCTTTAAGATAATGAAGTAATTAATCAATCAATCAAGTTTATTTGTATAGCCCTTTACAATAGCTGAAAGGTACCCAAAGTGCTTTACAACAAAGCCATAAAACAATACAAAACACATGCCGAACAAACAGATACAATTAAAAGTGCTGTAGTGGTGCAGCGCTGCAGGACATTAAAAGCCTTCCAGAAATGCATAGAAAGGAGCAGACAGAAGGAGGACACCTAAGAGACAGTATTGTCCTAGTCGGAATTAAATGCTAATTTAAAAAAAGTGGGTCTTAAGCTTTGTTTTAAAAAGGCTGAGGTCAGTGGTGGTGCGGATGTAGGGGGTAGTTCGTTCCACAGTCTGGGAGCAGCGACGGCAAAAGAACCATCGGCCCACTGTTTAAGTCTTGACCTAGGGACCTCTAACAGAAGCTGACCCGAGGAGCGCAAGGCTCTGCCACAATTGCGAAAAGTTAAAATCTCAGACAAGTAAGAGGGGGCCAAGTCGTTATCTCGATGAAAAAAAAGCTTTTTATCATGAGATAACGGCATTAAAAACATCGCAAGCACGGCTCGGCTTCCATAATTCCCTGCTCGCATGAGTTACCTTTTAAAATGAACTGTTTGTTGTTGCACAATACTATTAATAATAACTATTTAATATCACAAGTCAGAGTAACACGAGGGAGGAATCATACGCCACAGATATGCATGTCGGCCTTGATGTGGTGTTGAGATCAGGAAATGATGATGGAGGCTTCAAAGATGATGAGTCCAAAGATTTCAGATCATTTGCAGCTTTATTCAAACAGTGAACAAACTTTAATGACACAATGAGCCGCCTCTGTACACACACGGGTATCTATACAGAAGTGACCAATGACCATCAGAATAACTGTTTCTTGTAGTCTTCTTGTCCTGCACCAGTCCGTTGGTCTATTTCTGTGAGACAGGGTTACCTTTGAAACGACTCCTTATTTGTGAGACACTTCTACTAGTTTGACACATTCTGATCTATTCCTGCAACCTAGTGTCCACTTCACGCTGACTCTGCTCTGAAAGCTCCCTGTGAGTGATTAAATACATTTGAACACTTACATGCATAAAGACCAACCTATCAGGGCTCTTTTGAAAGAAACCATCACAATTCAGGAACATGACAACAAACAATCATACAACTATCTGTGCAAAGATTCTACAATACAGATGCTGATCTAAATTCATTATGATACACACCAACTTTTACTTTATTAACACTTAAGAAAAACTATCTTTTAGATTTCAAGTACCTGAAAGTTCACTCCCCAGAATCAAGCCAACTAGAAGATCTTTTGCATACATTAAGCTGGGGCAGTTTTCCTGTAACAACATTTAGTCCATAGTTCCTGACACATCTTATCACTGTATTCTATGTCTTATATGGTATAGAAAAAAGAAGAAAGGGAAGAAAAGAATCAAAAACAGTGTAAATATGTGTAGATATGTATGTATGCATTTGTGTCTATGTTGTGTACATAAGTGAAGCATACAATTTTGTATTTACTAAAGGATAAAAGTAGAGAAAGGGGGTCGGACCTGATAAGTTGTTTATGAAGTCTTCCTACTCCTTTTTGAACATGGGAAATTTTTTGTTGGAATGACTTTCAATCATTTTGGAAGATTGGGCTGATATATATGCATGAATGTATGTCTATACAGTATATTTTAATGTTTTACATGTTCAAATAAACTACTACTACTACTACTAATGTGTTATGCTGGGTGATAGATCAGACTCAGACTCAAGGATCAAATAATGCAAACTGGTTTATTAAAGTGGGGGGAGATGGGAAGTGGGGAGGCAGACGCCGGGGACAGGGAGGAAGAGACTGGAAGATGGGGGAGTCTCGGGGGCGAGGATACTTGGGTAAGCCGTGGGGGAGACGCTGGACCTGGGAGCGGGGACGGAGGCAGGCAGAAGCAGGGTGGTGTGTGTGGGAGAGGGTCCGAGGGGAGAAGCCAGCGGACCAGAGAGGGAAGACGGGAGTGGAGATGGTAACTGTGAGGAGAGATAAAGAAGGCCTGCTGTGAGTTTCACCAGGGTGATGGAGCAGCGATCAAGCCAAGGTGGTTTCAAAAGCCGGGGTTGAAATACTGATCTTGATTGTAGATGGGAGGCAGAGGGGAGGCAGGTGTGAGCGGCGGGAGAAGGTGAGTGTGGGAGCTCCAGGTCAGCTGGCAGCAGCAGGAAGGAGAGGGAGAAAAAGGAAGCAGCAGAGACAAACGGCAGGCCAACAGAAAGCCAACAGTGGAACAACTCAGATAGAAAAGAGGAAACCAAACAAAAACTCACGGCCGGCCGTACCCCAACCATCACATGATGTTATATCATCGATGTGTTATTGTATTCGCATTGCAGGTTCACCACCACCTTTAATATCTTGAATCTTATTGCGTTTTGTGTTTATATTTTTTTACACTGCCTTGCTGCAAAACTGGGTGGTAGTATCTCAGTCAGTAGGGAGTTGGGTTGGGAACTGAAGGGTCGCTGGTTCAAGTCCCCATATGGACCAAAGTCTGGAAGTGGACTGGTAGCTGGAGAGGTGCCAGTTCACCTTTTGGGCACTGCCAAGGTGCTCTTGAGCAAGCCACCGAACCCCCAACTGCTTGGGGTGCCTTTTCATGGGCAGCCCCCACCCCCCCCACTCTGACATTTCTCTATTTAGTGCATGTATAGTTACTGAGCGTGTGTGTGTGTAATTGAGGCCTGTGTGTAATACCAACAGAGTGTACATTGTAATTTCATTAATAAAGTATACATTATTTTTGTGGGACAGTAAATATCTGAGCTCAACATAAAGGAGATGGACAAAATAATGTGAACACACAGTATAATGTAATTTAATATCCCCGCAATAATACTGCTAAGGGTGGCCGGGTTGGCTCAGTTGGTAGAGCAGGCACACCTTTACATAGAGGTTTATGCCTCGACGCAGAGGTCCAGGGGTCGAGCCCGACCTGTGACGATTTCCTGCATGCCCCCCCCCCAACCCCCTTTCTCACCCAAGCTGTCATGTCCATTAAAGGCAGAAAAGCCCCCAAAAATAATCTTAAGAAAACAAAAATAATACAATTGTTCAGCTTTGGTGGAGACTGCATTGGAGAGGTGCAGATTTGTTTCCCCCTCCCCCAAGAGAAAGGTCAATCATGTTCATATTGTAAGAAGTCCTATTGGTCGGAGCCCAACTATAAAATGGATATTGACTTTTTTGGAACACCTCAAGCCTATTGAAAGCAATTCGGTCATCTCTTCTGACTCAGTTGTTATTAGCTGGGAGGTTATTCAATTTCTGTGGCCTGGGAAAATTCAATTTCAGAAATCATAGCACGCCATTCAGAGCACAGGGCGTGTTTCTGGATGAATGTCATTTGGGTTGAAGATGCCAAAAGAGAAAAACACTAATAATAATAATAATGGACCTGTTACTACAGAGTTTAACTGCACTTACACTTTGTAAAACTAAATGTTTTTAACATGTCATGACAATTGCCCTTTGTGACATGCTATAATTTTAATCAATAAGTTTATTGATCCCCAGTGGGGAAATTACCATTATTATCATTATCATTAGAGATAATATTGTGAAATTAAAGGAATTGGATGTGATTTGATGATAATTTATCATCTCAGGTTGTAACAACTCTGATGGCAAAAGGCCATCATCATTATGCGTTTCTTCTGTTATTGAGGGTGGACATGTCCCAGCTGAGCCAATTTAGATGCCCAATCGTTTGATCATAACCTAGAAGAGTACAATCTTACCATCTGCGTATGTAAGAGAAACCCTTGCTGTGCAGTGTTTGCTGTGAAGATGTGAGGACTTTAGTCAAGCAGAGTCCTGGAGTGGGGCTTTGAAATCAGAGAGCATTCTGCAGAGCGGGCCGAGCGAGGACACAGTCTGCCTGTCGGGAGAAGTGCATCAAGGCTGCCTAATAGATCTGTATTCATTATTCAGACCTTGGCTCCACACAGCACAGACATTTTTCAGGGAAATGTCTACATCTTGCGCCTGTAACGAGCTGCACTGTCATTTTTATTTTAAGGCCCTGACACACAGGGACTAGTGGCGACGAAGGCCGACTGTATGATAATTTGCAGGGAAATAAGGACCAAAACGCAGGTATGAGGGAGAAGGCAGGATGAATTTATTGTCCAGCGAAAAACAATCCAACAAGAAAACACAAAGTCCAAACATCCAAAATCCAAAGGGGTCCGGGGGGAAAAAGGGCAAGGAAAAGACAGGGAGCAAAGACAGGAAGCAAAGACAGGGAGCAAAGACATGGAGCAAAGACAGGAAGCAAAGACAGGGAGCAAAGACAGGGAGCAAAGACATGGAGCAAAGACAGGGAGCAAAGACAGGGAGCAAAGACAGGGAGCAAAGACAGGGAGCAAAGACATGGAGCAAAGACAGGGAGCAAAGACATGGAGCAAAGACAGGGAGCAAAGACAGGGAGCAAAGACAGGGAGCAAAGACATGGAGCAAAGACAGGGAGCAAAGACTGCAGGACCGGGACCACACAGCAGGCCGCGGTACATACAGGTAGACAAACCAGAACTATCTGACAAGAAAGCACAGACATTAAATACACCAGGTAATGAGGTAACAAGAGGCAGGTGACAGGAGGGCAGGGAGGCAGGAGGAAAACATCAGGTAATCACAAGAGTGGGAAGACACAGGAAGTAAAACTAAAGACAGGACAAAACAAAAACCAGACTTCAAAATAAAACAGGAAACAGAGCCTACAGACCCTCAGGGGAACACAAGACCGGGGAGGAACCAGACACAAACACAAGACCAGGGAGGGAACACAGAGAAGGAAAGGAAAACAGGATAAAAAATACGAAAACATAACAGACTGTGGCGTCACCTCCGGCCCACGTCGCCTTGGTCATGGCCAGAAGTCGTCCGGCCCTTTTGAGATAGCGCTAATGAAAGAGTTTTTAAGGTTTTTAAGTTTTATTGTCATGTAGAACTAGTAGTCTGTGAAGGTTCTCGGTCATCCAGATCACAGCAGCCAAGGAAGGTTAGACTCCTTGCTGTAAAGCACTTTGATGGAAAGCGCTCTATAAATAAATGTGTTATTATTATTAAACTCCACTTAATACAGCTTTGTTCAAACGAATCAGAAGGCTAAACTACATTTCTGCATTTACATTTCCTCTCACATGGCTTCCTGGCGTCTTCTGGTTTTTCTGGTTAAATGTAAAAGATGATAACTGAGCCAAACTTTTGTGCTAGGCTAAAGGCTTTTACCAACAGCTTTATCAAGTGTTTTCACAGCAAATGTCTGCTCCCTTGACAATTAACTGGACTACATTTTTTTACACAATTTCCTTCCTGTAATTACTGTACTGCACTGTAGATATGGATGGCAATAAAGTCTCTTATCTAATAGTTTAGCCTTGAATTAGCTGCAGCCCTGAGCCTCGTGGTTACCAGAACGTTCACAAAAGGATGTGCACAAGCATCTGCAAAGCTCTCTCTCTCTCTCTCTCTCTCTCTCTCTCTCTCTCTCTCTCTCTCTCTCTCTCTCTCTCTCTCTCTCTCTCTCTCTTCTCTCTCTCTCTCTCTCTCTCTCTCTCTCTCTGTAATGACCTGTGTTGGCCTAAGCTTCCCATCACATGCTAGATTTTCTAATACAGAGCCAAGAAGTAAGTAAGTAAGTAATGTTTATTTTTATAGCACCTTTCACAGATAAAAATCACAAAATGCTTCACAATAAAATCTGATACAATACAACAAATTTAAATACACGAATATTTAAATACAAAATAGAAAACACAACAAAGCAGAGTCTTCAATTTCTTTTTCAAAGATTCGACAGAATTCACACAGTGTAGACAGGGAGGCAAGTCATTCCACAGCCTAGGAGCCGGTGCTTGGATCATCGACCCCTATAGTTTTAAAATGAGGGCGGGGGACCATTAAAAGCCTCTGACGTAATGACCTCAGACTACGGGTGGGAGTGTGAAGCTGTATCAAGTCAGAGATGTATGGAGGAACTTGACCGTGCAGGGCTCTAAAAGTAAGAACCATGATTTTGAATTGAATTCTTTACTGGACTGGATGTGATGTGTGCTCTTTTCTAAATGGGAGTTAAAAGCCTAGCAGCTCCAAACCGCCTGGAGACGGTAAAGCTCCTTCTCTTACAAACAGGTTAAAAGGCTGTTGCAGTAATCCAAGCGTGAAGAAATAAAAGCATGAATGATCATCTCTAACTCACGCTTAGTTATAAGTCTTCTAAATTTGGAAATATTCCAGTTGGAAGAAACAGAAGAGGCAGAAGACTAGTTGAATTACAATATGCCAAGAACTATTCCTTTAAGATCTTTTTACTGTTATACCCTTGCAACTGGTAGGTAAAAATGTTTGTGCAGGGGGAAAAAATGCATTTGGGGAATTATTAGAAGGCTATTTGTCCAGTAGCTTACAGTAAGCTCACACACCTTACCTCCCAGAGACTGCAGTTGGTTCCCATATTAAAGCTATCACACACTAGAGTACCATATTCAAGTCATTTCAGTGAGCTGCGCTGTTCACGAGCCCTTTGTAACGAGGACAAATCCTCTTATCCAGGTAAATCAGAGACGCGGGTGGGCGTCATGATTCTCCATAAGTCGGGTCCATAAGCCTCTCCTGTCAACTAGAGAACATTATGTCCTACGCTGCACTGGTAGATTCAGTATAAATAGACTCTCTACATGAGTCAGGATGCACTTGCATTTCAGAGTGAGAGACAGCATGACCCCGGAGGATGGTGGACGTCAAAGCGCTGGTTGTGATTGTTATGCGCTTGCTTTTCAATAGTTGTGTAGAGCAGAATGACTGCCTCTCTGCGTGTGCTCTCATTGGTTTATGGCATGCCCTATTTTGGAGCGGTCATGTCTGGAATGACAACTGATGATGGATGTATTATTGCCAAGTAGAACAAGCATGCGCACCAAATGTAAAAAAAACTTTCCTTTTGAAATCTTTTTTTAAATTCATGAATCAAAATGAATTACTCATTCTTTCTATTATTCATGCCATCATGTGTGGTGCCACTGACTTCCGCTCTACATGAGTCAAGAAATATTCACATATAATAGCAGTGGGAGACTGCACACCGCAGGAGGACTGATGACTACATTTTATGTGTGCTGGCTTTCCAATGAGCACCTTCTGGTGCAGTAAAACTGTATCCCTCCCTGAATGTGCTCTCATTGTTTTATGTGTTATCTGCTGTTTGGAAAAGCACTCTAGACATCTACTGTATCTGTAGGAGAGGCTTTTTTTTTACAGTTTCACAAGGGCTCAACTCATCTGAGGATCAGTATTCAGTTCCACTCTCCTGGTGCATTAGATGGTTGTCTACTTTTTGCAAAAAGGAGACAAAAAGATTCATTTTCCCAACTGATTTTGCTTTGCTATGGATGTAGGTAATTTGCAGCCATGATTATGTTGATTTGGGTGGGATGAATTCATTGGTGTCAGTTTGGTTTGAAATGTGCTGGGGACAGAGACGCATTCAGAAGTGCATTTTCAGAAGTGCGGGGTATCCATCCATCCATCCATCTTCATCCGCTTATCCGGTATTGGGTCGTGGGGGCAGCAGCTCCAGTAAGGGACCCCAGACTTCCCTTTCCCGAGCCACATCAACCAGCTCCGACTGGGGGATCCCGAGGAGTTCCCAGGCCAGGTTGGAGATATAATCTCTCCACCTAGTCCTGGGTCTTCCCCGAGGCCTCCTCCCAGCTGGACGTGCCTGGACCACCTCCCTAGGGACCCCCCAGGAGGCATCCTTACCAGATGCCCAAACCACCTCAACTGGCTCCTTTCGACGTGAAGGAGCAGCGGCTCTACTCCGAGCTCCTCTCGGATGACTGAGCTTCTCACCCTATCTCTAAGGGAGACGCCAGCCACCCTCCTGAGGAAACCCATTTTGGCCGCTTGTACCCTGGATCTTGTTCTTTAGGTCCTGACCCAGCCTTCATGACCATAGGTGAGGGTGGGAACGAAAATTGCCCGGTAGATCGAGAGCTTTGCCTTCTGGCTCAGCTCTCTTTTCGTCACAACGGTGCGATAAACAAAATGTAATACCGCACCGGCTGCTCCGATTCTCCGACGTGCTGGGTACAATGACACATTCATTTTTTTTTCTCTTTCGCTCAGGTCACGTTTTGAAAGTTTACCAGCACAATGTTATGCTTCATGTATCCATGTACCATGTTGACAAGGTGACATGACGAGACATCGGACTCAGAGAGAGGAGCTACGAAAGGAAAGAAGAAGATTTTTGTGATTTGTAGGCAACTTTCAAGAATTCTATGTGTTATGAACTTTATTTTAACTAAATTGAGCTTGAGGTTTTCAAAAACAGTGGTGGGTACAAAATGACTCAAATCTGATAGGTCGCCACCAAAATTGACACCTGTGGATGAATTTCATCACTTCCTTGCTACTTTTCTTTTTACCTCAGACTTATCAGTGGTGCTTTATGCATGATTCTTACTTTCAGACGTGAGGGACAACAAAAGAAACTGGGAAATCATGTGGGAGGTGTGACGACCCTGCTTTCAGTGCCTTCTGGTGGAACCTGGGCCTGGTGTTCCCAGATTATTCATTTCGACTCTGCTCACACTACAATGCACATAAGCCACATTGTCATGCATCTTACACACCTTATATTACTGATCTTACTGACAATCACATCTGTTTTGAACATTTCATTATTTAAAAATAAAGAAACAAGCCTCTCTGTACTGTATTATTTGGTGTCATCAATTTATTAATATAGGGACTGTTCGTTTTTTTATTTTAGGGGCCACCGGAGGAGTTTTGGAACCTTAACCCTCATGTTGTCTTTGGGTCAAATTTGACCCATTTTCAGTTTTTTCATCACAAAAAAATGGTTCTTCGAAATAAGCTGAAAATGTCAACATTAGAAATATCAAATAACTTTGGAAAAAATATCAAAAAACCACCCACAACATTGAAAAAGTGACAAAAATGTCAGAAAAAGTGATAATTGTGTTGACAAAAAAAATAGCCTCAACCCTCCCTTAGCCAGCAGTACATTTTCTAAGATCCTCCAAAATGATTGGGAAAAAATGCATGAGCCCCCCCCCAACATTTTATAATGCTTTCTGTACTGGTTTGCGTTCATCAAAGATGTGCAGGTTTTTTTTTACAACCACGACAAACAGGATTTAACCTCTGCTTTCTCATCTTTCCCATCCCACTCCACTACTACGGTGGCCATTTCAGTAGATTTACTCATTAACACACACTCAGTATGGAAACTACATTACTTCAAATACTAAGTTACTCCAATAGTAAACTTATATTGACATAAAATAAAACAACACAACATTGAGACCATTTAACAAAGCACACTGGGTAATGAGTTCTGTCAATGTTCCCAATCACGACCAGTGAGCCAGGTTATGACAGATGAAAATGTGCACTTTGAAATGCAATTGTGTGTCAGTGAGGTGATTACAGCAAAACACAGCAGCTCCTTATCTGCTGATGAAAATAAATAAAAAGAAGGAAGGTTATCTGCACCCTCTATATCTTTTATTCAGAATTCTCTGGTAAAAATGTAATCAGAGCTTGAAGATATGTTCATCCTAAAGTCACATACGCCTGTACTGTGTGTTTCAATAGATTATTCCAAGATGTGTGATCTCTGTTTCTCCTCCCCCTTATCCTTTTCTCCGGGGGCAGCGTGGTTGGGTGATCTGTGTCTGCTGGTCGGTGCCACAAGCTCCATTGAGCCTGGGATCGATATAACCCAGTTTAATCTCAGTGCCGGTGTTATAACCTCGAGCATTACTGTTAGATATCATACAAGAGCTTCCACTAACTCCTCTCAATGATTGAAAACCAGATCTGGGGAGAAAGAGAACCGGTAGGGGGAGGGAGGGAGTAGGAAGTGTGCATGTGCATTGTTTGTTGTAACTGAGGAGGTGTGAGTAACTGACCTGTTTGTCATTGAGACTGGAACTGAAATGTACATAAAATGCCATAATACTAAATCTTGCAATAAATTATAGTTTGCACAGAGACATCTCCAATTTCAATTCTGAATTAAAACTGCCAAAGGCCAGCTGTGGAGCTCATAAGTCAACTTCCAGTCGTTTCCAAGGCTTCTCACAAGGAGAAAAACTCACTATTGGTACGCTGATCTGGCTTCTGTTAATCTACAACTCCCTTTAGGTTCCAGCCTCATGTAAGTCCTTGGTGCTCCAGTAACTACTAGCCTCACATAACATATAACACATAACACATATGTGTGACAAGTGAATAGGTTCATGTATCAAATTGGATTACTTGTGGGGATCATCACAGGATTTATTGATCTGGTGAGACAACGTGTGTCAGGCAAGACACTGCTGCTTTTCAGAGGCGAATGGAGGCAAATGGCAGTGTCAGATATAACAGAATGCCTCCTTTGTCATCGTCACAGTTTTAGAAGTCACCGTGTTTTAACGTGTTACAGTTTTTGCAGTTGTTTACATGCAAATGGTGGTACTTGAGACAGAATGACCACAACGTGTAACTCATGCAGTTCTAAAACACAATGTTTTCAAAAAACAATTCTCTGCATTTAGCACTATTTTCATGAAGAAAATCTCATGTTTTTTTTACAAAAAACACATGACTCATCACATAGGCTAACACCTGTCACACAGTTTTACAATTAGCAATCAGAGCTTTAGCATAAAAGGCAACAGGTGAGCTCTTCTGTTTTGGAACAATGGATGCCAACATTGTTGGAGCCAGAGAAGTTGAAGGAGGAGGAGAAGGAGGAGGAGGAGGAGGAGGAGGAGGGGGGCGGACGGGACGAGGACAAGGACAAGGACGAGGAAGGACAAGGACTGTAATCTCTGATGAGATCCGAGCCACTTTGGTTGACCATGTGGTCTAAAAATGAGGGAGGCTGAGCAAAGAGTACGGCAATTTGAGCAGGTACACTGTAGCATCCATCATCCAGACTCACCAAAATGAGAATGGGTAAGAAATCTACTGCATATCAATACAGTACTAATAGCACAGTATTTCCTGTGGACTGTTCTTTAGGACTGTAACATTAAAGTGTGTTTCAAGTATTTGGGAAATGTACTCCTAGTTTGTATTCTTGCACAGTATTTACAGTATTTTCAGGAAACTGAAATCACAATGTGTGCAGCAGTTACCCACCACGGCATCATCCATCACCATGCTACCCTACCTTAGCCCCTACAACACCGCCCATCTGATCACCTTCCTGGACACCCTACATAACACACTCATTCCACCAGATCAGATAAACGAGCCAGAGCAGCTCAGGTACATTGTCATTTAGGACAACGTAAGCTTCCACTGGGCTGCTCTGGTTCATAACTGGTTCACTGCCCACCCAGGCTTTTTAGATGTTTATCTCCTTCTATATTCTCCATTTCTCAATGCTATATGCTGGAGATGGAAAGTGTATGACTGAAATCCACATACGCGTATACCCCGTCTCCAAGCTATGGAAGACACATGTGGAGATAAAGCAGTTGATGCCTTTCATGGCTGAATTCGTCATGCTAGGTTATATTTATTGGATGTAGATCACTGTATGTGCAACTTTGTGTTGGTTGGGATGTACACTGTGTGTATTGTTTTTGGGTGAAAAAAAAAAAAAATTGTTACCGTATATTTGTAAGTTCTGAGTATAAAAACAATATTCTCAAATATTTTTTTTAACACTTATATGTACTGTCTGTAGTAAGTGTAACACTGAACAAAAAAGGCCTAAGTTATTATGATGAATGGAGAAGAAGTGCTCGCCATTCATCATAGTGTTTTACATTGAATACATCAGTGTTGAACTGGTTCTTAAAAATGTCTATTCATGTGATGGTTTTGTCATTTAAAAAAACAAAATACAATTTTGAGAAGAAATAACATCGTTTTGAATGTGAAATTTCGTTTTGCAGGAGAACGGAGGGGTTTTGCCCATTGTTGGTGTGTAGAGTTCTGAGAGCATGAGGCATGATTTCAGAGAATATGCATAACCAATTGAGATACTGTAAAAGGCCCTGAAAACACATTTTCTGAGACATTTCTTTGTGCTCTTGTCACTGATTTGAATTGGGCAAAATTTGAGTAACTGTCGACAGCTGTGAAGTGGATACCGTGTGGTGTCACATCACGGCCACACGGTCCTGACGAAGAACAGTAGCTGTGAGTCTCTGTCAACGCATGTGACAGAGGGGAGACCAGATAGGTTAAAGTGCCAATTGTTTATTGTAACACAAACAAGATAACTATTAACATAAGAGTTAAACCATGTGTGGAATCAATAGTATCAGTAGTGTGTGTGGATGGATGAAAGATGAATGAATAAATGACTGCAAAAGAAGAGGGGAAACAAACCCAAACCAGGCGGAGGAGAACGCAGAGAGACAACAACGAGACATGACTTAAATGGAGGGGGTCATAACAGTTTGAGTGATCAACTTTCAATAAATTTTGGAAATTCTTTATTAAGAATAGCCCCTTGAGATGTGACATCTCGTTTTAAAGGGGGTCCTTATAGGCAAAAGAAAAAAAAATACAGTACATTCACAATTAGACAAAACAGTTAACAAAACAACTTGAGGGGACATAAAAATTAAAAAAAAAACACACACATCACAAACATACACACATACTGACAAACAAAAACAAAAGCTCTCCATCACACCAGAATCCCATACCCATCCCAACCAATAAATATTAGACAATAAACAGTTAAGGTTATTAATATAGACAGTTGAGAAAAAAATAATAATAATATACATACAGTATATACAAATACATACATACACATTTACTTACACACATATGTTCATATATACATATGTACACACATACTACATACATACATACTGTACGTGTACATACATATACACACACACAAACAAATAATTAAAAATGAATAAAAAATCAAGTATAAGTATCAATTATGAATATCAAGTATTAGAAAAGCAGTTGCAGCTTGGATGCAAATAATTATGAAGAGACATCATAAACTTTAAAGGCTCTCCTCCCAATTTCTTTGGATATATGCGGTATGGAGAAGTACCGCATATATAAATAAAACTAAGAAAGATTTTTTTTTTCTGAACTTTAACTATAATTGTTGCTTATTTAGCCATGAATATTGTCTTTTATACAGAGGGCTTCAAACATGCACATTCAAACTGCAGCAATGAACAAGTTACAGTAAGAATGAGTGGCTGTGGGCTATGCAAATTTAAGTTTTATATACCCAAATCTAATCATTAGACTAAGTCATTAGACCCCAATGTATATAACTGTAAAACATTACCTTTTTTAAATTTAATTCCTTTTTTTTTTTTAAATTGGATGACGTAGGAGTAACACTGAACATGCAGGAGGCATAGGTCTCCTGATAACAGACAGTGTTTTCCATTGAACCCCTCAGGGTTTAATTGGTTCTTAGAAAGGTCTATTCATGTGATTGTGTATATCATCTGAACACAAAATTACATTTTGAGAAGGCACAACATTGTTTTGTTTTGAAGGCAGAATTTCAATTTGCAGGAGATTTTTGGAGATTTGCCTTTTGTGTGTAGAGTTCTAAGAATAGGACGTACTGTATTATCTTAGAAAATGTGTGCAAACAATTGAAGCACGAAAAAGTATAATGACAGATCATACAATATGCATGATCTCCTGTCTCCTAAGCCTTCCTCCAATTCCCTTTTTGGGTGTGTGGTGTGTGTGTTGTGTGTCTGTGTGTGTGACACTGTGATGTGGGTTTCTAATGTAGTCAAGAATATACAGTATATCTATCTATCTATCTATCTATCTATCTATCTATCTATCTATCTATCTATCTATCTATCTATCTATCTCATTAACTGGAAATCTACCTGAACATTTTTCAGTTTTTAGTAACTTTGCATAGCTCGCATATCATTTTGCATCATATTTGCATTTTTAGCATTTAGCAGATGCTCTCATCCGAAGCAGCTTACATTGATGGAACCAGCGGAATACATTTTCTCAACTTCCTCGTGTGCCGTCTACTACTCCTCCCATTGGCGTGGTGCAAGCTAATTACAATTTACACAAGTTCAAGGGCTGAATTTAATCAGTTTTATCCGGTTTGTCACTGGGACAGAAAATGAGTCTCGGCGTTCAGGTGATTTCCCCACAGTCACCTGCAGTAAGCTGAAGTTCCCACGTGGTCTCTTCAGCTGGGATCGAGGTTGGTGGGGTGGAGGATGGGAATCTAGGGCTTACTGTGGCAGAGTTGCTGAATTATTCATGTTCCCCCCCCCACCCTGCCTGCCTCCATTCCTCTCTGCAGTGCATCCACTGAGACCTCCGTACAGTGTGAACGAAAGATATCTGCTCTCCCCTTCACTAAATCTTAAATGGGATGCTCTTTGTTGGATTTTGCAGCATATAAGCTGGAAGCAGATACGAGACACAGCTGACCCGATACCCCAAGGTATGGCAGGTGTTGAAATTAGACTGCCCTTACACCAAAGCTTTGGCAGAAAGAACAGCCCAGAGGTTATTTTGCTTTCCTTATTTTGAAAGTAGAGCCCACATCTGTGTGCTCATTTTAAAGTGTTTGAAGGAAAGATAAAAACACCACCAGCAAAATCAATATTTTATTGTGGGAACACATACCACGAGCAGACATATCCTGCACACAGTGCACCCATCACATGCACATACAGTACATGGGTTCAAAGCCAGACAAACAAGTGCATACATGAACTGAGATGTGTTAAAACATGGCAGAGCTATCCTTTGTGGAAATAGGAGGCGCTAAATTTGTCTGACCTTAGATGCTGTGGAGGAAATAGATTTGCTTGAGGGAACACGTGTACTTGTTACTTCTTATCAGCATCCTTCAAAATGTCAAATTTGCTTTTCACCTCGCAGACAAAAAGCTTTGACTGTACATCTCCACCCGCTCAGCACCAGGCTAGCTAATGATAATTAGTATTGCTTTTCATTAGTATTCACCAGAATCCTAGGAAGCAGGCCTACCTTATTAGCAAGATTCCCCACAGGCCATTGTTTTATGTACTATGTATTGTATCACGATACCGGTTTATTATTATAGGTCATGCTCTAATAGTTTCCCATTTCTAATTTGTTTTTGAACCATGACCACGATAATTCCCTAAACTCAATGATGTGTCAATTGCATTGACACATCATTGCCAGACCTTCCTCCACAGCGCCTCGGAGTAAGGTCTGGCTAGTCCACACAGTATTCTGGGATGGGAGAACAACGTGCTCTACTCTATTGGCATTTCTTTAAACCAATCACAGTCGCCTTGGGAGGCGCTGAGCTCCGGACGGCGCCCTGGTGCCTCTAAATATCCTCAGGAAGGACCTTGTTATGGTGGAACATGTGTGCGTTCAAAGGTTGTTTTAGTCGTGCAACAGAAACCTCAGATTGGACAGATAGTCTGGCTAGCTGTCTGGATTTACCCTGCAGAGATCTGAGGACCAGGTAACCATAGTCCTCAGATTGGACAGATAGTCTAGCTAGCTGTCTGGATTTACCCTGCAGAGATCTGAGGACCAGGTAACCATAGTCCTCAGATTGGACAGATAGTCTGGCTAGCTGTATGGATTTACCCTGCAGAGATCTGAGGACCAGGTAACCATAGTCCTCAGATTGGACAGATAGTCTAGCTAGCTGTCTGGATTTACCCTGCAGAGACCTGAGGACCAGGTAACCATAGTCCTCAGATTGGACAGATAGTCTAGCTAGCTGTCTGGATTTAGTCTGGCTAGCTGTCTGGCAGAGATCTGAGGACCAGGTAACCATAGTCCTCAGATTGGACAGATAGTCTGGCTAGCTGTCTGGATTTACCCTGCAGAGACCTCAGGACCAGGTAACCATAGTCCCCAGAAATCCACCGGAGGTTAGAACGCCAACACAAAAAAAGCGGAAGGTGACGGACATCCGGCAGAATTTCCGACGGCAACAAAGAAATCCCGGAAGCGGAAGGTCATGAAAATAAACTAATTATTGTAACCATGACGAAGAAGGTCCCCTAAACTTAACCAAAGGAATTTTTTATTTAACCCAAATCATGATATTTCCCCATAACATGACCAAGCCGGTTTTTTTTAGCCTGAATCTGACCAAAGGATAGAAGGATGATGAAGTTGATGTTGCCCTGCTGATGAAGGCTTCAGATCAGAAAACACCTCTACGTGTCGCTCCAAAGAGCAGTCACGTACTTTGTCAAGTTATTTGGAGGACTTCATGTAAAATGAAGGTCCACTAAAAACAAACATGCAAAGATGCATTTGGAAAAATAAAGAAATTCACCTGTCCCTGTCCCTGTCCCTGTCGTTCTTTTGGTTGTAGCATGACACAAGGTTTTGTCCTGATCACCTCAGGCTTACTTGGTGTGTCTCTCTCTCTCTCTCTCTCTCTCTCTCTCTCTCTCTCTCTAGCCAATGACTTAAATTGCGCCTCATGCTGTGTTTCCAATGCATCATCATTTCCTCCACATAGCCTTCACTGCAACAGCATCCCCCTCCCCCTTTTATGTCCCCCTCACCTCCTCGTACGGTAGTTCACCCTCCATTGCCTGGCTGCTGTTTGCTCCTGACACTTTTCCGTAGTACTCTCTCGGTCTCTCCCTCGGGCTTTATCTTAAGGTTCATTTCGCTGCCATGTTGCCTACAATGTGTAAGTTCTGAATGTCTCAAGCTGTCACAGTTTGTCACGTTTGATGTGCAATGTCAGAAATAATTACTCAAGACAGAAAATGAATAGGAGCATGTTTTTGGGCCATGTCATATTTTCTCTTCTCTGTCTCTCTCTCTCTCTCGCTTTGTCTCTCTCTGTCTCTCTCTGTGTCTCTCTTTCTCTCTCTCTTTTTCTCTGTCTCTCTCTTTCTCTCGCTGTCTCTCTCTCTGTCTCTCTTTATCTCTCTCTTTTTCTCTGTCTCTCTCTTTCTCTCACTGTCTCTCTTGTCTCTCTCTCTTTCTCTTTCTCTCTCTCTTCTCTCACTGTCTCTCTTGTCTCGCTCTCTCTTTCTCTCTCTCTGTCTCTCTCTGTCTCTCTCTTTCTCTCACTGTCTCTTATCTCGCTCTCTCTTTCTCTCTCTGTCTCTCTCTCTGTCTCGCTTTGTCTCTCTCTCTCTCTCTCTCTGTCTCTCTCTGTCTCTCTCTTTCTCTCTGTCTCTCTCTTTCTCTCTCTTTTATCTCTCTCTTTTCTCTCTGTCTCTCTCTCTCTTTCTCTGTCTCTCTCTCTCTTGTCTGTCTCTCTCTCTCTCTCTCTCTCTCTCTTTCTATCACTGTCTCTCTTGTCTCGCTCTCTCTTGTCTCTCTCTCTGTCTCTCTCTTTCTCTCACTGTCTCTTCTCTGTCTCTCTCTTTCTCTCTCTGTCTCTCTCTCTGTCTCGCTTTGTCTCTCTCTGTCTCTCTCTCTCTCTGTCTCTCTCTTTGTCTTTCTCTGTCTCTCTTTTCTCTCTCTGTCTCGCTTTGTCTCTCTCTCTCTCTGTCTCTCTCTCTGTCTCTCTCTGTCTCTCTCTGTCTCGCTTTGTCTCTCTCTGTGTCTCTCTTTATCTCTCTCTTTTTCTTTGTCTCTCTCTTTCTCTCGCTGTCTCTTTTGTCTCGCTCTCTCTTTCTCTCGCTGTCTCTCTCTCTGTCTCTCTGTCTCGCTCTGACTCGCTGTCGCTCTTCTTCTAGTTCACAGGGTATAGAAGGAACACTGAGATCTGAATTGAGTATGGTGTTTTAGTTTCAATGTTTTGTCATATATAAATTAGGATTTGGGATTTTACGTGGCTTTGTTGATGCTTAAAGCAACATGATATTTTGGGGGAAATAAGCTGATTTGCTTCTTGCCAAGAGTCAGATGAGAAGACCCATACCACTCTGCATACAAACACAGTTTTTCTCAGTCGCTTTTGTACATTTCTCGAATCATCCTCAACATTTGCAAAACAATTCATACAAAAAGCAAATCCCCATGATCTGCAAAAGCCAGTCTCTTGCTCAAAGTCCTTAGTTCATCTGTCAAAAGTAAATGTCTGCGTCAATGAACATGTCAGTGCAGATGACAAGACCTTGTGTCATTGTGTACGGATAAGACAGTCAAATTGCTTAGTCATGTTGTCAATATAACTGTGAACTCTGGAGGGATGTTCTGGCTATGACTAACGTTTTGGTGACAATTATTGTAAATTGTAGGTTACACCCGCTTAGTGTATGTGGGAGTTTGACTGCACGAGACAAGATTCACATTTGAGCTTTTACTGTGTGTACTGTCATTTGTTGACAGACCATGTCATTGTGACACAGAAAAGGAAAAGACAGCACTGTATAGCACAAAGAAAAAAAAACAAAAGTAGAAATGAGAACATAGGACAATCTCCTTAGGGAAACATGCACGTGGACAGGAAGTACAGTGCAGTCCTTCTTCTTCTCTCTGGCTGTTGACCCCGTCCAATTCCTTGTCCTTCCATTGTCAGACACATATATATATATATATATAGATATGGAACCCTCCACCTCCCCTCCGGTCTGGTCTTTGGGCTCCTTCGTCGCCATCACCGTTGTCTAGATTCCTTCTGGGGGGCTGATGGTTCTCTACCCCTTACATATATACGAAATATTCATACAACGATGGAGTCTAATTGCCAAAGGCTTTACATATTGTACATTTTATTGAGCTGTACAACAAACCTTATTTGCATATCTGCAAAACATGTCTCTCCTGATTGAAATTCAGTCATTTTGCATGTAAAGACTTATGCTATGAACTAATGCCAAAATGTTGTGGGGGGGTGAGACTATTCAACAGAGACCCATTATAATACATTTGGATCATCATGAGAAATTGATAATGTAGGAAACAGCAGAGAATTGTACACAATCATTTGCATAGATGTACCAAAGCATTTGCAACTTGTTCAAAGAAATGAGAAACAGCTTTTTGATGTGCACATGTGACACAATGATGTGAAGGTTGAACGGGTAGTTTTGAGAATTTCAATTCTGATCTGAGAAATGTACCAAAGCGACTGAGAAAAACTGCAATACAACACATACTTATACCTAAATGACCCACTTATTTGATTGTCAATGACTTCTAAAACGACATGTATGACTATTCTATTTTATGTAATGAAACGGGCGTCACAATGAGTTTCAGCCGTAACTACCTTGAGTCACGGAGGCAACTATGTCACAGAACAAAGTTGATTTCAGAAAGTGACCATTGGGGCAACCTCCAGCTCAATGTTTCCCAAACTTAGGGTCGGGACCCAAAATGGGTCGCAGACCCGTTTTATTGGGTCGCCAATTGGCAGAGTAAAATGCATATCAATCTTATGTGAATGAGCGTTCCTTTTTGCTACACTGGTCTGGTCAGCTCAGATGCTGTGGGGGGTTTTCCTCTCTCTCTTCTTTTTAAAATGAATAAACTGGACACACATCTTCAAACAAAACATTCACATTATCGGGGAACGTCCAAACAATGTTTCCTTTGCAAAGAAGAATCCTTCAAGAAACAGTGTTTTGACAGCGGAGAAGTCATCACATGTTGTCTGTTGGTGTATATTAGCATTTTAAATACTAAAATGGCGTTGCTAGCTAGCTAACATGTCGTTGTTAGCCGCTGTTGTCCGTCTGGCGGGCTCGTTACTAATGTGGTTTAAGCAGCAAAGTGCGTATTTGACGTTGTTTTTTGTAACGTGGGTGTTGTGTTTGTGTGACTCGAGCGTGTGAGACTAATGTAACGGGAACAGGTGAGAGAGGTCGTTTTTAATGATTCTCCCTGTTATCTATCAGCATTCAAAGGGAACCGAGCAGCGCTGAAGGCATCGTTATAATGGAATAAATATACTGCACATTCATTTAAATTCATAGTTTGTTTCGTCTTTTGTCCACAGTTATTTTAAAATGTAGATGTTACAATGAATCATGGTGTATTTTTGTAAATTTGGGTCCCGGGGAGACACCAAATTTCTCTTTTGGGTCTTGAGCTGAAAAGGTTTGGGAACCACTGGTCTAGCTCACCTACTAGAGTGTGCACCCCATGTAGGGTTATTCCTTGACAGTGGCTGCGGGTCATGGCCCACGGCCCTTTTCTCCATGCCCCCTCCCTCTCTTCAAGCTGTTCTGTCAAGAAAGGGCATAAAAGCCCAATAAAATAGTAATAAAAAAGCAACTCTCAACATTTGGTTTCACCCTGACACAAACATAGGTCTCCTGGGTGAAAGTCCTGTTTGTTTGACCTATCCACCACGTCAGCCTGCCTCCTTGTGCACAGTTTGGCCCTCTTTGACTTATTTCCTATCAGCACCTCTAAATCTCACTGATTAGCACATAATATTGATAACCAAAGTGTAAAAACAAGTTTAGGTTTTAGTCACTTAGCCTAGAAAAGCAATAGTCACATGAACCCCAACTTGTTTTCTTGTGTTAAAATGTGACTTTATTGACATTTATACTTACCAGTGGCATCAGAAGATTGATACAAAGCTCATCTAGATCTCAGCAAGAAAGGGATTAATGTGTATTTCCCAAAATGTCAAATTATTTCTTGTTCAAAGTAGGTGTCCATGTCTATTAGAAAACAATTTATTCTTGCATCACAGTGCTTTACATTAAAAGGCAGCATTAATGTATAATATCTTTCATTTTCTTTTGCTTGATTAATTAATGCTGAAATAATGAATGTCTTCTGTCACTAGAGAAATTCCCAACGCATCCAGTTTAGTGTCCTCCTTACTCACAAAGACCTCCATAACCAGGCGACGTCCTACCTCAGAGACCTGTTCCCCCCTCCGTAGCCAACCTCCTCTCCTCTCTGGGACTCAGGTCCCAGCACCGAACCATCGCAGACCCCCACCCCCCCACTGGAGCATCCTACCCATACACATCCCTGACTGTACTGACACATTCAGATCACTCATCAAAACCTATCTCTCTCTACATTAGCCTTCACCGTCACAAAATATTATGCTCATAATACGCTTGTTTTTTATGTGTCGGTTTTATTGCTTCACTTGTTTTTAATGTGCTTAATGTACTGAGTATTTTGAAAAGCGCTGTATAAATAAAATGTATTATTAAATAGCTTTTATTTCCAGTCATTCCTTGTTGCTGGCTTGTGGTAAAAGCAATCTGGCATAGTCTCTTGTCAAGAGAGCATGAAATCTAAAGTGTAGCTTGACTGAAGCCACTGGAGCATGGGCTCTATGACCCTGAGGGGTCAGGGATCTCTACTCACTTTGCATACCAAAGTCTTTATCACACATGGTGATTGCAATTGTTGTCGTCTCTTATGGAGATAGAAACTCAGCTGAAATCCTACATAGGCCTAAAATTTGCCCTCCAACCTTCCTCGACTGCTGCTAAAATAAATACAGCCTTATACACGCTAATCCAGGCAGACAAAACGCTGTGTGTGTGTGTGTGTGTGTGTATGTGGGCTGGCTGTGCGCAGCTTGAAAGAAATGATGACTCAAAAATTAACTTTATTAATTATAAAACTGTAGGACATTAACAACAGCTAGCATTTTCCCCCTGAGCTGTCTGTTTGATGTAAAGTCGTGCTCCATGCTTTATTTATTCATTTATTTTTTTGTTTACAGTAATAGAATTCTTTCATAAAAGATAATATCTTGGGTCTTACTATTATCTTATCTCTAATAAAAACATTGTGGCAAAAGCAGTCTGGCATGTGTAGATTCTTGTCAAGAGAAATCTGGAACGGACTGTGGAAAGGGGCCAGTTCACCTCCTGGGTACTGCCGATGTGCCCTTGAGCAAGGCACTGAAGCCCTAACTGCTCGCTGCTCGTGTTGAGGAGACACATCATTCTCATATATCTCCACATTTGATGTATGTGTGTGTATGTGTGTGTGTTTTTTGAGGCTGTTTGTGTGTGTGTGTGCATGTCTGTAAATCAAAAAATAACCCCAGAATGAATAAATGAACAACTCCAAGGTGACAAATAAAGTGCATTAGTCATTCTCCTCCTTCACAGTTCCCTAACCCACTTTGATTAAACTTTGACCCACTGTATACTTACTATTATCTACAGTATCTACACACTTTGCTAATCCATTCTGTGGCTTCACCACCTGGACCTGGCACCATCCACCATCCACCCCATACCCTGTTTGTACAGGACTATCTAAAACCGTCTTTGACTCATACTGTACAGCATCAGGTGCCAGTGCTGATGGCAGCGTGCCAGGGGGAATACAGCATGTGTTGAGGGAGAGCAGGGACTCAGAGATGGTGTAATCACCAGGGGCAAAGGACTAATGAACACTCCACAGGAGCAACAATGACAACAACGACAGGAGGGCTGAGCTCCACGAGTCCCAACAGGAAGGTAGAGCTACTGTGCTCTACATCGGCCTTTTTCTCCTTGGTTTATTACCTTCTGTTTCCCTTCCAGTAGAGCTATTTATTTGTGTTTGTAAATCCAGTACCCTGCAAACCGTGACATGTAGCTAAACCTTCGTAAAATACAGTTAACTCACTGATTACTAAAACACGAGGGCTGCCCTCTATTCCCTCATAGATTGCAGAAGATTATCCACCAATTTTCAATGCAATTCAATTAAAATAAATCTTTATTGTCCCTGGAAGGCATAAAAAAACTTGCGAGAATCCTACTGTACACACAACAATAACAAAATACTATTAACATTAAGTAACAAGAATCCTAATGTACATATATACATATATATATACAATACAATATTACAAACATCCAGTACTAGCAAAAGTGCAAGAAGTGGAATGTGCCACAATAAATGGTGGGCTATAGTTTATGGATAATGGCACAGTTGCTTTATGAAGTAGCAGTGTGTAATTTTTTTCTAGATAGCAACTGATTTTTAAACTTACTCCAACATGAATGCAGCACAAACAACCTGTCTTATATTAACGAAAGAGAAATATAATTTGTCTATCCGCCCTGTGATTTGGATCTGCTCCAAAACATGGTACACCCTTAAATCATGTGTTATGAAAATTTGGCCTTTTTTGGCCAAATTTGGTTTCCATAATCCTGTTGACAGGCAAACAAACAGACATATGGACAAAGCAAATGGAAAACATATCCTTCTTGGTGAAAGTAATGAAGGAGCCTTGAGCTCTAGGCTCCTGAGCATAAGGACCCTGCATCTCCACCCAACTCCTGGTGAATGGTAGGGGATGGGCCGGCCATGATGGAGGTGGCCTTTGAGCGAGGAGACTAAACTAGGCTGTAATCTTGAATCTACGGCTCGATGTCCATCCCCTGTCGTTCTCTCTGTAATCGGGGCTCAGCATCGCCCAGGGCGATTGTGATTGGTTAAAAGAGTCACTCACTCCTGGGTACTTTCCCTTTAAGAATCAACCTGTTTGATATTCACTCTCCTGGAAAACCACCATTGATCGCCGAGCAGTGTTCCCAGAGCAAATAGGGGTCAATCACCCTGCTCAAAGCCACATCGACAGAATGTGGTTCTTGTTCACTTTCTAGGTTTGCAGATGATCCCGTTCTGGTCCCAGCCAATTGCTGTGCACGTTAGAACAACACCACCCGCCCATAAAGGTTTCTCCTTCTCATAAGCAGTGGAATCGAAGAGAGGTTAGAGACGCTACCCACACACCGAGCTGTATTTTTCTATCTGACCGCCCTGTGATACCCCTTCTCCTTTGAGTTTCAGTCAACACCCATACTTCCTCGCATACGTCCCAACTCATCAATATTCATGTACTGATTTCCTCTTTGTGTCGTATTCATCAGAAGTCCAATCTTCCTCCTCCACAGGCTTAAGTTTGTCTCCCTGTTGCGAGTCTGATGCTTGTGGAGGCTGTGGGTTTATACACAGAACACAAACTGAATGCACCGTATACAACATCAGCTGTAGCTGCTTGGTATTGATTTGCAGCTTTTTTTCATAATCTATATCACAGTTGATTTTGTCAGTGTATGTGACAGTGGACTAAAACAGACTGGATAGAATCCCAGACACTGTCAGCAAACTCCCTCTGAGGATATGTTGTATAGCACATAAGCATGGGATTAGAGAACAAAGAAAACAATCAAACACGGGGGCTTCAGTGGTCACAATAATTACACATGCATGAATCTGAGGTAATCCACGAAGATTAATCTGCTCTTTAATAGTGGTCCGCTAACCTTGTGTACAGCATATATCCTCCCCCCCTGAGGATTTTCATCCCCTCCCTTTGGTCCTCTTGCTGAAATCAATAATGGCAAGACACGAAGTAACGTCACGTTATACTTAACGTGATACTTAATGGGAAACATGTCTTTGAACTGGTTGATCCTATCCAATCAAGGGTGCAGGGATGGGATTTGTATGCGCCCGATTAAAAGTATCTCTGGTCTGTTCTACCCTGAAGGTTTTGGCTGGTTCAAACGCTCATGTGCCACAGCATGATCAAACATATTCAAATGCATTTACCTGGGCCTCTCTGCTATCGGCCGCCTTGAGAATGGGTTCGAATTCACAGGAACAGACCAGCGGTGTGTCTCAAATCGGTTACTTTAGTGAGTACACTTACATGTAGGACACTATGTACTCACTTGTGTAGTGGGTAAAGTTTGATAGGGTAGTGTTGTCTTAAAATTGAACACACATTAATTAGGCACAGGAAATGCCCCTGCTTCTTTTCAACCCTCATGTTGTCCTCGGGTCAAATTGTCCCGTTTTCTTATATCAATGTTTTTTTTTATCTACCCAAAATAACATGATTGATTCCACACAACGCTCTTTGGCAAGTACACATCTCTACTTTCATTAATTTTGGGGCATCTTATTCAATTTTATAGCATTGTAAAACAAATGGAAGTGTTTTTGAAATAGTATTGAGTAAAAGTTGACATATTCCAGTCTGTGATTATCATCAACATCCATTCCTTTAATTTTAGTCTCAATAATTCCTAATTTCTGCTTTTCTAACTCAAACATTAGGTATAATTTCCTATAAATGAGGTTTATTGGCCATAAATTCCAAAAGTAACTGTAAAACTAAAGTTAATAAGTTAGTGGTACGTAGTGTTGAAAACATCACAAAAGTGACAAACATTCAAAAAAGCGTCAAAAATGTTGAAAAAAGGGACAAAAACTTAAGAAAAGAAGGTAAAAACATTGATAAAAGTATTGACTTTCAATGTTTACAGGAAGACTTCACAAGGGTTAATAGTAAAAGATAAGTCCCTTCCCTTTCCAGTGGACCCCATGGGACCTATATTGGAAAAGATATGTGCAGTATGTTAGAGAACTGGGAGAGAGAAATATTTTTTTTTGCAAAAAAATCCGAATTGAGCCATGTATTGCACTTATGATGCCAATTTAAAAGACAACTTTGCAAGTGAATGAAGTCTTAGTTTGCCGTAGGTTTGTCTTAGTACCACTTGTGTGAACTAGGCTACATATCTCGCACAATTTAAGTCACCTTGCTCGCTAGCTAACTAGCTTAGCTCAGCTCCACGACACATGCACCAGATGTGACCAGCTGTGTTTTATCAGCCGAGAAGCACAACAATGGGCAAGGTCCGTTGTTTGTGTGAGAAACTTTACATCTCGGTACTACATCGAAGTTTCAGAGACGTCATCCTTGTGACTTTGAAGTGTGTAGCCATCTCTACGTATTGTCACAGTGTTGTGCTTCCACAGATTTACAATAATAATTTAAATTATCTTTTCAATTGACGAAAAACTTCCTCAACTGCCATTTTTACGAGTTTGACAATACATCTGTGGTCCTGTAGCTACCGTTCAGGGTGAATGATGTCCAGCGTTCCCCCCTCAAGGTTTTGTCTGTTTCTAGTGCAGGATCCGGGTACTCGTAGTGTACTGCATTCAGCAAGTGTGAGTACAGAAGTGAGCGATGTGAGACACAGCACAGGACTGCAGAATGCGTTTTTAGCTCTTTTCTCTTCCGTGAACAGTTTAAACCTAAAAGATCACAGATGACGGAGAACTGTTGCACTTTAATGTCTGCAGGTGTGTGGCTGCAGCTCCAGAGAGAGAGAGAGAGAGAGAGAGAGAGAGCATCATATCAATGTAAAATAAGAGATGCTGGTGCTGAGATTTAACAGATGTCTACGATGAGGCACACAAGTGAGGTGAGACTCCTGCCCTTTAAAGACAGCTGGAGGACATCAGTGAAGTGAAGCGTGTCTCTCGTAATGTGATGATAACCCTAATCTGGTTCATCTCCAGGTCATCCATCCGTGCACGATGACAGGAGCTCATTTTCTTTTCCCTGACCTCGCTACAGTATTCTGTACAGACGGGGCTGAATAAACCTTGAGACGTCACATTTTGTCTTGTTAACGCCCAGCTGGCACATGAAACCAGTCATCCGGTGTCATTACTGTTGTGTCATAGGTTCGAGGAAAATGTGATGATTTTTATTTGTAGCGTACATAAGAGCCACGACGAATGCTGTTTAGGAAAGAGAGAAATTGTAGATTCAGTCGTTCTATTTCTAGAGTAGAGCGATCTTCAAAGACTTCTTTGAAGCCATAGAGTCACATTTGGTCACTCAGATAGTGAAATTAATCTTAATCGATTTGTCTTGCTGGAAAATGATTGTAGGCACGAAAGTGGTGTTTAGGGAGGCAACACTTTTGTTTGTGAATATTGAAGTTTATTTGAGAAGTGTTTTGTCTTTTGCATTGGTAATATGGAGTTAGTTGGTGCACTCCTTAATGTGTTAAAAGGGTTTTGGTGGTCATTATATAATAAGTTTCTCCTGTGTGTTATTCGGAAGATCATTTTAGATCATATTATTGCTGTATTTTGTGTTCTGCTGTGTTTTGTTGAAATCTTTTAAACCCTAATTTAGTTAAGTATTCACTTTTGCCTGTGTTGTTGTTGTTTTTTAATCTAAAACGTGTCCTGATGTCGGCCTTTGTTAATCCCTAACAATCCGCTGTCCAAAGCTTTCCTCCGTATATCTATATGTCTTCTTCAGCTCATAGAAATCTGGTCATTTATGACAACTTAATACAGTAATTTGACCAAAATCCCATACAAGCCTAAGTCAATGAATCAATGAATCACTCACTCACTCAATGAAGACTGTGAGATGCATTTGATGATCTTCCAATTTCCACTCTTATGCAGTTTAATTGCTATAATCAACATTTCATCAGCAACAGATAATAATAATAATAATAATAATAATAACAATGATAATAATCATCATCATCACTCATTACATTTATATAACGCTTCATCATAGACACTCAACTCACTTACTCTCTACCACCACCATGTGCAGCTTGTACTTGAGTCTTTTCATTTAACTTCTACTCTGCTACATTTCCGAGAGAAACATTTTTACTTTTTTACTCCATCTGACAGCTTTAGTTACAGTACACATTAGGATTTCTGCACACAAAACACAGGTAGTTTGTAAAATATGATGTTTTATTTTACATTAAACTACCCAACACTATAGAGGCCTAGAGGTCCAGCTGAAACGATTAGCCCATTAAACACAGAACTGTAAAATGTGAGGAGTACTTTGACTTTTAATACATTAAGTACATTATCCTGATGATACTGTACATACTTTTACTAAAATAACATGTACAATGCAGGTATTTTTACAGTGTTAGTAGTTAATAAAGTAAAGGATCTGGATCCTTTTTCCACCAGTGGTCCTAGTTATCACCAGGTTCCCATATCTCTATGGAGGTTCTCACCTTGTTGTTCTGCTCCAGTCTCACCGCGCTCACCAGCAGCCAGTCCTCACGCAGCAATGATACACTGTTAACTGCCACCAGCATGGCATGTGGACAGTTTCATTATACACAGCAATGTCAACATTTCCAGTGTCAACAAGAAGGAATATAACATGGAATAAAATATTAAATAGAAGTAGTGCCAAAGAAAAGGGGGGGTGCACAGTTCCAGAGACAACTATAAACGTATATAAAATAATAAGAAAGATAAAGAAGTTTGTTTTTGCATTATTACACAGTTATGAAATTGCAGTTATTGGTGTAGTAAATATAAATATTGCACAGTTATGAAATTAAATGATTCAATATTAAATATTGCACAGTAATGAAATTGCACAGAATTTCCAGTTGTCAAGTAATGAATATTTAAATATTGTACGGCAATGAAATTACACAGGATTTCAGTGTCTTCAAAAGTATTATTCAATTCAATTCAATTTTATTTATATAGTGGCAAATCACAACAAGAGTTATCTCACAGCGCTTTCATAAAAGAGCCGGTCTAGACCATACTCTGTGATGTTTATATACTATATATTATATATCATTATATATTTAGTATTGCACAGTAGGTGGGAAGAAGAAAGTCTGGGGGGCAGAGGCAGGCTGGGAAGTGAAGTCAGTGCACAGTGGAACATTTAGCAGCTAAAGAGCCCGATATTTCTGTCAGGGGTTGGCAGAGACAAAAAAAAGCTTTAAAAAAAGAGCGGAAAATTGGAAGTACGTTAATCTGGTGGCGCAAACACAACAAAAAGAGTCCAAAAAAGTCATAACGTATCTAGGAAAAATGAAATGCCTTTTTATTGTACTTTTAAATATCTTGCCAAATTAATTAAAGGTCTTTTGATTTTTTTTGTCACCAACCTTGAGTGCCTGGATTTGTTTTTTAATGACTTTTTGGTCATAACTCTTCCTGCTTGCCCCATTTTGGACATCTATATTTAACACTCTTTCATGCATGTACTCCTGTAGTATTTCACCCTAATCCTATAACTGCAGTGTTTGGAATATGCTCCAGAGGGAATATCCCTTTTAATTTCCCAATCTAACTCCCTGGCATTCGCTTCCGCCCTCATATGAGTTAAATCAGAGCTCTATGGCTAAATTCTACATGACATGGCAACCCTTCCTGGATTACTAGAACAGCCTTCCATGTATCAGTGTGACTGATCGACGTCCCTATACCCTCCACCAATCCTATTATTTTACCACTTTTTTTCAGTTTTGAGTGTTCAATTTTCATTTCTTGTGAATTTAAATTGCTGTCCTATTTCTGGCATGGTTGCTGTTATAATGTATACTTCAATAAAACCAGTTAAAATAACTCTTCCTCCTCTCCATGAACTTTATTCCCTTGGATGAGCGGTTGTTTAAAGGATACCAGAAGCGCGCCTGCCACTCTTTTCTTTCATACATGTGACCGTTTCTTCACATTTGCTCAGCTTGTTGCGCTGCCCTCAAGTGGCCAAAACAATCGGTTGTTGTCGGGTTAATTCCAACCAAAAGTGACAAATTGACCCCATAAATCTTCAATTCTGTATGCATGATTTTTCTTTTATTCAATGTCAAACCGCTTACACAAAACTGTAGAATCATTCAGGACATCATCCATCACAAATCATATTTCCCAAAGAGACGTTCACGTTCCAAAAACCATACACGTAGATCTTTTATTATAACAAACATTAGAATATGCTATGTGCACTAAAAACATTACTAAACACATGAAAACATTACTAAATGTGTCTCCTCAACACAATTCTTACATGTAAAGTCTGAATTAAAATGATTATGCTATTATTAGGCCGCAGCCTGTGTCTTCAGTTATAACATACTGTACATCTCAATGCTACATGCATTGAGATGTACAGCCCTACACTTCTAATCTCTAATTTTTCTGTCAAAAAACATTTCTAAAAGTTAAATATTTTATGAATTTGGAGTGGATGAGGCTGAGGTTGTTTTGACATTTACATTATGTAGTGCGTTAAGACCATCAACCAGGAGATTTCAAAGGCTATATTAAAAATCTAATGCCCAAGCAGAATTGTGACTCTATGTACATATGAAACACAGTTGTGATATTTGCGATGTATCAGTCTGTGTGGGAAGTACATCTTTTGGTGCCATTACATGAATTGTGCTGGTGAAGATACAGTATGTGAAATCTACATAAAGGCACACAATGTTACCGTGTTTCCCGTGGTGGGCGAGGTGACAAAAGATGTACTATAAAGATCTTCTATATACAATAATTAACAACTAATTATGGAATGATTTAAAGGGATTTGTTTTACTACTGGGTTGGATTGGTATCAACGTCCTCATTACACTCGGACTATGTTGTTTACTCACGACTGGCCTGTGCACCAAAATGTGCAACAAATGAAACCATTTCACAAATAGCTATTTCAAAAACCTCTAGTAATCCATTAGCAGTACTTCAGTCTCTCTTCGGTAACAAAAGATTCCTCTCTAACGCTAAGCTTTTGTCTCAGTAACAAAGAAATATCCCTGTGAATAATAAAGTGCTGCTAAAAAGATAACTTTCCTCAAACAATGCATTTCAAGAAAAAGAACAAGTGATACAGCAGTTGTAGACAGCGGATAAAACAGCGAGGCGAAGTGGAGCCGGGCATACACTGGGGGGGACAGAGAGAGATACAATACTGCAGAATTCATTACACTAGGCACAAAGAAGCCTCACAACAGTATGTGTCCGCCACCTAGGACACATATTGCTTTATGCTTCATGGAGCGCAAGGCACACTGGGAGATTGGCCCCAAGAAGGGTGACAAGCACTTTGAGGTGAACAAAAACCTTCCATATGGCCGACATTGATTTTGGTCCCTGTATTTTTTGCTTTTTCTGAAGATGCTTAGTTGTTGTCACGGAGGAACAGCTTGCAGCGTTGCAGCTCCCGTTTTAGTGAAGACGTCCACATCGTCCACTGAGAGAAGCTTTCAGTCTGGATCAGGCCGACGGACCTGAAACTGCTCCGAAGTGATGAGGGCTGACGGCCGAGGAGGCTCGATTGTTTTAGACGGACACTTATAGGAGAATTCCAGTCAATTTCAACATGTAGGTCTGTTGTTTGTACTGTTGGAGTGCTGTCAGTAGAGAGAAAAACCTGCCTACTCCGAGTTATCCTCCTGCTAGAATTAGCACCCAGCAGGCCTAAACTCGGTACGTTTTAAACGTGTTTTAGCCTCTTGTTCAACATGTCATTAAATGTTCCTACCCTTGTGCAGTGATTCCTTCCGAGTGAACAGAGGGAATCCGACTGCTGTAGATGTGACAGAAAGGCATGAAAGTTGTCCTAACTGAGCTGTGTGCAGTTCCTGTGTTGAGACGGCACTTAGAGAGCTTAGGCACCGTCTACAAACTACAACACAGAAAAGAGACCAAACAAAAATATGTATCTTGATATTTTACTGTTTTGACTTCATGTCGATAAATCTTATTAAACTAAAAATGCAGTTTTCAGAAATTCTTTTGTCTAATAAGAGAGAAAAATAGGATAAAAAGAGGAAAATATTTCCCAGCAGGAGTAAGTAAGTAACAGCATTAACGTGATAGTCTAATAAATTTCATTAAGAATACCTAAATCTTTACAGCAATACACCAACATAACACTGTTTGTGCACTCAGGAACCTACAAAAAGGTACAAATAACTTATTTCTCATTGGTGGAGCACAGAGCGTTTTTAAAAGGCAGTGCCCCATCTGCTGGGGAGAGACGGAGTCTACAGTGCTCGAGTCTACAGTGATACAGCTTTACAGTAGGATTGATAAAAACAAGTATTTTGCACAGTGAACTGATCTCTACAGCTGCAGCGCTCTTAAAATGAGACTGACTGTATGGTAACAAGCTATAAGCACATATCAGTTATATATATTCAGTGAAAAAAGAGATTAAAAAAAAGGTTGGTTATTGATGCAAACACTTCTTTTCCTTCCCCATCTATCCTCAACTCCCCTCTTCACATCAGGCGACATAGTGCCCATCAAGTTTTTTTGTTTTTGTGTGGGTGACATCATGAGAGGGGCAGCAGAGGACGTCATGCCGGAGAACCCCACAGGGCTGTCTCTGTGTTTTGGTAATGACGCTCAAAATGTGGTGACGAGTGTGAAAATGATTCTACCAACGGATGTGTCTACTTCTAGTTAGTAGACTCTTCTCGTCCCCTCCTGGGCCTGAGAAAGAGTTTGTTAGAAGTTGAGATCAGTCACTCAGAGCTGAGAATCTGCTCCCAGGCTGTTGAGCTCCTCCGGAGAGTGCTTGACTCCTCCGGTGGCAGCCGTCTGGCGGAAGCCGGACGAGATCTCGTCAAACGTCCGGCCCTTGGTCTCCGGTACTTTGAAGTAGGTGAAGACGAAGAAAAAGAGCAGCAGCACAGTGAAGATGATAAACACGTAGGGGCCGCACAGTTCCTGCGAAGACAGAGAAAGAGGAGAGACACTTGTTTAGTGGAGTCCTAACAAGGGTCAGTCCTCAACAAAAACAGACATGGATGAACTCAAATCTTTAAAAGAGTGATGATCAAAGCAATTCAGACATGTTAAATAACAAATAAGTAATTCCTAACATAGGAAGTTTGTAATACTTTACTACCACTACAACTTTGGAGGATATAAGGCATATATTTTTTTTATTCTTAATGAATGAATGATATTTTCTTGTTTAAATTAAACCATTCCTTCAATGACATGTCTCTGAAAATCCACTTATAGATTAAACTAAAGTTGATAACTTTGTCTAATTGTTCTATAATTAAATACCAAATTATATAATACTTTCCAGGAAACATAAAAAACAAACCAACACATATCCCTGTTCTAAATGGGTTTTTTCTACTCACCTCTACATACTGGAAAGTCATTCCCACAATGAAATTAGCAGTCCAGTTGGAGAAACCAGCAACAGCGAAGGCCGAAGGCCGGGGTCCCTGTGAGAACAACTCGGCCACGATGAACCAGGGGATGGGACCCGGTCCCAGCTCGAAGAACGCCACAAAGGCAAAAATGGCCACGATGCTTAAATATGACATCCATTTGAGCTGATCCTACAAGCACAGAGAACATGACGTAGGTTAGTTACGGGTACTACATGTTCCGGGGGAATCTTGACAACCACGTTGTCTTGAGGATTAAAGAGAAAACCTACCAGCAGAGCCATGGCAATAGTCATTAAGACAGCAGATGCAGCCATTCCCAGCAGCCCCAGCATGTGCAGAGACCTACGTCCTGCACGCTCTACGATGAACAGCTGCACCGAAAAATAAACGAGACGAGGAGCAAGGTCAGTGCAGTACTACAAAGCAACAAACCATTTCTATATTTCTGTACGCAGTTCAACAAAAGCTGCTCTAAACACCTCGGGAAAAATATTCTGGTGCACAGAAAGACATTTTACATTTAAACTTTTGGTACAACATACACACTACACACAGTTTGACTGCAAGGTGATTTCAGAAATGTGCAGTGCAACACAATAGTAATCATCTTCCAACTTCACTGACTGAATTAACAATCACTTCTGGGTGTACATATCTATATAACCTTTATTTCTCTGCACTGTAACAGGGATTTCACTTTTCCAAAATGAAAAACGTAACTGTACTCACCGACACCACAGTGAAAGCTGTGTTAACTACACCGGCTCCAATGGTGGCATAGACAGGCTGCTCAACTCCGGCTTTCTCAAAGATACGAGTGGAGTAGTAGAATACCTAGAAAGTACAACAACCACGAAGATTGAATATGAAGGGAGTCTCCTGTTCTTTTCTTTTTTAAACACTCTATGTTCAGGATATCTTCTTCTATTTCTGATGTAGCTCGGGTGTGAAATGGCATGTGTATGTGTACCAAGCACGTCAGGGAAAAGTAACGTTTCTCTTTGGTTTCTGTGTCTTTTCTTCAGAATCTCAATGACTGTCAGTGGGAGAATGTGTAAGCCTGGACACTCACAGCGTTGATGCCAGACAGCTGCTGAGACAGCTGTAGGACGACAGCAATCAGGATGGGCTGGCGGTAGAGGTGCGAGCGGAAAAGCTCCGGGATGGTCACCTTCTTCTCCCTCATCATCTGCCGGCTCTCTTCCTTCATCTCCTGCATGTCAGAGCTCACATCGGTGGTGCCTCTGAGCTTCTTCAACACTGAAATCCACAGAGAGAAAGTAGGTTGTTAACTCTACAAGATGCCATTTTTCTTTTTCTTTTTCCAGTTCAGCTACATATTTCTGTTTCTTTGTTTTCAGTTAGTGTTGTCCCCTAAAATGGCAGTTGACGATGTTTACAGTAAAACTTCTCATTGGACGCTGATATTGTATTTTAATTATATCTCTTGCTACTAGTATGGGTTAAAATAGAAAAGACATACATTTAAATGCACTCTGTAAATAGACAGTAAAACAGTACATGGCTATGCTGCCACCTGCTGGTAGGGGCATTAAATTACTTGACCCACTTTTACTTAACTAGGGTGCCGTCAATCAGAGCTCGTTGATCTGCGACAGTACAGTGGATCGTTTAACAGAGCGACAGTAGTAACCCAATATACATCATTACTGAGATTAAACTACATTCTCAGTTATATTTGCACTGAATAACGCATTCAATAAACAGAAACATAACTCTTGCGGCACACATGAACAGATATATAACATATATAACAGATAACAGAACAGATATATAACAGATATTAGCTCACACATAAAATAACACCCTCGTGAATAAGCCTACTATTCATCGTGATGGTGGGCAGCCATCACAGTCATCACATCGGCACAACCCTGATCTAAGTGTCAATTCATATTTTACGTAAAGCACTATTAACAAGCAACAATACAACAGTTGTGTGTGTGTGTGTGTGTGTGTGTGTGTGTGTGTGTGTGTGTGTGTGTGTGTGTGAGTGTGTGTGTGTGTGTGTGTGTGTGTGAGTGAGAGTGAGAACTCACCGGCCTTGGCCTTGTTCTCTTCGTTCTTGTTGATGAGCAGGAAACGAGGGCTCTTGGGGCAGAGAGGCAGCAGGATGCACTGTATCAAAGCAAGGATGAAGATGAAGCCCAAGAGGAGCGGCCACAAGTCGTCGTTGCCCATGATCGACTCCATTCCAAACACCTGAAATCAACACATACGTAACCTGCATAAGCCACCTGCACAGCTCTTAGCATGCATTCGTAAAAACACTACATAGTAGGATGCCCAAAGGTTGTATATTGTATGTTATCTTGTAGGAGAATCCTTAGACTTCACCATCTATGTTATAGTATCCAAATAAAACTACAGCAACAAGTACTGTCCACCAACCTGTGCAATGAGGATGCCGACAACAATGCCCAGCTGGTGGAAGGTGCCCAGGGCTCCTCGTAGGGCTGTCGGGGAAATCTCACCCACATACATTGGCACGAAGCCTGTGGAGAGGCCGGAGTAGAGGCCCACCACAAAACGACCAACGATCAGCATTTCCCAGGAGCTGGCCATCTTTGAAAAGCCCATCAGAGCGGCTGCGATGAAGGCTAGGACGTTGGCCATGAGCATCGAGTTCCTCCTGGAGGCAACAGAGAACAAAATACATTTAATCAAAATCAAAAATACATAAAAAGGCCCTTTACAGATTTGCATGCTAAGATTTTGTTCATGTGTTTTATATCTTTCAGCACAATAAAGACTTTGGGTATTAACTTTCGTATTATTATTTTTATCTTGATCATGTAAAACATAGATAGAGTAACTTGTTAATTTATCCATAGTGTCCGTTGTTTTCGTTGATTTCATGCGATTGTCGCGTTTTGTGTGGACCCAGAGGAGGGGGGATAATCAATATCAATATCATTAAAGAGTTACTTAACAGAAAAAACACTTTTTTAATTGAGTAAATCGTGTGTGCAGTCACTTTAGACAGTTCCTAGTCTACATTGTTAATACCAACGCAACAAGTTTTGCATTTTTCCACAGAAAATTACACCAAAGTGTGTGTCTGGGTTTAAACACTTTTTTTATTTATTTATTGCTCATCCATCAAACATCCATATATTTAATGGATAATACACTTTAAAGTGCCTACAGTGCCTCGAGGCCTAAGATAACGATCCTCATTGAAGTTAGAAGTTGATGTCTTACAATCACAGCTTTATTTCATACTGCTTTTGCTTCGTGGTATTGTAATACCAGCAAGGATTTTGTTTTCCTCTCACCTTCCAAAGCGGTTGACGAAGAGTCCGACGGAGAAGGAGCCGACGATGCCACCAACTGAGAAGATGGAGACGGCGATGGACCAGATGGCCGTGAGGGAGGTCCTTGAGATCTGCTCCTGGTAGCGCTCGAAATACGTCTCATTGATGAACCTCTCAATGATCTGCCACAGGGAAAGAAAAGACAAATCTTAAAAATACTATTTATATGTTCTCATAGCTGGTTTTGCAAACAGGTTTTCTCCCCACTGAATGGACTAAATAGGATATTGTTTTTTTATATTGCACAATTTGAATTGAGAAACAGTGAATAGTTATTAATGCGCTGGTAAGTCATAGCATTTGTGCTCTTCTGAATTAGATAATGTGCTAATGTTTTGTTGCTCTGGCCGATACATAGAGATGGTGGAGCTGTTCCTGTGTGACCAGCTGATGGCAGCACTGTATGCTCATTACCATTTCCTGGCAACCAGGAAACTCAAGTTTCTGTCCCCATCCCCCCATCCGCCATCCTCACCCCAGACTAAATGTTGACAAACAGGCCCAGTGAAGCTAGTGAGTTGCAGCAGAGCCTGTGTCTGTTTGTGGGAAAAGCTAAAAAAAAAAAAAACATGTGTTCTGCAGCAAAGGTTCCCAAGAGCATATCATCCTTAAATGGAAGAAGCTCAGAACAAATGACTCTTCCTGGATATGACCGAGAGTCCATTGACTGAAGTGACAGACACATGGAGTTTGCACAACTCTCAAAAAGTGACATAAGATAATCTGGTGTCATGAAACCAAGATTAGCGATGTATGAGCGATGTCAGTATAATTCAGAAAGGTCACCACACTGTCTGCGACCAACAGACAGGTTTGTCAGAGACAACACTACGTCTTCGACCCCGCCCCCTCACCACCACTCTTGTTACCAAATGTCGCCTCCAGCTCGGTCATGTGCCTCTTATATAGAGTAGCATCACATATCTTTGTGTATTTTAAAACACAGCTCTTAATGTACTAGAACTCAATGCTTGCAATGTAGAATACACACTCAGCAGTGTCCTTACCCACTAGTTAGGAGTTGTAATGTTTGCATGTGTTCAGGGCTTTCCTGTGGTGGAGGGTTACATAGAGGAAGCTACTCTTGACCCAAGGCTTGGGTCACATCAACTATCCATCAACTTACACTCACTAGACATTCTTTGGTGATATCTCAAATGTTATCCTATTGTTCCCATAACATCTACCTTTTAAAACTAAGAGAACTAATCTCTGGGTTTATACATTTGCATGCAGCAAGGAATATAACAAAGTAAATTTACTCAAGTACTGTCCTTAAAAGTCAAATTTTAAGGGTATTTGTGCTTAACATGAGTGCCATTTTCTGCCGCTTTACAATTCTTCCACCACTGTTTGCAAGAAAGGCTACAAAAGACAACATGACCAGAAACCATGCACATGTAGTGGCTATAAAACAGAATGTGTAAGTTAATGTGTTTATTTGATACTGATCAAGAGAGAAAAACACCCTTGAATGCCAAAAAAGAAAGAAAAAGGACCTCAGCAAAGGAGCTACATAACCAACATTTAATAAGACACACCTTTACCATCGAGGTGCAGTCCTCGGGTTTTTAGAAGTCACACAATTAGTTAACCTGAGATCATGTGTGTGTAGTTGAGGGGGTTTCAATTGTATAGAGTCTATACAATTGAAACAACAGAAAAAGACACAGGATACAGGTGGTCTATACTACAGACCACCTGTATCCTGTGTCTTTTTCTGTTCATCAGTGTAAAATATAAGCCACATTGAGTGCAATTCCATTTAAAAAGGTCAAACATAAATAAATCCAAAAATTACCCCAATGCTTCATCAGAAATTACAGAAACATCTTTTCTGAAAACAATGCTAATGACAGTATTTTCCTCCTTTTGAAATTTTCATTTCATGACGGCATTTTTGTTCTGTGCTTTGGACTGTGTGTTATCAGCTGCCCAGTTTGACAGCCAGGCCGGGTTGCCAGATATATACCTATAAAAACGTAAACCCAGTGCGCTACAGCTGTAATATGAATACAGCCATGAAAGCAACAAACAAACAAACAAGATCAATGGAGATAAATTCTATCCGACCTAAAAAAAAAAAAAAAAAAGCGGCATGTTTCTAACAGTGGTGTGACCAGAGACAAACCCTGGGTAAATATTAGAGATGTATTTGAATGATGGAGACAGCTTAGAGCCCAAAAGGACGCTGGGTTGGCTAATTTCCTGAACAGGTAAGCATTAGCTTAGCTTCAGGCTAATTTATCACAGCTACAAGGGACATGCATTTCATTTCATGTCATTTCAACATTTGTGTGCTCACATTGAATTATATAGCGAGAGTACCCGAGTTGGTTAGTCGCAAAAACATATGAGACACAGGCAGTAAAGTGATCCCGACTGATCCTAGCCAACGCCGCCATGCTAACCCTGCTAAATGCTAATGTTACCGGAGGACCAGGCAAGCGGGTCACGGCTGTTTACAACGTGTAGCCTGTTCAGTGGCTGCTTATTATTGTAATAATAAGCAGAGGAAGTGTGTCTGTCTGGCGTTTAAAGAGGACATTTTTAGCGGTTCCTTCTGTAATTCTAAGCCCAAAAGGTGTGTCTGTCGGGGTACACAGCTCCCTGTGAGCACGGGCTTCTATGACTGTCAATACAGCCAGCATCTAACGTTAGCTACTCCGCTGTGCTGCGCAGTAATGTCTGGCTATGTGAGACAAGTGTCTAGCAGCATTGTTGGATCCTCCGGTCTCAGGCTGGCAACCAACGTGGCCTTCGAGTCTGAGGAGGAGGGGCCGGGGGAGAAGACCCTCTCCGGTATTTTGAATTTGTACTTCAGTAACTATTTTAAACATTAGCTGTCAGCATTACATATTGCACCTTTAAGGTTACAAAACATGAAACTTCTTAAGCGGGTGGAATGCTTGACATACACCGTATGGAGCCTGTTGAAAGTTACAACAACAACGTCATCCAGTGTTATTATGTAAAACTAACTTGAATGGCGGATTATGTGTTCTCGTCCAAGTCTATTCTCTGAATGGACTGTGCAGTCCAAACCAGCAGCTGGCTCTAACCACCCAATAAAACAAGCTGTCTATTCATGTTGCCAGCGTATGTGGTTGGAGCTGGCTGGTAGCCGAGCCCTCAAGGTGAGCACTGTATTCAGCATGCATGCAAGTAAAAAAAAAAAATGATTCTAACAAGTGATTAAGTTGTTTTTGAACAGGTCTCGTTATCTATTATCTCGTTATATATTTTTACAAATGCTTGTTGAACTTGAAGTAGGTCCTTAAAAAAAACATATAGCCCACAGTCATATTTCAGTAGCAGTATTTTAGATATGGTCGGCAGGAACACCCAAAAATCTTTAAAAACAAATTCATCAAGGAAAGGTTTATCTCAGAAAGGTGTAGAAGTCTTAACATTAAGCAGTGAAGATGGTCCCAAAATTAAACTAAAACTAAACAAAACACAGATGACCTTTCGATTACATTTCCAAACAAGGATATGAGAGCTTGGTGGTGCAGGCAGACATGCAGCAGCAGGAGGAGGAGGAGGAGGAGGAGGAGGAGGAGGAGGACAGGGAGTCTTGTTTTGACTGTAGAGAGAGTGTATCTAATCGGCGATGCTTTAAACAGTGCACGACCTGCGTCACAGGCAGCCGCATCGCTGCAGCCTTTATCACACGCTGCAGCACAGAGGGGAGAGCTGCTGGTGATACTCTGAAGGGCTGTTGCTATATAAAAGTTGCATTTGTAAAGTTATCGCCTCTTAAGTGGTCATTAACTAATCAAAGATTAAGAGTTTGTATTGAGTAACTGTTTCTCCTGCACGTGACGTTGCTTGGACCTCTGCGTGTGTGTGTGTGTGTGAGAGACCTAGGCTGAATATTGGGAAATGGGATAAGTAGCCAAGAGGGCAGGTTCACACTAGCCCAGTGTGTAACAGACTACATATTCACACAGCCTACCTCGCAGTATGCAGCCCGTCACTCAGCCACTCACACGGCACTCGACTGAGCTGCGTGAGGCTCAACACGGGCTCTTTTCATTGCTGCTACCCCAACAACTGTAGTGTTGTGGAGGCGAAATGTGGGATTAAATATTATAAAACATCAGTAAATCTTCATCCCTTCTCAGCGAGTAAGGACAGACTAAGAGCTGTAATGTTTAGTCAACAATTCTGATGATTGATTATGTATTAGTAAATAGTAATAGTTGCACGATTCAGAAAGTGTCCCGATTTGATTTTAAGGCTCAAGATTCTATTCAAAATTGATTTTCGATTCATTAAAAAAACAATTCAAAGTATGTAAATGTAGTTACTTTTCCATGTGATAGTAAACATGCCATTACAAAACAAAAACAAAAGAAATGTGATCGATTTTTGGAATTCTACGAATTGATTTTTAATCTGTAGAGCTTGAATCGCGATACGAATGTGAATCGATTTTTGCACGCCACAAGTAATAGTAAATACATAAGTCTTAATAAATATAATTAAATTATAAAATAATATATATATATATATATGTGTGTGTGTTTTTTACTATACCAAATGATTAATTAGTCTAGAATAATAGGTAGATTACTTAAATCTCTAATCAAAATAATTGTTAGAGAGACTGCACTTTTTTTTATGCATAGCCAGATTACAAAACACAAGAACTTTCTAATATTGAGTTTCATTGTGTTTGCACAAGCCAAGACAATTGCACAATTTTTACACAAATGTCTCAAGGCCTAAAATTCCCAGTTTAAGATTTATTGCCCACTTCTGCTGCTCTTTAGGACTCTCGGTTCTGTGCATTACATGGTAATGAGTGAATGCGTCCTGTCTCTTTTCAGAGACAACTGATGAAAGCTGCTCTCGTTTACAGAGCGTCCTTCACATCAAAGACAAGGGCAGCTTTGACAGTGTAATGACAAGAAGATAAAAATCAGGCTGTCCTCACAGCGAGGGCTCCACAAACAGCTGTGACTTCAGATCACTGTGCAAGTCCGTTTCCAGCACTCCGTATTTGTAAAAAAAAAACGGTCGATAGAGCCGGAGTTCCTGTCTGCCGACACACCTGTGACCTGTGGACAGACAGCTGTGTAGCCACAGGGCGTGTTGAGACCAACGCAAACTTACCAGACAGAAGTTATATGAACACAATGCAATATTGACATTCCCCAGGAAATGAATGTATTTGGTGTACCTGTCTGCTAATAAAACTTACAGTACTTCAGATTTAGTGATTAGGTGGCTGTCTACCTCCTTCGTTTAATATCCTCTGAGTTTCCTTGTCTAGCTTTTCCCAGCCTGTTGCTAGTCAGCGTAGGTCCATTTTTGGGCATTGGACACACTCTTTCACACAGGAATCACGCAAGGTCTTGGACCTGATAGGCCTGAATGTCTATTATTATCGTCTCCCTCCAACCTCCCCCCACTTTCTGTCCTTCTGTTTTCCAATTCAACAAGTAAGTGACCAACCAGTAGTGTGGCAGAGTTGGCATAATGATCTATTGTATGAATGATAGCATATATATACTGCCACTACTACTGTTTGCGAGACATTTAACTCACCTTTTGAGGGGCATTGATGACACCGGTGTTGTAGCCAAACTGCAGAGAGCCGATCACAGCCGTTCCAACACTCAACATCAACGGAAACGTGATTCGCTGCAAGACAGAGTGTAGAGGAAGTCTTGTCAGTGAAGAGAAAAGTCTGACCAGTTATTTACCCTTTTGCCCAATTGTTTTGTTTTTTACAAGAGCTAGGAGAGTGCAAACAGTTTGACTGACAGTTGTGTTGTCTTTCCAGTTTCCTGTACAATACTTACTATAAATGTATATCAGTTGACATAATAAAAATAAAGTTATTGCCACATTTTTATGTTAAATACCTTACTGTATCGTAGACTTTTTTTACTTGTGGTTCAGCTGCTCTGGTTTAAGATTCAGGTTGGTCAGCCACTAATTTTATCCTCAATGCATGTTACAAACGAGTATAATGAATGCACTGATAAGAACATCCTGAAATATCTTGAAGAGGTTTGGCATCAAGCCGCGTTAAGCAACACGCTGAAATTAGACTGGCCATAAAAGATGCTTTTTGACACCTAAAGGGATATGACAACCAGATGGAGAAATGTATGTGTACATCCAACAGCCAACAGACAGACACCTGTTCACCGAGACATGTTTACTGAGAAAAACTCTGGTCAGGTCTTAGGTTTTTACTCAGCACAGTAATCTAGATAATACTCAATAAACCCGCTTCATGGAACAGGGCCAGGTTAAACCCAGGTCTGCATGTTATTGTCTGTGTTCATGTTCCTGTTATTACAGAGTCCACTTGCGGCTCTATCTCAGTAGATCCCAGTGGATTAGTAGAGATTTTCCTCATACCAAGAAGTTAATAAACCAAAGCAGAGTATGTCGCTGTCTATTTCTTCCTCTCAGACAGACAAAAAACCGCCTTCAGCTACAATTTACCTTTTTGTTGTTCACTCAGGATTTGAATGAACAACGTCTGAGTGTTTCAGCGTGGAAGGAAACTTCCTGAGCAAGGATTACATGTACATGTTTTCATGTTAAAAGTGCATCATTTTCGGATCAAATTTAAGCAATTCAAACAGCCGAGGAGTAGGGCTGAACGATAATATCGCTAATATGTTAAAAAGCGATTTCCTAATGGTGAAGGCTGCGATTTGGTCACTTTGGTCACGTAGGCTTGAGTTTATACATGCAGTTAATGGATACAGGCACGGAGAACTGAAGGCTCGGTTAGCAACGATTAGTTAGCTAGCTCTGTTATAAAAGGTACGGAGTGGAGGAGACCGCCATATATATATATATATATATATATATATATATATATATATATATATATATATGTCTAGTAAAGTTCAAAGACATTGTTAAAAAAGTGAAATCCACATGTTTACATATGTATTACAGTAAATAATAATGTAAATACTACTAAGTGTGGTAAAGCCACATATTTGTTTTTATATTTCTGCAATCTGCACTTTAGTTTGTGTGATTGGTTTCTGACTTTCATAAGTAGAAGAAAAGATGTCATTCATATAAATTCATGCATCATCTGATTTCATCATCACATACAGGCCTGGCCTCCAGGAAAGAACAGTCTATTTAATCTATCTCATCTTGTGTTGTTCATACTATGTAATGATTTATTGTCTTTGTTGAATAATACAGACAACAAAGAGCTTAAATCGCATTTTAAATCACAATATTGGTGAAAAAAAAAAATCCAATTTAGATTTTTGCCAAAATTGTTCAGCCCTACATAGTAATTGAGAAAAAAAATGTATGATGCACATTATGTTTTGCAACTAAACTCTTCATTTGTTGGTTTCTGAATGAAAAAAAGGTTCAAAAGGGAAAAGTATTAAGGGAAAAAATTCATAGTTCGAGGTGTCATATTTTATATCTCACCATCAGTCATCATGTCTGGATGATTAAGGTTGAATTACCAGATTACATACACCAGGTTATAAATGTTATGGCAACAGTAGACCTGACCTTCGCCAGGGTTACCTTCCTTTATCATATCCCGACAAACCAAACAGAAGTGAAACATCTTCATCTAAAAACAGTGCCAGGAGACAAATCCTTTAGTTATAAAGGAGTAAACCTGCAGTCACCCTGCAGACCAGAGTCAGACATTGGATCACAGTATGAACTAAAGACCTGCAACAGCCAATGTTGATCCTTGTGATGAGTCTTTCAGCAAGAAACTTATACTAAAGTAAGTAAGTAAAACCTTATTATAAAGCAGATATAAGTCACAAAGTGCAGATTCAAACCTTGCATCTCTGGATTTTTCATTTAAGCTTCTATAGAAAAAGATAAACACAAGAACAAACCCCTCCCAAAGGATTTGGAGTTACCAAGGTAACTTCACGTTCAACCCAGGGTTTTGTTTATCAAGACGGTGGGTCACTTGTTACCGGGGTTAAATCGCCATGGTAACTTATGCCGAACGGGAGCAGCTAATGTTGGAGATTAGAGATCAATCGGTATAAAAGCACGGCCCACTGACCAATCAATACTCGATTGACAACGGCGTCACCACTCTCAGAAGATGTTCAGTGTAGGGAATTACGTATCTTTGTTAGTTTCTTGATCAGTTTGAATTATGTTTTTTATATTTATTTATTTTTTGCTCCCACAATCGCTTACCACTGCCAGGGTTGTAACTGAAAGAATAAGCTACAGCTACATCTGGGCAATATATCGATATTATATCAATATCGTGATATGAGACTAGATATGGTCTTAGATTTTGGATATTGTAATATGGCATAAAGTGTTGTCTTTTAGTGGTTTTACAGTAAAGTGATGTAATTTTCTGAACTTATTAGACTACTGTAACTGTTCTATGATTTACCTTTACCCACTTAAGTCATTATATCCACATTACTGATGATTATTCATCAAAAATCGCAGAAATATTTTGTATAAGCCCCAACAGTCAACACTACAATATGGTTGCGGTATCGATATCGAGGTATTTGGTTGATTCTCTCCATATCGGCCAGCACGAGCTACAGCAACGAAGGTTTATGGATGCACAAGTGTGACCACGGTCAGATCTTGTGCCTGACTAATGGGGCAGTGCTATGGAGAAGCGTTGTGATTTACGCATTTACAGGGTCTGCTATCTCTGCCAGCTTTTACTGAGTTCAGCAGCAGCGACTGTAGCATTTTGCCTGTATTACGTGTCCGTGGTCTTCATATTTCTATAGGGATTACCGTTTTCTCTTCTTGTGTAAAATATGCGGCTCTGGTAGACTTGTCAATGTTTGTGATTGGTCATCTAGTGCAAACGCCACCCCTTTGTGTGAACATGCTTGTGGCTAGATTGGGAAACCTTGGGTTACTTGATCAAGTAGTTAACCATCGTCGTTCTCCCTCTTATGAGGAAAAGGGAGGAGAGCAGGAAGAAATAAAACTGCTGTGTGTTTTGGAAAACAATTCATCCAGTATGTTCAGTGGGCCTGGCTATAAAACACTTAAAGGCCCGTCTAAACTTCTGAGCCAATAGGAACTCTTGTTATGAGGGTCACCAAGTCCACAGTATAGGCCCAGAATATAAACACAAACACACGTTTTCAGCATTGTGGGGGCTAAAAGGAGCCATTTTATCCATGAGGAGACCAATCAGATGTCATTCTGTAAAGCCACTGCTGATTAGAAGCAAATAAGGAACAGTTTAATTCAGTGAAAAACTACCAGCTGCTTTTTTTACTATAAACAGAGAAATCCTATCCATCTCCTCTAGGAAACGTCACCACTGGAGACTTGTTTAACTCTCAGCCCGTCTTGGGAATAGCTGCTATTGTTTGCAAAAAATCCCTTGATGTCTGATGTTAAAACTGTGGACGGCTGTGTTTGTTTCAAGTGTCCTCTGTGACATTTTTACTTTTTAAACCAACATACCAGAGGACCTCCCTCATCCTGGCCTCGGTCCACACATGCTGTTTATAGGCCAATGACTTCAGGGTAAATATAGCTACTAATAACAAAGTTTTGGGACATTCTGCAGCCAAACCTCCCCTGTTTCTGTCTTACACGTCTGAGTAAGAAAGTAGGTGAGTTTGATATCGTTTTGTGTACACAGAAACCAGAAGCAGCAGTAAACATGACTTCCTCACTGGAGGTACAATAAAGTCACACCCAAAAAACTATTTCATGATCACAGCCTTGAAGCCAACCCCAACCCCTGGCTGGCTCTCTCCCTTCAGTTACCTCCCAGGCATGTTTCACTCAGCTGCAGTTTACAGTATGTTTTACATATCTAATTAGAGTTTTTGTATTTGTTTACTTTGTATGATGGGCCTGACGTTTCACTGCACATACAACGCTACGTTACATGCTTAACCCTTCGTAGTCTGAGCCATTTTTTCCAACCTTTAGGTCGCTTGGACATCATTTTTTCAGGACAACCTTGGCTATCAGGCTATGTAGGCTGCAGGGATCTCACATGAATGTATACATTGTAATATGACTATGAAGACAAAAGGTACACGCCAGATGTGAAGAACTGGTAGTTAATGCCTTGTAGTGAAAAAAGGTTTCAGAGAGATTAATGGATGTTTTCAGACAGGATTCAGAAGGTTTTGGGTTTATAATACTGTCAATAAAGAGGAGGATAAATAATCGCTAAGGGAATTCAGCCTGTACGGTCTCAGTGAATTTTTTTCACAATTTCATTATTTTACCTTCCAATTAGCAATGTAACAAAGAATTCAGCTGCCAAAACCCATCAGCATGCTGAGAACTTTTCTTCTCCCAGGCCAAGACTGAATTAATGCGCAGTGGTGCAAATGTGCCCTATTTGCATGTGAAAACTAGAATGTGGTGTGGGTAGGCAGCACGTAAATTTCTGTCAAGTCATTGCTATGTAATAATAAGATTAACATAGCAGCTCTGGTTGCTCGGCACCACAGGCTCTCTGCTCTTATTGGATAAACAGGAATTAATTAAGCACACAATACTGGTAAATTAGCAGAATAGAAAAAAAAGATCTGTGCAAACATTTACTGGACACACCAGGTCATACTACTTATGTTGATTCATCATAATGAAGTACAATGAGGAAATGAAGTGGAGCCTTTCTCCAAATTAGGATATGTGCAACTATAACAGTTAATATAAACCACCGTTACAACTATTTATGCTTGAGCCAAGCGTCCTCCAACATCCAAAACCCTATTCAAACATAAAGTTGATCTAAGAGATTCAACAAACATGAAGCATAATCATGAGTTTTCTCTCACTAACACTTATGTGCACACTTGGTTGTTAAATGTGCGTCTTTTTTCAGTAAAATACATCTACTAATGCCTAATCACACAGAGAGCTAAAAAAGGAAATAGTAACTTTAGCTCTGACAAGTTGACAGAGGGGTCATGTGAATTCTTTAAAGCAGGATGATGTTGTTGTAAAACTATTCTCTGAAAATAAGTTTAGCCACAACAAAGAAAAGTCAATGGGAAGTCTGGCAAAGTGCTGTGAATAATGCAAAACTAAAGCCGATGACCTACATATAAATGTCAACCACCTTACAGCCATGACGTATGAATGGTGCAGTGTAGTCATTTACAGCTACTAAAAAAGATGTTAAACCACAAGCAGTTCTCTAAAATCTGGGTGAATATCTAGCAGTGGTGGATGAAGAATTGAGATCCTAAACTTGAGTAAAAGGATCAATACAACATGTTAAAAAAGAACTCCATTTAAGTAAAAGTCCTGCATTCAGATTGTTACTTAAAGCTTTAGTGCATAACTTTTTGATATTAATAAACATGTTTCATTCAAGCCATTGCCAAATGAGTTGCTACAAAGCTAATCAAGACTATCAGCTTTACACAACTCTCTCTGTATTTCTGTCAGAAGAAGATTCTGGTGTCCGGGGACTTTCCTGTGCAGAAGCTCGAGTAAAGATAATTACCTCTTCTGGAGAGTCCATCATGTATTTTTAATCGTCCGTGTCCATGGCTACAACAATGCAAGGTAATAGGTTAATTGTCTAGCTTGTATTTACCTTTACAAACGTGCTCGTTCTGCCACTGACAGGCTCAGTTTAATATTCTGAGTGTCTGACAACATTATGGAAAGGATCGCTTCAAAAATAGACCTTTAAAACCTCTTTCAGACCTTTTGAGACTCCATTTAGAAAAGCAATACTTTTAGCGTGTATAGAGCAAACATACTGTCACATGTAAATTGGTAAACTATATGTTTATTTGAACCAAAACTAGAATTGTGATGGTTGGAAAAGCGGAAAGACGATTTTGTTTCTGTCAACTTTGATCAAATTGTATTTTACGACACTAAAATGACATGGAGTCTGGTGAGTGTAGCCAACGCGATTGCGCGGATGTTTTTATGTTTATAAAAAGGATCTGCAACAATCTTGCATAATACAGGACCTATGTCAAAGATTATTGTTCCCATCAATCACTTAGATACAAAAACATTGGAATCCAGGTTTAAAACTAATAGTAAAGTACTGTGGATAAGTATTATCAGCTCAACTTAAAAAAAAAACAAAACATGACAGCTGTTTCAAAATCAAGTCAAAGCCAAAATTTCCCAAATTCTGCTTTACTTTACATTACATCAGCTCATGACTCTATTTCTACAAACACCTACTTAGTTTGTGACTCATCCTTTCCAGACTCGTCTGAACCGGATCAGACAGTGTTTAATAAAAAAAAAAAAGTGGTTTCTTTTTAATTAAGAAGCAGGCTGTAATTTGGTTCAGCCCTCTTCCTTGTTGCCAGAGTGACCCAGATTGTTGGTGATGGCGACACTGCTGCTGTCACGTCCCTCCACTCGTCACCTCTGCAGTGTCAGCTTACACAGCTGTGGGGAATCCAATATGAGCCTTGTCCTCACCTCCACTCCTCGCAGCTCTGTCTACCTCATGCCAACCTGTGCTGTGTTTCCAAATACCTTTAGCAATTGTTTTAAGGTTTTTGGTGTAGCAAAAATGGATGTAATTTTCTGCATTAGCATAGCCTGTTTGACACGGCTGTCGTTAGAGGTAAAGGCCAGATTACCACGAGTAATTTAAGCCCTTTTTTCTAAGCCAAATATGTCTTATGCATGCTATATTTCCAAACTGAAAAATAATGATGATCTTTATATTTGACCAGTTACTTAACTAATTTTGTTCTTCTGTGTTTGCTACGTGATTGATAAAGAAATACCTACTTTCATAACTAGTTGCCTTAGTTTCTATTATTGTTTTGCCCTTGTGTGTGTGTGTTATGTGTATACAGAGACTCTTGGGGAGATGTACACTGTAAATAAACTGAAGTTGAAAAGTGATTTAAAATCTACCTCAGGTTGGTTTATGCTTCTGGTAAAAATGCATTCATGTGCTGCTAAAGCAGCCTGATCTCTACAGCGACTGTGGGCAGAAGGTTTGATGAATAATGTAAAAATGTTGAAGTCATGGACATGTTTGCCTATGAAAACTTGCGTATCCAACACGTAAAACGACACTGACTTAAATGCGTGCCATGTGATTGTGAGTTCCCAGTACTCCTGGTTATTATTAACCCTTAATAAAACATTTTAGAACAATGAGAATCGTGTGCATGATTGGCCTGTGAAATATCTCCTAGTGGCCTATGAGAGATCCTATAAGAGATATTAAAAAGATGCTTATTTATATGCTAACAGAGGCTCAAGACAACCAACCAAAGTTCAATTACCCCATGACAAGCAGGTGTGACAAAGAATGAGAAGACAAGATATAATAGGGAATAGTAACACAACAATAAAGAGGTGAGGTCATAATTAATACACGATTATTATATTAAAGGAGTAAAACTGCTTAAATTGTGAATACGTAATGTAGTTTACGGGTTAACAAAGTATAGCCCCGTGTAGTAGCCAAAATCCCACAACTCTTGCATCTACGCAGCCTTTATACTACTTTCAGATACTGCAACTATTTAGCTCAGGTCGTATTATGCGGCAACAGCTTAACAACACTTCAGACAGTTCAAATAGATTCTCTAGTCCAGTCAAACAATAGGCTACCTAACCCCGGACCAGGGGGTTGGGATCCATTAAACCAAGCAACTTTCAATTGAATAGTGAGAAAGTGAATAGAAGCCCAGAGAGACACAGCTAGGCCCTGCATGAACCATTTCATCCAACCATCTCCTCTATCACTAGTGCACACAAAGTCATCCAGTTTCTCAGGAAAAGTGAATTAAACATGCACTCTTGCTCGCTTGTTCATCTCAGTTAAAACCCTCCTAGATCTCTTGATCCCAACGCTTGCTGCAAAGCCTCATTAAGCCTCATTAGAACTTGGCATGACAGTTACACTTTACTGAAGAAAGCAAGTCATGCAGATGAAAGTAAATCTACTGTACTGTCTTAAGGAAGGCCGGAGTTGGCAGATGGCTGAAAGGCCATGGATGAAGAGGAATTAAGCTTGTGTAATTAAGTCTGTACAATGTGAGGCTGGATGTTGGCTCTGGGCTCCCAATCAAAATACCTGCGCTGTCATGTCTGTCAGGAATAAAATGTGTAGTGGCAGTTTCATTCAAAACAGAGCTGGTCAGCTGTATGCTTGGCCTTAATTACCATTCTCATTGTGTATTGAAGAAAATAAGAGCATTAAGGTGACTTTTTTTTAGGCCCAAACGAAGCGTACTGTTGTTGCAAATGAGGCTCTTATATGACCAACAATGCAAAGTCATTAACATGCCGTGTTTTGATGGAGAAGCTGTGCGATTAGGCCGGGAAATACAACTGCATTATAATACAGCTCAGAATACAGCTTAAAGAAGGATATTTAAATACTGAAAATTAAGAGGAAAAATAAAATAAAATAATTTGGACCCTGGACCGAGCCTACTGCGTGAAATCAACAGCATACGCCTTACTGAAACATTATGTGCCTAGGGTGGCTTTAATATTTTAAACAATTAACATTAACACTTTCCTGACTCTGCGCCATTGCGCTTAATATCAAACTGTAATTACACCATATCCTACAGTATGTGTTGTGTAAACTTTTAGTCACTCGCTGAAGTTCCCGTGTATGCGACTCCATCTGCACACAACTAGGCACAACACGTGTACATGCCAGGTAAAAAACATCCTGACCACGAGACGTTCAACTACAGACTCGCAAAAAACTGCTCTAACACAAAAGAGGGAGTGAAGCGAACCGCCTGGGAAGGAAAGGGTCAAGGCTTTGCACACCCCCAGGGCTGGCAGCAGCGTGTATTCCCTCGGTAGAGTCTCACTCTCTCTGCAAATCTGCTGTGTTGGTGTCATAGTGGAAACTGGGAACAGAGAGAAGCGTTCCCATCACGTCCACAACAAACCCCGTCCAGCTGAAGGTCCAGGAAAGCACAGCGTGCATGGGGAAAAATAACACCAGGGGATAAAAACAACAACAATTTCTGACCAAAATGTCCCACCGGCCTGCTTTATGCTCCTCCATTGGGTTGAACTGGTGTAACACTAATGGCCAAGTAGGAGAGGGGAGGTTTTTGGCCTACGTGCTTCACTGTGCATGTGCATGTACTGTCGCTGTATGTAACCGTGACCAGAGTACGGCGTTAACAAACGGCAGATTAGTCCAACGAGCATCACAATCTACGACTGAGATGAGGTATAGATTAGGTAAGTTATTGATCATATCAAGAATAGCAAACAGGATACTGGATTCGTTGCTTGAGAAATATTAAAAATGGCTCTACATACTCTACTTACGTGTCTTTGATACAGTGAGTTTAGGGTTAGATCATTTTTGTAATGAATTATTTAGTCCTAATTAATTGCCCATCACAAGTTCTCAGAGGCTAAGATGATGTTGTTTTGTTTAACCAACTTACCCAAAGCAAAACCCCAGGCTGGAATAGTTAATTGGTTAGTCGACTGACAGAAAATTGTCAAGAAGTTCAATAATATAACTTTTATTTAAGTAACTAATAGCCAGTCGTGGAAGTGACCTTCCTTGTACATTCCTTGAGTATTTCCTTTTTCTGCTGTCAGTGTTGATGGCAACTCTTGATTTTGTTAAGCTATGATGTGCCAAATTCATTTGTTGTCATTGTCATTTCATTTGTTGCCATAGCAACAACAAACATCCTGGGCTGTATCCGTGTAAAGCCACTTTTAAATTGTTAAATTAAAAACGCTGTTCTGTTTTACTGTTTTTGATTAATGCTTTGTTTTTTGTTGTTCTATTTTCTTTTTTTGAAATTTAATAAAAGAAAATATGCAATGTTTTATGATAACAAAGAGGCTTCATTTAATTTAGCTACTTCGTAGGCTGTGAAATATATAGGATATATATATTTTTTTACTAAAAGTTACAATTGCATTGTTAATCGAAATTGTTTCTGAGACAATTTGTGCAGCGAAATATGGATTCGTTAAAGTTACTCTAACGTCACTTTGACGTAAAGGAAACGAGAGCTCACATGTATCGGTCTCTGTTAACTTTTGTATGTTTATTAAAGAAAAGTGATATGTGATAAAAGCGAATTAAGATTAAATGAGTGCAGACTCGTTACTGGACTATACTCAAGCGCCAAAAGTACTTTAAACCAACTAAACAGCACCCGTAAAACTCCAGAGGGGTAACAGCGACGCAATATGACGTAACATCATCATGACTCTTCGTCATGGCCCATGCATGTGGAAGTACGGGCCTCATGGGTAGAAGAAAATGAACCCACTGAAAAACCCACCCAACAGGTTTAACCGGATATAAAAGCTTCTTGCTAGTCAGAGAAGATAATTACCTTTCCCGAGTCCATGGCTGCGCCGCAAATCTTGGTCTTTTTCTCTGTGTCTCTCTGTTGGCGATGGAAGAAGTTCCTCCTCGGTCCCCCGGTGCGTCTCGCTCACAAGTGGGTCATCTCGGAGGTTTTGGCTCCGTTGAAATGACTTCAAACTGCACTTGGGTGTGTTTTTCTTTCTTAAAGAGAAAGGCTTCGAGTCTTCTGCGTGGCGTGACTTATTCTCTCCGTTTGTGTTTTATTTCACAGCTGCAGCAGCTTCACGACGCGTAAAGTCCTCCAGGATGTTGGAGGTGGGCTGCAGGAGAAGTACCGCTTTGGCCCGCTTAGGGAAGTCTCTCCTGAAAGCCGGGTCACGGCTCATATATTAGAGATGACGCAACTTTTAGGCGGGGTGTGTCCGCGCTGGAGTCCCATCCTCCTGTGCAGCCAATGAGAGCGCAAGAAAGCTTTTTACTGTAAAAAGCAGTCAAAAAGTAGATCAGACCAATGGGGAAACAAGCCATATTACGCATTACGAGAGGAAGAAAGAAAAAAGTCTTCTTCTTCTTTTTCTTCTTATTGTTCTTCTTCTTTGGGGTTTCAAAGTTGCATTGCTGCCATCTATGGAAGTAGCACCTTAGTGCACTCATAGACTGTATATTATTGATATTATCGGTCTATGAGTGCATTATATCCTGTTATGCAGTCCAGTGTCTTTACAAAAAATCTGACAAATCAACGTTTCCCCCTCCCGCTTGACCCTGTTTCTAAAATACTTTTCCATTTCTCTGATTAACTCGTGTCTTTGGTGGTCATAATGTCTACTAGACATCCAAACCCAGTGCACTGCCTCAGGTTCCCGACATAACACAAGCCACTCTGGGGTTTTTGCTAAAATAAGAAGAAATCCTTTATTTATTAGGAATATTCCCTTGAGATGTGACATCTCGTTTTCGAGGGAGTCCATAAAGGCAAAAAAAAAAATAAAATACAGTACATTCACAATTAGACAAGACAGTTAACAAAACGACTTGAGGGGACATAAAAAAAACACACATCCCAAACATACACACATACTGACAAATAAAAACAAAAGCTCTCCATCACACCAGAATCACCCATATCCTCCCCATCCCAACCAATACATATTAGACAATAAACAGTTAAGGTTATTAATATAGACAGTTTGAGAAAAATGAATAAATAAAATAAAATAATATACATATAGTATATACAAATACATACATACATACATACATACATACACAATTACTTACACACTTATTCATATATACATATGTACACACATACATACATACAGTACATACTGTGCGTGTACATACATATACATACACACAAACAAATAATAAAAAATAAATAAAAAATCAAGTATAAGTATCAATTATGAATAAATAAAGTGCTGTTCTGTGACCAATTCTCATTCTAGAAATAATAAGCTCTACTTCCTATATATAATAGGTGCCTCCCTTTGTTTTCTTGCTCCCAGAGCTTTTGCCATTTTAAAATACTTTTATTGGATAGATTTAACTTGACATCTGGTTTATTTGAGCAGCTTCCTTGACCATGCATCCACTCTCCTAAGTACAAGTCCAGTATTATCAGCTAAATCTACTTAAAGTATCAAAAGATACAAAAGTATTAGCTACTATGCAGCATAATGGCGCCTGTTAGTGTTAGGCTATTGCACGTAATGCACATAATCATCCATTCCATTCAGTATTTATGTATCTGCACCATTTGTACTGTTTACAACATACAGGTGTACAACATTTCCTTCTATGATGTTGGTCATATACGCCTATTTTTCACATACTTGTGTATGTGATAGTCCTGTCTATTATTTACTTTTATTTGTTCTACTTTGTTGTCCGCTGTTATGTCTCATTATGTGTAAATACTGTGCATTGAAAGCAATATCCTTTTAGATTCTGATAATTGAATTATCATTTATGATGTGTTTACTTGAATGCAAAATTGTATTGCTGAAACTTGTGAAAAATGAGCAAATATTAACTTCTCTATAAGTTGGTTTGTTGTGTTTATGGATCTTATTGACTTATTGTCTTTTTTCCTATTCATGAAATGATTTGTATATAATTCAGTTGTTTAGCTGGGGACCCTAACTATTCATTTTATTTTATTAAAAGCTAAGTAAATACAGGCCCATGTGTCCTTTTCTATAGCTCATAAGATTTTCCTCTTTTTATTGATCATGCTTAAAAGTAGGGCTGCACAATATATTGTTTTTTTATCCTCATCGTGGAATCAACTGGTGCAAAAACCATATCCCTAAAGGCTGCAACATATTGCAATAGACACTTAGAGTTGTGTTGGTTGGAAGAAAATATCTCTAGAAAACTGTCATTCTTTTTATATTCAATTTAATATTTAATTTATTGGAAATAATTATATTTGTTTTAAATTCAAGAAGCAATTTGTTGTATTTTAGCAGAATACTGAAAGCAGCAGAAATGCAGAACTGAGTATAGTTCTATTTCTGTATAATATCTGTACAAGTAAGGTCGTTCTCGTGATATTCAACAACGTTATCGCATATTTAACTCATATCGTGCAGTTCTACTTAAAAGTTTATGAAATGATCATAGATGTTGTGTTGTAAATCTTAGTTACTGCAGCTGTCAAATGAATGTGGAGTAAAAAGTAAGTAAATTAAGTGGAATACAAGTTTGAAATACTATTTATAAATCTGTTAGTTACAACTTCCTAAACTATGCTTTATTTAAAGGTTTTATTTTATTTTTCATTTAACCCAAATTCAACAAAGACCCGAAAAATGATCTCTTTTTCAAGGGAGACCTGAGACAGCAGCATAGAGAGTTACAGACAACAACAACAACAATAATCACGTAGGAGAAATTAGGGATGCAACGTTAATCGCAACTTTATCAAAATCGCAACATGGACGAGTGCAATATCTAATCACAGGGGGGCTATTAAAGGCAAAAAATATGTCAAACCATTCTGAATTAAGTATTGGTGGTGCTGCAAAGATGTCCTGGCCTACAGATCGTATCCTACCGACGTCATTGTTCAAGAAAACTCACACTATAATCAGTTTCATTTTTTATCTTTAATACATTTCAATGAAAATGAGAATAATGACACATAAATGATCATTCCCTATGCACAGACTAGTACCAACCAATTTACTCACTATTGTGCTAATAAAAGCTATAAAATTAGATCAAGAGTCTTACTTAGTCGTAATTTTACCTTCTTTCGAAGGTTATTCCAAGTGAGGGGAACCACACACATTAAAGCTTTCTTTCCCAGTTCAATCCGTACACTTGGAACATAAAACAAGACCACATCTTATGATCTTAGACTCTTACTACAGTCAGATTTCTGTGCAATTAGAGTTTAAATATACAATGCTAGTTTAATTGCTTTATAGATACGTATCAATGGCCGAGCCTACCAAAGGTCAGGGTTGGCCACACATCCCTGGGGTAAAATGCAGAAAGTACATATACATTACAATGCAATTACAATTTGTAAAAAATCTCAGCACACTGTTATTTGCATCTACGTGCTGCATTGTGCCGATTAAAGTGGTGTTTGGAATCAATGGAAGTCCAAAGATTAGCTGAAACCTAAACTGGACTTAAACCTAGACTTCGACTTGTTGGGAAATTAAACAAACAGCCATCCCTCTTCAAAATGACAGCTGTTCTGAAGTCACACGCAAAAGCCACCCAACTCAGTCTCCCAGTGGTCATTCCTAATGCTGCGTCAGAAGCTGTTTCCATCCACATGTTTTTATGCAAATTAAGTGATATCGACATCTGGTAAGGATGCCTCCTGGGGGGTCCCTAGGGAGGTGTTCTAGGCACGTCCAGCGGGGAGGAGGTCTCGGGGAAGACCCAGGACTAGGTGGAGAGACGTCCAGCTGGGGGGAGGCCTCGGGGAAGACCCAGGACTAGGTGGAGAGACGTCCAGCTGGGGGGAGGCCTCGGGGAAGACCCAGGACTAGGTGGAGAGACGTCCAGCTGGGGGGAGGCCTCGGGGAAGACCCAGGACTAGGCTGGTTAGTTCTCTTTATTTTTAAGATCTTTTGATCATTACACTTTAATTTTGAAAATATGTCATGGCTGGAGGAAACCCCATTGCAACAGCGATGAACCGACAAAGGAAGTGGACCGGTATATGTGGAGAGAATGGAGGATAAGAGAAGGAATGAGATGCAGGTGAGGAGGAGGCGGAGCTGATTAGTGTAGTGGGAACAGGTGTGTGGATGGGTGTGGCAGTCGGCTGATGTGGGACAGAGGGAAAGTCCGAAGGCAGGTTGGATGGAGGTAGAATGTAGATGTGGTTTGGGGAATATGTGGAGGAAGATAAGGGAAGGAGAGCCAGACTGCTACAAGATGCATGTGGAATATTATGGATTAATAAAATTGCATTTTATACTGATTGTTGTGTTATATAGCCCAACCCTTGTTGCTCTCCAGTAGGTCTGTCTGCTCGCCTTCAGTTCTCAGCCTTCTAACAATGAGTTATGAAAACATCCATGTGTGATCTAATGATCTTTCAGCCTGTTGGTGCTGTGACATGTCTGCCCTCCATTCAACCCCTCTGCTGTGATCTGATGTTTGTTACCAAAAGGCTTGAAAAAATAAATGTTAAAAAATACAAAATACGCAATTCCTTTTGTTTGGGATTGAGGGGGAGGTGTCCGGTCTGAGTGGATGTAAAAGAAAATTAAGACAATAATTATGGGGAATGCATGTGTTTGCACAGCGCATGAAAGCTCTGAGACGAGGAGGGGCAACCCGTCAAATATGTCCAAATTTATTCCCCTCATATTTTATCTTCTGCCTTTGAAACCTTGGGAAAACAATGGCAGGGAAACACTGCGGAAAAGGTTGAGTGTGAGACACATACAGACTGTACTGATTGTATTATCAACAAATAGCCACAAATAAAGAATTACAAACAGGATTTACTTCATCATTCTCACTCATACATTTCCTCTGTAATAGTCATTTGCACTAGTCTAATAGTAAACAAACCGTTTGTCCATTATTTTAATTTGCCAAAATGTAAATATACTGTATGGATTTTATTGAACATGCACAGCAAATTTATGTTTGCTAAAATGATGAAGTGCTGAAACCAAAAAATGCACTTCGCTCCTTATCCTCTTCCTGTCCACTACACCCAATGCCCGATTGACATCATCACTGCACAGATGATGCACATGCCTTTTGTTACAGGTGATGGTTGAAACATTGAAATGGTATGAAAATAATCGTGGTGTTTAAACAGGAAGAACGCCTGCATTCATACGACAGAAGCTGCAGCGTGGGGGACATCAGGGCGAAAAATGACACATTATGGAACCGTTTATTTATGTTTGGTGTTAACATGCAAATCCTTTGAAAGCCCAATGAAAACAATAACAGACATTTTGCTGGAACAAAGACTTGGGCAAATGTTCTGAAGGATAGTATTGTGCACTAAATCAAAAGCTCAGGATGCCAGCCACAAGGAGTCCAAGTCGTGTCTCGTTCTGACAAAGCCTGTGCATGACATTATGGAAACTGTTCTGCACATTGTAACAACATGGAGGATTGCTTTCCCTGTTTACAGAGGACTCCTCTTCCATCCGTACGCTTCCCGGCCTACAGTCAAAGACAATCTTGGAGACGCGAGCGGTGAATGGTTTAACCCTCGTGTTGTCTTCCCGCCGACCTGGAAATTTAAAATGAACATTTGCATTTGTCACTTTTTGACATCTTTTCATATTTTTTTCACTTAATTTGACATTTGTTCAGATTTTATTCACTTTTTTTTTACATTTTTGTTACTTTTTCTACATCTTTTCACATTTTTGTCACATTATTTGACATTTGCTCACATTTTAGTCACTTTTATTGACATTTCTTTACAAGTTTTTTTTAAAGTTCTTTAACCAATAGTTTTTTTCTTCAAATGCTATAAAATCGACAAAAAACACACAAATTCAATTAAAGTAGTGAACTGATTATATATTTCACTTGTGAGGAGCGTTGTCGTGAACTATCCACATTACATTTTTGTAAAATTTGTTTGAAAAAAAACCCAAATTTCTGATATAGAATTTTTTTGGAAAGAGGTCAAATTTGACCCGAAGACACCAGGAGGGTAAAGCAAAACAATTCTGCTCCCAGCATCTCTCAAGCTCACTGATTAAAGGAATGTTTGACCTTTTGGACACACTTATTTACTTTCTTTGCAAGAGTTAGATTAAGAAGATCTGTACCACTGTGTGTGTAATGTAAAAGCTACAGACAGCAGCCAGATTAGCTTAGCATAGGAAACTGGGCAAACAGCTAGCCTGGCTCTGTCCGAAGGTAATAAAACCCACTACCAGTACCTGTGAAGCTCACTAATTAACTATTTATATCTAAGTTGTAGGCGTGAGGTTTACTTTGGGACAAAGCCAAGTTAGATGATACCCTGTTTTAAGTTGTTATGCTATCTGCAAGAAAGCAAATAAGCGTCTTCCCAAAATGTTGGACTATTTGTTGAAAGCACAATATAATATTTTTGTAGCTGTGTGTAATTTTTTTTAATTTAGAAATGATATTCACAAGCATGTTGCTAACTTTGTGTGCCGTTTTGTCCTGGGCAACTACCGTTCAGTGGGTTTTTAGGACTTTTTTTTACTGAAAGCAGCTGCCTGCTGCGGTTTAACCCTCATGTTGTCCTTGGGTCAAATTTGACTCGTTTTCAGTTCATTTGGCACAAACATTGGGTTAAAAATAAGCGCTGAAAATGTCAACATCAAAAATATCAATAACCCTTGGCAAAAACATGAAAAAATGCACCCACAGCATTGAAAAAGGGACAAAAATGTTGGAAAAAAAAACATAATAATGTTGAAAAAAAGTGACCAAAACGTTTTTTTTTTCATGTGGACTTAAGACAACGCTTTGAGAGCGTTGAGACTGAATCCACACAGTAAAGTTGTGGTCTATAAAATCAAACAATGAGCTGAAAGATGCTGATCCTACTTCAGAGTTGACACTTTCACAAGACACTTTATTTTTATTTTTTTTATGAAGAAATATATGAATTATAGCCCCATTAAATGTAAAGGGCTGCAGGCTGGTGTATGGACCTCCCACGCACCGGACAGCCCTTTTAATGAAACCCTGGGATATTTGTCACCTGAGTCCATTACTTGCAGCTCAAATTCTCCTGTTCTGAATGCAAGGCCGAGACATGGGCAGTGCCCTCGTGCACGTAGGCTCCCCTGCTTTGTTATTCTCACGAGTCAGTGTCTATCACCAGCCTTTGTGTCACTTCTTGCTCTGAAGAAGCTGGGTGTGCTGTAGGATCTGAGTGTACCTGGTGTCAAAACAGTGAGCAACACCTGTACCCTTTACCTTGTAAAATATTCAAACTTGAATAAAGTTCTAGGAATCCTAGTACAGGTTTTAATTTGGGGTGTGTGCTTTATGTGCCTTAAACAAGATTGGCAACAATACCTGAAATTGACACTGGAAGTGCCTCCTCCCATAGCCTATGACACCTCAGTTTATTAGTGCATGAGAAATTAATTGTACTTGTTTGTAATTGACAGGTATGGTTTTCATTATAAAAAAAAATCTTTGTATAAAATAAGAGAAAGACCAAGTTTTTACTTGCCTGACTGACATGGAAACAAGTCAGTGTCAAACACAAAAGTGAAATTCCCATATAGTGATTCCAAGAAAGAAATGTTTTCATTTCATGCTCCGGTATGTGTTACAAGGTAACAGGGCACTGACGTGGGTGGTGGAGGTTTTTAAACCGCAAAGGGTTAGATGATTTATGAAAAAATAATCACAATGTGTTGAGTATGGAATTTTATTTTTACTATTTCTTTATAAAAGAAAGAACAACTTTTGACATGTTATTCCCATTATTGCAGAGTTATATCTGTATGGTTAATATAAAGCTAGCCGGCTAGTTTGACTTAGCATAAAGACTGGAAAGAGGGTCTAATGCTCACTAATTAACATGTTATATCTTCTTTGTTTAATCTGTGCGAAGACTGAATTGTACAAATTGAACAAACCCAATATATTAGGGGTACAGTAACTAGTGAGCTTGATAAGTGCTGGTAAGTTGATTTTATTTCCCTTGAACAGAGCCAGACCAGCTGTTTCCCTGTGTCCAGTTTTAATGCTAAGCTAAGCTATGTTGTATGTCGTTGGACTAGTATCGATCCCAGACTGTATAAAATATGGGCGCAGTATCTGTGACGTCACCAATAGGTTTCAAGTTGTGATAAAGGATGAACTCCCTTTTGGAGCCTGCTTCATGTGGCCACCGTTGGTATTAATCTTCTCATCCCACTCTTTACTAGAAAGCTACTCTTTACTATTTTTGGCACCTTTTTATCTTTGCATAATAATGTACAGTACTTCCTGAAGCTGACCTCATTTGACCACACCATTCAAACCTGGTATTGATCACGCACAAAGACAAGAAATCCAGTCTACGAAATGCGACAACAGGATGCGTATTACGGCATCCACCCTTCGGCGGAACTTTGCCAAAAACTGAACATGCAGACGCAATAAGGACACTCCCAAGAGCCTGGGTTTGGGTCTATCAAAAACAGATTTGTTTCCTGTTCTGCGTAGCCTGGGTTGATGTCCTGCACAACACAAATGCATCAAAGGCCTTCTTTTATCATGGGGTCACAGCAGTACATCGGATCACAACCTAAGATGGCAGATTTGCACTCAGCGGCCTGAGATATTTAAATCTGCAACAAAGATGCAGATTACAAACATAATGGAGTTAAGCTTGGTATGGCAAGAAATAGTTTAATTAAAAAATGATACATTTCAGTATTCAAATGACTAATATAGGCTATATGTTTCCAGACATGAATGCTACTCCCATTTTCCTCCTTTATAGACTGAAAAAAGAAATGCATACCTTGAAATTGCACCAGACCAACAAGCTGTACACAACATTGGCATATCGCCTCATGATAAACTTGTTGGCGAACAGTTGCCAATTTACATACTGGACCGACACATACAGCAACATTAACATTAATTTGGGGTCATGCTTTTGTCTACCTGATGAATGTAAATCTAAACTTGAATCTCCCTTTAGCTCTGTTTTGGTCACCAACTCCTGAGAGAAGTATCTCGGTTTTTATTTACCAAATGGTCCAGCTAACTTTGTCTGTCTGGGTTGGCAACGTCCAAGAGGTTTTTAGAGCTTTTTGCTGCATGTGAAATGACACTGATGAGAGCGATGGAAGTGAACCAAGGGAATTTCAATTAGATAAATGACGCTGAAATGGTCCGTATAGCTGAGGAAATCTGCAGAGTTGAATGATAGTTCTCTGTGGATTATGACAAAGAGTGACCCACTTTACATTCAAGTAGCCATTTGATCCATTGTAATAAAAGCATTCATTATTCTAGCATTAAATCATCATTAAATCAACATATCATCATCTTTGTCATAGATTCAGGGCTTCCAGTATGGAGATTGTAGTGAGCACAGAAGCCTTGGAACAGACCAGTGACCTTCCTGTGGACCTTGTTGTCTGTCACTGGTAAAGAGTTACAGACTTGGCCTCTTGATTTAAAGTTTTCCCATTGGCTCTTTACTAACACGTCTGGTAGACAAAGCTGACCTGTCATTCATCCTTTAAAGTATTTGGAATGTACTTGGCCGACAGGATCTCATGCCAAGGCTGAGAGATGTTCACGCTCTGAATGGGGGTTTACAGTGTAACCATGGATTCAGCAAGTCCAAAGAAATTTACACTAGGACAAAGAGGATAAACTTAAGAAATGTGGGCTACTTTGTAAGCCTTGCTAGCAACATGCCTTTATGGATGTCAATGTTGGTCAGTTGGTCCACTGTGAAACCGGAGCTGCTGCAGGACAATGCCGACACGTCTATCCATCTGTTTGGTTAATCGCTGTTGTCTCATGCCTATTCAGCAGGGTCTTGATAACCTGGTCTGTATGTGCTATGCACACACAGTCACGTATTTCCATTGAAACATCCCATATCTGTAACAGATGATAAACCCTTCAACTCTGTTGTTACACAGTTAGGCAACACCATAGGCTATATCTACAGTCTGTTGGATTCCCCTTCACACAGTGCATTCCACTGTTGCACTACAATGTTTATGAATGCTAACATGCTGATGTTTTAGCAGATAACAATTAACATTCAACTCCAGCTGGGGACCTTTGTTACAGTACCCGTCGTTTCTCATCTCATCTCTCTGTCTCCTTATTTCCTGTTATCTGTCTCCCATACGCTCTCTAACGATAGCATAAAGCATGTATAAAAATAAAAAGAAGACTTATAAGAGGGTAGAAAGAGATGGGAAAAGACATGGCGCCCGGAAACACAGAGATGTTGTGGTTTAGGTCAGGTCAGGGTCATTCAATTCAATTTTATTTATAGTATCAATTCATAACAAGAGTTATCTCAAGACACCTTACAGATAGACTAGTTCCAGACCATACTCTATAATTTACAAGGACCTTCTTCTAGTTCTAGTAGTTCCCTCCAGAGCAAGCAACAGTGCGACAGTGGCGAGGAAAAACTTCCTTTTAGGCAGAAACCTCGAACAGACCCAGACCCAGACCCAGACCCAGACCCAGGCTCTTGGTAGGCGGTGTCTGACGACCAGCTGGGTTAGAAATGGAGAGCACTGCACGGCATTACAAGGCACAGCAGAGCGTAGCAGGATGTAACAGGGCATCGTGTAGGAGGACCACGGTGACAGTTATAGTGATGCTAACTGAAAAGTCTGTGGATACAAAATTACAATCCATTATATAGTTACTGAGATATTTCAGTCTGGTCCGACATTGCCATCCCTGGAGCCGCTACCTCATCTATAATAATAATAATTAAAAAGGTAATAATGAAGTAACAACCAGCGGCAACATGTAAGAAAAACTGTGAACCCTAACAGTAAAGGTTGTGTTACTGACATTTCTCTGCAAGGAATGTTTCACTGGTGTTTTAAAGTCCAGATGGAGGCCACCTCCTGTTTGAGGTGCTGCTTTTTAATTCCAGCGCATTGGCTTTATTTTCACAAAGCTTTAACTTTCACCGACGCAACCAACCAACCCACCAATGTGCAGTGTCATCATACACACACACACACACACACACACACACACAAGCCTCAGCAAAGAAATGACATCTTTCTTTTTTTTTTCCTTTCTAGAACGCCACGTCAAGTAATGCAACGAGTGTTAGTTGAAGTGTGTCTAATTACATTTGACAGGCTGCGGTGCTGATGATCACTGATAACCTTTCACCCAGTGACCTCTGACCCTGGCCTCAGCTGACAATGTGTAAATGCTTTCACAATTTTAAGAATAGAAATAACAAGGAAAGAAGTTCCACAAAAACTTTGATTTAATCCCTTATTCTCCTCAGAAGCATCACACAATTGAACCTCTGTTGTGACCTTCTAAAGCTTTTGGCGTGCAAATCTGAATCCCTCTCAACTGCTTATAACTGTGGCCCTCGTCCAAGAAGCCTTAACCTGCCACCTCGAAGCCAATGCAGGTTTAAACAAATTAAAATGGTCTAAATTCACAACTCTTTAACACACAAGTGCCAACAGGGTTATTCTGCATGTGGAAACGATTGTGGAAAGTAGGAGGAAGAGGTGTCTGTCGAGTCTGCTTTGCTTGTTTGTTTTCATGTTGGTTTCATTCGACTCGCGGGATTAACACTAAATATGTTACATAACTGAAGTGAAATTCAGACGTCAGTGAGACCGAATTTTTGTCTTCAAGAGGCTGTAGCAGGCTCAGTTGTAGAGATAGAAATAAAAGTTGTAATTATAGAAATAAATACTGAGATTAATAACGCTCTAAAGGTGGGAAAAACTTGTATGGCCATTTTCAAAAGGGGTCCTGTGACCTCTCATATCACAATATGTGAATGACAATGGTTTCTATGGGCACCCACGAGTCTCCCCCTACTCATTCAGTAATATGACTGGAAACCTAAGCCTTTTGTGGATTCAATGACACCAATTAAGTATTCATGCGTGGTACACAATAGCCATTTTTATTTAGTCAGACCCTTTTTTTGAATCTCATTGTTTAAAATGACCTGTTGACATTAACAGGCGGAGGTCTGAATCAAACCAGCATTTCTAAAAAAAAAAAAACATTAATTTCAAAGGAGTTGCTATGATTTCATTTATGTTGATAATGAAGGAACCTATCCTAGTTCAGTTTCTCACCAACCAATCCCCTGTAACCCCAAACAAACTACACCAATGGAGATTTCTTTACTATGTTCATTTTGCTTACGAATAAAACAAGCAACAACCTGCCACTGCATATCTCCCCAACCAGTCACCAAGGCTCCTGCACCGCCCATTTAATGAGAACTGGCGAAATTGGTTTGCTTGGCATTCTGGTGTGTGCCGTGTCTTGTTAGGGAAACAAACAAGACAGGACCACATAAGAGGATGGGCGGAGACAAAGACACATGACAGACAGGTAACCACACAGCACATGGAAGACATCAACAAGCACTAAACACAACACAATGCACAAAATGGCCACCAGAGTGGCGCAAAGGCAATCACTCACAGCAGGATTCTGACAGTAAACTATCAAGTTGTAGTTTTTTTTACTCGATTTTGAAAAAGCATCTCAGTATTTGACAGGAAAGGCTGAAGAATCTGTAAATGTGCTGTATTTATAAAGAGCTTTTCTAGTCTTAACGACTACTCAAAGCGCTTTTACATCATACAGGATACATTCACCATTCACACACATTCACACACTGTGGCCGAGGCTGCTGTACAAGGTGCCATCTGCTCATCAGATAAACATGCACACACATTTACACTCCGATGCTCAGCATCGGGAGCAACTCGGGTTTCAGTGTCTTGCCCAAGGACACTTCGACATGGGACTGCAGGGCCAGGGATTGAACCACCAACCTTCTTATTGGCACCGCTCTACCACTGAGCCACAGCTGAAGAATCTGCATGTGGATTCATTGTGGATTCAAATGTTCCTGCATATCGGTTGCTTTAATTCAGCTTAGTTGAAAGTGGACTGATGACCGTGTTCACGTGGGAACACACAGGCATTGTTTCTGCATTTGTTTACTCCAAGTCTGCTAAGCTCTTATTTCAGGAACACAAAGAAGGTCTTGTCCTCACACAGTTGTTTTGCACTTTTTGAATAACTGGGTATGAGATCTCTGTACACTGCCTGATGGTGGTGATGAATGATCCCTATTACAAATAAAGGAAGGTATCTACACTGTATAAGATTTCTGTACACTGTCTAGTAGTGGTTAATGATCCGTATTAGAAACAACAATGGAAGGAATCTACACTGATATCTGTGTAGTAAAGGAACCTGGACATTGTCTCTTTGTGAAGACTTATGCAACGTTGATCTACTTCAGTGGAGGACACCTGTTGACAGAAAGATGTCAGAAAGTTGTCACTTCCAGACTTCTATACCTGCAGTCATTAAGATGGTAGAAGTAGTTTTACAGATATACAGTATACACACACACACACACACACACACACACACACACACACACGTATACATACAGCAGTGATGTTTACAGACATAATCTGTCTGTATTTTTAACACATGATGTTGTCAATAAAACCGGAGGTGGCCGTTTTTTGGTTGTTGCTGCTGAAGCATTGAAGTCATTATTTGACAATCAACTATTTAAATAAGAAGTACAACAGCTAAAATCATCTGGCATCTTATGGTTTTGATTTAAGGAGCTCAAATATACATTATATTTTGTCTGTATTTGCTTTTTTGTAGAGGAAAGAGTTTATCTAGCACGATAACTCAAATTTAACTTCCAACTCTAAATAGGTTGCCTCCGAAAGGGCATCAAATTCCATCATTATTTTCATCATACTACTTCTACTTGATATTTATTTCTAAGAAGGTATTACTCCAGGGCAATCTGAGTCTTACTGTAATTTCCTATGTTTGTTCGTCATTCCCTTCGGTTACGATAAATACTCAGATGCTTAACCTGTTGTCACCAATACTGGGATGTTTGCAGGAAATATTGCCCTGCAAATGAAATACATTTTGTCATAATGGAAGTAAACTAAAAGTACAACTCACCATATAACAGACCTCTAATCCCTATGTGTTTATATAATCATGTAGATCATTAAGCCACTTTACTGTGGCCTTTTTGTTGTCAATCACAATATTTTAAGCATTTTACCCCCTAAAATGCTTTAAAACTATTTTTGAAAGTAAAATGCTGCTGCATTCAAGCAGAAAAGTAAAAGTTCTCTAACTGTATGGCACTTTGTGGCCCATGGTACAACAATGCTTTCCCAAAGTTAAACATTTCTGTCTTGTGACTTCAAGCAATACTGTGAAGACGCAAGAAAAGCTCCTCTGGGAATGCTGTCATTTAAAACTATTTGTTCATCATTTGAGACGTTTTAAATAAACTTAGCACAAAAAGTAATGAAATGTGTTTGGTAGATTAGTTCTTTGTGGCATCGGGGCTTTTTGGCAACAAGTCTCATACCGTTGGGAAAGCATGTTTAGATCCCTTTTCAAATGGTGTACATTTGTAAGGAACATGCATTTGTGGGATGAGCAGCAGAGCTGAGTATGTGGGTTGCGCCCATGAAAAATGTGCCTAATGGTCTGTCAGTGCCAAACGGTTTTTCTTTGCTATTGACTCTTGTTTTAAGCTTCTGGTACCCCCAGGTGCTGACACAGGCTGGTGACCAGCATGAGGAGGTGCCAGGCTGTTGTGGCTGTGTATGGTTCGTCCACTTTGTGAAGTGAATAAATTGTTAAATTGCCAATATGTCTTGTTTCTTCAAACTTCAACCATCCAATCCACCAAACACCAAAAGAGTCAATGGCAGAATAAACTGTTTGGCATTGGCAGAGAAGATTTGGCAAAATTGTCATGGGCACAACCCACATACTCAGCTCTGCTGCTCATCCCAAAAATGCATGTTCCTTACAATAGGGGCACCATTCATAAGGAACTAAACAGGCTTTCCAATGGCATAAGATTTATTGCCAAAAAGCATTGGAACCACAGAGGAGAAATAATCAACCAAACACAAATTTCTCTACTTTTTGTGTTAAGTTGATATAATCATCACATGACAGATGTCATGTTAAACAGGTTTTATGAGATGCAGTTTCAGTGACGCTTGAGGTGTGGTGAAATTACCATTCACGCATTGGCACAGGACATTCAACAAGGCAACAGACAATATAGGGGTGGATGTGTGTTTGGTGGCCTTTAAGAGAGTTGGCATGTCAACAATGGTCACTAAGGCTTTCTCAATCAAATTCCTCTCACTTAACCCACTGCCTGAAGGGTTGTGAAACTACAAGATAAAGTACAGTCTGAACAAAAGCTTGTATAAACATAACATTGTGTGGCATTCAACTAGGCCACCAGCCTTTTTCCATCCTATCAGTTTCCTATTTTGCCCCGTATCTGGTCTCAGGTCTCTTTTCACTAGTGCTTCATCTTTTAATTCCTTCACCTTGTAATCTTTTTGGTCAAGCTAGAGATATAAAGGGTTAGTGGAAGCAGGAAGATTGAGATGTCAGGTCAAAGTGTTGGATTAAGGCAAGCCAAAGCATACAGCAAGAGAGTCTCATGCCCATAATCCCCACCCAATCCCCAATCTACTACTTCTACTCATCTAACTCATTCATCTAACACATTCAGGAGATATATTAATACCGTGCATATACTGTATGTGTCATAACTTTCATTGTTACATGTAAGAAACCAATGGCTTCCAAGAGTCCTGGCATCCAGTTGCCGGTTGAAAAAAATATAGTGGTGCACGCCTCTAGCAAGGTCTAGATATATATATATATATATATATATATATAAGAAGGTGTGTTGAAACTTTTGCCCTGTACTATATATATCCCACTTTATAAGACAAACTTGTTAGTTTGCAAATTTTCATTATTGCAGTCTCTCTTAACATCTTTAATGTGCTAGATTTTGATTGGTTGGAGGTTTTATTTTTGCCATTAGATAAACAACAGGCAGACACTGTTTTCCAGGAAGTAACACATTTCTTGTACTTATAAATGTCACCTTTTAAAGTAGTCTTTAAGAGGTGTTTATGCTTCGTATTAACACCAGAAGCTTGACTAGACCCTGGAATACACGTAGGCTGGATGTATCACCATCGTCCATTGGCAAATTCTACACATTCCCCCTCTTTTTCACCTGAAGATTAGCTTGTTATAGTAACAATTTTAACTGAAGAAGGTTTCACAAGAAGACTGCAGGCTTGCTGGCATGTCCTCTCATTGGCTTCAGTCCCCTCTTACCTCATTTGGCCCGGGCTGCAGACCTCAGAGATGCTCCAGTGAATTTCGGCACTAAACACTGCAGCAGCAGGCTAATGCCATGTGACAATCTGTTTTTCTATTTTGCACGGTTCTTGGAGGCAGTGGGAGTGACATTTGTTTAATTGGACATAATGATAAGGAGAGAGAAAGGTGGGTTCCCTGTTTGAGATTATATTGTACACACTTTTTTTATGAAGGACAATGTGCAAGTTGTACCTCCTTGACAATGAATTACTGCTGCTGGCAGTGCTGGTTTAGGAGAAAACTCATGATATTTATCTAATATCTTATTTTTTAGTCTACCTTATTTAACCTTTGCCCCTCCCTGCTATTCTAATACTGTAATAATTTGAAAAGTTAATTTCTGTATGAAAAGACTACTTCACATGCAAGTTTTCTGTGTCTTCATGGGGGTGGGACCATTTGGTCAACAGCTAGCTACTCAGCTGTTGCCTATTTCATTGAACCTGAGCATACAGAGTGTGTGTAATAGTGTTGACCTGACCACCAGAACGTCTTTCTTTTACAGAGACTCATAAATCTCGATTACATCAACTAGCTCACCAAATTGAAGAGCAGAGACTTAAATGCATTAACCAACACTGTGGGCTAATGTGAGTTACAGACAAAGCCAAATAATGGTGAGAGGGGTCATGGGAAAGTTTACTACCACACATTTACATTAAAGTCTAATATATTTCATACTGCCTTCCTTTGTTTCTGGTTGTTTAATTACTGTGGGATTAGACACATTTAGCTCTCCCCAGCTCCCTCTCCCCTCCACACACCTCACAGGCTTCTTAATCGGGACGGACTTAGGGCCCCGTGGCACCAGGGGTGCAGCCTTTGTGGGCCCAGCAAAGAAAGGAAAGGAGTGTGTCAGCGATTTAGCTGAGAGTTACAGCCTTGTTTGGCTTCTTGCCCGGTCACTGAACTTTCTACAGGGGCACTGGGCAGAGGGACAGGGACAGTTACAGTGAATCAAGACCGTGTCGGACCTTGGTGAGCTTGCAAAGATAGATGAGGCGAGATGGAGAGAAGCAGTGTGGGCATTCAGTCCTTCTGGCTGCCATACTGAACCAGCCGGTTCATTCTGGTTGGGTTTTGGGTTAATATTGTGCTAGCAAAGAGAAGTGATGAGAATTAAAATTAACATCTGGTCATGAGTAAAACATGAAGTTCCCGCTTATTATCCCAAATGAACAAATTGCTGGTTAAAATTTTCCCATATAGAGGACTTTCCTATATTTAGATACTCAGTGCTGAGGTTGCAAGATACACATATGGACAGACTACCTGAGAAATGTTCTGCTGTATCTCCATCTTCTGCTTTAAAGGTCCCATGGCATGAAAACTTCACTTTTTAACATTAATATGAGTTCCCCCAGCCTGCCTATGGTCCCCCAGTGGCTATAAATGGTGATAAGTGTAAACCGAGCCCTGGGTATCCTGTTCTGTCTTTGAGAAAATGAAAGCTCAGATGGACCGATCTGGAATCTTGCCTCTTATGAGGTCATAAGAGGAAAGGGCACCTCCCCTTTCTCTGCTTTGCCTGCCCAGAGAATTTGACCCGCCCATGAGAGAGAGACATCATCATCATTTTCACTTTATCTGGGTGACATCACCAAACCACATAAGACATGGAGACTGAACCCACAAATGTTAACTGAAAAAGACTTCTGGGAATATCTGAAATCTCAGATTAGCCTATATATATTTATATATATATAAAAGAATGACGTCTCAGAAACAGCATCCACCCTACTATGGGAACACTTTAATGGCCGTTTTAGAATGGTCTAAATGACGTAGACTTCACTAGACGCCTCCAGAGGGCGTGCACCACTCTATTTATTTCAGCGGCGTGCGACAAAATGGAAACAGGAAGCCTGAACGAGCTCCTGGGCAACCGGATGCCAGGACTCTTGGCAGCCATTGGTTTCTTACCTGTCACAATGAAAGTTATGAAATACATACAGTATATGCACGGTATTCCTATATCTCCTGAATGAGTTAGATGACATATATATATATATATATATATATATATCTGCAATTGTGTAGTAGCCTACAGTTTAATGTCAACATAACCATTAGGAATTATGGCCGAAATAACAAAAATAGCGCCTAAATTGCAATAATATCCTTGAGAATCATCTGCTGGAGACCATACAAACCCACACCAAATGTCCCAGTACCCTGGTTGGTGGTTGTGAAGATATCTCGCTCCAGACCAACAGACTGACCCTTGGCCAGCTGGCTGATCATCATCATCATCATCGTCACTATCTTATATTGAGTGTTACCTTAAAGGACCATGTGGCAGTAAGAGCTATATTTAAATGTTAAGGGGAACCTGAGGCTGGCTGTTGCTTTCAGGATGACACTGCATTATTAAAACATCACGAGCCTGTTGCAGCAGCCAGCCCATTCAGGATTAGTCACAAACACGCTCTGTTTCTCCCTCCCATTTTTTCATTCTACATGTCTGCCTGCACATCTGCATGTTTGCTGTGTCCACTTTTTATTCTTTCCTTTCATCTTCATCTTCCATTTAATTTTCTATCTCTGCATGTCTACCTCTAGTCCTTGATTCTGTAGCCATGCTTCTGTTTTTATTTCTCTCTTTCTCCTCCTTTCTTTGTGGCTTGTTTTAATCATTAAAATAAAGTAGAAAAAGGCACCTCAAAGCAATAATATACATTTGTATGTATTACATCTTAAGAGGGTACAGTTGTCTTTGTACTCCTTCCAACAATCAACTACAGTCCTTATATGAGCAGTAACACCTTTCTCTGTTCATCTTTCTCATTGTTTAACCCTTGTGTTGTCTTCCCGTCAAAATTGAAAATCAACAATTTTGATGACGCTTTTATATTTGTTACATTTTCTTACGTTTCTGAAGCTTTTTTTCAATGTTTGTCACTTTTTTGACATTTTCAACACTAGCTAGCGAGCTAATTATTGGCACACTACGCAACACTAACGTATTAGCTTTAGTTTTACAGTTATTTTTGGAATTTATGGTCAATAAATAAGGAAATTATACCTAATGTTTGAGTTATAAAAGCAGGAATTAGGAATTATTTAGACTAAAATTAAAGGAATGTATGTTGATGGATTATCACAGACTGGAATATGTCAACTTTTACTCAATACTATTTCAAAAACCCTTCAATAAGTTTTTTGAAATGCTATAAAATTTAATAAGACGCCCCAAAATTACCCATTAAAATCACCCCAAAGAGCGTTGTGTGGAATCAGTCATGTTATTTTGGGTAATTATAATTTAAAAAAGAACATTGATATAGGAAAACGGGTCAGATTGACTCGAGGACAACATGAGGGTTAAATTTAGTTCAGGAATCAAACACAAAGGATGAGCAACGGTTGTGGCACAGCGCCTTAACTTGTTCAGATTAAATCACAAACCTGTGAGGGAATTCTTTAAAATAGAATTAAAGTCAGCGGGACTTATGATATAGTAAGAGTAATGATTATGTTTCACGCTGCCTAAGAAATACAGCAGATCAACGGTAAAAAGTAATGGATTGATTGTACGACTCAAATTCTGTCAGACCTCCATGGTCGACGTGCCCCGTGTCTCATGTACACACACTCTCTCTCTCTCTCTCTCTCTCTCTCTCTCTCTCTATCATTCTTTTGGTCTGATTCACTTCACTGTTAGTTGCCAGACCACAAATCACGTAACACTTCTTTTCAGATTCTGCCTCTTCTCAGATCACAAACCCCAATGGTTTAAATCCTCAACACTCTCTCACACTGACTGACTGGAAATAGAAAATGTGTGCGTGCAGGCAAGCAGGCACACGCTCTGTATCCTGCAGCAGACTGCCACTATACAGTAGACCTCACTGCAAACGGATTGCATAACACGGAAAGTTATTTAGTTGACCATACTTACAACCCTCCTGGTTTCTGAGATAAAGATACTGAGCTTCATATAGCCAAACACCAACATGTCTGGCAGTGTCTCGCCTTCACTGTTCCGGTTTGACCTCATTTGAGTCTCTCTCTCTTTCTCTCTCTCTCTCTCTCTCTCTCTCTCTCTCTCTCTCTCTCTCTCACACACACACACACACACACACACACATACACACACACAGACACAAACACACCCACCCACATACACGCAGACATCCATCCTGACATATTAGCCTTTACCATTCTTATTTTTTATGTTATGTGGCTAATGAACAGTGACAAATATAATACACATACTTTTATGAAGTATAGAATAATTACATGGACACAATACAGTAAAATGTAATGTTTATCTTTTTTGTAACAGGAATGAAGTAACATGGACATGAATGACTGGTATTTAACAAGAGGAGAGACAGGAAGCAGTGAGAAACATTAGTGCAATCTCAACTTTCCATGGTACTCATGTTGTGGACAAATAACATAGTGTAGGTAGAAACCATTATCACACTCATTACATATCCTAAGTTTTTGTTTTTGATATGTGGCTTTGTCAGTATTGATATGACGTGTTTTGTTTTTGTTTTTCAAATATTGCTGACATGAGAGACGTTCGAGCCAAAAGGCAACGGGCGGCCGCAAACAGTCGCATGAGCCATTCATTGGCAGTGAAACACCCTGCAAAACACTGGACCCTTGTGCCTCCCCACACACCACTGCACACCACCCGGCATGCTGTAATTCTGATGGCAAGTATCCTTTTATTTTGATTGGGTGTGAGGGAATTGAAGTAATGAGCATGTCGATGTACTTTGCCAATCAAGTTCTGCCGAGACGGTGTTGATGGTTTTTTCACTAAAGGCACATGCTCTTATGAAAGAATAAGGAGCTTCAGGTATGAGGGATCAGAACAGGACACGATGCAGAGGAAAATCCTCTTTCCAGGATTCCAGAAAGGAGTCTTATTTCATTTAGTCAAGAACAGTAACTGCAAAGGGCCAAAAGGTCATTTAATAGCTGAATTACTAGAAAGTTGGCAGCCATCGTCATGTTCTTGCGTCACATAGGCTTTGCAGTTCATGTGACTGCTTAAGCTTCCCTCTTACTTGTAAATGAATGTAAATATAGTGTAAGCCCAGCCCGATTATGTAAACACAGAAGTCAACTCACAGGATGCCTGTAATCCCCAAACCTTTATTTATTTTATATTATATTTTTATAACCTTTATTTGTGAAGTCTGTCTTATGCAGTGGGGAGGGGATGTTCGCTGGGGCTGAATCGGACTAAATATCCTTCCTCACAACAGTCATCCCTGCTGTACAAACACTGAGGGAGACAAATCGGAGAACGACACAACAATGAGGAGAAATCGAGGTAATTCTTGAACTAATAAGCAAACTTTGATGGTGGAGGCCACTCTATCGTCATTCCCGAGTTCTTTTATGCAGAAAAAAAACAGTTCAAAAAGGCATCAAGGTGGTGGTTTGGTGGCTCTCTTTGAAGAACATCATGAAAGCAAACACAACAGGACTAACCAGAGAGGAAGCAACCGCTCGCAGCCTTTGACTTGAGGAATTTTCATTGTTTGTAGGGGAACAATTAACCCTGTTAGTGCAATTTTAAACACATGTTACTAGCCTGGAGGATGACAACTGAGAACTGCATTCTCACACATTACAGTCTTAAAGCTTTAGTGCCTAACTTTTTGATATTATTGAACATCCGTTACATTCAAGCCATTGCCAAATGAGTTGCTAAAAGCTAATTTAGACTATCAGCTCCACACAACTCTCTCTTTTATGTATGGCTGTGATTGGAACTCCTCCTTCTTTTCTTTGGCTACTAGCAACTGTGCGGAGGAGGGGTGGGGGCACCTGCACGCCGACAGTGTTGTTATCAGTACTTAGAATTCCTCATGGGGGGCGACAGGAACTACGCACTCATGTAGAACTAAGAATACTGGTTGAACATCTATTTTTGTTGTCTAGAAGTGTTACACATCACACAAATATGTGATTCTTTAAATCTCTGAAAACCAAACAATTCATGGATTTGTGCATCATGCTAACACTAAAGACAACCACATATTACACTACTTATTACATGTCAATCTTGGTTAGTAATATTTGATATATTTGAATATATAATGTACATTTGAAGCTATTTTTATATGTTGTATTATCTTCTTTTGTTTCTCAGATTCAGATGTGTCCAAGTGAGTGTGAGCCTGAAGTGAGAGCCTTCTCTAAACCGGCAGCATGATGGCACCCCCATGTGGAAGACAAATGCAAGAGCATACAACTGAAAATAGACTAATATCTGAGCTAGATAGAACAGTGTTTTCTGCAGTATAGACTGGAACACACACACACACACACACACACACACACACACACACACACACTCACACAAGGAGAAGATGGCTTAAAAGGAACAATCCTAAAAAGGAGAAGTTGCACACTTAACCTTAATTATGAATACCAATATGTTATTTCTATGGCCCCGAAAACTTCAATCAATAATTGTGAACATGAGCGACTCGCTACTCGCTCTTAAAGCCAGAAACCAGAGTAGTAAGTCTCAAACTTGTGATGTCATCAAGTATAAACTCTGGCGCTGCTCCATAGATCCATGAATGGAAGTGTGAAATGGAAGTGCTCAGATAATTCCCCTGAATTATTTAAGTGTCATCTATAACATCTTTCCCAATTATATGGAGGAGTTTGAGGCTTTATAACTAGACATCACAATTTATTTAAAATGGGTGTAGTTGCCCTTTAAATTAGAAAACCTTTGGCTCCTTTTGTTAAACTTCACTGTGGTACCCTTAAGCAAGGCATTCACATCACCAGCCGCTCTGGGGTTTTTTTGTGAATCCAGTAGTCCGAGAAGGTTTTTGCTGGCCTTGTGCAGCCTTGTGTGGGCATGGAGAGGGGAATTGATTGAATGTAAGAATGACACGGGCAAGCATTTCCTGGATGAATACATATAATAAAAAACACACCCTTCGCCTTTAATTAAAGGCATAGTCATGCATCCATCCATCCATCTTCATCCGCATAGTTTATCCATGTTCGTTCGGGTCTGGAGACAAGGGGCAGCAGCTCCAGTAAGGGACCCCAAACTTCCCTTTCCCGAGCCACATCAACCAGCTCCGACTGGGGGATCCCGAGGCGTTCCCAGGTCAGGTTGGAGATATAATCTCTCCACCTAGTCCTGGGTCTTCCCAAGGCCTCCTCCCAGCTGGACGTGCCTGGAACATGCCGTGTCCCTCCCTAGGGAGGTATACGCCCAGGAGGCATCCTTGCCAGGTGCCCGAACCACCTCAACTGGCAACCCCTTTTTTGAAAAAAGGAGCAGCGGCTCTACTCCGAGCTCCTCTCGGATGACTGAGCTTCTCACCCTATCTCTAACCCTTTGCCGTGACCCTCATATGTAACTCAGGTGCTGTCTATTTCTTCTGATCATCCTTGAGATGGGGATTAGGAAAGCCACACACCTGTCGCCAGCCACCCTCCTGAGGAAACCCATTTCGGCCGCTTGTAACCTGGTGCCATGTTATTTGCTGTTTGATGTGACAGTGGACCATTGTTGTAGTCTGTTTACTCTGTTATGAGGAGTGTAGTTTTCAGTTTGGATCATTCAGTCTTGATTGGAATTTACTAAAATGTCATGATGCCAGGATGGGGGGTGATCTAATCCAAAACAGCACATAGTTTATCCCATGTTCGTTACGGTGGAGATCTATCTATCAATCTTTTCTGGAGACAAGTCTGTGTTGCATCACAAATAATACATGCTTAACCGGTATGCACAAAGCACAAACCAATAAAGTGAATCATCACAGGCTGGAAAGATTCACAATTTTTCAATGGGACCAAAGATTTCAGTGATAAATGGTTGCACTGAATTTCAAGTAAGGTATGTGTGATTAAAAAAGGAAATATTGCATCATAATAATAATAAAGACATATAGAAGTTACATTTCTATACTAATGCCAGGCAATGGTCATACTAAACTATATGGTCAAGATGTGACCTGATAGGTATACAAAGTTACTTGCCTATTGACTTCTGATTTAATCCTGATGCCGTGTCCCTCTACTCCTCACACGAGACTAGAATAAGTATTTATTTCTTAAAACTCAGTATAAATGACTGACACATTATGATTGAAATAAACCATCGGCCCCCCATATGCTGTATAGAGGTTTACTCCTGCGGCCCTTTGCTGCTGTCATTCCCTTTCAAGTCTGAACTGTCTTTTTTCAAATAAAGGCCTTTAAAAATAATCTTAAAAAAATAAAGTAAAACTATCCAAATGAAGAGCAACCCTCCATTGCTGTAAATAATTAAATTATGAAACCAACAGTGTAAGCCAGGGATCTTCAACGGTGGAGCTTTTAAACCTCCAAATTATTGTTAATTTTAGAAAAGAATCTCAAAAATTCAAAAGTCTTAACATAAATCCAACTTATTAGTAGCAAGCATAAATCCCCCACTGCTCACTGGCCAATAGGTATAGTCACTAAGGCCATCCACAGATACAGGGCATTCACTCTGCCACATTAAAACAAGATTCAATCATGCCAACGATTATAAGGTTATTTTAAAAGCTTAGAATTCAATGCAAAAAAATGTTTTTTTAGTTTCCTAATTTTTTTTTAATTAAGGCATTAAGATCAAATTCCAAATGATGTTTTTTTTATCAACTTTAGTGTAAACTTATGCAAGCCACTGTACTTCTTTAACTCTGTGGAACATAATAAACAACATTAATGCTTCTTGGTGTTTCGACTCTGGAGATGGTCTGTAGACTGCTACGTCATGACCAGTCAGGCTGACAAGGTTGGTGTGGTAAACCACTTTGTTCTTAAAGAGAAATTAGAGTTTCAAGCACCAGCACTGTCACATTTAAGTCACAATCCACCGGTATTTGTCTGTGGTGTCTGTGTATGAATCAAATACTGAAAGGATAAACTGAAATGCATTTGTGTATTAAAATAAAACCAACCACATGAAAGTAGTCAAAGCTGCAAGAATTTGAAAGCACTCTCTCTCTCTCGTACTGTTCTGTTTAAAATCAGTGAGCAGCTCTGTGGAGACAAGAAATGACGGCAAAGACAACAAACCACCCTATCTCTGACTTTCTTGATCAACCATGCTGAACGGAAGCCCATATAAATATGACATTACATTTCTCATGTATTTTCTACTACCCAACATTATATCTGGCCCTAAACATCTTTTTGAAGGCATATTCCAGCCCAGCAGAGCAGATTTTTGAACTTCTACATCAACATTAATATCACACAGTCTGCCTGGCTGCGAGCCCATAACGTCCTTAGGGATTAACCAAGTTACTAGAATGATATTCTGTTCATGCTGATGCTGCGAGCAAAGTATCAAGGGAGCTATGAAAGACCAGATAATTAACTCAAAGGCCAACCAAATAAGTCCTTTTCTGATAAATTATTCAGTATTTGCAGGCAGATGAATGCACCCCCTGCTCATATTGCAAGCAACACAATAGTGACACAGTGAAACATTAGCAATTCATTACGGTCCATTTTATCACCGTGCTTGCTCATTTCCATGTGGACACGCATTGTGGATTCAAAGCTGGTACAATGGTCTCCAGCACTGTTTGGACACGGCTGAAGGATGATACATTAGTGCAAGCCAGTGAAGACAACCACAGACACAAAGGAATAGCTTTTTAACAAAATTACAAAATGTAAAGACAGAGATCTTCCATAATGTTAATATAACCAGTCCGATCCAATTTCTCATAGGACTTACAATACGGTATATAGTTTCATTTTTAGACCATTATGGTCCCAGGGATCACCAATTTAAGGTTTTGAGGAGAGAGTGAATCCAGTTATTGAGAGGTTCACTCTCATAATTCTTCACTAGAGAATGAAATAACACCAAAATAAGCAAAGACATAGTTCAACAATTAAAAAATAGAAAAAGTCCAGGTCCATTTTGCGGATGAAAACCTGCAATAGCATGCGTAAAATTCAAAAAAAGATAGACAAAACAAACTTTTGAGTTGAGATTATTTTGTCACACATACAGTACATCTGAGGCAACATGGTTTCCCTATTTGCTGAGTAGATAGTATGGACCATAAATTAATTTAACCTTGTACCTTGTAGAGAGCATGGGAAACTGTCAATGCAAACGTTGAGCTCATGTTGTGAAAAGGAGAGTAGGGCTACATAAAAGCTTCTTGTGACCTGCTGAAGTGCTCTTGAGCCCTGAATCTCTGCAGCTATACACTGTTTGAACAAATGTGTAACTCAAATTGTATAAAATGGAACATCTGGTCAAGTGAAGGCTAGCCTACACTTTTTGCAGAGTAAATTTCAGAGTTATTTACTCTATTCAGTGTTTCTATTCTACTCTAAGTGATAATTTACTTTGTGTAGAATAAAATAAAAACAACTGTATTCAAGCGACACCGTCCCGCTGTCGGGACCGTTTTCTCCACTTAACCCTCTGAACCCGAGGGACTCGCCCACGAGCAAAAACAGCACCTCTGATTCATAGTTTTATCATTTAATAACCATAAAAGATAGAAACTTACCGATTTTTGCGGCTAAAAGCTAACTCATACTGTAAGTTTTCATTAATTGCAAGCATTAAATCTTCATAAACACGCTCATGCAGTACACCATTTGAAAGCTTAAAGTCTCATGATTTGATTAAGCCCACACACAAAGCATAAGATGACATAGTTATAGTTATAATCATGTTATGAAGTAAAGAAATACAGAAAGATACTGCGCCGCTAGTGTCTAAAGTCGAGTGTGCATCCATGCCTTTTTCCCCGTGTCTTTATTCACAGCGGTGAAAGATCGCCAAAAGCTTTTTATTCCTACATCGCCAACAATCCAAGGATTTAGAATATCCAAGCCATTTTACCTAAAACCAGCTGGTCCCCTCACAATCTTGTAGTTTCTGGCCAAGTTTCAACGGAAAGAAAGCTAAACAGTCCATCATTTGTGGGTTTTGATCGCTTCTCTCTTCTCCCCCAGGGCTGCTGCCGTGTTACTGAGCACACCGGTGGATTCTCTGACGTCTAAGCATTCGATTGACAGGTGATATAAGCCAATCCCTGCACTGTAACCCGAGATAGCCCTAATAGAAGCCAATCATGTCGCAGAGTTCAGGGAGGATCAACGTGGGAAAGATTGACATCTATTCATTCCAGTTAAAACTAGATGTTACGAAGCCGGCCTACCTGTTTAGCCAATAAGAAGACAAATTGATTGATACCAAACTTGACCATTTCACCATCAATTTATAATTAATTATTTTTATGAATTTATGTATATAGATATTTCAAGTATGTGTGTGATTGATGTGGACGTGTTTTTGCTTTTTTTTAAAAAACTTTTTGGCTTTTTTCTTTGCACTTTTCAAAAGGAAATAACAAAAATGCACAGACATATCTGTAGAAATAACTTAATAAATATCCCTTTTCCAGTGTTTTTCTTCTGGATTTTTTCTGTAGTAAGTTGAGACATGTGGCTGTGGTACTAGTTTTGTGTGTAGCCCATCTGACATGCTTACAGTATTGTTTTCAAATCATTTTACAGATGCTCTACTTAATAAAAATTCTCCATTCAGTCAGTAAGGCCTAGAATCACACTGACACTTGGAACAAAAAATTGAGAGTGTAAACTACCCGATGACTTCAGGCACATCCCGGAGGACCAAAGTATACGGGAGCTGTATCACTTATTTTTTGGTAAAAGGCGAGAAAAGCATGTATTTTCAAGTGTGTAGAGGCTTTAAATGTTCAAGATACTTGTACTTAAATTGAGAATTTCCATTTTTGTCATATGTCATATCCTTCCCATCCAGTGAAAACTATGTATCTCTAAAATAGATGACTTTTAATTTTTTGGAAAAACTGAAGAATGAAGTGTTTCTTAACCCTCGTGTTGTCTTCCCGTAGACCAACGTTTAGTTTTTCGGGGTCAAAATTCTACGTTAAAACCTCCTTAAGACACTTTTGTGGCTGGAACATAAGTTTTGTTTAATTTTACTCATGTAGCTGTTGCCTGGCTACTAGGGTTGCACAATATTGACAACATTGTGATTATTGATATTAATTTTGATACCTTTAATCATATGTAAAAATACATAAGTTAATTAACTTGTGAGGAGTGATGTATTGAACTATCCACGTTATTTTTAATTTAAATTTTTTTACAGTTTGATTAAAGGAAACCCAAATTTCTGATTTAGAAACTTTTTGAAAAGGGGTCAAATTTCACCCCGAGGACAACAGAAGGGTTAAGAAAACTCTCCCACTTTTTAAGCAAATAAACAGTTAGAAAATCCTCTTGGATCAGCTGGAAAATTCTTAATCACAAAGCTGAACAGGGCTGATCCTGTATTGATTAATATTATATACTTTTTCTAACCGCTAACTTTAGTGAAGCTCCAGTGCAAATAGAGCACCAGGCAATCGTTAAATCCCTTTTGTTACCATGGAGATTAAGACAGCAGTCGCCACTTGACAACAAGAGACAAGAAGGGTCCGGAAGAGGAGGGGCTGTTGATTGATAGCAGAAGAGGCGGGGTTAACTATCATACTCTGTGTTCATTGGACAGATTCACGTCACGTTGCCAGTTTGGAATGCAAACGTCCCTGCTCTCTTGCTGCCGCTGGTCTGCTCTGAGAGCCACCATTCAGAAATGGTGTAGATTATCAGGAAAAACAGCCAGGGAGAGCGGCTAGAGAGAGGACCGAGGCTACGAGGCGTACAATAACGGTAAGTGCGACGCCTAGCTTGCTTCTTAGCACAGGGTGTCACGGTTGGCACGCGCCGTGGGGGTCACCGTGTGTGTGTGTGTGTGTGTCGGAACGCGCACTAGCTAACGTCTTCTCGGACGTTAGCTAAAACAAAACAGCAGCAAGCAGCGGTGGTTGCTTCTAGCTTGCTTGCTAACGTTGTTTAACAGCTCCCTTAAGTCTGCAAACCCTCCAAAGAGTGTACAAAAACAGCAACATGGTGACGAATACCAAACCCGAGTAGCGCTAATGATAGCTAATGTGCATTTACAACGTCTATGAATGAAATGAACTTGACTTGACTTGTAGTTTATGCTTTACTTCGTCATTACGTTAAAAGTGTTGGCTAAACTTAGCCAGATGCTTTCTGGAGAAACTTTGGTCCCATTGGCACAGAGGAGGAGTTATTTTGACACTGTAGGTCATCAGGTTAGAGCTGGAGTAGTGACCATGCCCTTCCAGTGACCTGAATGTGGTCAAAATAACATCACAGCTACAGCCTACCTCCCCTTTTAGCGTAGACACTAAAAGGGGAGGCAATTAAAGAGAGTTTCCACTATGGATCAATCTGCTATATGTCCTCTTGTTCTAATCGCGTTGTCTAAAATAATATATCATTTACCAGAATAATAGAAAAGACTACATATTTCCTTGGAAATTATTATTATCAAAATAGTGATTTAATTCTCTGGTTTAGCTCTTGTACAAATCATGTGTGTCGAATTAGTTTTTTTTCTTTCTTAGGGCATGTCCAAAGCAAATATATTTAGAAAGCCTAACTTGTTCAAAGGCCACCACATTACTGTAATAGGTTCATCAGTAAAAACTATCGCCTATGCACCAAGTGGATACTCAAACTACCACAAAACAACCAACCAGTCAGTGCAAAACATCAAGACTAAGTAGGTTTGACCAAAACTATGGACAGTCAGGCTGCTGATACTGAGAGGAAGATGTGTGGCCACACTCAGCGGCTTACACTGACGTGCTTACCTCATACACACATTTTTGAATGCTGGATGGGTTAGAGGTCATTTAAACAAGTGGCAAAAGTAATATGGAAAGTTACACAGCTAAGAACACACTCAGCAGAGTTGTTGATTGCCTGGCGTTGTTGGTGTCACTTGACTGGGCAGTGCAAGTTGCCACAACTTCCGCCTGTGCCTTTTTTTTTTAATTTTTATTATTTAACAATTTATTTCAAAATGTCAGGTTTCTTATGTTGTTTTAGAATGTGTATTTCTGAGGTCACACAGCCACTTCATAGGGTGATGCCTAATAGGCCTGCACGATTTGGGATTTATAACGATTAATCAGCAAGCCTAATGCCTAATGACATGCTTTGCATATCTTTATGAAACCACTAGGTGGTCAAAACATATAGGGGAGTGTGACAACACGAAGAAAATCAAATGTAGGAGTGAAAACTGCTGGGTAACAGTTGAAAATTAGCCAACTGGCTAACACAGGCGCATTTACAGAAATGTTGATTAATGTGCATCGTCCTGATCAAATAAATAAATCTACTACTACAATACAAGTTTAGTTTGGAGGCCATGGTGTGCCCCAGAGCGCTAACAATTGTTGCCTATTGTACACGCTACCTCCTCATAGTATCTGCACTCTCAAGAGGGTCAGATCATTCATGCCCAGTAATTAGCTTTTTTTCAGGAATATAAAGCAGCAAAGAAGAGGCTCATAGGTTTTCCTCATGGCTACTGGGGGTTAAGTGCTGTATCCACTTAAAAGCATGGCCAGCTGTTATTATAAATTAGGACTCCTTTTTTAAACTTGAGATTACACAGCCTGGGAAAACTACCCAGACAATTACTTCTTATCCATTCTTATAGCTGACACCTGGTCTAATGCAGTAAGCTGTTTTTCAAATACATTGTTCTGTGGTATATTCTGAGTGTTAGGACAAGCTGATTTGTTTATCTCACTAGAGAGTGAGAGCCACACCTCTTTGTCATGTTTTGTTTAGACATATTTGCATTTGATTTTGCATATTTATCCTCATCGATATAGTTTCATGTGTCACGTAGCTCCCCACAAGCAGAAAAAAGAGCAGTTTAGGATGCAACTTGCTGGTCCAAAGTTAGGACTAACAAGTTAATTAGCAGTTAAGAAATAGTTTGTATAGCCTATTTACATTTTCTATCATCCGAAAGATGTTTTTTAAAACTTTATACAACATAGATTTAAAAAAACGCAGTCTCCGTCGTCGAATCACAATGTGCAATTAATCGTGATTTAGATTTTAAGTCCTATCGTGCAGCCCCACAGCACCCGTAAGAGAAATAAGTCCATACCAGCAGCTATCTAGCAGGTGGCTGGAGCATACGTTTTGTTTAATTTTACTCATGTAGCTCTTGCCTGGCTACTAGGGTTGCACAATATTGACAAAATTGTGATTATCGATATTAATTTTGATATCTTTAATCATATGTAATACTACATAAGTTACAGGAACGCGTATCAAAATAGATTCATAACAAATGAAACAAAGTTTTTTAAAACACAAGGTTTATTTCAATTGACAAGTCATTTTGGACCGGGACAAGATGATTAAATAAATAAGGACCATGTCTACAGATCAGGACATTTTACTGGTTGGACAGTATCTAATAAACAGCACAGCCAATGGGCGGGACGCAGAGTTCCACAAAATATTGCGTACTTACTGCAACACTTTCAATATATTGCAATAACAATATTGAATCAATATATCTTGCCACCCTAGATATATTATTAATATTGCGCAACGTGATATTGCGATAACGATATTGAGTCGATATATCTTGCACCCTTACTGGCTAGTTAGCTAGCTAGCTAGCTAGCTTGCTAGCTTGCTAGGGGGCTCAGTTTTCAGCCTAGTACCCACCACTGTGCAGAGAGAGGGGGGGGAGGGAGTCTACAGTCTATAAGTCAAGTTTCACAGTAGAGGATATTATATTATTTGTTTATTTTGTAATGTGTATGTATCTAGATCTTTTAAAATACATTTTTACGTTTAATTCATTTACCTACACAAGTACTTATGTCTCGTTGCATTGTTTTGCCATATTTAAGAACACAATGAGCAAAAATAGATAGAATAGAAAGGAATATTTGGAAAATTTTTGATTGATCAGATGAGACGAAGTAGAAAAGTGTGTGTGTGTGTGTGTCCTCTTGACTTTAGTTGCTTACTTTCTTTTCCTCACTTCAGTTTCTCTTCTCATGCACAGGTTCTTGCATGTGATTTCTCCATCCAACGAGGGCCAATGTGTGGCACACGCCACAAAAACTAGGGCGACAGACACACCGACAGCCCGGCGTTGGCCGATGGTGTGTCAGATTAGACCACCCTGACCCGGTGTCAGCGATGTCCTGTTTGTGCATCTCAGAAAGCAGGGTTATAGATCACTAGGTTGAGTTTTGTATCTGCCTTAATGTGTTGTTACAGTCAGTTTTCAGCCGGATGCCACTGTGGTATATTTGTTATAAGAACTATGTTTTTGCAAATCAAAGTAAGCTTTTAATCAGGGGAAAAGGAATCGAATGCTTTAACTTCTAACCTCATTAAATAACAAGACTGTCATTTTGGGCAGTGAATAGTAATAAAGAAATGCATCCTTGCACTTATCACATGTGGTTTTCCCAAGCTACTAGAAGGTTCTGAGTCTCTAGGAACCAAGAGGCTTCACTGTTATCCTGTTGGATTATTTGAACTCTAGAGATCTGGCTGGTCCACAGCTACCGCTGATAGAAATTTAAAGTGTTTTTGTTTCTGATGTCGGCAGTGAAGCTCTACATTTTTCTGTGCTGCTGCTCGTCTTTGCGCGTACCTGACCTATTTCTTTCCTCGTGGTGGGATCGACGCCTGTGAATGATGCCTCAGAGACTGCTCAGATATAACAGTCTGGACTGAAATGAGTTGCTAATTTGCAAGCTTTGCCAGAACTATTTAACTGTGGTATTCATAGATCAGAGGGAGAATCGTTAGTTTCATTTTTTGCCCCGGCCCGTCTCTGTGTGTTTCTGTCAGCTTCTCCTATGTTTATTTTGAGAGTTGTTAACTGTCCGAGCAAATTTTTTTTTTTTTAGCATCTCATGGAGCAATCTGCACTTCACAGGCTGGGGCCTTACTAAATGGAGCTGAACACAAAAAACACCACAGTCTACTGGCTACAGTCAAGGGAAAGTGTTTTTTTTTGTATATTATCAGTCTTATGTGTGCTGGAATGGTACACACACACACACACACACACACATGCTCAGCACACTTAACCTGGAAAGCAGCCAGCGTCTCTTTGTGCTGGTCTACTGAGCTGTGGAAGGCAAGGTCCATCTGAGTCAGATGGCTCAATTACGGCTACCTGACCAATCTTGCCTCGGGATCAGAGGGTATCTCTGTCTTACACACTAACAAAGGCCGTGCACCGCTTGCTGTGTTTGGACAAGACCCATCGACCATCATCAGCCTCAGGGGATGACCTCAGCATCACCAAGGAAATGCTGTTTTGTAGAGCACAGGATGTGGAATCTGACTGATTCATGGGGCAGTCCCTCTCATTCATTAGAAATTAACCACAATATAGGTGACGTGTACGGTGTCTTAATTTGGGGTCATTTTTTTTGTGTCTTAGTTCAACTTGATGACCTCACCAGATTATTTTCATAGATTAATCTGGTGATAATATAATACATATTCATGTTTTTTAGTTTAAAGAAATAGTTTTAAATGTCAGAGAAAGTGCCCTGAAGAGTCAACAGTCTTCCGAGTTGCTTGTTTTGCCCAATTTGACTAATTGTTTTGGGACATGCATGCGTATAAATTGTTGTGCTTCAGAGTGAGTGCATACATTGCAGTAATAAGTCTCCCTCAGGGACTAATCTGACTGCACCAGTTCTGCAATAAATAAAGGATGACAAATCTGCCCATAGCGGTTCCTGCGTCTTCTGAAGAAATTTCAACCAGCTTGAACACTTTGAAATGTCTGCAAGATATAACATCTCACCAAAAAATAATTGAAGACAGACAAACGCATCCAATGAACATAGTCAGCCCCCTAAAAGAAGAAATGACTTGGTCTGATGTTTAATTAATTAGCTAGTAGTATCGTTTCTGTGAAACGTTCTCCGGTAGCTCATGCCACGTCACTTGACATGGTTTGTTGTGTTTTCAAACTTTTCAGATAAATCTTAATGAGTGTGGAATGTGGTACACTTTGAAGCAAACCTTTTTAGTACGTTGGTTGACGGTGTCTTTGATGTAGGAATCTAAAAGCAAGGCTCATATGGTGCCTTGGTCATTTATTTTCATACCGCTTCCCAGAAGAGCTTGTTAGGCGTCAGCGCTCTTGAAATTGATAATGAGCTTCCATGCTCTTTGAACAAAAGGTGGGGTTTATTTGTTTTAAAGCCCCTTGCCGGACCGCCCCTTATGCCTCACTTCACTGTGGCTGCTCTCTGTGTGTTTTAGTATCTCGTAGGTCCTGGGCTCTCAGATGTTGAGGTCCATCATCAAGCAGCTCATATCAGTCTGAGCCACCCCATTTCTCCATTTCCTCTCCTTTTTGTTTTGACCCCTCTCCCAAGGCCAAGCCAAGTGTGAGACTCGAGGCTTGTCTTTCTGGCTTCAGCGCCAGCTAATCTATATGCTAATGAGAAGATAATAATCAATGGTGTTCATGCATGGTTGGCCCCAATCAATACCACATTGCACCAGCAAGCGATTCAAATGGCTACATTTCATACAGCTAGACAGTTGGGTGGCGTGTTAATGTGGCGAGGCAGAGCATAAGTATGCCATTATCCTCTGGTTTTATCTACCCTATTTCTCATACATGCATTCTGTTGTCATTGAAGAGAGCTTTGAATTCAGCTGCAAGCTATCCCATTTCATTTTTTAGAAAGGGAACGTAATTTTCTACTCTTGTTTTGCATTTAATTTCCATAAATGCTATATAAATTAATAAATATCGATAGGTGGTTTGACTCTTTCCTGCTACAACTTGGCTAGCCCCTCGTTGATTCTGATGTATATCATTAGTTGAGTTTGGGCATTGGGTCCGTTTTAGCAGGATGAGGGTACATTTGGTTAAATAATTAATAATTAATTAAATAATGGAAATGATCTTCAACCTACCCTGTAGACTTTCGAATTTGGGAAAAAAAAATGGAAATGGCTCCTTTTTAGTTTTCAGCTGTTCAGACAAAGTACAGAGTGTGAGATTTTTGTGCTTGTAGAGATTTTAATGAAATACCTCATTACCTTGGATTTTACTTTTTATTTTTTATAAATAGTTAATGCAGTCTACCTTATGTTGGAGGGTGCATACATCCTAAAAAAAAAAAATCAGTATTCAGACTGAGGGGGAGGGGAAAGACAAGGGTAAAATCATTACCATCATCTTCATTAGAGAGGGTCCTGCTGTCCAATCAGCATGCTGCTTTTCACGGGGATTCCATAGGCACCCCGTTGGCTGTCGCTAGGTTACCACATAATCAGGAGGCAGGCTCTGGCCTGGTTGGTGGAGTGGGGTGTTGATGCTGGGACGACGAGCTCGCTGTGTGTTGGGGGTTGACAAGAGGTGCCGGGGTTTGGATACAGCAGAGAAACACGCTCGCACACGCTCATTCATTCATTCACTCAGTCAGCAAACCAGCCAAACACCCAGTCAGCCAGACAAAGAGGAGCGGCATCCTGCAGGAAGACAGCAGGCTCCCGGGGGATGGGGCATCATACCCCTGCATCGCGTTGGGGGGGGCGGAGGAGGTAGGAGCACCAGGGTTAGGGGGCTTTGTCTTAGCAGCAGAGATCCCCTCTGCACACAAACACACACATACATTTCTCTGTGGATCTCCTGGCTATTATAGCCAATATCGCACATCAATCGATTTGTGCAGCGTTCTACTGATTTTTTTATTTATTATTTTTTATTTTAATGTGGCTGATCAGAGTCTACCTATATGCAGGCTGAAGGATGGACACTGATGGAAGCTCCTGCATTTACTTTCTGTGACCTAAGCTCTGTAGAGACAGCCAGTCTGTCTGACATTCCCTTAACAGCTCCCATCTTCCTGCAGGCTATGCAAATCCTCTAGACACAAAACTGGTCGGTTCTTGTAATGCCAGCACGAGTAGATCAATATGTTCTCTTGTGAGGATCGCAAGGAGCTGAAATTGTGTTGTTATGGTGTCGACCGGCTGCTTGTAATGCATTACAGGCTACTGGCACTGCTTTGATGTGCACACATGGATGTGCTCACATTGGCTTTACCACCCTACATGGGTACCAGGGTTTGTTTTTTTCCCCAAAACCAAACCAGCTCAAAGCCAGATTCTAGTTGTAGATGTGGAATTGGGGTAAGGACTGAAGTGGTTGGGGGGTGTTCTTCATTGCATCCCTTCACTGATGGATGAGTGACTCCTCTCAGAAAGACAGCGAAGGAGGGCATCATTACCAGAGGGGATTCCCTCCCCTCTCCACACACATGGAGGCAATAAGAAAGTGACTGTAGGATGTAGGCTAATGACGGCAGGCAGGCTTTTTTGCTTTGGGGCTTTGTTTACAACCAGAGAGCCTGACCAAATTTCAGCTTTTGCGCAGACAAGACATTTTGAATCCACGACAGACACTGCCGAAATGCAAACTCATGGCTCCTTTGTTTTGGGATATTTACAATTGACTTAAGTTTTTATATTTTAACTAAATAGATATCTGTCAGTTGAGTCTCCATTCTGGTTATTAATGTTTTATTCATCTCACTTCATGCAATGACCCCAAACATTCTTGCTTAAAGACTGGTGTTGACAAGATCTCTTTTTGTTTTGCATGTCAAAGCATTTTTAATTGAAACATGTAGGATCCATTGTTGACATACTAAGTGCTTAATTTGTTAAGCATTTCATTGAAAGCACATACAGCTCTGCAAACAGAGGCCAAACTCAAACTCCAGGCTTTTTCTCATTCAGTAACTAATTTGTTTAGGTCTATTCTGCTTTTGCCAAAGAATAGCATATGTTTTTGTAAGATTGCAGTCTTTTTCCAAGTCTGCTTTGTAGCATAAGTGGGCTCTAGAGCTGTCCTTTGGCCCCTAATCCTTTCAAAAGAAAATTGAGGAGGAAATAGCTTAAGAATTGCAGCATGGCTGCTGCATTGCTCCTTATTTAATTAGTTCCATCACACCCTCTTTCCACTCCAACCATTTCCTCAAACTGCTCACTCAACCTTCACCTAGCCTCAAGGCCAGACAGTCTATCCTCCCTGGTTTGGCCTTTTTTTTTTTTTTTTTTTTGATATGTTACATCAGCTGTCATGCTGTTTGAATCCCCCACCACATACACACTCATTAATTCCGGCTACACCTCCAGTC